>JAZKJV010002332.1:0-719678 GCA_037367405.1 Ottelia alismoides
TAAAAAAATACTTTAGTACAACAAAAAAATTAAAAATAAAAATAAAAAAGGCAACGGGCCACCCGCCGCCCCCCTTCTTCCACGGGCAGGCAACACTGTCCGTCATCGCCTCCACCCCCCCCCCCCCCCCCCCCCCGTCGTCGCCTCCAGCGGCGGTGCCCTCAGCTCCAGGCCACGCCACCGCGCTCCTCACGCGCGGGCGGAACCGCCCCACGCGCATTCGCGCACGGTCACACCAGCCGCCTCCAGCGGCTACGCCTTCCACATCGTGCCACCTCTACGCTAGCCGCATCTCCGCCTCCCCGCCGGCCACCGCAGCGCGCAGGCCGTGCCGCCCACTGAACCTCCCTCTGCCCTCGCTGCTACCGACCCTAGACCCTCTCATCTCATCGAGCTCTGATGGAGAAGAAGATCAAAAAAAGAATTTTAATTTTTTGTAAAAATTGCAATTTTTCGATCTATAGTTTTTGTATTTATAAAAAGGTCCTTGTACATGTTGTGTTTATAAGTTTTGTTTCCTAGATTTGTAGTGATAATCCTGTGTTCATCTATTGCTTTGGACATTCATTTTGTATGTTTATTTTAATGAAAAATAGCATGATGTTGAGCAATAAATTATCTACCATCTGAATATTTATTTGTATTTTTGTGAGTTGTGGGTAATTAATTAAAATTGTTTAACTGAAATATTCATATTTTACTCAATTTGGACTCTTAAATTGATATCTCACTCACAACTGCTCGAAAAATTTCACAAAAATCAAGAATGGTGCCTTCAAGTGTGCCTTAATTACTATCCATCCAAATTTTTACATTAATTGGAGTTATCTTGTGCCTGAAATAAATTGTAGAGTGATTTCATATTTGATTTTTATTTAAATCCACATACATCATTTTCACAAAATTTCAAGTCTCTTGGATTCCATATGAAAATACCTATATAAGATAATTCATCTCTGCCTAATTTGCAATTATGGATTTTTTAGAAATTAATTAGTCACTATAGCTCTATTTTCACTAAAAAATCTATAAATAAATTATACTTTGTCAGAAAAATCCAAAAAAATATTATAACTTCCTTGCATCATGTTTATGTTCCAGTAATTTTTTCATAATTTTTGCATTCTGTTTATGTAAGAAATTGTGAAATAACCCCTTAAAAATTGTGATTATTTAATTATTGCTTTTTAATTTCTAAAAATAAAAAAAATGTGTTTTGTATTCCTCACTGGATTAGGATTATAGGAAAAATACAATTTGGCTAAATCTTATTAATTTCACATTAAAATTAATTTTGCCTATTTATTGTGTTTTCTTATTGTCTTAATTCACCCGCATTTTTCATTTCGCCTTTGTTTTTGCATTAAAAAATCTAAAATTCCACTTTGAAAACCTAGACCTAATTTTTCCAAATTAACCTAAAGTTGTTCCTTTGCCTCCATGTGTTCGACCCCAGAGTTGCCCGGGATATAAATTAAGCCGAGACACTCTTCACGGAGATCTTCTCTCGGTTCTGATTGATTCGCTTAGTACACGATTTACAACGAACACAAATCAAAACACGTATTCAACGAATCCAGCAGTAAGGAGACACAACTCTGTGCTCAATGGCATTCTCCTTCACAAGCTTCTTAACTTCTTTATTGATGAAATTGCTTCCCCCATCTGAAATCAGTATTTTGGGAATACTAAACCACACAAAAAGATGGTCCTTGAGAAAGGAACACACTATATGACGATCTGTGGCTCGGATGGGGATAGCCTCCACCCATCGACTAACATAATCCATGGCGAGCAGGATGTACTGAAATCCATGAATGATAGGAAATGGGCCCATGAAGTCTATGCCCCAAGCATCAAAAACATCAGAAATCTGTATATATCTTAGGGGCATGGTATCTTTAGAACCAACAGTTCCTTACATTTTGTGACAGTCAGTACAACCTCGAATATATTTTGTAGCATCCTTAAAAAATGTGGGCCACCATAGGCCACTCTGTAAAACCTTTGCTACCATGTGTTTCCCCGAATGATGCCTACTAGATTCTAGTTTGTGATAGTGCTCAAGTACATTGGTGTGTTCCTCCAGAGGAATTCACCTTCTCCAGATACAATATGCACCCTCGCGAAATAGGTATGGATCCTCGCACTGGTAATAATGAATCTCTGACAGAAATCTACCTTGTACTACAGCCAATCTTGTGGACCTTTCTTGGAGCAAGATAGTTCACAATATCAGCATACCATGGGAGTGTGTCCACAGACAAAATGACCTCATATGGAAAGGTTTCAGAAATAGGAATCATGTTCTGCTCAGAGGTCTTTGTATCTGTGATACAGAAAAGGTGATCTACGATAATGTTTTTCACTCCAGGTTTATCTCGAATCTCAAAATCAAATTCCTGGAGAAGAAGGATCCAATCTGATAAGGCGTGGTTTGGCATCCTTCTTTGCCTGCAAGTATCGTATAGCAGTGTGATATGCGTACACAATAACATGTGAACCGATGAGGTAAGATCTGAACTTTTCTAGCCAAAACACAACTTCTAACATCTCCTTCTCTGTAATTGTATAATTCCGCAGTGCTTCATCTTCAGTCTTGCTAGCATAGTGTATAGCAAATGGTATCCCATCCCTTCCCTGTCCTAAAATAGCTCCAACTAAGAAATCTAATGCGTCCATCATAATCTCAAAAGGGAGAGACCAATCCGGTGGTTGTAAGACAGGAGCACTAGTAACCATTTCTTTCATCTGACTGAATGAAAGGAGGACTTTCTCATCGACAATAAAATCAGTCTCCTTACACAGAAGCTCGGTCAAAGGTCTAGTGATTTTGTTGAAGTCCTCTATGAATCGCCTATAGAATCCTATGTCTCCCAAAAATGACCTCAACTGCTTCAAATTTTGCGGTGTCTATAACTTGGAAATCACATCAATCATAGCTGGGTCAACCTCCATACCATGTTTGGAGATGACATGGCCCAATACAATTCCATTAGTATCCATAAAGTGACTCTTCTCCCACGAGAACACTAGGTTTACCTCACATCAACGTTGAAGAATTCGGTCTAAGTGAGAAAGACATTGGTCAAAACTATCCCCGTAGACTAAGAAATCATCCATGAAGATTTCGAGAAAATTACCCACCATCTCGGAAAAAATTGCTAACAAGACCTTTGAAATGTAGCGGGGGCGTTACACAATCCAAATGGCATCCGTCTAAAGGCGTAGGTACCAAATGGACAAGTGAAAGTAGTTTTCTCCTTATCCTCAGGAGCGATAGCAACTTGGTTGTATCTCGAGAACCCGTCCAAGAAGCAAAAGAACTCCTTCCATGCCAACCTCTCAATAATCTGATCAATAAAGGGAAGTGGAAAGTGATCCTTCTTGGTAGCTGAGTTCAGGTGTCGATAATCTACACAGACACGCCATGAAGTAGGTACCCCGGTCGGAATCTCCTCACCACGGTCATTCTTTACTATCGAAATCCCATATTTCTTCGGGACCACATGTAAAGGGTCGACCCACTTGGAATCCAAAAGGGATATATAAAGCCAACATCACACCATATCTTGATTTCCTTCGTGACAACATCCCTTAGATTTGGATTTAGACGACGCAAACATTCACAGGAGGGTTTACACTCATCCTCTTGGTAGATATGATGCAAGCACAACACTAGATTAATCCCACGGAGATCCAATATATTCCATCCTATGGCCTTGCGGATTCTCTCAAAAACCTCTAGCACGCGAGATTCTTGTTCAATGGTTGGTGGGACCCATAAGGAAGGCATATTTTAACGTTCATGGTAAAACCTTGAGCTCATGTGGGGTTTTAATCGGCTCCACTATAACCTCTGGTACAATATTGGTAGACGATATGTGATCTGTACTCTATAGACTATCCACCTTGGCTACTGACGACTCAACAAATAGAATATCTGATATATCTGCAATGAGTGATCTCTGCTCAGACAGGAAAGGCTCATCAGGATGTTCAATATTCTTATCAATTAACATCTCAGATATCTCAGCTATAATCTCAGAAAGATGTCTCTCATCTATGCATAAATAAGGAAATTCAACGAATGGCTAAGATATCTGGACCTCAAACTCTGCTCAAACTGCTCATTGACAACTATCTCAATTGGACAACCAAGGGAACTCATGTCGACTGTGCATTACAGAGAGTCCTTTTTGGAAAGGTACTCATGGGTATCAATAAAATCAATGAAAAGATTTGTCTCTCTGAATTCAGCAAGAAAAGTTCAGTCATTTGGCTCTGATATAAGTTTCTCTGTATCATCCATTGCTGGTGGTGGTGATGTTTTAGGATCAGAGATCGTCTCAATTTTCAACTTTTCACTACGAGAGTGAATGATGATCTCTCCAGTACCATAATCAACTACTGCTTCGGTCGTTCAGAGGAACGGTCGACCTAGTATGATCGGGGTATGGAGTAACAGTGCAGGTGTGTCCACATCCATTACAACAAAATCACCAGGGAATTTCATTCCCTGCATCATTACAATAACGTCCTCTAAAATACCTCTTGGCCTCTTAATCGATCTATCAACAAACTGAAGGATCATTCTGGTTGTTTTAAGAGACCCTAAATGAAATTTATTTAGTAAAGTGGAAGGCAAGAGATTAATGGAGGAACCGCTATCAAGAAGAGTACGATCAAATTCTTAATCAAAGATATGGCAATGGATGTGAGGTGCTCCCTTGTCTTTCTTTTTAGGCGGAATGTTACTGATGGCATGAACTATGACCATGGTCAAGATGTGTTTCTCTATTTCCTTTCATTTGTTCTTCCTTTGTTTACTCTTTTGGGTACATGCCTCTTTCATTCCCTTTTTTACTGTAGGCATGTATTCCATGGCCTTAAGGAGTGGCATCTTTAAAAAAAATGTTCTATAAGATCTCAACCACTCCAGGATCAGATAGTGCTATTTTTAATTTTTGAATTTATTAGCTTTGAGAGCAGTGCAAACGTTCATTCCCTTTGTTCAAAGTAGAATTCTCATGTATAAGAGGACAACCGGAATCAGTATGTACAGTGTTGTCCAAACTAGGTGAAAGAAAAACAGAATCTAAAACAGAATGGGATGTTGTTGCTGGTGAAGAGGAATAATCTGCGACTGGTACATTCTCCCTTGCTAATGGTGATGTACATCTGCCAGGTGAAGGTGGTGAAACTCCAGATGTGGGTGTTGCTACACTTGGCCTCTCGACTGCTGGTGAAGGAGATGATGTAGAAGATGATTCTCTCTCTGTTGATCGATCTCCCAACCCCAACGGCTCCGTAGGCGGCTGCAACCTCCTACTGCTCCTGAGATGAATAGCATT
The DNA here is from genome assembly GCA_037367405.1 of Ottelia alismoides. Classification (NCBI taxonomy): domain Eukaryota; kingdom Viridiplantae; phylum Streptophyta; class Magnoliopsida; order Alismatales; family Hydrocharitaceae; genus Ottelia; species Ottelia alismoides. The sequence goes on from JAZKJV010002332.1 coordinate 5,355, forward strand.
AGATAAACATGTAAAATCAAGGGCATACCTGTCTCGGGGGTGGGTGGGCTATTGGCTACCAGGTCCTTGCGTCTGAAGTTGTTGGGAATGGCTTCAACTTGTGCCGGAATCAGTGCCTTGGTGGTGGTCAGCTCTTCGATCCGTTGAGTCAGTTCATTCATGTTCTTCATAAGCAATGCAACTTGGTCCAGTGCTGGATTGACTGAAGGGGCCTCAGGTTGCTCATTGACTAGTTGTCGTTGAGGCTGATAATATAGAGGTTGTTGGTACCCATACAGATTCTGGTAATGAGAAGGTGGAGAGGGAGGATATTGTCCATAATATGCAGTTTGCTACTGGTTAGGATGAAGAAAGTACATGGACTGTTGCTGTGGCTGGCCTTGTCTCCAGTTTTGGAGCTGAGGTAAAGATTGATACTGAGGTTGGAACTGCTGGTGCTGGTACTAGTACTGCTGCTATCTGCCTCCCTAAAACTGGTGGGCGGGTCTTTGACCCTACTGTGAACCTAGTTGGTCTTTCCCTAAAGAACGAGGCTAGTTTTTCTCCCAGTCGAACCAGATACCGTTCACACCCCGAATACCAGGTGGAGGTGGAGATTGCTGCTTAGGAATGTAGGTTACTTCATGTTGATACTGAACTATCTGATGCGAATGCTGCTGAACCTGATCAGGTGGCTGCACGTAGTAGACATGTTGAACTATGGATGGTCCTTCGCTACTCTGCTGGGTGGAAGAAGTCTGCTCTCTAGTAGAGGTATTGGTTGCTGCACTCGTACTGTGGACTGCACTGATCGTACTCACAATAAGCTCCAGGTGCTATGTTATCTCATCAAGCCTATCCAGGTTCTTTGTCCTCTGCTTGATCACATGAAGCTTATCACGTTCCTTGGATCACTTTTCAATAATGTCCACTTTGGATAGGTGATTTCCAATGATGGCCAGCTCAGTGCTATCTACCTTATCCACTTCATGTGTTATCATCATATTGACATCCTTGTGGGGGTACTGTAGGGGCAGTGACGGGATGCTTCTGAAAAGCACGTGAAGAAGAAAGATTTGCTGAACTTTCTGCCATCTCCTCAAAAAGTTGATAAAGGACATCCTCATCCTTGTTGAAGTGGCTTCCCCCACAAGCGGCATCTACCAGCTTCTGATTCTCAATGCTTAAACCCCCAAAGAAATTTTGTACAAGGCTGATCATTGAAATATCATGATGGTGGCATTCTCCGTCAGATCTTTGAATCTTTCCCACACCTCGTGAATTGGATCCTGGGGCATCTAGGAGAATTTAACAATCAAGGATCACATTTGGTTGTGTCTTCCAAGTGGATAATACTTGTTCAGAAACGCGGACCTCAACTCTTCCCAAGTAGCGACAACCTTCCCCAAGATATTTAACCATTACAAATCTTTGCCCATCAGACTGAATGGAAGGCCGGTCATTTGCACTACCTCTAATGGGACATTTGGGTAGTATACTGTTCCACAAATGCGATCGAATTTTTGGAGGTGTATATAAGGTTCTTCAATAATATTTCCATGGAACATTGGGAGAAGAGGTAAAATAGTAGGCTTAAGCTCAAAATTCCCATAAACCGCATGGATTTGTATCCAAGAATTTATCTGTCCTGTCCCCCAGATTATAAGCATCCTTTAGTGTAGGCTTAGCCCCAGGTTATATGTGAAGTTCTTCTCCCCCATTACCACCACCATGGTTTTTTTCAACCCCCTCCTTCCTATCTTCTCTTTCATGTCTCAGCTCGAGGATCATGTCTCTCAATGCGGTTTGAAAATTAGCATGTTCTGCTATCTGGGCTTGAATTGTCTGGATGGAGGCTAACAGGGTGCTGTTGATCTCTCTCTGCTGTGATATGGTTCCCTTTCCCTTTGGAGGCATCAAGTGTTCGATGTCTGAATCTGAAAATGTGCATGATACTCGATTATTGCTCAGAATTGATGGAGTCTCAGATATTAATTCGAGATTAAAGCCAATCTCAAATAGTGGATTGATGGATGTTGTGAAAATGAAGTGGAGAAAGAGGAATATTTGGGAAGCGAGTCTCCACGAATAGAAGGTGAACGACTCAGAGTGCAGAATGAGTTCACAGAGTCCGAACGAGAAATACCTTAGTCCAACATCTTCGGAATCAATAGGCATGATGTGAGAACAAGAAGGTCAATGCAAGAGTGAAAGTGAATGAAGGCACAAATTATGCAGAAGGATCTTTATCACTAGCAAGCAAACACAATACAATCCCCCAGTTCACCAACTCAACTCAATGTGAAGACCATGAAGGTTCGATCAATTATCTTATTAATTTTAGAGTTTGCAGAGAATACAATCTATCAGAGTGGCTAAAGCGAGCTGTTAGGAACCCAATACTCTCAGGAGACTGGCCCAAAGCTAGATCTTTCCCAGCCATTATGAATTGCGGACCGTTTACCGTCTACACGATCAATTCAATCTGTCAAGGACGTCGTGGGCCGCTTTACTGGCTACAGGAGAGATCCTCACTGGAGAACGACTTACCCAAGATAGTAGTCTGAAAAGAGTTCGGGCGTGGTTCTATCCTAGTGTATAGGTCGCTCTCTCGCTACATACAAACCAAATAATGAGGGGGTTTCTCTCCCCAAAACAATGATTTCTTTTGTGTTTATTTTACGATCGAGTTTTATTTTGCAGTCCCATATTTTTAGGCAGTTGTCACTTGGTTAAAATATTTTCAAAGAATCGCCTACCGAGTGTCCAATTTCTTTTTTAACTTATGTGAGTGAAAAAAAGGAAGGAGATCGAAAATGCCAATGCGTGATTAAAAATAATGATGCACACAGGGTTAGAGATGTGTACCTTGTCGCCAGCACTCTACATGCAATTGATCCGCACAGAATTAAAATAAACTATCCTATATGATGCAGGGTGAACCATCCTAGATGATCGCTTCTATTAACGGGAAAGAACAAGTTAATTTGACTAAGTTCAAATTACGCTCTACTCTATAGGTACAGAAATTCTTGTTTAGGGTATTTGGACCTAATTAATTACGTGGATCAAGCAAATTAATTAAAGCAATCAAGAGGTAGCTCATTAAATCCACGGGAAATAAAGAAAAATAAGGCGATGAAAACAAATCTGGTGAGGTCCCCCAAGTACACCAGTACTTGGCGAAACAGACCCTGAAACAAATGAATGTCCGTTTACAAGAGTTCAAGTGCTAGATAAAAAATCTCTCTCTCTCTCTCTCTCTCTCTCTCTCTTTGTGTCCTTCACTTCTTCTTCTCCTCTTCTCATGTTATCATATGGCTTGTGAAAAATCAAGCTACCTCCTCATTGCTTGGGTGCTTCGGCTGTCCTAGGATCGCCTCCTTCACTCTGTGGGCCCTCACAAGAAAAAGAAAAGAGAATATGTAAGAAACACAATTATCAAATATGAGAAAGAAAAAATGAAACTAATGTAGTGAATATGAATAATGGAACAATGTGGCAAAATATAAACAGATATGTACAACCAAGAATAGCAGGTCAAACGAGAAACCTAACTAACCTCGTCGTGCCTGCCCAGAAACGGCGCCATTTTGTTAGAACGTGACCTTCGAGGATCGAAAATAATGATATGACAGGTCGTTGTTATCTCCAAGAATCTCGTGGCACACAAACAATTTATTTTTTTCTTCTCTCACTTCAAAATAATTACAAAGAATAAGTAATGCGAGCACGAAAAAAGTTTTTGCTACTTATTTACCTGTATAGTGGACAGGATCAAACTCAGGGAGGCTACAATTCCCGAGGTTTAATAAATTAATCGAAAAAAATCAATTAAGAGAAAAAGGAAATCTCAAAGGCAAACTATACTTGGTTTTCATGAAAATTTTATCTTTTTATATATTTTTTTATATTTCTATTTTTTTAATATCCTGAATTTTCAAATTTTTAGTGATTTAAATTTTGCAATTTTTTTAAAGCAAGAATAATATGCACAAAACAAGAAATATGCACACCCAACTATTTTTTATATTTTTTAAATTATATCTAAAATGCTCAGAAAAATTAAGAGAATATTTTTTTATTTTAAAGATTTTGAAATATTTTTGGTAATTTTTGTGGAGTTTTTTGATGATTTTGTATTTTTCTAAAAATCAAATAAAGATAAAAATGAGAAACAATGCACAACCTGGAATAATTTGCAACTTTAAAATATTTTAACTGCCCAAAACTTTGGACAATTATTTTTATGATATAATAGGGACAATTATCTACAAATAAAGACTAAAATCACGATTTTTGGATTTTTGTAGAAATTATTTTATTATTTTTATATGGTTTTTAGTATTTTTCACTTTTTTGGATTTTAAAAATAGTTAATGCACGAAATTTGGGTAGAAATTAAAAGTCAATTAAATATAATTACTCTAATATTTTTAGATTTTTTAAGTAATATTCATTTTTTTTATTTTTTTTAATTTCATGAAAATAAAATGACATTGTTTTTTAATTTTAAATAATAATAAATGAAATTAAAATGCTATGAAAAATTTATGTAATGAATATGCACCTAACAAGAGTATACAATTTTTTTTAGATTTTTTCGACTAATAAAAACATTTATTCCATCAAAAAGAACATGCAAGATCAATAGTCTGGACACCAGGGACTAAAATGTAAATTGTTGTTGTTTTTGCATTAAATAGAACATGAAATAAACTGAAGGATGAAAATGCAATTTACCCGATAAGGTGTACGACGCACGTGATGCTACTTGAGAGGGGGGGCTCTTCTGCAATTTCGAAAACATCGGACAGCTTCACCACAAGTTTCCCAAATCTTTTCTTATTTTAAAACCCCCAACCAAGGGATCTTTGGCTTCATTTCCTGTTCAACAGAGGGTCAAGGGCTTGGCCGCCGCCACCCAAAGGAGGAAGAGTGGAGCACCGCCGCCGTAAGGGAGTTGCCGCTGAAAACGAGGAGGACTCGCGGTGGGGGCACCGCGACGGGTGCGCACAAGAGGTTGCGCGGCAGTGCCGCGATGGTAGTGGTTTGCTGGAGGTGCCGGTCGGAAGTCGCGCGACCTTCGATGGTGGTGCGTGATGCGAAGGGCAGTCGCTACTAGGCCTGCGGTGCTGTGGAGTTGGCTGCGCTACCGGTGCTTGGTGGTGGCGCGGAGTTGAGCTACCACCTGGGCGGAGCCAAGGGCTAGGCGGTCGTGATCGGTGGTTTGCGTACGTGCCGTCGCACCGCACGTGGCGTCTCCACGCATGCTAGAGGAGGGCAGGGGCAGTGCCTTGTGTCGAACAACACTGTAGGTGACAGGCGGTGGAGGCTTCGGGCATGGGCGGTGGTCCGATGGAGAAGCCACCGCGCAACAGCGGTCGGCAACGAGGGACCTGTTGTTTGATTGTTTTTTTGTTTTTATTTTAATTTTGTTTTTCTGTTTTTTATGTAAATAGACAGTAAATGAAAGATAAATTTTTTACATATAAATATATATTGAAACAGAAAATGTAAACATGAGTAAATTAATTTTTTTATTTTGTTTGTTTATTATATTTTTTATTATTTTGATATTCTTGCAAAACAAATGTTAGAAAAAGTTATACATGTTTTTCTAATTTATTTATAAACAAAATAGAGTGCGTGAGCGGATATTGGATCTTGACGATATAGAAGATAGATCCGTATCTCCTATTACCGTGCATGACCGGAGGTGGAAGATTATGGAAGGTTGAAAATAACGTGATATGATCAAGAAAATGGGATGAAAAATCAGGATCGAAGATGAATCAAATCGTGATGGTTTTTAAGAACTACATAAAAATATGACAATGAAGAACAAATGCGAGAAATTAAATCTACGATTAATCTAGGATAAGACAAGAGAAAATGATCTCACCTTGGGAGCGGAAAAGACCTTGATTACCTCGACGAAGGCTGACGCGTTGTCACCAGACGTCTCGGAGGCTAGGCACCCTTCTGCAACAAGAAGACTCTCGGAGATCGGGCTCCTTTCACCGAAGATTGATCAAGTTGGAATGATGGAGAAGGATCTATATAAATAGAAAAGATAGAGAATGAAATTTGATTTTTTGAATTTTTGGTTGAAGAGATAAGAGAGATGAAAATAGAAATGAGATAAAGATAAAGATAGATAAAAATATTTACATAAATTAACTACTTTTTGTATTTTCGTCACTTTATTTATTTGAATAAAAAAGTTAATTTATTTTATTTTTTTGTGGAAGTTAGTAATGAAAATTAAACATATACATAAGCTATATACATATATGACATTATAAACATAGTTAAATAAGGAAATTAGCTTCTTTTTTTTAAATTTTTTTATTTAAAATAATGAATAAAATATATACAGTTATTTACAAAATACAATATGTACAAAATAATGGGAAAATTGCACAAACCACCATAAAAAACCAACTTTTCACCCGTAACTCCAAAAATTATGAAATCACAGTCATTTTAAAGATAATATAATTTAGAATACAAGGGAAGTGAGTTTGGTTCAATTTGAGTTCATATGGAGACGGATTTGGTCTTTCAATTATCGCTTAGTGGCTTTTTCCAAGTGCAGTTGCTTTTATTTTGTACATGATTTAATTGTGCAACTATTTTTATTATTTAGAACACATTTTTTATAACTTTTGTTCTTTAAGAAAATTATTTTTTTGAGGTCAATTTATGTACAAATAAAATAGTATATTATACAAATATATACATCACACATTTTTTAGATTTTCTGAATAAAGAACCTATCTCCCCCTACTTTATTCCTGGTCGATCAGGTCAAGTCTTGACCTTCTCTCGGGGTTCTGGTCAGTTTGTATTCATTACATATATACAATCTTCCTTTTTTATTTTATTTTTTTTATTTTTCCTTTATTTATTTATTTTTTTTAGGTTAAAATGGTAAGAAGTGTAAAATATTTACACACAAATGCAAGTTAGTAAAAATATGAAGTTAGTGTTATATACATGTGTTTTATAAAGAATTTTAAGCAAAAATAATTTAATAAAGATGAGGAATCGTAGATTCATCAATGCCTCTTTAAGATCTTTCTTGATGTTAGGCATGTACTTAATGGCCTTGAGCAAGGGCATTTCAAGCATAAGATTATGGATAATCTCAACAACACCAGGATCAGACAAGGCTATTTTCAAAATTTTAATTTTTTTGGCTTTTCTTTATGTACTCAGAAATAAATGTTTAAAGAATAAAAAGAAGCAGTAGGAATAGTGTTCTCAATTACATCAAAATATGTGAACACACCAGGTAGCACAAATGGATGACTAAAATGAGTAGGGTAATCCAAGAATTGTGGGCATCTGAAATATGCAAGAAAGGCTCCATCTTTTGGCATTGTATTAATTGCAGGTGTGGTCTCCTCCACGTTTGGCTGGTTGGTGCTCCTGCTATTGCTGCTAGTGCTATTTTTTTGGCATTTCTTATTTTTATCATATTTTTAGCTTTTTGTTGATGGTTCTTCTACTTCCTCTTCTTCCTCACCTAGCTCGGATGCTGGATCGGCTGAGGCAGAAGATGATGATTTGCTTGATGAAGCTTTATTTTTCCCCTTGCATGCGGTTGATGGTTGCAAGGTCCTACTGCTCTGAAGAGTGACAACATTAGATAAAAACAAATCAAGCATACCTGACTCTGTTAGACTGACTAGAACAACTTAATTTATTTGCTCTTTCTTTCTAAAATTATTGGGGTTAACCTCCAACTATACTGGAATGGAGGTCTTCGCGATGGTAAGGTCATCAAGCTTCTGGCTCATCTCTGCTATGCTTTCCACTAGCTGATCCATATAATGCAAGGCACGGTTTGTCGAAGAGGCAGCCTCGGATAAGTCAGCATGCTGGCCACGTTGATGTTGGAACTGATGTGGGGGTTACTGGTGCGACTGACGAGGATGATACTGAGGAGAGGGATAGTGTTGTTTCTAGTGCTGAGGAGGTTGATTCTGGTAAGGAACAACTACATACTGTCAATTCTGCTGGTATGATCAGTACTGTGGTTAATGGTATTAGTTCTGTCTCCAATTGCCATGGTACTATGGAGACTGCTGATGTTGTCGGTTTTGAGGCTAGTTGTTCGGACAAATCTCCCCCCTTGTTGTTGAGATAACTGGTCGTGGTTGGCAGCTTGGCCCTGCTGGGGTTCACCTAGATGGGCCGGCTACGCATCATTGGACCATACACCATTAACATCTTGAATGAGAGGTGGTGGAGGAGAAAATTGATCTGGAATATATGAGGGCTCAAGCTGGTAGAAAACCATCTATTGTTGTGATTGCTATGGAGATGATAATTATGGGGCTTGCACATAGTATACATGTTGAACAACTGGCTGATTGTGCTCAACAGCAGCTCCAGCAGCTTGGTAATTTTATCTCACTTGTCCAGGTGTTGTGTCCTCTATTCGATCACAGAAAGTTTCTCCATGTCACGTGATCGTTTCTCGATGATGTTGACTTTGGACAAGTGGAGCCCTATGATGCTCAGATTGGAGCTCTCATCTCTGTCCCGCTCGTAGGAAGATGCCATATGGACAGGCATATAGATAGTGTGAGGATGGCACTAATATGCATGAGATGAGAAGATGGTAGCCTCTCCTTCTGCCATCTTCTCAAATATCTGTCAGACGACGTCCTCTTCCTTTTTAAAATGTGAGCCACCACACACAACATCCATGAGCTTCTGACTTTCTACTATTAGTCCTCGGAATTTCATGATGGGGACATTTCTCTTGCAACTATGTAAACCTCTCCCAAGCCTCGTGAATGGATTCATGGGTGGCTTGGGTGAAGTTGGCAATGCAGGCACGCATTTGATTAAACCACCCAAAGGGATACTACTTATGCAGGAAGGGATGCTTCAGTTCTTCTCATGTAGTGATGATCTTCTCCTTGTGGTTGATCCAATGAAAGGCCTTGTCCTGGAGAATGAATGGGAATGCTGCATCTTGGCTACTCCTAACAGTACGTTAGGGTAGTGCATTATTTAAGAAATGTGCATGAACTATTGCAGGTGGATATACAGTTCTTCATTTGCATTTCCATGGAAGATAGGTAGAGTGCCAAGAGTTTAGGCTTCAACACGAAATGTGTGTGGATCGCTGGAATATGGATCCACTCTGTGACTTGACTAGCTCTAAAGTTGTAAGTTTATTTGAGAGTCATCTTGGTTCGCTCTCCTCTAGGCTTGTCTGCTGGGCCTCCACAACCTCTGCCTGCTCTTTCTTCTTCTTCCTCTCCTCCTCAGGGATTTTTTCTTCATCTCCTGATGTCATTAAGATTGTTCTGGAAGGCGAGGAAAGCCAATGCTTCGTCGGTGAGCTACCGTTGTATTGCCTTGATGGTGGTGAGAAGTTGGGCATTCACGGCGTTCTGGTCTGGTTGTAGGTGCAGCAGGTTATGCGGTCCCTTCCCTTTTCATCTAGGAGCAATATCTGTATTTGTTTCCAACTCTGAATCTAAGAGAATTTCTAGCTCCAGATCGAGCTCATGATCTTCCCATGGAGTGATGCCCTGATAAGTCTTAATAGAAGTACCTAATGTAATGAGTCAGTTCGTATTAAGGTCAACACAGAAATTCATTAAGGATGGCAAGGTATAAGGAGTGAAATCAATTGCCATCCAAAATGGGCATATTTCCAGATAAGAGAGATCCTGGGAATTACCCTGAATAATTGGACACAGAGTTTGAACAGAGTTCTAGGGAATCACCCTGAATTATTGGAGAAGACGAGCGCATGGAATCGATGTTGGTGTCGGTGGGGTCTCGACTAAGCCATCCATGTGTCACCATATCGAAGGTCAAGAGGAAATCTAGATTGGAAGAATTATATGGAGGTCAAAAAAGGGAATAAAGGGAGTGTAAAATAGTAGAAGGCTCCAAATGAGCAGGGGGGTCAAATGAGCAAGACGGAAATGAGCAAGCCACAAAATGTGTAGGACTGATCTTTGATCTTTAATCTAATTCAAACAAACACAAAACAAGGATGGATTCACCCACTCAACACATGTGAAGCTGTAAGAGTTCAACTATTTTTTATCTTTTCAAATTTATTGTTATTTTAAGGCAATCCTATAACAAGTCCTTAAGTACGCTAACCCTTTAGGAGCATGTGTACTACCAGGCAAGCGCCCCATACTTCTTCCACCTCCAATGTACCTATGATCTCTGCACTGAAAGGTCCTTGATCTCATGCTTGGGCGACTACTAAGCCAAAGAAACAGAGAGGGAAAGCTGATAGGTGAAAACAACATTTCAGACCCCTCTCGCAACGGAATCACCAATGAGAGTGCAAGGACCTACTCATATGCAAACCGATGAGATAGACACACCCGTGAGGGTGTGGCCTAAGTTCAATAATTTAGACCAAGTCAGATGCTCCATACAAGGCTGGAACACCATGCTTGATGTGACCCTACTTGGTCACATACAATAAAAGCGCTAATACTTCGCCAACGCAGGAGATAACCAAGGTGCCACATATTGGGATTTGGGTTTTAATCCTTAACGGGTCATGCCTCAATCTGTCTGAGTGTACATGAAAACAATGTGAGCTTTATGAACCTCAAAAAATGAATGGTTCGTTACAGATTTTAATTAAGGTTAAGTTTATTTAACAGTCCCTTTTTAAATTTTTAAGGTTTTCAATATTTTGAGTATTTTTTATAGCAAGACACCTTATGATTTTTTTATTTTTCCTTTTTTCCCTAAGTGATACAAACACATGGGAGAGAGGTCGGAAAAGTTATGCACTTCATCACTAGCTAGAAATCTTACCTTAGTGACTAATGATGCATGCAAAGTTAGAATTACTTACAGTGCTTCCCAGCTCTCTCAATGCAGGATGCAAGGCTAAATTGAAATATTTACACTATATGGTGATATATAAGAGTGAGAAAACATCCTAAACAGTAGCTACTCTTATCGAGAAGAACCAAACAATCACTCAAACATGGATCTTAAATGTTCGATCTTGGAGACCCCTCGGTGCCCACCACAACGGATCCTGCTAGCAATGTATGATGTCTCTTACAGCTCGTGGTTCCAAATTCAAGTAATTTGCAATTAATTATTTGACCAAGTCCAGGTGCGTATCACTATTGGTGCACGCAATATAATTAAGTCTTTACTACTAGATATCGAGTCAAGAAACCTAATGTTTAAGGGCTCATCACAGAAAAACAGATATAAACAAAGTTGAAAAGCTCAAGTCACGTGAATCAAAATAAGAGAAAGGCGACAAAACACAAAAAACCATGGCGAGGCCCCCAATTGAACAAATACTGGGTACTGGATCGTGCTAACTGTGGAAATATCAAAATTAATTACAGATTTATTATTGCAAAATAACTCTCTCCTCACTAAAAATAAAAGCTAAAGCCACTCTACTCTTCTACCCTTCTTACTTCTCTCATCTGCTCTCTCCTAGTTGGCTCCCAAGAGAACGCCAACCTCTGCTCTCCTCAGGTGCATCCACCTCCTAAGAGATAACCCTCATCAAGCAGTCCCTTACAAGAAAGATCAACAAGAGAATGCCACTAGAACAATCAATCGATCGAGTGAGGAGGGTCTTGCTCTTCACACAAAGTGGGGGTGCAATCGATGCGGTGACCACTCATAAGATCAAGGGATGAAATCAATAATCAACTCACACAATATATATCAACCAATGAATAAGCATGTGCAAATCAAAATTTATTATAAATCCTAGAAATAAATGTCTATAGTGACAAGCAGAGTAGGTGTCGAACACAGAAAGCACGATGGTTTAATAGTCAATATTTTTTATAAATAAATAATGAATAACTAATATTTGTATGCACATAATTAATCAAAGAATTTGGGTTGATAATATATTATTTTTTAATAAATTTGTTTGTTAATTATATAACTTATAATATATATTCATATAATTATAAAATATTTATAGTAATAAATAAAATTTTAGCTTAAATATTAATATATAATACTCTATAGGGTATAATTAACTTATAAATAAAAATAAAAATAACTAAAAATGGCATAATCAGATATTTTTGAGTTACTAATTTTTAGGGATTTTTCAAGTCCAAAATACACAAAATCAGGGATTTTTAGTTAGGCCAAATTGTTTTGAGATTTAAAAATACTAAATAAGATTAAAAAATCTCAAAACTATTTTTTATATGTTCTAATATATATAAGTAAGCATATAGGACACAAACAAATATTTTTGGATTTTTAGAAGAGTTTTTATAGTTTTTATAGGATTTTGGTGCTTTTTAATTTTTATGAGTTTTCTTTTTCTATTTCTAGGGATTTTTGTTCTGAGGGTAGTAAATACTATAATAAGCACACATTATTTTTTGGGGGAAATTTTTAAACATGATTTTATAATTTTTTGGACTTTTAATGAAAATAGGAAATATCTATGCACTATATTATTTTTAATAAATAGGAAACATGCATGAAATTCAAAATAAAAAATATGGTGAGAAAGTACACTACAACATATACATTTTCCTATTTTTAGTAATTTTTCCATCACATAAGATATTGTTAATAAATAGAAAACAACACATAAAAAACCTTAAACTAGCAAGGACATTTTTGTAATTAAAATAAAGATTATGGGGCATAATGGAAATAATCTAGAAATTTAAAACTGATATTCAACCTTTTTTATTAAAACGTAATTACAAAATGTACATGGGTGTGCATGCAATTTTCCCAACCACATGGGCTGTCACGTGAGGTGATATTACGGAGGATTAAAGTGCAATATTAGATAAGTTAGGGGGTTACATGCAAATTATCCAATACTTTTTTAACTACAGAAATTATTTGCATGGCCATTTAAAAATTGCAAAAGGTAGAGGGTGCCAAAGGAATTTACTCACTAACACTTCAGATCTAGACGCTATGCACTTGTCATGTGTACGATCAGGCAGTTGGGGAACGATAACGTTTCGAAAAGATTCAGCAGTTGCAATTAGTTCTCGTATGAGTTATAGTTTGGACGGATCCTGAGGATTCACGAAGAATACTCATGAACAACTGACCCTCGTTTTTTCGATAACCAAATCTAGACGATCCTAACATTGGTTCGCTTATCTGATGGTACCCCTTGGTCTCCAGCGTGCCTCTGTGTGTGCAAGTGGCTTCTGTTGCATTCGATGGAGCTTGGAGAACCTAGATGGCTCCATTAGACTTGAAGCATCATCTAGGTGCTTCAACTAATCTAGAAGGGTCGTTTGGGACCAAGACCTGCACCAAATCGTTAGTTGCTCGAGGCAGATTCCTCGGTCTAAAAATTATAGCCAGAAGCTACGTGGACGAGCAGGGGTGATGAGGTCCAGCGAAACAGAGGTGAAGGAGCTGTGTATTTTTTTTATTTTTTTTATTCTAATTATACACATATATTATAAAAAATATTTACAAAATTACAAAACATGACATTTACAAGAATGAATAAAATGAATATTTTATTCAGGTATAATATAAATTAGGGGTTTGAAACCTAATCTTAACACCAACTTAAGTGAAATCACATTCATTAAATGGATTATTAAATGCTATATACAACTAAATGTGATTTTGGTGCTTTTTAAGTACATATGGAGTAGATACAGGTTTGCGAAGTTTGGATTATGGATTTTTATTTTGAGTATAGAAAATACACCTTGTATTATTTTTGTTATGAAATAAAATTATATTTTTCTATGTATTTTTATCTACAACTTTCAAGTTCAAAGTTTATTGATTTGGTGTATAAATAATAAAGAATAAAATAGGTCCCAAATGAATTATTGAAGAATAAATAAATAGGGTTTTTATTGTTGTTTTTGGCCCTTATCTCCCCTACTTTATTCCTTGTTGACCAAATCAATTATTGACTTGGTCTCGGGGTTTAGGGTGATAAAATACCTTTGGAATTTTATTTCTCTTTTTCTTTATTATTTATTTTGGCATTAATTACAATATTCTATACAATATTTATACAATAAATAATGAATGCTATTTTGTCCAAATAAATGCTATTTACATGCATTTAGCTATGGTTTATAGGCCAAAATGAAAGAATAAAGGTGATGAAATGGAGATTCATCATCCCCCTATACTTGTCTTTGTTAGTCCCTAGCAAAGACTAATGCCTATAAGTGTAGAAAAAGAAAATAACGAAAAGAAAATTAAATAAAGAGGATTTATTTTAACTCTTGTACTTGTCCTCGCAAAATCGAAGTTTGGAGCTTAGTTGGGCTTTTAGCAGTTAAGTTTGGTCTGAATCTGAAGAATCTCCATTTCATCATCTTTATTCTATCATTTTGGACTTAAAAACCCTAGCTAATGCATGTAAATAACATTAATTTATACAAAATAACATTCATTATTTATTGCCTTCATTGTATGACTAATATTGTTTTAAAGCCAAAATTATTGAATAAAGGAATGAAAACAAAAATAATAAAATACCAAAGGTATTTTATGACCCTAAACCCCAAGATCAAGTAAAGAATTGAATTGGTCACCAAAGAATAAAGTAGGGGGAATAGGGGCCAATAATACAATAAAAACCCAATTCTTTTATTCATTCAATAAAGCTTTTTTTGGGACCTTTTTATTTTCCACATTATACACCTCAAATAAAGAAACTTTGTACATGAAAGTTGTAGATAATAATGCATAGAAAAATACAAAATTGATTTCATGCAAAAATAACATACATTGTACAATACTCTGAATAAGATTCCATAAGCGCAACTTTCCAGACTCATATCTCTCAAATAAAAACTCAAAATGTATAAAATCACCCTTAAACGTATATAACTTTTCCTAAGCTATTTTATGAAGGTTGTTTTCTATTTTTTAGAGTTAATATGTGAAAGTTAGGTTTTGGACCCCTATTGTACAATATCCCTAAATAAAATATTCATTTTATAATTTTATATTTTTATAATGTTGTAAATATCATTTGTAGTATATGTACATATTAAAACTAGAATAAAACAATAAAGAGAGCATAAACATAAAATAATGTATAAAACTACATAGCTAAAATACTTGTACTTATACCTATATAATTTATAACCCTATTTATTTAGGTATACAAATAACATCAAAAAATATAATAAAAATATATTTGTACCTAAAAATAAGATGTAAATATATAAAATAAGATTATAAAATAATAAAATCAAATAAAAATACAAAATTAGAATAAAATATAGAAAACATATATGAATATAGTATGAATACACTCCGAAAAATTAACTTGTAGTAAATAATATAAAAAATGAAATAAAAATCATATTAAAATACCAAATAAAATAATAAACATCTTTTAATAGAAAATTAATAAAATCATTTACTATTTTCAATTAATAAATTTTTAATAAACGGGGCTCTTTTATCATGTAGCTAGCTGACGTGACCCAATGGGCTTCCAAAGATTGTTGACTTCTATAAACTCCACATCATTCATATGACTTATGTCAAAAGTCTTGAGAGGCTCGCCTTCTTCGATTCTTCTTGGTTGTCCTATTGTTCTTTCCACCTCAAGCTCTTCATGGATCCCATTCCCATCCTGATCCTCTCTCACACCGGATCTTCAAGTCCTTCTGATCTTCCTCGAGCATGGGAATATTCGACGTCAAAGTCCACCAGAACGCACTGTCTATAAGTAAACCATCAGGCTCCTCCTTCCCTTCTTGATCCCTCATGGATCCCTTGATCGAGTCTAGTGTTCGTGAGTGAAGGTTAGGTCATAGCTAAGTCTTCTCTCCGTTTGGAGAACGTCGGAGCAAGGAGAGGAGGAGGTCCACAGTGAGCTCCAGCTGCCTTGCTCCCGGAGCCCCCTTTAAGGTATAACTGATTTCTTTCTTGTTTTAGGTAATTTTAATTCTAGTATTTTAATTCCAATCTTTAGTTTCTCATTTTAATGAGTAGTTTAGTTTAGATTAGTCGAAGTTCATCATCGGAGCTCTCAAGATTTGGCCTGATTTTACCATGATCTGACCAATCTCTGACCCCACATCGTGTTTACTATCTTTCTATGCACCTTCTTCATCTAAATCAACCCGTTGACTAACCAGATCGACCATCGATTCACAAATCGAAGGTCCAACTCTGCCACTCACCGGACCTTCACTGCCGACCTCCATTCCTATGCCGAGCAGCTTCGAAATGGGACAAGCTTCATAGGACGCAGTAACACCCATGTGTAGGTCCCAGGTTGAATAGGCCCCTATTGGGGTCGAATCGACTCCAGGTTTGACTCCCCAGGTGCATGGTGCTCCATCGACTCGTTGTGACTCATCTCTGGGTGCTATAGCTTGCGAAAGGCACCATTGGACACAGATCAACCACAACAACGTGGAGAGCACCTCAACGTCACAGGAGGAGCCTCAGAGCATGCTGAATCGACAGAAAAAGGAAGAATACGCTCGTGTTCTTCCCTGTTCTTGGAGATAGACCCATCACCATTGGATGGAGCCCATTGCTTAAGATCGCACTAGAGACGTCGAATCTTCCAGAGGACACACATCATGTTGTCAGTGATCTAATCTCTGGCATCTAAAGGCGAAGTAGTACCAACCACGTAGAGGACACCACACATATAAGTGACACACATCATGTTGTCAGTCACTGTGCAGGGCAAGGGGTAAATTTTTAATCTATCCCCATAGTTTTTGTATTTATTTATTAACCATGTAAATAAAATTATAATTTGTAGATAGACTCTTGTATTTGTGTATATTGCTTGTTGGTCCTGTCCAGCTCAACTCACATGTAGTCCCACGTGAGGTAGGGAAATTGCAAGGATGCACTTGCATCTTTTGATATTTGTACATTAATATTGTAATTCTTAATATACGTTCTATATTTCTTGGAAAATTGCGTGAATGTCACTGGCCCTTATTTTATTTGCAACTATACTCCATGAAGTTCATGTATTTTGGTGCTTGAATTTCATTTATTAAAAAATGGCACCCATGCTCTATGAATTATGCAAAATTAGGGTTATATGTCTGCTAACATTTGCTCTCATGCCCCATTTTAATTCCAACATTTTGGGCATTTTAACTATTTATTAAAAGTAAAATGAGTATGTTTTTGTCACTGTTTATATTTTAGGATATCCAAAAAATAGAAAAACATTTTGAAAAATTCCAAAAAGATATATGTCGTCTATTTTATCATATGTTAACTCCAGAACAACAATCCCTAAAAATAGAAAAAGAAAAGAATAAAAAATTAAAGAACTCCAGAATTTACAAAAAGACTTTATTAATCATTCAAAAATACAAAAATATGTCTTTCTATTTTTTATATTTTCTTATGTCATTATCTTTTTGTAAAATTGATTTGAAGAATTTTGGTTATATTTTGTTATTTTTAATCTTCATGTCAATCTTGGCCTAATATTTAATCCCTGATTTGGGATCTTTTTTATTATAAAATGCATAAAAAATATAAAAAATCCAAAAAAATGACAAAAATATCAGAAAAATATGTAAAATAAAAAAACTAATTTATGTTTTTTATTTAATTTTACTAGTATTTGTAATTAAATAACTCTATATGGCATATATAGCCTTTATATTCTAGTATTTATTAAAAAATAAAGAAATATAAAAACTATATAAAAATATAAAATGAAAATACAATATATATGTGAATTAAAAAAAATCCAAGAAGCAAAATTTAAATACTACAATATATATGTATAAAGAACAAGTTTGTACATAATATACATGAGCAATAATCGTAGGCTACCAATTTTGTTCCATGTGGTTCGACCTCTACAAGCTTACTTGCTATACACTTGATTTTGTAGAGAAAAATAAATGTTAACTCACTTATTGCTATTTATTGCTTGATATATATTGTGGGTTAATAATTGATTGATCGTGGGTTTCCTGAGTGGTCAATGCATCAACTTTATTTCTTGCCTTGTGATATTTCTAGACCCTCGCTAAATCATCTTCATCAAATGGCATCATTGTCGGGGAGAAATATGAGTAACCAATCTTGTAGTTTATTTTGTATGTCCATTCACTTATTTGTTGATTCTTTGATATAATTATTGAATTATTTCTGTATGCACATATTTATTCAATTATTATGTGCATATAATTCATTTTGATTGAATTTATTCGATTATCTGTTCTAATATATCTCTTTGTGATTTTGTTGCAAGGCCCGCTACGCCATGATAGTTTCTTAGGAGACCAGCGCAGTCGAGCTTGGTGGAGACTAGTGTTCACCTTCTGACCAGTTGGAGAGGCAAAAAATGAAGTAAGGAGAAAATATCTAGGATAGTTTTAATTAGGTTTATTTATTCATTGGTGAGAGAGAGACAATCATGTATAATTTGTAATAATTAAGACTTGGACACTACTCTCCATAATGAGGTCTAGTCCTCGCGTGTTTGTTGACCTAGGGGCCTCGTCGTAGTTTTCCTTATTTTACCGCCTTTTTTTTGTTTCCCGTTGTTTTGAGTTTTCCACCTTTTTTTTATTTGTTTTGTGTGCAGGGAGTCCCTAGACTTAGATTGCTTGTCTCGGTAATTAGGTCCAAACCCATAATAATAATGATTCTACATATAGTCTCTTACGTTGGATCTAGTCATTAATAAATGTAATTTATTTGGAATTGATACCACGTGCCGAGAGAGGTCGTATACAACACTTGCAGGACACGTTGTGGCAGGCACTGATTGGCATCGAAGACCAGACCTTGGCCTCACTTTTGAAAAATTTACTTATGGTTCTTCTCAATTAATTGCAGCTAATATTTAGGACAATTTTGTCGATTACACTGCGCCATGTAGTTAGGTTTAAAAATTCTATTTTTCATACCGCATGAAGAGAGCAGGAAAGCAATTTAAGTCCTCCAACTCAGCATGCATGATTAGATTCAATGGTGAGATTTCCATAATCGAATTGACTTCCACGTATTTTTCGCTCTTTCCCTCTGATTTTGAGCACCTAGGACTTAAAAAAAGAAATCTAAAGAAACATTTAGCACTTGTATGCAAAAAGATCTAAAAAAGTGAAAACCTAAAAATTAAAACAAGGGGACTGCTAAATAAACTTTGACCTTAATAAAAATCTGTAGTGAACTATCAGTCTCTTAGGTTAATAAAGTCCTCACTATTTTTAGGTGGTTTAGGAGGGTACCAAAACCCCTTCCATGAGCAAGGCACGATCTCAAAAACCCAGTCTATAACTGCCTTATGTATCGCCTGGACTTGCAAAGTAATGGCGCTTCTATCGTACGTAACCGAGTAGGGCCTTGTCAGCGATGGTGTTTCAGCCTTGTGTGGTCCATCAACTTGGTCTGAAGTACTAAGCTTAGGTCACACCCTCACAGGTGTGTCTGTCTCATCAATTACATCTATGTAGGTCCTTGCACACCCATAGGTGATACCGTTGCGAGCGTGGACCGAAGTCAATGGTGTATGGAGCAATGATGCGTAGTTGACCTATCCTACGGGCAAAACTAGGGTCAGCAACATGCCAATAAACCTTACCACCAAGCTCAGGTGGTCATTTTGGACAATCCTTCCAACCTCAGCCTCTGTTCTTGAATCACCAATCTACACCATTTTAGTGTAACTTTAGACAGTCCTTTCAGCCCCAGCCACAGTACTTCCATCAACAGTCGTATCATCATTACAGGGCTGGTCAACAACAATATCCACCTCCTCCATGTCAACAATATCAGCTTCTCCCTCCTCCACATCACCATCAACCGTCCCAGCCTTGGCTCCCCAATAGTAAGCAACATTGTGGTATGTACGTTGATACTTTTGAGGCGACTCTAGTGAACCTGATTCTGGCTACATGGCCAAACTTGTTAAGGTTCCATTAGAAATTACAAAGAAGTTTGACGACCTGATTGCCACAAGAACTCCCATTCTGGCGTAGGTCGAAGCAAACACTAACAATTTTTAAAGAAAAGAACAGGTAGAATGTGATGTATGTTATGTGATCGTTGAGTCAGATAGCCATGATTTTGCTTTATCTAATGTTGTTACTCTCAGGAGAGGTAGGACTTTACCTCCATCTGCATCAAGACATGGGAAGAAAAAAGCTTTGACAAGTGAATCGTCATCTTATGCGTCAGCCGCACTAGCTATTATTTTGGGTGAGGTAGAAGAATAGGGAGGAGCCATCCCAACTGCCATCCATATCCACCAACAAAAATAACATAAGAATCAGAAAATTCAAAAAGACCAAAAAGATGTTCGCAATCTATAGGAGCCAGCCGCAGTTGTCGATCCTATGCAAGTCGACGGGAGCAGAGACATTACCTTTTGTTTGTCCACCAGTAGAAGAATCTTAACTCCCTGCTTGTACACCATTTTATTAACCAGATGTAAAGAATTTTGTGCATAAGAATCATGTTGTAAATAAGAACTCTACCTTTTATTTAAGTAATGTAAATATTCCTTTTCCTATTGCATTGGAAAAAAACAAAAATATTGCAAACAGAAAAAGTGCATTATATGATCCAAGAGTTGTGGATATTCTTAATAATTTTACTGTTGAAATACCATCAATGAAAGCCATGGAATACATGCCCGCTACAAAGAAAGGGTTGAAGGAGACATGTACAAACAAGCATTGATCAACACACAACAACAGATGTCGGCAGATAGAGAAGCATGTCCTCACCATGGCAACAGACGCAACCACCAATAATCTCCCTCAAAAGAAGCTAGACAAAGGAGCACCATTTATCAGATGCGAGATATTTGACCAAATCTTTGAGAAGACTCTCCTTAACAATGGTTCTTCGATCAACCTACTTCGATCATCATTACTGCAATAATCTGGGTTGGGTCCATTGAATAAAACACACATCATCATGTAATTCATGGATCAATCCATCAAACGACCCCTAGGTTTGTTGAAAGATGTTGTGGTAAAGGTACATGAAATGAAGTTTCCCATTGATTTTGTGGTCCCAGATATAGACTCTCCTGCACCCTTACTCCATACCTCCATTATCCTTGGATGACCATTTCCACGTACTATGGAGGCCATAGTTGACTACGGGTCTGACAATATTACATTATGCTCGAGCAATCACAGAATTACAATAGACATTGTCAGCAAGCTCAAAGTCGTATCTGATGAAAGTCATGCAACAACACTTGAAGCAGGCTGTGATTTTATTGCAGAAATAAGAGGCACACACCTCTCTTTGAATTACACCTGGACCCTAGGAATCCTCGCTCCTGAGGAGGACTTGGAAAGCACAGTCAACACATGCTCTGATGGCACCTAGGAGACATAATCAAATTCGTTGATGCATCTAATATGGATGATTCATTCCAGACCGAACATGATGAATTCATTACAAATTCTTTCAGCATATTATCAGTTGAGCAACAGCTGACTGAGGTGAGCAGTGCTACCTCTAAGACGATGGTAGATCAGCACAGTGTCCGAGGTGACAGAGAAGCATGTCATATCAGATCCTGAATTAATAGCACTTCCGGCAGGCCTTAAGTATGGTTTCCTTATGGGTGAAGAAAACATATATCTGATCATCATCAGCAGCAGGCTGATCCTGGATCAAGAATCTCGACTTCTCGAGGTTCTAGAGAAAAACCACAAGGCACTTGTTTGGAACGTCGTAGACCTCCACATTCTAAATCTTGCTGTGTGTTCACACATCATTTATTAGGAAGAATATGCCAAGCCTTCCCGAGAATTCCAAAGAAGACTGAACCCAAATATGTGGATGAACCCAAATATGTGGGACGTCGTCATGAAAGAAATCACGAAATGGTGTGACATAGGCTTCATTTATCCCATCTCTGATTCAAAATTGGTGAGCTCTCTACATGTTTTTTCCGAAAAAATAAGGGCTCGTTGTGTTTGCAAATGATGGAGGAGAGCAGATCTCCACTCGGACACCGACATCCTGGCATGTATGTGTTGACTACTGTCATCTTAGAAAACAACCAGGAAGGACCACTTCCCCTTGCCATTCATTGGTCAAGTGCTGGAAAGACTGCCTGACAAGGAGTTCTTATGCTTTCTGGATGTGTACTCCAGTTACAACCAAGTGGTAATCACCCCTGAGGATCAATAGAAAACTATCTTCACTTGCCCGTTCAACACCTATGCTTTATGAAAAATGCCCTTTGGATTGTTTAATGCACTGACCTGGACAGAGTACTTCATAAATGTCGTGAAGTCAATTTGGTGCTATCATTGGAAAAGAACCACTTCGTGCTCACAAAGCGGGTTGTGCTGGGCCACGTTGTTTCCAAACATGGCATGGAAGTTGACCCGACGAAGGTGGATGTGATTGCCAATATAGAGCCACCTCAGATAGTTGTAAGGTCATTTCTGAGGCTAGTGGGGTTCTACTAAAGCTTCATCCATGACTTCAGCTACATCGCCCAACCACTTACTGAACTGCTACGCAAGGAGATTGAGTTCCATGTTCATCATCAAGTTTTCCTATCATTTAACCAGCTGAAGGAGCTAATTACTCAAGCTCTAGTCTGACAACCGCCAGATTGGTCTCTTCCTTTCGAGATCTTGATGGATGCGTTAAACATTGCAGTTGGGGCTATTCTAGGACAGAGGAAAGACAAGGCACCCGATGCCATTCATTATTCCAGGAAGAAATTAGATGACACTCAAAGAAATTATAGTGTGATAGAAAAAGAATTGCTGGCTATAGTATTCGCCCTTGAGAAGCTAATATTCTATTTGTTTGGATCAAAAGTCACCATCTATACTGACCACTATGCTATCAGATATTTGCAGCAAGAAAAGGATGCCAAGCCTAGATTGATCAGATGGGTCCCTCTCCTACAGGAAATTGATTTGGAAATCATGGATATGTATATGCTTTAGAATGTGGTAGTATATCACATCTTCAGAATTGAGCAACAAGATCATCCACTGAGAAGTGCACCCATCACCGACACCTTTCCTGACGGGCCAATTCTAGCCGTGGATTCACTCCCTTAGTATGCCGATATTGTTAAATACCTCATCTCGAGCGTAGTTCCACAAGTTTGGACAAAGATTCAGAAGGACAAATTCTTGTCAACTATTAATTTCTACCAATGGAAAGATCCTATCTTATTCACGAAAGGAGCAGATTGTATTCGGCACAGGTGTATCCCTTAGGGGAGCAACAAAGTGTCCTTGAGCATTGTCATTCGCTCGAATCTGGTAAGCATCACTCTTGAGATAGAACATCAACAAAAGTATTACAGTGCGACCTCTAGCGGCCTACACTATTTAAGGATGTCGCAGCATATTTAAGCATTGCACTAACTATCAGAGGTTGAAAGGTACCCTTACTGCTAAAGAATCAATGCATCGTATGATCATTCAAATTGCAGATGTATTCAATGCTTGGGGCATTGATTTCGTGGGACCCTTCCCCAACAATTAGGGAAAAGAGCACATCCTTCTTGCCATCTATTACGTGAGTCGCTGGATTGAATCTATTCCCGCTCGAGTCGTAGATAGCCGTACAACCTATCACTTTCTGAAAGAAAACATCATCTTACAATTCGGTATTCCATAGATACTGATATAAGATAGGGGTAGTCACTTCATTAACTGAGAGGTCAAGAAATTAATGAATGAGTACGACATAGAGCAACAAATCACCACTCCTAACCATCCTCAGACCAACGACATGGCTGAATTCTCAAACAAAGAAATCAAGACAATCCTCTAGAAGCTTGTCAAAATGGATAGGAAAAACTGGTCCCAACTCTTGGACTCGGTCATTTGCACGTACAAACCGCTTACAAGTTTTCGTTGGGCATGTCGCCCTACTGCCTTGTATACGGAAAGTCGTGCTATTTGCTAGTGGAATTGATTCATAAATCATTCTGAGCAATTAACATTTGTAATTTGGACTCGCAACAACGTGGACAGAAATGAAAAGAGGATCTGAACAGGCTCCTGGAATTCAGAGACTATGCATATGACAACACATTGATGTACACGGAGAAGGTCAAACGCTAGCACGAGCCATACATCAAATGAAATACATTTGAGACTAGACAGAAAGTATGGTTATTTGATGCAAAGTTAAAGATCTTCCTAGGCAAATTAATGAGCAAATGGACAGGGCCATTCAGAGTTCAAGAAGTTTGTGACAACGGAAGTATCGTGATATAAAGATTGTCTCCTGAGCACAACTATTTGTCGTCAATGGTCTGCTGCTGAAGCCCTACCTTGAGCATGACACTTTCCTGGCCGTTGACAACTCTATACACGTTCTATGCACTGAAGGAACATCTACAACAATAGCAGCATCACAAGATTCAGATAATGTCACTCAAAAACTAATCCTTTAATCTTTCATATTTTCTTCTTTTCTTCTTTTCGTTTTCAGTTTTCCTTATCTAAAAATAAATAAAAATATGTGTGTGTGCCACTCCTTTTGTCATACTTCTATACTTAGGACGTACTTTAGCCTATGTATAATGGAGTGTGCACCCCAAGTGTTTTTTCTTTTGTCTCCTCCAATGTCTCCTCTTCTTCTCTATACTTAGGGATATCTTACCCTAACTATAGGGGAGACAGTTTGAGTATGATCCATTCATCCCCATCCTTAACCCTCCATGTCCTGTTACAGTTTTGTATACTCAAGATTATTTGATCCTAGGTATAGGGGGACAATCAACTTATCATTGATTCATTCATTCCAACATTCGTTATTCTTTAGACTCTTAAATATTTAGTACGAGTTATGTCTTCTCTTTACCCTCTTCTATATGAGGACATAGCTTTAACTAAGTATAGGGGGTTCGCATATACTGCATATATACTTTAGCCATAACTCGTACTTTTGTATTTTTATTAACAAAAATGGATAAATTACTTTATAAAATTCATTAAAGAAATTTAATAAAAAGGTGCATATTATTCCTCAAATTGTTGTTTTGTATATAGTGATTAATAAATTAGGTAAAAAAATTTCCAAAATGTTTGAAAATAGTTTTAAAATCTTTTTGAAAAATCCTTTAAAAACTATTTGGAAAATATTTTGTAAAATGTTTTCAATATTTGAAAAATACTTTGTTTTTGAAATTGTCTGCTCTTTGTGTGCACTAGAAATGTTTTAAAATGATTTGCAAATTGTTTGGAGATTGGTTGCAAAAATATTTTAAAAAATCTATATATACTTTTCTTAAAACCATTAAAGAATTATTTTCATATGTGTATGAATGTTTGAAAATAAAATATTTGCGAAACTATTTTGTACTATAGTTTACAAAATTGTTTGTAAAATGATTTTCAAATAATTTTAAGAAATATATACATTACACCAAAATTCTTTAATTGTATAAATATATTTATAAAATAATCACACATCCCATGTAAATTCTTAAAAACCAACTCTAGTAAAAATAAGATGCATCCCCGTGTAAATATTTGTATCTATTTTTATACAAAATCTTTATTTTTTAAAATTAACAAAAACATTTGCAAAAACAAAAATCCAAAAACATTTGCCAAAAGATCACATAAGAAATTGCAAAACCTTTTTTAAAAAATCCATAAAAAGATCAAAACTTTGAAAACTGCATCACACAAATATTTCATGCATTGTACATAGAATTCACACAACATTTGCATTTTTCCGATTAAGTTTGATAATTGAACGAGTTTAAGTATAATTCGAAGATTGAATCATGGTTGGACCTTAAATCTACCTAATCATAGGAACCTTATGGGAACCATAAGTGAGGTACTTTAGGTCTAGTTGACTTGATTCTTTAAGGATCATGAGCCTTGGTTCAATGGAGTCTTGATTGCCTAAATAGAGTATTTCGGAGCACACAAACGGCTCTTATTGATAATGACATAACTTGGACACCTGCCCCTTTCACTTGGCTCAACTCAGTTGAAGTGGTGATAGGATTGTATTTTCTAGTATGAGACACACACTAGTGGAATCATTTGTTCTCGTCTAGGGAGGGAAGTGCACCCAAATCTGTCCAGTGGCATCGACTTCTAAAGAAAAGAGAGTGTGGGTTGCAATAATACTTAAAAAGAAGGATAGTCTACTGGCTCAAGAGGAAAAATTCCTTATTTAATTTCCATTGTATATAGTATTTCAAAAAAAGAGCAAAAAGAAAAAAAAACTCCTAAAAAGTAGACAGGTCTGATTGAAAATAAAATGCATGCCGGAGTAAACATATTTGTATAGTCAATAAGAAAGCTTGAGGTCTAGAGCATGCAGCTGGGTGACTTGGCTACACATGTCAATCATCCTAAGATAGGTGGCTACACTGGCTACCGTCAATTTTTCTCATCACCCCCTCCTCTTGAGTTGGTTGCTCCTCGAACTTAGAAGGGAATACCCGCTCCTCGAGGAAAGAGTTGATGGATTGGGGAATCATTGGGTTGTCATGCTAGAGAAGTCTTTCACTTTCTCATTTTACTTGAGGGGATCCACTATCACATACACTGTACAAGTAAGATTCATAGTTGTAAGGGTTTGCGTATGAGCTGAAGCATTCTAACCTGGCTATTGAGGAGACTTGAGTAGAGTTTTGGGAGTCTCTAAGGCTGTTGTGTTTTAAATCTAATTCCCAACATGGTTCCGACTGCACTAACAATCCAAAGATCCGACTTAAGCTCCAAACTTTGATTTTGTGAAGACAAGTTTAAAAATTAAATTCAATCTACTTTATTTCCTTTTCTTTTCTTTATTTTTATTTTTATACACTTATTGCATAAGTGTTTGCTAGGGACTAGCAAAGGCAAGTATAGGGGGTTGATGAATCTCCATTTCATCATCTTTATTCTATCATCTTGTCCTTAAAAATCCTATCTAATGCATGTAAATAGCATTAGTTTGTACAAAATAACATTCATTTTTTATTGCATTCATTGTGTAAAGAATATTGTTTTAATGTTAAAATATAGAATAAAGGAAAGAAAAGAAAAGAAAAGTAATTAAATACCAAAGAAATTTTATGACCCTAAACCCTGAGACCAAGTCAAGAATTGAATTGGTCGATAAGGAATAAAGTAGGGGGAGATAAGAGCCAAGAATACAATAAAAACCCAATTCTTTTATTTATTCAATAAAACTATTTTTTGGGACCTATTTTATTTTCCACTTTTTACACCTCAAATAAAGAAACTTTGTACATGAAAGTTTTAATGCATAGAAAAAATACAAAATTGATTTCATGCAAAAATAACATACAATGTACAAATTATACTGTGAATAAGATTCCACAAGCCCAACTTCACATACCCATATCTCTCAAATAAAAACTCAAAATATATCAAAATCACCTTTAATTGTATATTACTTTTCAAAAGCTATTTATGAAGCTAGTTTTATATTTTTGGAGTTAATATGTGAAAGTTAGGTTTTGGACCCCTATTGTACAATACATGTGAATAAAATACTAATTTTATTTATTCTTTATTATTTTTATAATTTTATATTTTTATAATGTTGTAAATATCATTTATAGTATATGTACATATTAAAGATTAAAATAAAACCATAAAGAAAGCATAAAAATAAAATATTCTATAAAACTACATAGATAAAATACTTGTACTTATACCTATATAATTCATACCCCTATTTATTTAGGTAGACAGATAACAACAGAAAAAAATAATAAAATTATATTTTCACACCTAAAAAAAGTTTTAAATATATAAAGTAAGTGATCAAAATAATAAAAAATACAAAATAAAAATAAAATATACAAAATATAGATGAATAAACCTATAAATACACCCCTAAAAATTAGCTTGTAATAAATAACATCAAAAAATTTATTAAAAACATATTAAAATACTACAAAAAATAATAAACATTTTTACTAAAAAATTTACTAAAATAATTAACTATTTTTAGTTTATTATTTTCGAATAGAGGGGGATCTTTTGTCCTGTAGTTAGCTGACGCGGCCTAATGGGCTTCCAGAGATTGTTCACCTCAGTCAACTCCCCATCATTCATCTGACTTCTGGTAGAAGTCTCGAGCGGCCCGCCTTATTCGATTTTTCCTGGCTACCCTGTTTCTCCTTCCACCTCGAGTTCTTCATGGATCCCATTCCCATCATGATCGTCTCTCACTCAGGATCTTCAGGTCCTTCTGATCTTCTTCGAGCATGGAAATAATCAACGCCAAAGTCCGCCAGAACCCACTATTTATAAATCATCCGTTGTGTTCCTCCCTCCCTTCTTGATCCCTCCTGGAGCCCGTTATCGAGTCTATGTGTTCGTGGGTGAAGGTTAGGTGACAGTTGAGTCTTTCCCACGCCTGGAGAACGTTGGAGCAAGGAGAGGAGGAGGTCCACAACAAGCTCTGGCCGCCCTTCACCCTGAGCCCCCATCTATGGTATAAGAGTTGATTTTTTTCATGTTTAGGTAGTCTTAATTCATTATTTTAATTCCATAATTTAGTTTCACATTTTAATCAGTAGTTTAGTCTGGATTAGTCAATTTTCCTAGCCGAAGTTCTCGAACTCCATCCTGATTTCACCACAATTCAACAGATCTCCTTCCCCCACATCACGCCCACTATCTTCATCTACATCATCTTCTTCTTCTAAACCGACCCCCTAACCAACTGGATTAACTCTCGATCCGTGAATCAGAGGTCCAGCAATGCCGCTCGCTGGACCTTCGTCGCTCACCTCCTTTCCTATGTAAAGCAGCTTCAAAATTGGTCGAGCTTTACCTTCTCGGACCTAGTAACACCCCTGTGCATTTCCCATGTTGAATAGGCTCCTATTGGGGGTGAATCGACTCCAGGCTTGACTCCCTAGGTGACTAGAGCTCCTTCAACTCGCCAAGACTCATATCTAGGTCATGGACCTTGTGAAAGGCACCATTGGACGCATATCAGTTGCAACAATGTGGAGAGCACATCAGCGTCATGGGAGGAGCCACGGAGCGCGAGGAATCGACAGAGTTCTTGGAGATGGACTCAACACCGTTGGATGGAGCCCCTCGCTCTAGATCGCATCAGAGACGTCAGATCTTCAAGAGCCAGCATCATTCGATCGCAACACATGTTCTAATCTCAGGCATCCAAAGGTGAAGGGGTACCAGCCGCACGGATGACGCCACGTGTAGAGGTGGCACACATCGAACTGTCCGTCTCCGCATAAAGGAAGGTGTAAATTTCCAATCTAGCCACGCAATTTTTGTATTTATTCATTAATCATGTAAATAAAATATCTACTATAATTAAAATGTCTAGTGTAAATAAAATGGGAATTTTGTAGACAGGCGCTTGTCTTTCTTTTATATTACATGTAGATCCTGTCCAACTCAGCTCACGTGTATTCCCAAGAGAGCTGGGCAAATTACAAGGATGCCATTGCATCTTTTTCTAATTTTATTTAACACAATTATTTTTAATATATGATGTATATTTCTAGGAAAATTACATGAATGTCCATGGACTTTATTTTAATTTGCAACTATACCACTCCTAGTTCATGTATTTGGTGCTTGAATTTCATTTATTAAAAAATGGCACCCATGCTCTAAAAATTGTGCAAAATAGAGTTATGTGTCTGCTAACATGTGCTCCCATGACCCATATTTATTTCAACACTTTAGGCAATTTAACTAATTATTAAAAATGAAACGAGCATGTTTTTGTTGCTATTTGTATTTTAAAATAGACAAAAAATAGAAAAATGTTTTGAAAATTTCCATGTATAAGTGTTTATTTTATCGTATGTTAATCCTAATAAAAAACCCCTAAAAATAGAAAAAAAACTAAAAATTTAAAAGCTCCAAAATCGAACAAAAAATGTTAAGAATCATTTAAAAAACTAAAAAAATGTTTTTCTACTATCATTATCTATTTATTAAAATTGATTTGAAGAATTTGGGATGTGTTTTGCTACTTTTAATCTTCATGTCAATCTCGACCTAATATTTTATGCTTGATTTGGGATCTTTATAATTTCTAAAACACGTTAAAATTAGCAGAAATTCCAGAAAAATGACAAAAACATTAGAAAAATATGTTAAAATAGAAAACAAATTAATTTTGAAATTTTATTTACTTCTACTAGTATTTGTAGTAATATTAATCTATCTGGCATGTATATCCTTTTATATTCTATTATCTATTAAAAAGAAAAGGTAATATAAAAATATAAAAATATAAAAATAAAATACAATATATATATATATATATACGAATTAAAATATCCAAAAAATATATAAAAAATTAAAAACCCACAAAAAATGTATATATATCTATAAATATCTGTGTAAAGGACATGTTTGTACATAATATACTTGGATTAGCAATAATTGTAGGCTACCATTTTCTCCCTCTGTGATTCGACCTCTACATGATTACTTTCTATACACTTAATTTTGTTGAGCAAAATAAATTTTAACTCACTTTTTGCTATTTATTGCTTGATATATGTTGTCCGTTAATTGTTGATTGGTCATGGATTTCTTGAGTGGTCAATTCATAGACTTGATTTCTCACCTTATGCGATTTCTAGACCCTCGCTAAATCCTCTTCATCAAAATATTATTGGGAAACAGATTTGAAACACAACAATATCTAAGTGTCACAAGACCCTACCCAAGTCTCCTTAATAACCAGGTCTGAATAAGTCAACTCATATGCAAACCCTTATGACTATGAATCTATCTTGTACAGTGTCAGTGATATGTAGCTCGCCTCAACTGAAGTGGTAGAAATCAATCTTCTCCAATATGGTGTCCCTAATTCCCTAATCCAGCAACTCTTTCCTCGAGAAGTGGGGTATTACCTTCTAAGTTCAAGTACAACCATCTTATGAAGAGGATACAGAGAGAAGAGATGGTTGCAAGTGTAGCTACCTATCCTAGGATGTCGTACCAGTGTATCCAAGTCATCCGACTGCAGGCTCGCATACATATGACTTTGAAACCCAAGCTTTCTAATTGGCAATATACAAATATACACATATTCCAATGGGAATAGATTTTTCTTTGATTTTTGCCCATCTTTTCCTTTTGGTGTTTTTGGAATTTTTCATATTTTTGAATACTATATATAACAACATTTACATATGGACTTTTCCTCTTGATCTGGAAGACTATCCCTCTTTTGAAGCATTATTGCAACCCAAAACTTTTATCCGTAGACCTCGTCGCTAATTGATCGGGTTTGGGTACAATGGACACAACTCTGAGACTTCTAATGTTTCCATTGTCTGATGTCTCATGCCAGCAAATCAAGCCCTCTACCACTTTAACTAAGATGA
Source organism: Ottelia alismoides (assembly GCA_037367405.1). Taxonomy (NCBI): domain Eukaryota; kingdom Viridiplantae; phylum Streptophyta; class Magnoliopsida; order Alismatales; family Hydrocharitaceae; genus Ottelia; species Ottelia alismoides. Next base: position 36,634 of record JAZKJV010002332.1, read on the forward strand.
GCAAAGCGTAAGGTGCATGTGTGCAAGCTAGATCACTATCGACAAGATTCATAACTAAGCTAGGAAGTCAAGCCAACATTGAACCAAGTCTCATGGTCTCAAAGAATTTAGTCTAGTAGACCCGAGATGCCTCAATTCCGGTTCCTATAATGTTATTGTGATTAAGTAGATTTAATGTCCAACAAAGTTCCAATCGTCGAATTTTACTTAGTTTTGTTCAATTATCAACATCAATTCGAAAAATACCAATGCTATGTACAATGCAAACATAATATTTTTGTGATGCAATTTTCTGGTTTTGAACTTGTTGTGGATTTTGGAAAAAAGTTTTGCAATTTTTTATGATTTTTTTAAAAGATTTTTGCAAATGTTTATGGGATTTTATAAAAAAAAGAAATTTTTATGAAAATAAATATGTGCAAATATTTACACAGGAGTGCTTCTTTGGTATTTACAAGAGTTGCTATTTAAGAATTTACACTCGTTAGTTATTCACAAGTTTACATTTAAATTTAAAGAAATTTATTTACTTGAATTGTATATTTTATTCGCAAAATAATTTAAAAGAATTTTTCGCATGCATTTTTATAACTTGATTTTGCAAACTAATTTGATAAATATTTTTTACAAACACTTACGAAATTTGAGAATCATTTTGCAAAGATTTTTCAAACAATTTGTATAGATTTTTCAAAATATTTTTGCAACCATTTTCCAGACCATTTGTAAATAGATTTTTAGAATATTTGATTTACACAGCGTAATAAATTTTTTACAAATAAAACATTTTTATAAAGGTTGAAAAAATTTTACAAATCATTTTCCCAACAGTTTTCAAAAGATTTTTCAAAGAATGTTTCCAACCATTTTCAACCATTTTGCAAAACATTTTACATAATTTATTAATCAGTATATACACGGAATTTTTAGTGAATTTTATACAAGTGTGTTCTTTATAATTAATTTATTATATTTTATACATAGTTATTGAAAATACAAAAGTACGAGTTATGGCTAAAGTATATATAATGTATATACGACCCCCATATACTTAGCTTGAGTTATGTCATCACAGATCGAAGAAGAAAGAGACGACATAACTTGTGTTGAGTATTAAAAATCTTATACTACAACGATTGAAGAATAAGGAATGAATGAATGAGAAGTTAACCATCCCCCTAAACTTAGGATGGATTAATCTCAAGTATAGGTATTCCTCGTGCATGGAGGGTAGACGGTGGCAATGAACAGACCAGTGACTCATCTGTCTCCCCCTATACTTAGGGTAAGGTATCACTAAGCATAGATAGGAATTTCATCAAGAGAGGAGACATGTGAGGGATAAAGAATGAATTATTGGACCCACACAACCATATTATACTTAGATGAAGAATATCCTATGTATAGCAGTGATGACTGAGAGGAACAAAAAAAGAAGTAAAAGATAAATAAATAGAAGAAAATAACTAAAGAGAAGAATAAAACTAAAGAAAGAGTTTTAGAGGAACATTATCTGAATCTTCTGCTACTACCATGGTCGTAGAGGAGTTTCCATTGTTGATCAATTGAATTGCATTGACAACGACCAAAAAAGAATCACGCTCAAGGTATAGCTTCAGTAGTTGCTCGCTGACAATAAATGGTTGTTTGTCAAGCGACAAGGTTGATATCAAAATGCATCCACTGTCACACACTTCTTTCACTCTAAATAGACCTATCCATTTACTATATAATTTGCCAGGAAATATCTTCAACATTGCATCGACAAACCACACTTTCTACCCAGTCTCGAAGGTCTTTCGTCTGATATGTCGGACATGCCTACTTTTAACCTTCTCCTTATACATCAAGCTATTATCATATGCATAGTCTCGAAATTCTAGGAGCTTGTCATATCCACTTTTCTTTGCTGACCACCTTTATGCGAGTCTAGATTGCAAATGTTAACTGACCACAATGATTTATGAATTACTCTACGGGCATATTGCAACGCTTTCCATACACAAGGAGATAGGGTGAGATGCCCAAGGGAGATTTGTAGGCGGTTATGTATGCCCAAAGGATGGAGTCCAAGAGATGGGACCGGTTCTTTTTGTCCGGCCTCACAAGCTTCTAAAAGATTTTTTTGATTTCTCTATCTGATAGCTCTGCCATACCAGTGGTCTGAGGATGATAAGGAGATGTGACTCGGTGCTTGATTTTGTACACCTTCACTAATTTCCCGACCTCTTTAATTATGAAGTGACTACCCCATCTAATATGAGAATTTTCGGTATCCTGGACCTCGTTATGATGTCCTTTCTTAGGAATTAGCACATAGTGCGGCTATTAGAGGCTCGGGAGGGGATGGCTTCAACCCAACGGCTCATGTAATTAACAACAAGAAGGATTTGCTCAAGCACCTGACTGTTGGGAAATGGTGCCATGAAATCAATGCCTCAAGCATCGAATACATTTGAAATCAAAATGAATTTCAGGGGCATAGAGTGATGTCACGGTTCCTCCTATTCTCTAACAGTCATTGCAGCACTTCAAAAAGTTGTTATATATTTTTAAATAGTGTAGCTATAGGAGGACAACTACAAAACTTTTTCAGCCATTTGGTCTCCAGAGTGGTGCCCACCAGATTCAATTGAATGACAATGCTTGAGGATACTTTGATGCTCCTCTTGAGGGTTATACAGGTGCCAAATGCAGTCTTCCATGAATAAGAGCGGGTATTCCCATTAATAGAAATGGATTTCAGACAAGAACTTATCCTTCTTGATCTTCATCCAATATTGTGGGACTACACCGGAGATGAGGTAGTTCACAATATCAACATACAACGGGATGGAATCCACAGCAAGAATCGACTCGTCAAGAAAGATGTATGTGATGGGTGCACTGCTCAGTTTATGTTCTTAATGTTCAATTCTGGAAAGGAGATCTGCCATCACATGATGAAATCCAAGTGTATCCTTGATTTCCAATTCGAACTCCTAGAGGAGAAGTATGCATCTGATAAGTCTAGGCTTCACATCCTTCGTCTGTTGTAGATACCAGATAGTAGAGTGGTTAGTATAAATTATAACTTTAGATACAAACATATAGGATATGAATTTCTCAAGGATGAAAACAACAACCATCAACTCTTTATCTGTTAGTATATCTGTGCTTCATCTAATGTCTTGCTTGCGTAGTGAATGGCATATGACACTTTATCGTTCCTTTGTGGTAACACAACACCAATTACAAAATCGGATGCATCTAAATGATCTCAAAGGTCAAAGACAAATCCAGTGGTTGTAGGATGGGAGATTGAGTTATTAGCTCCTTCAGTTGATTGATAGATAGGAGAACCTGCTGATCAACATTAAATCTGATCTCCTTGCATAATAATTCAATTAGAGGTTTGATGATGCAACTGAAATGTTTGATGAATCATTTGTAGAACACACACGCCCCAGGAATGACCTCACATTTCTAACATTCTGAGGTAGATCGAGATCGCAGATCACATACACCTTCACCAAGTTGACTTCCAGGCCACGCTTGGAAATTACATGGCCTTGTACATCCCGTCAGTGACCATGAAGTGGCTCTTTTCACCATATAGTACGAGATTGACCTCATATCATTTCTAAAGTACTCTATATTGGTGCTCGAGGCAAGAATAAAAGCTGCCACCATAGACAGAGAAGTCATCCATAAACAAATATAGAAAGCTGCCAACCATATCGGTCAAAACTGCAAGCATGCACCTTTAGAATGTGGATGGTGTATTGCACAGACTGAAGGGCATTCTCCTGAAGGCATAAGTGTCGAACAAACAAGTGAAGGAAGTCTTCTCCTAGTCCTCTAAGGCGATGGACACCTGGTTGTACCCGGAGTACCCATCCAATAAGCAGAAGAACTCCTTGCCACTAAATCTTTTTAGAAATTGATCGATAAATGTCAAATGGAATCGTTATTCTTTGTTGTGGCATTCAGGCGATGGTAATCCACACACACACACACCATGATGTTGTTACCTGAGATGAAATCCCCTCAATATATTTTTTATATTTTCTGAATTCAGACCAAAAACCACTAAAAATAGAAAATAAAACTCATTAACATTAAAACCCCTAAAATCCTTTATAAAAATCTAAACAATTCTTAAAAATTCCAAAAATATTCGTTTCTTTTTTATATTTTTCTCTATATTATTATTTACATAATAAAAAGTATTTGATGAATTTTGGACACCATTTCCAATTTTTAGTCTTCATTTTAATTCGTCATATTTATTTAACTCCTATTTGGGACATTTCTGTCTTTAAAAATCCATAAAAATTAGCATAATTGTCAAAAAAACACACAAAATAGTAAAAGTTTATTTAAAACCCAATCATTTTGTTTTCTTGCATTTTGTTTTTTAGTAGTATTTATATCTATATTACCGTATATAATATATATTGCCTTATTTACCTTATGTATTATTTATTCAAAAGGAAAAAGTAATAAAAAATAAAAAAAATATGAAAAGAAAATAAAAATATATAAAATAAAAAACAATTAAAAAACTAAATATAAAAATAAAAACAAAAAAATATAAAATAAAAAACCCACAAAAACACATTGACAACAAGAAGTGCACACTTTTGCGCATTAGTTTGCCCCATTCTCGTGTTTGCTCCCTGTGTTCGACCTCTACAATACTTACACCTATAAACACCTTTGTTGTCTAGTTATAATAAAACTTAAATCCACACAATTATTTTCATTGCTTGATTCTAAATTGTGTGTTAATTGTTGATTGAATTAAGGTTTCTTGAGCGGTTATCGCATCAACTACGGTCTCACCTCGTGAGGCTGTCTGACCACTTAAAAATCCTATTCTTCAAATGGCATCGTTGTTAGGGAGAAACAGATTGTAGATTGGTATTTTACCCAGGTCTTCTAGCTTGTCTATAATTTCTTGTATTTATCGCATTTTCATTGATATTATTCTGTAAACTATCTATCCTTCTTGTTTTTTGACTTTATTGCAAGGTATGTTGATCGAGGGAGGCTCTTCTAGGTGCTTCTGTGCAACCACGTGAAGCGGTATCGCTCTGTTGCCCTAGTTGATATGAGAAACCGACAAAGATGGACTTGGATGATTGTTTAGAACAACACACCTTATCTTGTATTTTATTTATTTTATTTGAATTGAAGTGAGAAAGATATGCATTTATTGTAATAATCCAAGACACTCAGAACACTCTACCCTTCACAAGGTCCACTGCCCGAGGGATTGTTCCTGTAGGGGTCTCGTCAGTTTTTTCGCAATTTTCTTGCTTTTTTATTTATTTTATTATTTTATTATTTTTTATTTTGTGTGATTGAGCCCTAGCATTAGGATCAGATTGACGATAGATCAAGGACAAACACTTAACTACCATTGCATGTACTTATAGTCTCATTTGGACTTGGTCAGATTTTGAATTGCTATTCACTTAGTCTCGGAACCACATGTCGTGAGAGTCCTCCATACAATGCTTGTAGGACCCACTATGGTGGGCACTGAGGAGGCTCCAAGACCGGACCTTTGGTACCTTCCTATGTGTTTAACATGTTGTTCTTCATGATAATTGTATATTCTCCTATAAGGCAATTTCATTGTCTTGCATTGCACATAGATAGGTTTCAATTCTACGTAGCATCCTTGCATGAAGAGAGCTAGAGGCAAGGTGAGTGTTTCTGTTTAGCACTCATCATAATTTTCACCTCGCATTGCTTTCCGCTCTCTCCCTCTAATTTTGATCACGTAGGTACTAAAAAGAATTGATCCCAAGTTAGGCTCGTGCATTTCCATTAAAAATACAAAAAAAGTGATAACAAATAAAAATTTGGACCGTTGAGTTTACTCGTCCCTAAAATAAATCAAAATAAAAAATTTTTGTCTTGGGGAATGAAACCTCCTCATTGTATTCCTTTTTATTTGCTCACGTACACAATATGGTTAGTGCCCCATTCCCGGGCCTTCTAAGTGTTTGTGCACTTTTGTATTTTTACCTTACTCCAAAATCGACAAGATAAATAGATCAAACTTTTACGGTCTTCACTGTGTTGAGTAGGTGAAATGAGGGGTTTGTTTTATTTGTATTTGGTTCTGATTGTTTGTATGCATACTCAATCATCTATATGCATTTGCTCCTTTTTCTCACATCTCTTGACTTGACCATCATGCTCTCCTAATCATTTTGCCTTTTTTCTGAGATGGCCGACTGGAGCAAATTCAATCCAGACTTTGTGGATCCTACTAACCTCCTGCTAATCCACCTCTATTTCTACAGCGGACTTTGTTCCTGACTATTGTACATATCTACCTAACCCACTATTTCAGGAATCGGATTTTGACTTTCACCCATCATTACCACCAGCATCACCTTCACAATTTGATAATCAACTTTTTTCAGGAGGATTTTGCTCCAGAGTTGGATTTTTTCCCACACCCACTACCCTCATAACACTCACCCGATACTAAGATTTTGGAGTCACCTCTCACAAAGACAGCTCCTGAGTATATGACCCGACTAGTTGATCATATGAATTAGAGGATTGATGACATCATTAGTCTAAAAAAGAGCCATATTGATCATTCACCTTCTTGATTTATGGATTCATTTTAAGGCACACATGAGAGCTTGCAATTACCAAAAATACAAAAAATGTGAATAATTTATTAATAAAAAAAATTTTGCGAGACACATACTTGTGCCATTTTGTGATGAGAGGGCATACCTCTTTGCTAAACCATTTGTTCACATATTCTCTCACCCCCTATCTCACCTTTTACCCCAAGGATGACATTGTACAGACCGCTCTTAGTTATCCTTGTGTACATGTTGACTCCGATCTCCACCCATGTATTGTGAAGATCCAAACATTAATAAAAATTATGATTGAATCTGAAATGGTGGTCGTTATTCATGAGATCATTGAAGCCCCACTTCACCAGGCCATGACCCATTTATCTGCTCCTCAACCCAAGAAGAGAAAGCAAAGGAGCAGATTTTAGTGTCATATCTTGACCATGTCCACTGCCCACACCATCACCCTTCTTCTAAGAAAGGGAACACTATTACACCATTCATTAGATGCACCATCTCTAGCTATTCATGTAATCACACTCACCTTGATGGCAGTGCTTAAATTAGCATAATTCCCTTCTCTTTGGTACAGTCTCTTCATTTAGGGCATCTTAGGTAGACCTGGTGATTGTCCAATTTGTTGATGGATCAGTAAAGAGGTCAAAGGGTATTTAGAGAACATTATCATTTGGATTCAGGGCATGAGCTACATTATTCACTTTATCATATTGCCCATGGAGACCCCTACCTCTGGGAAGCACTCTCCAATCATCCTGGGACGACCCTTTCTCGCCTCTATGAGGGACTTCATTAATAACAGGTAACAAGGGATTTGCTTCCATCCTGATGATGGGATGCGGTCATCACTGCACCTACTATCGGCCAGAAATCTGCATCTGATGTAACTACACATGTCTTAGCTGACCCCGATGCCTATGAACTATCTACTGATATCAAAGAGGTTTCTTTTATGACTGATGATGAGACCCAAGAATTCTTTCGTAGGGAGGAAGACTCAAAAAGCATAGACCTTAGAGTTCCATCTTCTTGTGATTGGTAATATGTTTATGATATCTGTGGGATTTACATGATTGACACCTTAGAGCGGTGGGCAGATTTAGGAGAGACTAAAGAGGTCGAATTTTATCTTATTAATTTCATCAATACATTCAGGCCTTTTGATGTTATTGGTGATCCAGTTGAGACCTCATAGGACAAACATGACCTTACTACTTCCATAGATGAGTTAGTTCCTTTTCATTTTGACCATGCTGAGACAACCAATGCCGGACCAAGCCACACTTCTTTTATTGACATGTCTATGACTTCTCACCTTAAGATTGATGATGATCTTCATCAGGTCGATCCTGATTGGTTTATGTCTATTGAGGACAATGATATCAACCTCTACCTTGACATATCCATTCCTTAGCGATCCCACAAGAAGATCCACTTTTTCCCTTCTTGATCCTTTGTATATATATCTCTTTGTACATTCACTTTCTTTTTACCTCTATCCATCCATCGTTTCTCCCATCCACCACATTTCCATGTGTTGCCTTTATTAGGACATATTGTGTCCTAAGTATAGGGGGTGGATGAGTCGAGTGTTCTTCCTTCATTCCATTTCATAACACTTGTTGTTGTCTATACTTAGGCCTCTTTTACCATTAGTATAGGGGGAGTAATGCGTACATTTTCTTTACATATTTTATCTTTGATCCTTTCTTCTATCTTCCTCTATCTTTTCTTCTTTTCATTTTCAGTTTTCTTTTTCTACCAAAAAGGTGTCGCCCCTTTTTGACCATTACTATACTTACAACGTGCTTTGTCCAAAGTATAGGGTTGTGTATACCCGGAGTTCTTTCATTCTTTGATCCCCTCTACTTTCTCCTCTTCCTGTCTATACTTAGGGATAGTTTACCCTAAGTGTAGGGGGAGACAAATCGAGTTATTATTTATTCATTCCCACCATTGACCCTCCCAACCTTATGTACAATCTGTTATACATAATATTAGTTGATCATAAGTGTAGGGGGAACGTCGATTTCTCGTTCGTTCATTTTTTCCTTCATACATTTTTTATTATATACGCTTTTCTATACTTAGTACGAGGTATGTCTTCTCTTTTTCTCTCTGATCTATGAGGACATAGCTCAAGCTAGTTAAAGGGGGTCATATATACTGTGTATACACTTTAAGCCTTAACACATAATTTCATATTTTCAGTAAGTATGGCTAAAATAATGTATAAAATACTATATCTATATATATATATACATATAAATTTCATTAAATCAATTAATAAGAAGGTTGTTATTATTTCTCAAATTATTTTTGTATATACTCATTAATAAATCAGGTAAAAATATTTTTTACAAAATGTTTGAAAAATAATTTGAAAATCTTTTTGTAAGATCTTTGAAAAATATTCGTAAAATGTTTTGTTAAAAATTTTCAACGTTTGCAAAAAAATTTTGTTTTTATAAATTTACTTTCTTTGTTTGAAATAAAAATGCTTTTAAAAAAACTATTTACAAATGGTTTTGAATAAGATTGCATAAAGAAATGAAAAATCAATATATAAGAAACCATTGCAAAATGATTTTCAAATGTTTGCAAATGTTTTTAAAAAATATCATGGACTATAGTTTTCAAAATTGTTTATAAAATTATTTTTAAATAAGTTTGACGAATCTATACATCATCCCAATAAATTAACACTTTTAACCAATTATATATATATACAAACAATAACATATCCCTTATAAATTCGTAAAAAACTCTAATTCTTATGAACATAAGATACATCCCAGTGTAAATATTTGTACCTTTTTATTCCCAATTTTTGTTTGAAAAATCGCAAAAACATTTCCAAAATATTTTGAAAAATTTCATAAAAATTTGCAAAACCTTTTAAAAATTTCCATAAAAGGTTCAAAAGTTGGGAAATTGCGTCATAAAAAATATTTTCTATATTGTGCATATCATTTGCATTTTTCAGATTGAGTTTGATATTTGAACAAGTATAAGTAAAATCCGAAGATTGGACCTTGGTTGGACCTTAAATCTACCTATTCACATGAACCATATTGGGAATAGAAATGAGATACTTAAGATCTAGTTGACTTAATTATTTGAGATTTGTGAGGCTTGATACATTGTCCTGTTGACTGCCTAAGGAGAGTATTTTGAGCATACAGGAGACTCTTATTGATAATGACCTAGGTTGTACACATGCACCTTACACTTTGCTCACCTCAGTTGAAGTGGTAGAGGACGGGATTTGCTGACATGAGACATAAGCCAATGGAAACATAGTCGTGGCCATTGTACCCCAACCCGATCTAGTAGCCATGAGTTCTAAATATAGAAGTTATGGGTTGCAATAAAGATTCAATAAAGGGATAGTCTACTGGCTTAAGAAGAAAAAGCCCAAATGTAAATATTGTTGTATATAGTATTTCAAAATAAAAAAAAGGAAAAATCAAAAACCAAAAAATTGGACAAGCCTGATTGAAAATAAAATGCCTACCGTAATGTATATATTTTTATAGTCAATAAGCAAGTTTGAGCTTCAAAGTCATGTATATGAGCCTGCAGCCAGGTGACTTGGCTACACTGGTCAAGCATCCTAGGATAGGTAGCTACACTGGCTACCGTTTGTTCTTCTCTCCACCTCCTCTTCTTGAGATGGTTGCCACTTGAACATGGACGGGAATAACCCGCTTCTCGAGGAAAGAGTTGTTGTATTCGAGAATTAGGGTCACCATGTTGGAGAAGACTGACATTGACCACTTAAGTAAAGGGGAGCTATCAATCTCATACACTGTCCAATAAGATTCACAGTCACAAGGGTTTGCTATGAGTTGAAGTATTCTGACTTGGCTATTGAGGAGACTTGAACATAGTTTTGGGATTCTCGAAGGCTGTTGTATTTCAAATACGATTCCTAATAAGGTTCCGACCACACTAAAAATCAAAAGGTCTGACTTAAGCTCCAAATTTTGATTTTGTGAAGATAACTTCAGAAATTAAATTGAATCCACTTTCTTTCTATTTTCTTTTCTTTGATTTTTATTTTTCTGCACTTATTGCATACGTGGTTGCTATGGACGAGCAGAGGCAAGTGGGGGAGAGGTGATGAACCTCCATTTCATCACCTTTATTATATAATTTTGGCCTTAAAAACTTTAGCTAATGCATGTATATAGCATTATTTTGTACCAATTAACATTCATTATTGTTCCATTTATTGTATATAAAGTAATGTTTTTAAAAATGAATATTTTAAATAAAGAAAAGAAAAGAAATAGAATAAAATGACAAAGGTATTTTATGACCCTAAACCCTGAGACCAAGTCGAGAATTGATTTGGTCGACAAGGAATAAAGTAGGGGGAGATAAGGGTCAAAAATATTAAAAAATCAAATTCTTTTATTCATTACATTTTGGGACCGATTATATTTTTCTATTTTTTACACCTTAAATAAAGAAACTATGTAAATGAAAAATACAAAATTTATTTCATACAAAATAATATATAGTGTACTTTTTATAGATAAAAAGTCAAAATCCAAACTTTCTAGACCCATATCTCCTAAATAAAATCTTAAAATGTATCAAAATCATATTTATTTTATATAACTTTTAATAAGCTATTTAATAAAGTTGGTTTCATATTTTTTGGAGTTAAGATGTGAAAGATAGGTTTTGGAACCTTTTTCTATACTTGACCTATAAAAAATATTTATTTTATTTATTCTTTATTATTTTTATATTTTATAATTTTATAATTTTGTAAATATTATTTATGGTATATGTACCTTTTTAAAACACATGAAAACAATGAATAATGCTTAAAATAAAATAAGTCTACAAAATACATAGATGAAATACCTATACATATATCTATTTATTTAATACCTCTATTTATTATAGTGTATATATTATATCATCAAAATACAATAAAAATATTTTTACATATATAAAGAAGTCATAAATATACAAAAAAAGATATTAAAATAAAAAATACAAAATAAAAATAAAATACCCAAAACATAAATGAATATACTAATAGATAAAACTCTAAAAATATACTTGTAATGAATTAACTCGAAATAATACGAAAAAATAATAATTAAATACTACATAAAATAATAAACCTTTTTATGTTTTATGTTTTATATGAATGATTTATTTATTATTTTATTTCAATTTTTTTAATCTTTTAATTTTGATTTTTGACCTTTTGTGACCTGATGTTGCCCAATCAGGTGCCAGCCTCCGTTGACTCGTTGGTCAAATGACGCTACTCCCGACTAGGCATGTGCCAGGTCAGGAATCCTTGATTTTGCAACTTGATATAGGTTGATTACTTCCTCCTTTCAGTTCCCAATCTTTACGAAAGTTACTACTCGATCTTCGGGCATACACACGAATAGATCTCCTCGGTCATTGGAGCATCTTCTCAAGCTGAGCACCTCGGCCTAATTCCACCTTTACATAAGTAGATCCACCCCTTCGATTTTTGTTTGATCACTCTTCCGGCATCTCATGTCCTAGCATTTGCCACCGATCGAGAGTAGGTGGCAATTGCTCTGTCTTTGGTCTCTAAGTAGTGAAGGTTGACGTTGCATCGAGTCGATCCACCTCCGGTTAGCTCTACCATCATCGAGGAACCATCTCGCAATTCCAAGCCACTTGAAGTCTTCTTTTATCATTTTCTAGGTAGATTTAGGCTTTAGATTTTATTTAGCATATTTCTTTTATGATTTTATTGCTTGATTTAGCGTAGAAATCCGTTTCGTAGTTCATCGGATCCCCGCTCCGGCGAACTCTTCTGCCCGTTTCCGACCGTTCCGCGACCCACCTTCCACTTTCACCTTATTTCCCTTTAGTTTCTTCACACCCCGTGCACTCCTCCTAACCTATTCCTCCATAGAGAAGGATCTGGGTGCTCCACCTCCAGCACCTCGTTGGAGCGCCTCCATGCGCTCCATTCCCGACTCCATTCCACTACCTGAAGGGTTTAGGCAATTTGCCCTCGATTAGTAACATTTTGTGTAGGTGTTTGAAGACCAAAAGCCATGCTAGAGCATTTTGACGGCCGCCGGAGGTTCATGAGTCTCTTCAGCATCTCTAACCATTTGTGAGATCTCCAATGACCCTCGGGGCATTTTGAAGCTTCCAGTAGATAGAGGACCCTTGCAGGTATGATTCGGGCCATTTTGGAGTAGTAGAGAACGTCAGAGAGGGAGATCTCGCTAGAGGAATCTCGCCTCACCGAAGCTTCCTCAATTTTTGTCTAACACCTCTTTCCGTCGTCCGATAATCAAGTCTGTCCAGGTCACAATGTAAATGTTGGATGAGCCAAACCTAGAGCCATTGATCTCCCCCGGGAGATCTAATCTAATCCATCCAAGGCGAATCATCATTGCACGTTTGGGATCTGACACATGGATAAGTGGTTTTTTTAGCCACCACTGGATAGCGCCTACGCAGGGTATTTTGCATTATTTACTAAAACTTTTTTTATTTTACTATTTAGTCAATGAACATTCATTTGCCTTTATAATATTTTTGTAATATTTGCAAAATGATCATTGCATTTATTTTATTAATTGTTTAGTCTAGTGCGTTACCTAATGTGTTGTCCCAAGTGATGTGATGATTTTGCACTAATACCCCTACAGGTTTTATATTTCAATTTAGTCCAAGAACATTTAATTCTAGTTATATATTTTTAGACATTTTGCATTTCACCCCTGACTTTTATTTTAATTGCATATATGCCCTACTATGAAAATAATTATTAGTAATTGCTTATTTATTAAATATACTTTCCATGCTCCAAGAATGATCAGTAAATACTTATAGGTTCCATCTTGCATCTAGATTCGTGCCATAATTTTTCATTAGCATTTTAGGACTTTTTCCTATTTATTAAAAATAGAAAAGTGCACATTTTCCCTGTTTCCAGTATGAAATACCAAAAAATATAAAAATGTTTTGAAAAATTACCAATAATATATATTTTATGTATTTTCTATATTTTCTGATATCAGCAAAAAGCTCTAAAAATAAAAATAAAAACTCATAAAAATTAAAAAGCCCCAAATTCCTTTATAAAAATAAATAAATTGCTCAAAAATTTCAAAAATAATAATTTTTTTATACTTTTCTTTATATTATTATTTACATTTTAAAATTGATTTAAAGAATTTTAGACGCCGTTTGCTATTGTTGATCTTCATATCAATTCGTCCTATTTATATAATCTCTGATTTGGGACATTGTTTACTTTAGAAATCCATACAATAGCAAAATTATCTAAAAATTACAAAAATATTAAAAAAATAGTTAAAGCCTAAAAATCTTTATTTTATATATTTTTTCTAATTATTTTTATTTATATCAATATTACCCTATATCGTATATATAGCCCTATATACCTGTATATTATTGATTTAAAAGGAAAAAGACATTAAAAATCAAAAAAATATAAAAAGAAATATATATATATATATTAATAAAAGAAATTATAAAAAAAATATAAAAAATGAAAAAAAAAATATAAAATAAAAAACCCTCAAAAACACATAGATAACAAGAAGCACTCATTTTGTGCATTAATTTGCCCCATTATCACGTTTACTCAATGTGTTCGACCTCTACAATACTTACAACTATGCACAACTTTGTTGTAGAGATACAATAAATTTTAACTCTACATATTTATTTTCATTGCTTGATTCTTAATTGTGGGTTAATTATTTATAGTGTTTCTTTAGTGGTCATCGCATCAACTGCGGTCTCACGTTGTGAGGTCATACGACTGTTGAAAAATCCTATTCATCAGCCAACGCGACTCACGTGCGTTGACGCATGCATTTAGTGGGAAAATTGCACTTTCATTGCATATTTTCTTATTTGGTTATTGTTTTGGCCTTGGAAATAAAATAGTTTGCAATTATCCCCTTGTGAGTTTGACCTTTTAATTATTTTTAAACATTCTTAATAAAATAGGAAATCATCACTAAAAAATTCCCAAAAATCATCTTTGGTTTCTACTAGTCTATTCATTCTTCCCTAATTTTTATTTTGCATTTTATTTATTTTTATTATTTTTAATGAATCGAAAACATCAAAATTATTTCCTATTTGTGATAGAAAATCAATAAAATTTTGAAAAATATTTTAAAAAATTCTAAAAAATATTATGTATGTGTGTTTTTATTTGTTTTATTTTCTTTATAAATTTAATTTTCTAATTCCATATAATAACTAAAAAATTATAAAACCCTAAAAACACCTAAAATTTTGTATTAAATTACATAAAGTCAAAAAATGGCCAAAAGTGCTTTCTAAAAAACATAAAAATAAACTTTCTTTTTGTATAAATTCTGTGTCTTTTGATTTCATTTATATTTTTAAATTCACAAAAAAATACTCGCATTATTTTCTATTTGTTTAATTTCTTGTTTATTATTAATTTGTAAAACCCTAAAAAATCTGAAAATCCTCGAAAAATCGTAAAAATACAAAAAAATATTTTCCTTTCATTTGTTTTTATTCCTTTTCTAAAAATCTAAAAACATTTACAAAATTAAATATCATAAAAAAATACAAATAAGAAAACATTAATAAATAAAAAAATAAACTTTAAAAAATAATAAAAAAGATTAAAAAAAACCACAAAAACCAAGAATTGCATAAACAGTCTTCCTTCTTATTCTCCCTGACTTCGATCCTCTACGCTATACATGTTTACAAATAGAAAAGTTCTCTTGTTCACATTGACTACTTGATTTATTTGAAGCTTGAGAATTAGTAAAATAGAAAATTTTGTTTGAAGCATCTTTTGGTTGCGACGATTGTTTTACCTTATGACTAATTTCATTAAATAAAAACCTGAATAGTTGTGATAAACAGATACAAACATTACAAATTTTTAGTTATGCCATTTGGACTAGCCAATGCTCCACCGGCCTTCGTGGATCTCATGAATAGAGTTTTCAAGGAGTTCCTAGATCACTTTGTGGTATTCATCATTGATGATGTGCTTATTTACTCCAAGTATAAAGTACCAACATGAACACCATCTCATGCAAGCTCTTGAAACACTAATGAAGAACAATCTTTTTGCTAAATATAGTAAATATGACTACTATCTTTGTGAAGTATCCTTATTCGGCCATGATATTTCTTGGGTATGTATATTAGTTTACCATGTAAAGGTTAGTCTTGTGATGAGTTGGGAATGCTCGAACATTGTCACGAAAATACAATCTCTTCTCAGTCTAGTTGGGTATTTTAGAAGATTTTTGAAGGACTTTTCAAGGATAGCATTGCAAATGACTAGTCTGATTCAGAAGGAAGTCCCATTCATAGGGTGTGATGTATACGAAACTAGTTTTCAAACACTGAAGACACACCTAACGACTCCTTCTATCCTTACTCTACCCTCTAGGACTGAAGGGTTTTCAGTGTACACTGATGCATCTAAACAAGGACTTGGGGCAATTCTTTTGCAACATGGAAAGGTAGTTGCTTATGCATCATGACAACTCAGGACACATGAGAGGATCTACCTGACACATGATCTTGAATTATATAGCATAGTCTTTGCTTTGAAGATATGGAGACATTACTTCTTTGGTAATAATTTTGAGATATTCACCAATCGCAAAAGCCTGAAATATTTGTTTCACCAGAAGGAGCTCAATATTAGACAAAGACGATGGTTAGAGCTACTGAAGGACTGCGAGTGCACTATCTCTTACCACCCTAGTAAGGGGAATGACGTTGCGGATGCCCTCAGTAGAAGAACTTATTCACCTGCATTGGTGAGTGACATACACTATGGGGTTTACTATCAATGTTGAGTGAATGTAAACCATTTGATAGTAGTGTTGATAGTATAACTATTCCTCACCAATAAAGACTAGAAATCTGGGATAGACTAAATAAAGGATAGGAAGATGATCCAGTCCCTAAAGACATCAGACAACAATGTAAGAAGAATGAGACAGAGGGATTACATTTGCAAGATGGGTTACCGTATAACCATCACAGAGTTTGTGTACCAAATACACCCGAGTTGAGGAAAGACATCTTATGTGTAGCAAATTGCTCTAGATTATCTATTCATCCTAGAATTACAAAGATTTATAAGGATCTTCATTCACAATTTTGGTGGCCAGGATTGAAAAAGGATGTTGTTTAGTTTATGAACTCATGTTTCACCTACCAGCAGGTAAAGGTTTCACACCAGAAGCAAAAATGATTGTTGCAACCTCTCCCTATCCTTGAATAGAAATGTGAAAGATTTTCTATGGACGTTGTTACTAGCTAGCCATAGTTGACCAGTGGTAAAGAAATTATATGGGGCATAATTGATCATTTTACCAAGGTAGCTCACTTTATTCCATCAATCTTATCTTCCACTCCATACTAGCTTTTAATGTTATATATTATAAATGGATCCATCCATGTTTTCCTAGTGGAGGTAGTTTCTGATCAAGATTCACGATTGACCTCACACTTTCAGGTGAACTTCATGAAAGCCTTAGGCACCCGGCTCTTCATGGGCACAACATATCATCCATAGATTGATGGTAAGTCAGAACGTATTATTCAGACCTTAGACGATATGCTACAGGCATGTGCCTTAGAATGGAAGAGATAATGGGTTAAACATTTACCACTTAAAGAATTCACCTACAAGAATAGTTACCATGTAAGCATTGACATGGCACCGTTTGAACCACTATATGGAGGTAGGTGTACTACTCCTCTGTGTTGGAAAGAGGTCGTAATGTAGAACCTTTATGATTCAGATAGACTCAAGGAGACACTGGAAGCCGTAGAGCTTGCTTGGGAAAGACTAGCAACTGCTCATAGTCACTAAAAAAGCTATAGTGATACCAAAATAAAAGACCTTGGGTTTGATGTAGGTGACTTTATATTCCTTAATATACTGCCTATGAAGGAAGTTCATAGGTGTGACTTGCATGGGAAGTTGGCACCAAGATTCGTGGGTCCCTTTGAAATTATTCAACTAGTTGAGTAAGTTGCATATAGACTTGCACTTCCTCCATATCTTCAAGCAATACAAGATGTTTTTCATGTAAGAAGACTAAGAAAGTATATTAGGGATCCTGAGCATAAGATAATATATGATGATCTGCATGTTGATCCAGACTTGACATACCTAGAATTATATGTGCAAATAATAGATAGAGATATCAAGAAGTTGAGAAACAAAGAGGTACCTTTAGTTAAATTATTGCGATGTAACCAAGGATTTGAGGAAGCCACATGGGATCCCAAAGCAAATATGAGAAAGGAATACATCTATTTATTTGAATAATAATAATGTGTATTATGTATATCTTCACCATAAATGAAATGACGTTCATTCTCTTTATGGTTGTTACAGTTCCAGTCCTCTTTGAGGTTGTTATGCATGTATTGCAAGTCTCGAGGACGAAACTTCCTTCAAGGTAGTTACAATTATAAGCCTTGAACTTGTCCATCTCTTGGATCCTGTGTTTAAGATCCATCTTGTTTAAAGGAAACCAACAGAATTTGTTTCCGTGAATCAGACACCGTTTAGGAATTGTTATGATTTTTTGAAGAAGGAGAAGTGAGTATGCTTAATAGATCGTCAACCCTAATGACCATCATTAAAACTAATTTATCGTGATTAAGGAGATGAATGTTATATTGAGGATAACTAATCACCATTAGAGAACATTAATCAGGGATTACCAATAACCACGCTTAATGGAAGTTAATCAGTGAAAGTTAATCATGATTAGCACAAATTAAGAATCATTAAAGAACCTAGAAGCTTCTACAAGTTTCTAACATAAGATCTAAGTTCGAGATAATCCTTGTCCAAAACCATTGGTTAAAACCAAGGCTCCCTCAGCTAAAATTTACTTATAAATACCATATCATATAAGGGCAAGCACTATTTAATTATGAGGGAAAATATGTTCTTCACGTTCTTTATGTTCTTTGTTCGTTCTTCGTGTTCCTGGCATGTTCTATGTATTCTTGATACGAAAGTGAAACTCTATCATTTCAGAAGTCGTAGATCACCCATTCTGAAAATGAATCATGATAGAGCGCTGCATATGCTAGAGAGAGCTCAATTTGGTAACAAAATCCTACTTGTTGTTGTTGGGTTATCATATGGGATCATTGAAATTCCTGATTTTATGTTCACTGCTACGAAGAACTATAATTTTGCTAATTTTGAGACATTATGAAAAGTTGCTCTGTAATTCTCACTAAAATAATGGTTAAGCATCAAATTGATGTTGTTGCTTCGAAAGTTAGAGCTTGGGAGTTATAATAATTTTAATATGCACATATATAAATAGGAATTAATATATATTTTATTCTATACTCAATCTTTTATAAATAATCAAATCAAAGGCTTAACGGAGGTATCACATCAACGGAATTGATGTGTATTGCAATGCGTCCTAAAAAGGATCATGTGTTACAATAAGGATGACTGGGAGTAGAAATATAGGTCGGGCATGCAACATGTAGGCTTGTCAGAAGAAGCCTGTATTGGCGTGGCCCAACCTTGGTGGTACAGGATTTCCCTATTCTAATAAGTGCACAAAAATGAATGATGATTTGCAACATATGGTACTGGGTACTAATAATTATTACGATGATAATGGGTGATGGAGTGGGCAGTAGACACATTTAGAATGTGGCACTCAATTATGTGACATCTCTTCTTTCTTTTCTTGGGTGCAGGTGATTTGTCCATGGCCTAACAAAGTAGGGCCTCGATGATATCCTAAATAGCATCTACCACTTCTGGTTAAGATAACAATTTTTTAAATTATTACTTCCTCACTAAGGAGGATGTTGCAATCAGTATGTACACAAGGGTGGCTAGAAAAAGCTTGTACACTAACATCCTTGATATATAGGGTTATGGGAAGTGTGGCGTGTGTATGTGTGGGAAAATGGGTTGGTATAGGTGCCCTCTCCTAACAATCTGTCTTGGATAGGGTCTCCCAATATTTTTTTGATATTTTTATATTTTTCTATTTTTTTGTATATTTGTTGTTCTCCCATGGGATGCTTCTTGTGAATCCATACCATCAGAAGGTGAAGTGACAAAGTGAATCTTATTCTGATCAATGAGGACCTCTATCCTCTTCTACAATTGCTTCACTAATCATGTCATGTTATAAAGAGTGGGTTCCACTAGTTAAGAGGGAGGACAATCCAATAATGCAACATTAGAGAGGGTGATGATGGAAAATGTGACTATGGTGGCAGAGGTGGGAAGTCAAAATCCAATGATTGAGATTGTGGGAGTGTGGACTACTCTAATGGATGTGGAAAATCAAAGCGTGATGTTTTCCCATGCAGATATGTAAAAAAAACCCGATAATACTCCTCCTGACACAATGGAAGTGCATCGATAGGATTCGAGTCAGAAAAATCCATGAAGTTCAGATAAAAGCTACTATAGTCAGCCATCTGGGTTTTCAAGAGTGGGGATCGAGGAGATCATGATAGTCAAGTAAAAATATGAGTAGAAAAAGGTGCAAATGCATAGAGTAATCAAACACACACAAGACAAACACAAATAAAAAACCCCTCAATTCATTAACTCAACACTGTGAAGACCGTAAAGGTTCGATTTTTTATATTTTCTATTTTTGAGTTAGGTGACAACGTAGTTTTTTACTAGTTCACAAGTGCAATCTCCTAGAGTGGTTGTGTTCGAGTCAGCGTATCACACCTACTTGAACACCAGACCAATTTTTCTAAGGTCGGAGGTAAGTGCTTTCAGCAATAACAGAGCCCAAAAGCCGACACAAGCGCTTAAGGAGCAAGTCTAGAGTTGGGAGCTCTAGTCCTTATGTCTACATGCCTCACTCGATCTGAATGACACCTGTGACAATGAAGGGTTTACTCTCCCCAAAACAATGATATTTATCAATTACGTTTGGTTTTAGGGTCGAAGATGATTGGCAGTCTCAATTTTATTGGTTATCACTTTGTTAGTCTTTCTGAAAAAGGAAAATGTCTAATGAATTTAACGATTCCTTTTATTGCCTAAGCCTAAGAAACTAGGGAAGGAATTCGAAAAAGCCCATGCATGATAATAAATGAATGCAAATGCTAGAGATATGGATGTGTACTTAACTCCAACAATCTACATGAAAAATTATCCACGCGTGAAAATAAATCTATCCTATATATATGCAAGCAAAAATTGTCCTAGAAGGAACTTCTACTAGGGAAGCACACATTTATTAATTTGACTAAGTCTAATGTTCTATAGAAACAAAATTCTTTTAGGTGTGTCGACATAAATCTTCCTGGCTCACCATGGAAACCTAGAACTAGGTGCTCCACACAAAAAAAAAAGAAAAAGAAAGAAAAAAACCCAAAACATGAGAAGCAAAAACCTAAACGGAAAAGAGGGAGAATAAAAGGTAGAAGGCGATTAAAAAATGTAAAAAAATGTGCTACGCTTAGTAAAATACGTCTGAATGTCAAAGAGTCTAGAGAGATAACATGTATTATTACAATAATTTTAAAATGTATTTTTCTATCACATGAAATAAAAACCAAATCCTATAATAAAACGACTCTACTCCACTCTTCTCCTCGATCTTTACTCATGCTATCTTCCGTCTGCCAGTAAATAAGGGATCAACCTTTTCTGCTTGACTACCTAGATCTCCTAGAAGATTGTCCTTACGTTGTAGGCCCTCGCAGAAAAGTCCACAAGAAGACATGATTAGAAGAGATAAATAATAATTCAAATAAAATAAATAAAATACATATAAAATACTGATAATATATACGATATCCTTTTCTACACGTTGCTCCACAGCAACAATGCTATTTAAAAAATATGTTTTGCATACATCTGCTAGTCAAACCCAATTAGCAATCGCTATAGTGACCAAGTGTCTCTCGATCAATTATTAACCCATGACATTACATCTATGCAAATTTTAAAATTTAAAATTTTGTGTTCTTTTTTATCTTGTAAAATTTAATTCCTTTTATTTTTTTCAATATTATATATTTATATAGAATAATAATGATATTATAAATAACGTATAGAGTATATAGTAAGTATATATAAGTGAACAATCACTTTTTTTGAAAAAAATTAATTATAGAGTATAGAGTATATAGTAAGTATATATTTTTATGATTTTTATATGTTATCAGGGTTTAACAATGTTTAAGGTTTCCTTTTTATATTATTTTTGGTTTGAAATTAGAATATCTAGTATTATATATAATATAATGTATTTGGAAATTTTATATATGATTTTGTAAAAAATTTTAGATATTCATATGTAAATAAGGAATAAAATTCTCCTTTTTATTTTTAGAAAATAAGAAAATGCAGTAAAATGCCAAATAAAAGTATAGGGGTTAATAGACTATATATCAAGCATTCAAGGCATTTTTCTTTGAAATTTTAAAGCATAGGAGAAATTTAACAAAAATGAAAATTCACAAAATAAAAATGCATCCTTGCAGGGACCTCTCTGCAATTCAATAAAAGCTTTAATGCATTTCGAATCATGTCTTAAAACATTAGGGTTATACGAGCAATACTTACAACAGTTCACGTGCCCCTTCACCTAATGCAAAAGGGTTAAAGTACGAAATCAATAATACTTGGAGGTCCTTGTGTAATTTCACAAAAATAAAAACGTTGTAGATAAATGCTTAAATACTATTTAAAATATAAAAATACAAAGGGGTATGTTTTAAAATACCCTCCATATCTATGCTAATGGACAATGCAGATGACACCACTAATACACATAGCGGTCCCCTGATGCATAATGACGCTATGTCGTGGAACGCTTAAGATTAGATACGTGGGTGGATCCAACAGTGGCTTGATGAATCTCAGATTCACCATTCTAAGTCTCATTAATTAACGCTCAAGTCCCTCAAAATCAACTGCATTTCTGCATTTATTCTACATAATTAGCATTCATGCATGATTTCATACGAATTGCATTTTAGCATTAATTTCTGCATAAAATAAGAAGCCAAAAATCCAAGCAAAAATTGACCTGTAAACAGCCTAACTTCCCCTATTTTTAACTCCTTCATGCTAACACCGCATAACCCAAAACCACCTCCACTGTGTACACATCACTAACAAGAATAAATAAAAAAATACAAAAAAATAATTAACCCAGGAAAGTGGACCAAAAACCCAAACCCTAGTTATAGGATTTTCGGACTAAAAGCCACATATCTTCCCCATCCAGTGTCCGATTTGATCCTACTCACTTTTGAACTAATGCACATTCAATTACCTTCAAAACAAGACCAAGTTCAAGTGAATCGGAGTTCGTATGTGAAAGTTGGGTTTTGGGCCTCTTTTGTACATTGTATATTTTCGCGGCTTTTACCTGTATTTTATGCATTTATTTTCTTTATCAATAAAAATCCAAAAAAAATTAGATTAATGTGTGTTTTATTTATCTTTGATTTCTCCTTATTTTTCCGGGTTTTTATCGTGTTTAAAAATGACAAAAAAATTAGAAAACCAAAAATCAAGGTATTCTATGTACATGGGATACCCCAAAAATTCACTTTTTACATTTGACCGAATTTGGCTTTGATGTCTTCATGAAAGTTGTAGATCTCGTCGAGACGAGCATTTTTCGTGAAGGAACTTTTTCGATCCGAGCTCATTTGCTAATTTTTATCTATTTTACAAGAGGTTTTATTTTCGATTTTTCTGGTGCTGACACGTGGCAGCCCCAGAGGCCGCCACGTGTCAGCGTGTTTTGAGCCTTTTTTTTACTCGTTTTTATTAAAAAAAAAATTTAAAGCGGACGCACGTGCCTCACGGGCACGTGCTCCGCACGTGCCCCGCTCTTCCGCCCTTTGCACCACGTGGCCAAAGCCCGGCCGTTTGATCGGCCGCTGATCGAACGGCCCAGGCACGTCACCCTCAACCTCTGGCACTAACGGCCCCCGAGTCCATCGCCGCCACCCCCGACTTCTCCGCAGCCGCCAACCTCCCAACGGCTCCCGCCGATCTCGCGTCGCCAACAACCTTCTTCACCCTATTTAAGAAACCCGACGCCCCCAGTCCATGCCATCCGCCGACTTCCGCCCTAGGGTGCTTTGAGGTGGTGACAGTCCTCCACGCCGGCGTGATCCGAGGTCGTAGCCCTCGTCGCAGCAACTTCTCAAGGTGCTGCTCTTGCTCCGGCCACTCGCCGTCGAGCCTCCTTCATCTTCCCCGGTAATCTCTCTCTCTCTATCTCTCTATCTCCCCATCTCTCTCTCCTCTCGTCTCCGCTCCGACGCACCCACATCCCCAATCATCATCTCCATCGTCCTCCGCCTCGACTTCACCAACTCCGTTCATCGTCAACGCCGCCACCTCCATCGGCCTCCTCCGACACCACCGAGCACCGCCGCTCCGCCCCCTCCTGGCCGTGTGTCGGCCAGAGGCACGCCACCGACCTCAGACGCTTCGCCTTCGACACGCCACCGCCTCCGCCAACTGCCAGCCACCGCATCAGCCCGCAACTCCTCCGCCACGCCGCTGCGCCCTCGACGTCCCACGGCCGTGTGTCGGCCATCGCCGCTTCATCGACACCTCCGCTGTCCGGAGCCCCTTCGTCTCCACCGCGACTCCAGCGAAGCTCCAGAAACCTCATCGGAGCTGCCCTCCTCACTGCCACGTCTCCGCCGCACCGCCAAGCTCCGCCAGAAGCAGCAGCTTCCTCCGCTACGCCCCCCTCCGCCTGGGCAATACTCCACCGCCGCTGCCATCACCGCCGGGCTCGAAGCCCGAGGCCCCGGCACGTGCGAGGCACGTGCGCGGGGAACGACCCGTCTTCATCCCCAGGGGTCACGTGATCTGCACGTGACCCGCTGGGTTAATTGCAGTGGCACCCCCGGGTTCCACCTTGTTCACACTTTAGCCCCCCAACCAAGGTAATTACGCAACCCCCCCCCCCCAGTTGCATTTTCTATTTATTTATTTTTTGCATCTGTAGCCCTGTGTTTGTCATCCATTATAGACCTCTACATTGTATCATTTTATTTGTTTAAATATAGCACTTTGTTCATTGCTTAATGCTCTACATTTTGACATGCTATGGATATTTTCGTGATTTACGGTTGATTAATAAATAATTATTTTGCGAAAAATAGAATATTTTGCCCAATCTGTGTTCTGAAATTCATAGTTAATTAACCGTGACTCTAAAAATTCCCCAAAAATCAAATATCGTAGAGATTAATTTGATTAACATTGTGCCCAAAAATCATTGCATTTGCAAGCATTATTTGCCCTGTAAAAATCATTTTGTGCATTTCAATGTTTGATTTTTAATAGGTATTAAACCCCACATTCTCGAGGTTTAGGATTTTTCTGGGATCCATCACCTAGTGATAGATCTCAGTAATTTTAGTTCTCGAAAATAAGTAGGTTTAATATTTCTTAAAATTAAATATTGAAAATCATTCTGTTTGCAATTAAAAATTCGTAAAAAAAATATTGCATCTAAAAATTACAAAAAAATTACAGTGCACTTATCTCATCATTTTTTTACATCTCGGCCAAGTCTCGTATTTTTCGGACACCGTTTTCACGTGTTTCACATTTTAGCCCCTAAAATAGGCCGAATTTGCATTTTGCATCTCATATTACATTGAAAAATTCCAAAAAAAGACCGCCTTGAAAACCGAACTCAAAATTGGATAGACATTAATCTAGGTTGTTCCTTTGCCTCCTTGTGATCGACCTTGGGACTTGCCCAAGTAAAATAAACATACACCACGAGATTAAAATTGAATCATTATTTTTTGGTTATTTCTTGACTGTTTTCGCTCGCCGCCTACAACGAACGATATTCATTATTTTCACGAACTAACGTTAAAAATACATTCTTAACGCGGCTTTTGCGGACTAGTCAGATGGCGCCGTTGCGGGGGAGGCAAACGGCTTAGTTTTTGTTTTGAAAATTTTTGTTCGGTTTTCCGAATTCGGGTAGTCTGACCCCCGAATTTTTCATTGTAAATCCCATTTTAATTCTTGTATTTATTTTTTAGCATTTCTTTCATTTATTTTATTTTTGATTATTTTTTGAGTCACTCTCTTACAATCTCTCTCTTATTTTTCTTGCGAGGTACCCAGCGCACGTGGAGCGGTTTTCCAAGGAACCGACGCATCTTCACCGACACCCGAAGAAACCGCAATTAAATTAAGATCGAGTCGAGTCGTGAGAGAGAGTAGAGTCTAGGTTTTTAATTTCTGCATTTTTATTTTCTGTTCATTTATAGCGGTGTCCGTTTGGACTCTCGCGTGTGTACAAAGACATTGAACTTTATTTGTGGTGTGTCGTGGCCTGTTTCACTCTCCGGAGAGGGTGGGGCCCGACTTGAGTGGCGATTAGGATAGACCTGCACATACGGCTCTTAGAGCATTTTTTATTTCTGATTGTGTTCGTAGGATCTTAAGCCACACTGCACTTTAACTGAGACCCACATTAGATCGTTCAACTTAGCCAAATTCAACTCAATTCTTCCCGCTAATAGAACTTTCTGCTTAGGTGCGGTTTTCATCGGCTTGCACGCATTTAGTATAAATTTTCAATTCTGTATTGCATCCCACATGGAGATTGCGAGGAGGCACTGTAAGTCTTCTAACTGAGCATTCATCATAAGTTTTCCGCGTGAATCGGCTTTTCCTGAATTCCTCTCTCTTGTTTTATCACATAAATCTAAAGGAAATTGGGACTGGACGGTAGACGTGAATTTGTGTTCACATAAAATTCTACAGTGATCGCCTTAATAAAACTGGGACTGCTAAATATAGCCGATCTAAAAATCCATAAAATCAAGAATTTCTACGGGAGAGCAACCCCGGCATTGTTTGATTTATATTGCAGTGAGAAGAGAGACGCACACTAGGATAGAGCCCAGCTCCTAACCTAACAGCTCGCGTAAACGGCTTGCAAGGATTGAATTCTCACCAATTAAAACTAACAAGATAATTGACCGGACCCTTACGGTCTTCACTTTGAGTTGAGTTGGTGAAACAACCCTTGTATCGTGTTTGATTGTGCGTAGAAAATAGTGCATCAACGAATACCACACAATTGTGTCTACATCATAAAACATCTTGTTGACTCCGAGAATGGAGAATTGTGGTAATTTTTGTTCAAGCTCATCTCTCTCTACCACAAACTCCCCAACCTCAAAAGCTCGAACAAATGAATGCTGGGGGAGAAGTTCCAATGGAAGCCGCATATAACCCTGGACAGTACAGAGTGTGGAACTATTTGCAGCCACCACAGCCGGAGATCCACTATGAATTAAAGCCACATTTTGTCAGTCAATTACCTCAATTCCATGGTAATACGACTGAGGAGCCATACGAATTCTTGAGGGACCTAGAGCTGATATGTTCTAATCTGAGGCACCCACAAGTCAGCCAAGACTACATTCGTCTCACTGCACTACCTTTCGCCTTGAAAGGGAAAGCAGACTACTGGGTGAAGAACTTGGGGGTGACTGTGACGACTTATGAGAGGTTCAAAAACCTCTTTCTGAAGAAATTCTACCCCTTGAGCCGGACCAATCAAATGAGGACCCGCATCACCAGTTTCGCTCAGATGCCCAATGAACCACTTTGTGAGGCATGGGATAGGTTTAAGGACCTGCTACAAAAATGTCCCTGTCATGATCTGGACAACAACATCCTAGTCCAATCACTCTACTCTGGCCTCAATCACGAGACTCAAGGGTTAGTTAGTGCTGCCTGCGGAGGGAATTACACATCACGTGGAGCTGAGACCGTCTGGAAAATACTGGAGCAGATGGCAGAAACAAGCCGGTCTCAAATTGCCAGTCGAGCATACACTGATTCCCTGAACACCCTTCAAGCCAAAGGCGGGAAGCAGACGGTGGTAGAAATAGCTGAGGATTTGATTCCAAGCAAGAACTTTATTTCTGATAAATTGACAATTGTGGACAAGAGAATGAACGATATCGACAGTAGGATTTCGCAATTCCCGAAGCAGATGGAGGAACTCACCGAGAAGGTGTCCAAGATGGGGATGCCTAGTGCACCTACTGTCCCTATATATCATGTGCATCATGTCCAGGAGCAACCAGGAGCAGAGCAACAACAACTATGGGCTCACGAGCAAACCCACGCCCAATTTTCCCAACAGGCACCCCCACCGACTGAGACAGTCAAGGAAGCCCCGCCTCTGACATTTGAAGTGAATGGCATCTGGTACACCCAAGACACTACCCGACAGGGTAATATGGGAGACCGTCAGACTTATCAGCGCCCACCTACTTTCTATAATGCCGCATTCCAGCAACCGAAGCAGCAGCAACCCTACAATCGCCAGAGCCAACCTCATCAATACCATCAGCAATCTCAATCCCCCAGACAATCAGCTCAGTCATCCAAACCCCCAGAAGAACCGATCGACATCCAGAGACAACTACTTGAGGAGTTTCGTCACTTCCGACATGAACTGGAAGATCTACGGGTTGATGTCAACCGCTTGTCCCGTTGGAAGGATGTGCAGACAGCTCCAGCCACAACCATTCCCGCCCAGGTTCATGCTAACCCCAATAGCTTGAACAAATTTAACTCATCTCAACACAATAACAAGGTATACTATCCAGACTTTTCCCCATCTGAACATGAGATCCTTTCGTTTGACAAAATAAATGCCATGTCACTCAGGAGCGGAAGGACCGTGGTCGTACCTGACCGGGCAAGGCAATCAGACCATGAAGACTCGGAAGCTCGACCGGAGGATGTTTCCGAGGAGGAAGATGAAGGACGCCTGAAGATCCCAGCAGTAGATAAAGGGAAAGCATCTATGGAGTCTGCAGAGGACCTTGAACCTCTAGTTGCTGCAAAAATACCTTTGTCACCTTTTCAGCAACCTGATTTTGATTATTATGATTGTAATAAAAACTCCAAGTCGAATAAAGATGCTCTTATTTATGATTCTGACCCTCTATCTCCTGTCTCAAATGCTTCCATTCCTTTCCCCCACGCCTTAAAGAAAGAAAAACAAAAGAAAAACATCAAAGATGACCCAGCCATGGAAAAATTCTGCCAACAAAACATCACAGTCAAAGTACCCTTTGATCAATACGTGGCAGGTAATCCAGCCTTTCAGAAATACTTGAAGGCAAAATGCACCCCCACCCGGACTCGTACAAAGAGAACAAGTCAATTCGTGGAGACTCATATCTTGACAGTTGCCACCACCAAGTGCGTCAAAAACCAGCATCTGCCAAGAAAGAAAAGGGATCTGGGCGCCCATTATGTGGAGAGTCACATTGGCGGCATAGCATTCACACGCACACTTCTCGACAATGGATCTTCCATAAACCTTCTACCCTTAGCCTTATATTATCGATTGGAGTTGGGCCCTCTCAAGAAATCATCATCTTTACTCCAATTTGCTGATAAATCCACTAAAAGACCTAAGGGAGAAGTGAAGAATGTCATCATCATCATCGAGGGTACAGAATACAAAGTGGACTTCACTGTCCTAGACATGGAGACCCCGAACCATTGGAAGGAATCACAGATCATTTTCGGAAGACCTTTCTTAAGAACTGCTAAGGCCGTGTTCGACTACGGAACTGGCATGATGAAATTCCGTTCTCCATGCGGAGAAGTGGACTTGGAGATGAAACAAACAAATTGGCAAAGACCAGACTCCGAATCCACAACTGAAGATGTCGAAACATCAGAATGCAATCTCCTCAGAACCACTGGGCCATGGGACCAACTGCCAGACATACAGATAGAAGGCACATCCTCGGAAGAAGAAATAATCCACCATGCAGTCTCCGAGATTTCTACACCCCCAGACAACACTGAAATCCTCTTGGATTTATCAATCACCTCACCTTTGGGACAGTCAATCGATGATGAGTCGAACACGGCTCTGGCCGAATTACCATTCTCCTCTATCGATCCGACTCACTTTTCTTTGGAATTGGTAGCCAACATCTCACACAGTGATTCACCGCCAACCGATACTGAGCCAGAAGCAAAAGTCATTCAGCCAGACTTGATCGACGATTCAGAATTGCCAGAGCTGAAACCACTACCTCCCACACTAAAATATGCATTCCTCAATGGACCCAAAGAAAAATTCCCTGTGATCATTAGCTCATCATTAACCGTGGACCAAGAATCCAGACTGATTGAAGTCCTTGAGCGAAATCGAAAAGCCATAGGTTGGACTGTGTCGGATCTCGTAGGAATAAACCCCGCTCTCTGCTCGCACCAAATTTATGTTGAGGATAATGCTTTCCCGTGAATTCTAGAGAAGATTAAACCCCAATCTTCGGGAAGTAGTGAAGAAAGAAATAGAGAAATGGTGCAAAGCAGGATTTATTTACCCCATTTCTGACTCCAAGTGGGTAGCCCCCCTTCATATAGTCCCGAAGAAGTCGGGAATCCAGATGGTTACCAACGAGGAGGGGGTAGAGATCGCGACCAGAGTACCCACGTCGTGGCGCGTCTGTGTCGATTACCGGCGCCTAAATGCTGCGACCAAGAAAGACTACTTTCCACTGCCATTCATTGATCAAATATTGGAGAGACTTGCAGGGAAAGCATTCTTCTGTTTTCTTGATGGGTACTCCGGCTACAATCAAGTAGCTATCGCTCCCGAGGACCAGGAAAAGACCACGTTCACATGTCCCTTCGGTACTTACGCATTCAAGCGCATGCCATTCGGGCTTTGCAATGCCCCAGGCACATTTCAGCGGTGCATGATTGCCGTATTTGCCGAAATGGTTGGTGATTTCTTGGAAGTCTTCATGGACGACTTCTCGGTTCATGGTGATTCATTTGATACATGCTTAGCACACTTGGACCGAGTCCTTCAGAGATGCAGGGAGGTAAATTTGGTACTCTCGTGGGAGAAGAGTCACTTCATGGTGACCGAGGGTATCGTGTTGGGGCACGTCATCTCCAAAAAGGGAATGGAGGTGGACCCTGCCAAGGTGGATGTGATCAAGAAACTTGTGCCACCAACCAACGTCAAGTCAGTGAGGTCGTTCTTAGGGCATGTTGGATTTTATCGACGGTTTATTCCTGATTTTTCAAAGATCGCCCGCCCACTGACTGAGCTCTTAGGAAAAGACACCGAGTTTATTGTAAATCACAGATGTCTAGAGGCCTTCGAGCTCCTGAAAAAGAAAATATGTGAATCGCCGATATTACAAGCTCCCGACTGGTCTCTTCCCTTCGAGATCATGACTGATGCATCGGATTTTGCTGTCGGAGCGGTACTCGGATAAAGAAGAGATGGAATTCCTTATGCGATTCACTACGCGAGCAAAGTATTGGACCCTGCACAGAGAAACTATACAGTGACTGAAAAGGAAATGCTCGCGGTTGTTTGGGCCCTGGAAAAATTCAGATCATACATATTGGGCTCCAAGGTGACAATCTTCACAGATCACACAGCAATCAGATATCTCATGGATAAGAAGGATGCTAAGGCACGACTTTTGAGATGGATCTTGTTAATCCAGGAATTTAATTTGGAGATCAAGGATAAACCTGGAATAAAGAATGTTGTTGCTGATCACCTTTCTCGAATCGAGCAAAACGATCATCCTGATATCGGACCAATCAAGGAGACTTTTCCAGACGAATCGATTTGCGTCATTGAGTCAACCCCATGGTATTCCGACATAGTGAACTATCTTGTCTCCAAGAAGGTTCCCTATGGTTGGACCAAAAAAATGATTGATCGATTAAAGTCAGATTCAAGGAAATACCATTGGGACGATCCTTTCCTTTTCTATGAAGGACCGAATTGTGTCTGGAGAAGATGTATCCCTCAGGAGGAATATCAGAGTGTCCTCACACACTGTCATTCTCTCGAGGCTGGAGGACACCATTCGGGAAAGAGAACCGCGCACAAGGTACTCCAATGTGGATTTTACTGGCGGACCTTATTTCAGGATGCTAATGAATTTGTACGGTCATGCCCGATTTGTCAAAGAACGGGAGGGACTATGGGATATAGAGATGAAATGCCCATGCAACCAATAATTTTCTGTGATGTTCTTAATGCATGGGGGATCGATTTTATGGGTCCCTTTCCCAACAGCAATGGATTTGAGTACATCTTGTTAGCGGTGGATTATTTATCAAGATGGGTAGAGGCTATTCCAACCCGAACCGCAGATAGCAAAGTCATCTGTAAGTTTATCAAAGATAACATCATTGCGAGGTTCGGGATACCAAAAGTATTGATTTCTGATGGAGGTAGCCACTTCGTGAACAGGGAGATGAGATCTTTGGCTAAGGAGTACAAATTTGAGCATAGAATAGCCAACCCGTATCATCCACAATCTAACGGCATGGCAGAGGTTTCTAACAGAGAGGTGAAGAGCATTCTCCAGAAGTTGGTTCGTCCCGATAGAAAGAATTGGTCAACACTGTTGGACCAAGTTCTATGGGCCTATAGGACAGCCTATAAGACTCCACTCGGTACTTCACCTTTTAGGATGATCTATGGCAAGCCATGTCATCTTCCTGCAGAATTGATCCACAAATCTGAATGGGCGATCAAAAATTTGAATTGGAGTTGTCACCTTGGGAAACTATGTCGAGACTTAAATCTGAATGAGCTAATTGAAATCCGAAATCGGGCATATGACAACAATGTGATTTATAAGGACAAGGTCAAGAGATGGCATGATAGACACATTCGAGAGAAGACCTTTGTCCCTGGACAAAAAGTGTGGTTGTTTAATGCTCGTTTGAAGATTTTTCATGGGAAACTCAAATCAAAATGGACGGGTCCCTACATTGTCGTCGATGTGCATACCAATGGAAGCATAGACATTGCCGAACTCAAAGAGAATGCACAACCGTTCTCAGTAAATGGACAAATGCTGAAGCCATACATTGAATCACCCAAAGAACAAACAGTTCAAGTCGAGGCCATCTATTTCACGCAGAGCGAGGATATTGAAAATCTATCTGACCACTCCCACCCTCCCTCCCGACCACATTGGTCTCCTTGTACAGCTTCTTCCTTTACTTAGGCCAAGGCCTAAGTATAGGGGGGACCGATGCCATCTGTATATATCATTCTTCTCTTGACTCCCAATCGCTCCATATCCACCCTTCGTCCATACTTAGGCTGTCCAGAGCCTAAGTATAGGGGGAACCGACATCCACCCGTATATACTCTCCTCATTTCCTGACCGCTTTTCTTTTCATTCGTTTTCTTCTTTTCTTTTTTTTCTTTCTTTTTTCTCACTCTCTTACGCTTAGCCCGAGCTATGTCTTCTTTACGCTTCTTGTGCTCCGAGGACACAGCACTCGCTAAGTATAGGGGGGTCTGTATATATACTGTGTATATATAATACCCATATCTCGTACTTTCGCGTAAGTCTATATGTATTTACGGGGTGGGTACTAACTTGAAAAAAAAGAAAAAGAACACTGACTTGCCCAAATTTTCTGAAAAAAAAAATGAATGAAAAAGAGGCTTCTTATTCCATTTTCTGCATAAAAAATCCCTTGCATAAAATTTCAAAAAAAAAAATGAAATGTCTGCATTTCACGCACCTGCACTCCATCCATCACCGCATGCATTTGCATCTGTGAAAAGTCATTGGGTTCTGAACCGAGTTATGAGTTGAAATCGAGAGTGGTCTGGACTTGACCTTAATCCACCTAATTTTCAGAGGAACTTCACCGAGAAATAGAATTTTAAGAGCTTCAGGTCTTTTTGACTTAATTCCTTAAGTTCCACATGACAATGTGCAGCGTTTGACTCTTAGTGTCTAACCTGGTCTCTTCATTCTGGGTACCACTCTGGAATAGGGAATTAATTCGCACTCTCGCACTATGCACTTAGCTCAACCCAGACGGGATGTTGGAAGACTGTGTGAGTCTCTTTTCTGGTAGCGTGGAAATCTAAAGACCGGAGTACGGGTTGAAATAAAGCTTCGGAAAAGGGATGGACGGCTGGGCACAATTTTTCTAAGACCCCAAAAAATGTACGGAACAAAAGATTCTATATCCGTAGGGGCACAACAAGATCCAAGCAGAACCACCAAAAATTCCAAATACATAGAAGCATTCTACCAAATAAAAATCCGACCAAAAAGGTCCAAGCTTCAGAAACCTGCAGATCTTGGTGGAGACTCGGCTACACTGGCTATCTCCACAAGGAGAGGTGACTACACTGGCCACCCTCCAGTTCTTTTCTCTTTCTTCTATCTTCTCCCTCATTCGATTGTGAACACAGCGCGACAGACCTTAGAAGGAAATACCTGACTCCCCGAGGACGAGTTACTGGAGAGGAGAGGAGCATGGTAGTCCGACATTCTGAATGGGAAGAGCTAAAACCCTTCACACACATGAGTCGGTTATTCAATGTTCATAGGGTATACTTTGGGAAGAGGATTGATCTAAGATGACTTCTGAGCCGAAACTGTGTCAATGATGTGTAGAACTTAAGGGCTGTTGATTTTTAAATTCTAAGTCTCACAGAAGTTCCGCCACATTATTAATCCAAAGGTCAAGTTTAGTTTCACTTTCACCTTCAGTTCATGATCTTGGTATGGAACCCAGTCTCATTTCACTTCATGGCATTTCTTTTTGATGCTTAGGGACGAGCATGGTTTAAGTATAGGGGGATGATGAATCTCAGATTCACCATTCTAAGTCTCATTAATTAAAGCTCAAGTCCCTCAAAATCAACTGCATTTCTGCATTTATTCTGCATAATTAGCATTCATGCATGATTTCATAAGAATTGCATTTTAGCATTAATTTCTGCATAAAATAAGAAGCCAAAAATCCAAGCAAAAATTGACCTGTAAATAGCCTAACTTCCCCTATTTTTAACTCCTTCATGCTAACACCGCATAACCCAAAACCACCTCCACTGTGTACACATCACTAACAAGAATAAATAAAAAAATACAAAAAAAATAATCAACCCAGGAAAGTGGACCAAAAACCCAAACCCTAGTTATAGGATTTTCGGACTAAAAGCCACATATCTTCCCCATCCAGTGTCCGATTTGATCCTACTCACTTTTGAACTAATGCACATTCAATTACCTTCAAAACAAGACCAAGTTCAAGTGAATCGGAGTTCGTATGTGAAAGTTGGGTTTTGGGCCTCTTTTGTACATTGTATATTTTCGCGGCTTTTACCTGTATTTTATGCATTTATTTTCTTTATCAATAAAAATCCAAAAAAAATTAGATTAATGTGTGTTTTATTTATCTTTGATTTCTCCTTATTTTTCCGGGTTTTTATCGTGTTTAAAAATGACAAAAAAATTAGAAAACCAAAAATCAAGGTATTCTATGTACATGGGATACCCCAAAAATTCACTTTTTACATTTGACCGAATTTGGCTTTGATGTCTTCATGAAAGTTGTAGATCTCGTCGAGACGAGCATTTTTCGTGAAGGAACTTTTTCGATCCGAGGTCATTTGCTAATTTTTATCTATTTTACAAGAGGTTTTATTTTTGATTTTTCTAGTGCTGACACGTGGCAGCCCCAGAGGCCGCCACGTGTCAGCGTGTTTTGAGCCTTTTTTATACTCGTTTTTATTAAAAAAAAAATTAAAGCGGACGCACGTGCGTCGCACGTGCCTCGCGGGCACTTGCTCCGCACGTGCCCCGCTCTTCCGCCCTTTGCACCACGTGGCCAAAGCCCGGCCGTTCGATCGGCCGCTGATCGAACGGCCCAGGCACGTCACCCTCAACCTCTGGCACTAACGGCCCCCGAGTCCATCGCCGCCACCCCCGACTTCTCCGCAGCCACCAACCTCCCAACGGCTCCCGCCGATCTCGCGTCGCCAACAACCTTCTTCACCCTATTTAAGAAACCCGACGCCCCCAGTCCACGCCATCCGCCGACTTCCGCCCTAGGGTGCTTCGAGGTGGTGACAGTCCTCCACGCCGGCGTGATCCGAGGTCGTAGCCCTCGTCGCAGCAACTTCTCAAGGTGCTGCTCTTGCTCCGGCCACTCACCGTCGAGCCTCCTTCATCTTCCCCGGTAATCTCTCTCTCTATCTCTCTATCTCCCCATCTCTCTCTCCTCTCGTCTCCGCTCCGACGCACCCACATCCCCAATCATCATCTCCATCGTCCTCCGCCTCGACTTCGCCAACTCCGTTCATCGTCAACGCCGCCACCTCCATCGGCCTCCTCCGACACCACCGAGCACCGCCGCTCCGCCCCCTCCTGGCCGTGTGTCGGCCAGAGGCACGCCACCGACCTCAGACGCTTCGCCTTCGACACGCCACCGCCTCCGCCAACTGCCAGCCACCGCATCAGCCCGCAACTCCTCTGCCACGCCGCTGCGCCCTCGACGTCCCACGGCCGTGTGTCGGCCATCGCCGCTTCATCAACACCTCCGCCGTCCGGAGCCCCTTCGTCATCACCGCGACTCCAGCGAAGCTCCAGAAACCTCGTCGGAGCTGCCCTCCTCACTGCCACGTCTCCGCCGCACCGCCAAGCTCCGCCAGAAGCAGCAGCTTCCTCCGCTACGCCCCCCTCCGCCTGGGCAATACTCCACCGCCGTTGCCATCACCGCCGGGCTCGAAGCCCGAGGCCCCGGCACGTGCGAGGCACATGCACGGGGAACGACCCGTCTTCATCCCCAGGGGTCACGTGATCTGCACGTGACCCGCTGGGTTAATTGCAGTGACACCCCCAGGTTCCACCTTGTTCACACTTCAGCCCCCCAACCAAGGTCACGTGCTTGGCACGTGACCCATTGGTCATTTTGCAGAAGTACCCTCCGGGGTATAGGTAATTACGCAACCCCCCCCCCCAGTTGCATTTTCTATTTATTTATTTTTTGCATCTGTACCCCTGTGTTTGTCATCCATTATAGACCTCTACATTGCATCATTTTATTTGTTTAAATATAGCACTTTGTTCATTGCTTAATGCTCTACATTTTGACATGCTATGGATATTTTCGTGATTTACGGTTGATTAATAAATAATTATTTTGCGAAAATTAGAATATTTTGCCCAATCTGTGTTCTGAAATTCATAGTTAATTAACCGTGACTCTAAAAATTCCCCAAAAATCAAATATCGTAGAGATTAATTTGATTAACATTGTGCCCAAAAATCATTGCATTTGCATGCATTATTTGCCCTGTAAAAATCATTTTGTGCATTTCAATGTTTGATTTTTAATAGGTATTAAACCCCACATTTCGAGGTTTAGGATTTTTCTGGGATCCATCACCTAGTGATAGATCTCAGATAATTTTAGTTCTCGAAAATAAGTAGGTTTAATATTTATTAAAATTAAATATTGAAAATCATTCTGTTTGCAATTAAAAATTCGTAAAAAAATCATATTGCATCTAAAAATTACAAAAAAATTACAGTGCACTTATCTCATCATTTTTTTACATCTCGGCCAAGTCTCGTATTTTTCGGACACTGTTTGCACGTGTTTTACATTTTAGCCCCTAAAATAGGCCGAATTTGCATTTTGCATCTCATATTACATTGAAAAATTCCAAAAAAAGACCGCCTTGAAAACCGAACTCAAAATTGGATAGACATTAATCTAGGTTGTTCCTTTGCCTCCTTGTGATCGACCTTGGGACTTGCCCAAGTAAAATAAACATACACCACGAGATTAAAATTGAATCATTATTTTGTGGTTATTTCTTGACTGTTTTCGCTCGCCGCCTACAACGAACGATATTCATTATTTTCACGAACTAACGTTAAAAATACATTCTTAACGTGGCTTTTGCAGACTCGTCATGGCTGCAATGATTAATTCAACTGCTCGGTAAAATCCTGGAGGTAGATTTAAATCAAACATCTATCGCTTCCCAACAAGAACAGAGGAAGAACAACCGTTGGTGTTCGGCTTGATTCGTAAAATCTCCAACATTCGATGGTGTTTTAGGCTACTAAAATGCAAAATGAATGCCGGACGTGATTCACAACTACTACGTTGCTCAAAATGGTCGGGCCACACCGATAAGGGCTTGGAGCTCGTGGAAAGCTGGAGCACTTGAGGGCATTCAAGCACAATCTCAGATAAAGCCCTATGGGGGCTGCTTTCAGCACGTACCTGCATAAAAAGTAATGGGGACATGGATAAAGGGTTTGGTCCCATTATTGGATATCTTAGAGTTGGAATGAGGTCGAGTGGAGAGATCTTGCGAGGTTGTAGAGTTTGGAACCTCAGTGGCTCGATCTGGTGGATATTTAGGTGGATGGGATGGTTGATGAGGTGGAGAAGGTGACAGAGAAGCTAATGGAGGTAAATGGGGGTCGGAACATGAGTTGAATGATGGTGACGTGGCTGAAGCTCGAGAGCTCTCTCGAACTTATCCTACAAAAAAATCTAACCAAAAAACAATAGTTAATGCATGAAATAATGACTAAAAATAAAAGATAGAATTAAAATCTACCTCGAAGTGCGAAGAAATGGAACAACTCTTAAATGGAAACATGGGAGAAGAGTCTTCACCGGTGATGCTCCGACAAAGGATGGAACCTCCCTGAATCTGCCTCATCCTCGCTATGGAATACAGAGCAATGCTCCCTATCATTAAAGGGCGAGCTCCTTAGGGCAAAACTCAGGGGCCATATGATTATAAAAAGGGGAACAACAAAAAATTGAGGAGGGGAAGATTATGTATGCAGCGGTGAAAGGAGGTTCAAATCCAGGGTCTGTGAGTGAATCGATGCTTAATTGACCAAGGTGTGGATCTGGCGTGGAAGAGGGATGGGTTAAAAAATCTTTCATGAAGGAACCTTAATGCATTGAATAGTGTATCATGGGTATAAAAATCATGAAAATGGGTGGTCAACGTCTGACATGCGTAGACCTAGGTAACATATACAACTGGCCCGAGGTTAATGAACCCAAGGCCCTGATTAGGCCATGTCAGCACACTAAAAGATAAAATAATAATTAAAATAATACATAACTAGAAAAAAATAGTAAATTAATTAAATAAATTAAAATTAAAATATAAAAAAATACTATTTTAGTAAATATTTTTAGGTGGTTTTTATTTAATTTTACAAGCTTATTTATTAGGTGCCAATATTTACCTGTATATGCATAGGTATATTTACCAATATTTGAGTTATTTTTTTATTTTTTATCATTATATATACATATTTTATATATTTATAATATATATAAATACATATTTGTAATTTTTATTCAATTTTCTAATTTTATTTATTTACTTAAATAAGAAGGGTTGTATATATTTTAGCTATTTTGTTCTTTGTCGACCAAGTCAATATTGCATAGGTCTCAGGGTCTAGGGTAATTCAGTGTCTCTGACACTATATTTCCTTTTCTTTTATTTTCCTTTTTTCATTAATTTTGGGATTAAATACATGCATTTATGTAATATTTACATATCAATTTATTAGTGTTATTTTTACAAATTAATGTTATATACATGCATTTAACTAGGGATTAAGGCAAAAATGAAAGAATAAAGATGGTGAAATGGCGATTCATCAGGACTATGACATGAAGGACCTTCTTCGAACAAAGAAGATTGTGAGGATGGAAATCATCATGAATCATGAAAATAAATCTTTTCTTATATTAGAAGAACTATATTAAAAAAAGCTTTGACGAGAATTGGGATGTCTTAGGAAAAGCCTTAAGTGCTCCACCACTACAAAAATTCATCTTTTAGTTTCTTTATTTTCTACCCCAGTCAAATGCAAAGAAGGAGCACATGTCTTGAATTCCCTACATAAGTGCAACTAGGAGTCTTATGTATGTAATGATTTGCATTAGATTATATTTCTCGTGATGTGAGCATGGTAAACATATTCAATTCAGGGAATCCAATGAAGAAGCATTGGTAGGATATCATGTGAATTTTTCAGGGTATCTAAAAGAAACATCTGACGTTGGTCTCATTTATAGAAATAATTCAGACTGGTCGATTGTTGGATATTCTAACATACATCACACTGGAGATTTTGATGAGTGGAGATCTATGACATGCTATATCTTTACATAGGAGAATCTCTACCATTTGTTAGAAGGCTACTTTACAACCACCAATTAATTTCTCTGATATAGATAGAGTATACTTTGATGAGAATGATGGCATCTATTTAAAAGGATAGGTTTAAGACTATGTCTATAATAAGAATAGGCTATTATATATTATGATAGTCGAAGTTCATTATGCTCAACCAAGGATCAGGTGAATCATGAAAGGACCAAGCATATTGTTGTCAAATATCACATCCTTCTTTATGAGAAAAAGTACCAAAGTGAAGAAGGTTAGCAAAGCAAATAATCCAGCTAAGATATTTGCAAAGGCATTTCATTGAAGTTAGTTCAAACATTACTTGGTCTTAGTCAATGTCAATAGTTATTAGTATCTCCAAGATGTGTTAGCTGGGCAAAACATGTAAAGCTTCTAAGAGGATTCAATTCAAGATGGAGATTATTAATATGACTTGAATCTTAACCATCTATAATGTTGAATCCACTAAAAGATTTGGTTTTCCTCCATAAGAAGGATGTGCAAAGTCTATTTCCATACCATATTGTACAAACATGGGGGTCTCGTTGTACCCTACCCTACCATACATGAAATGAAATTTTGTTTAGGTAGCTGGATCTGTTTCAATTTTGTATCCCTTTGTACTAGGAGTACCTTATAAACTCTATAGGTTTGGATTCATTATAGATATTTTTATCCTTTGTGCCTCTTTGAGATATTGCAATATCATTTGTGCCACTTACTTTGTTTGGAATATCAGTTGTGCCCCTGATTTGTTGTCGTTCTATCACATGTTCCCTTTTTTTACTTTAGTCGTCAATGAGTTTAATTTAACCATGGTTTTTTTAAACTATGGTGCATTTATGAGGTGCATAATTATCCAAAGACTTCTTGCCCACCCATTATCCGCGTCCAAACCTTCCTGCTCTGCCTAACACCCTCCAACCTCCTCCTTTATCGTCCTGCACCCTTCATACCCCTCATTTTCTTCTTCGAGTAACAACTTCAGGAGGAAGGGGATTCCAATGAAGGTTGGTTTTGCTACTGACAGTGTGTCTTCTAGCGAATGGTTTTGAGTTCCATTGATAAGAGGTGGACATGGTGGTATAAGACAACTCACGACATCGGTGTACTCGAGCTCAAGAGCTCTGAGGGCTTCGTCTTGGTTCATGCACATGTGAAGGAGGCGAAGTCGATGTTCCATCATCCAGTCCTCCAAAAGATAATGAGTCTCGAGATCATGGGCTCGGATTGATGCAAAATGGATTTTGCGCTCCGATAAAAAAATTTATTTGAACGGTGGATTTT
Source organism: Ottelia alismoides (assembly GCA_037367405.1). NCBI lineage: Eukaryota > Viridiplantae > Streptophyta > Magnoliopsida > Alismatales > Hydrocharitaceae > Ottelia > Ottelia alismoides. Next base: position 77,639 of record JAZKJV010002332.1, read on the forward strand.
TGGTGGAAGAATAATTGGATGGGTTGAGAGAAGAAACTCGTCAGGAACACGAGGGATTAAGGGAGGAAGAATGTGAAGATCCCGCGGGGAGAGAGAGAAATTAGAGAGAGGGAGATAGAGAATAAATCTCAATTTTATAAAATACTGAACTGCCTACATAAGTAGTCTGTCATCCCTTTATATAGGATGGATGAGATTACAAAAATAGAAATTCAACTAATTATGCTAAATAGACTCTAACTGACTAACTGACTAATTTGAAATTCAAATATTTAACTAATTGAGATCACAAGCGATCTCGTTTATTTAATTAAAGATACGACGACACAAATAAACATAAATAAAATTAACGAGTAAAATTAAATAAATATGCGGCCCTATATTTCTGTTCCACGCTGCATTAACTCTCATCCGCTTTAAAAATTTGTCTCCCGACGAATTGCTCGATCTTTGACGCTTGCCGCTTTGATGCCAACTTTCTTATTCTCCTCATGGAAGAATAGATGTGGAGAAAATGGTGGAACCCAGATGGCGTTGGTGCGGTGGCCGGAATCGTCAACCTCTTGTTGGAAGAACATGTGTGGAGCAAATGGCGACGTCTTCATGAACTTTGTCTCCTCATTGCGGTGATTGAAAAATTGATGGGGCATGGACAACATGGCCTTTGGAGAATCCATAGCAAAGCAATAGCATAATGAGAGTAGAGGAGGAGATGTGTCCAATGAATGAAGCCATGGGGCCTTTAAATAGGTGAAACCCATGGTCCTAATCCTTATAGGATAAGGAGGTTTTCCAGATTTCCTCTTTTCAGCACTCCTCTTTAAATATTTCTGCAGCAGGGGTTTTGGTTGCAATTTTCATACCCCTTCAATTAAACAAATCTTGTGAAAGGGGCCCTTGGCTTTTCCTTTTGAATTAAAACTTTTGCATGGGGGATATTTCTTGTTATTTTCCCAAAGTAACTCCCAATCCCACATTTCATGGGATTCAAACCCCTTAGTTATCGGGCCTCTTGTTAGGGCTCTCCCTTTCTTCTCGTGCAAGCTACGAGAGGGCGGGAGGGGGTGGCAGCAATGGGGTTGGGGCCTTATTTGGGGGTGCCGGGTCAGCGGGAATGGACGATGGCGACGAGGGGATCGGCGACGATGATGGATCAAGGGATTTTGACGGGGGTGCAAGGGCAGCGGATGGAGGTGGCGACATGGATGGGGCTGGGGGTGGGGTTGTGGTCGTCAAGGAAAGCATGGAAAGTACCTGGGATAGTTTGGGCAGTGTCGGGACGGCCGGAGGGGGAGATGGATTCGATTCCGGTAGCAGAATCAGATATGAAGCATCCTGGACAGCAAACATTTGGTTGCCGACGGGGATCTTTCCTTCGTCAAAATCGGTTTCGGTGATTGGTGTCGTTGGAGCCTTTGATTTGGCGGCGCATAGCGCCTCGAAGTTAGCCATAATTTCTCGAAACTTGGAGTGGAATGTGGTTTGCAAATCAAGTATCATGCTCATCGTCTCCTTGTTGTAGGCGACGTTCGCTCGTTGTTTTCGTTCAGACGAATGATAGTCCCTCGATGCATGTCTGTGCGAACCTTTGGACGAATTGTCATATCGTGAGGATGATCTGTACGCCATGCTCTGATATCAATTGATGCAAAATAGATTTTGCGCTGTGATAAAAAAATTTATTTGAACGGTGGATTTTTGGTGGAAGAATAATTGGATGGGTTGAGAGAAGAAACTTGTCAGGAACACGAGGGACTAGGGGAGGAAGAACGTGAAGATACCACGGGGAGAGAGAGAAATTAGAGAGAGGGAGATAGAAAATAAATCTCAATTTTATAAAATACTGAACTTCCTACATAAGTAGTCTATCATTCCTTTATATAGTAGAGATGACATTATAAAAATAGAAATTCAACTAATTATCCTAAATAGACTCTAACCGACTAAAAGACTAATTTGAAATTCAAATCTCTAACTAATTGAGATCACAGGCGATCTCGTTTATTTAGTTAAAGATACGACGACTCAAATAAACGTAAATAAAATTAACGAGTAAAATTAAATAAATATGCGGCCCTATATTTCTGTTCCACGCTGCATCAACTCATTGATGCAAATGGATTTTGCGCTGCGATAAAAAAATTTATTTGAACGGTGGATTTTTGGTGGAAGAATAATTGGATGGCTTGAGAGAAGAAACTCGTCATGAACACGAGGGATTAGGGGAGGAAGAACGTGATGATCCCGCGGGGAGAGAGGGAGAAATTAGAGAGAGGGGATAGAGAATAAATCTCAATTTTATAAAATACTAAACTGTCTACATAAGTAGTCTGATGAGATTACAAAAATAGAAATTCAACTAATTATCCTAAATAGACTCTAACCGACTAACCGACTAATTTGAAATTCAAATCTCTAACTAATTGAGATCATAGGTGATCTTGTTTATTTAATTAAAGATACGACGACACAAATAAACGTAAATAAAATTAACGAGTAAAATATGTGGCCCTATATTTCTGTTCCACGCTGCATCAACTCTCCTCCGCCTTAAAAATTTGTCTCCCGATGAATTGTTGGATCTTTGACGCTTCCCGCTTTGATGTCAACTTTCTTATTCGCCTCGTAGAAGAATAGATGTGGAGCAAACGGTGGAACCCAGATGGCGTTGGTGTGGTGGCCAGAATCGTCAACCTCATGTTGGAAGAACATGTGTGGCGCAAATGGCGGCGTCTTCATGAACTTTGTTTGCTCATTGCGGTGATTGAAAAATTGATGAGGCATGAACAACATGGCCTTTGGAGAATCCATAACAAAGCGATAGCACAATGAGAGTAGAGGAGGAGATGTGTCCAATGAATGAAGCCATGGGGCCTTTAAATAGGTGAAACCCATGGTCCTAATCCTAATAGGATAAGGAGGTTTTCCGGATTTCCTCTTTTCGGCACTCCTCTTTAAATATTTCTCCAGCAAGGGTTTTTATTGCAATTTTCGTACCCCTTCACATAAACAAATCCTGTGAAAGGGGCGCTTGTCTTTTCCCTTTGAATAAAAACTTTTGCATGGGGGAATTTTCTTGTAATTTTCCCAAAGTAACTCCCAATCCCACATTTCATGGGATTCAAACCCTTTAGTCATCGGGCCTCTTGTTAGGGCTCTCCCTTTCTTCTCGTGCAAGCTACGCGGACAGGGGAGGCAGCGTCCGTGAACCCATTCCCAGGCGTTCCGTGTTGCTCGCAAGGATGGCGAGATGGGCAGCAGGCGGTTGGGGTGTTTGGTGGCAGTAGGGATGGTGGCGGGATAGGAAGGCGAGGCGGAAGGGGTGGTTGGTAGGGCGAGGCAACGAGGAGGGGAGGCGGGACTGCGAGGGCTAGTGCGCGGAGGGATGCGGGTCGGCGACGGGAATGAAGGCGAGGGTGAGGGTGGCGGAATGGGGAGAGGAGTGGGAGAGGGGGTCGATGATGCGAAGGGAAAGGTACCAGTGGGGTACGTAGAGGGAGAGGGTAGCGGGCTGACGGGGCGAAGGAGAATCGGGGCTGGGGAGGGGTGGCGATCGGATGGGTTAGGGTCGACGGGTGCGCGGGTGGGCGCTGGCGAGCGGGGGAAGGGGTTGTAGGACTGGGGAGGGCGATGGCGGTTGGAGGTGTCGGGAGGGGGTATTGGCGGTGGCGTAGGAGGTGCGAGGGCGGGAGGGGGTGGCGGCAATGGGGTTGGGGCCTTATTTGGGGGTGTCGGGTCAGCGTGAATGGACGATGGTGACGAGGGGATCGGCGACGGTGATGGAGCAAGGGATTTTGATGGGGGTGCAAGGGCAGCGGATGGCAGTGGCGACGTGGATGGGGCTGGGGCTGGGGTTGTGGTCGTCGAAGAAGGCAGGGAAAGTACCTGGGATAGTTTGGGCTGTGTCGGGACGACCGGAGGGGACGATGGAATTGATTCCGGTAGCGGAATCAGATCTGAAGCATCATGGACTGCATGCATTTGGTTGCCGATGGTGATCTTTCATTTGTCAAAATCGGTTTCGGTGATTGGTGTCGTTGGAGCCTTTGATTTGGAAGTGCATAGGGCCTCGAAGTTAGCCATAATTTCTCGAAACTTGGAGTGGAATGTGGTTTGTAAATCAAGTAGCATGCTCATCATCTCCATGTTGTAGGCGTCGTTTGCTCGTCGTTTTTGTTCGGACGAATGATAGTCCCTCGATGCATGTCGGTGCGAACGTCTGGAAGAATCGTCAGATCGTGAGGACGATCTGTAGGCCATGCTCTGTTACCAATTGATGCATAATGGATTTCGCGCTGCGATAAAAAAAATTATTTGAACGGTGGATTTTTGGTGGAAGAATGATTGGATGGGTTGAGAGAAGAAACTCGTCAGGAACACGGGGGATTAGGGGAGGAAGAACATGAAGATCCCGCGGGAGAGAGAGAAAATAGAGAGAGGAAGATAGAGAATAAATCTCAATTTTATAAAATACTGAACTGCGAGATAAGTAGTCTATCATCCCTTTATATAGGAGGCATGAGATTACAAAAATAGAAATTCAACTAATTATCCTAAAAAGACTCTAACCGACAAACCGACTAATTTGAAATTCAAATCTCTAACTAATTGAGATCACAGGCGATCCCGTTTATTTAATTAAAGATACGACGACTCAAATAAACGTAAATAAAATTAACGAGTAAAATTAAATAAATTTGCGGCCCTATATTTCTGTTCCACGCTGCATCACAGATGGAGGATTGTTGAATGACAAAGATACAAGTCAACTGATCTACATTAGGTGGATGAGCATTCATTGTGACCATCAGATATCCCTCTCAATTCAGAAAACAATCAACCCACAACATGTGTAAAGCAATGTGTGAATGTAAGTCAAAAATTATTATAACTCTTTAATAAAGTGTATAGTTAAAGTATATAATAGTGTCGAACTACTGGGAGCAAAATTGGTTTGAAGTAAATGATTATTGATTATTTATATTTAATAAAAATTTTTATGTTTTTGGGTTTACTAATTTTATGCCTTTTTATTTTTGATATTTTTTATGGATTTTTAATTATATGCAAAATTTTATTATTCTAATGTTATGAACTTCTAATATTTTCTAATTTTAATTTTTTATTATATTTAATTTTACATATTTTTAGTTGTTTTCTAAAAGTTTAAGACTATTTAATAGTTATTTGATATGAAGGGAATGAAAACTATGGTTCTTGGACTTTTAAGTAAGACAAGTAACGTCGAAATGAAAGAAATAAACTATTTTTGGATTTAAATATTTTCTCTATTTTTTGGTAATTTTTAGTATATTTCATTATAGTTTTATAGATGCTACAGTTAAAAACTCAAAATAATGGAAAAATTAAATTCAACAACTTGTTTACTGTTTTAAAATATGTATAAGCCTGAAATAGAACCCTAATTGACTCTTAATATTAACTATATATAATAAAGGGATTTGGTATTCTTAAGTTTCTATGTTTAATATTTTGTGATTTTAATGGTTTTTGGATATGTAATAGAATATAATAATGTCCAATTAAAACATTTTTTGAGAATATTTGGAGACATGTTTTTTTTATTTTAAAATGAAGAATAGGGAAATTATTAATGTTCTTGATGTTTATATAAATACAAAAATTAATTTAAATTCCCTAAAATATTGTGTTAATTGATGAGGCTATAGATGGAGTAAATGAGAATCTTGAGGTTTAGAGACTTGTATTGGAGACAAAAGGATTTCATATAAGTAGGTCCAAGATAGAATATATGGAGTGCACCTTTGATGGAAGCAATGGTAAAGGAATCGAGGAGAAGATTATCGACGATAACATTCGGAAGAGAGATTCGTTTATATATATGGGATATATTTTGTAACATGAAATTGATGGAGTTGTTACTAATATAATAAATGTAGGGTGGTTAAAGTGGAGATGAGCCTATGTTGTTCTCTGTGATAAGTAAATCCTTTTAAAATTAACAGAAAGTTTTACAAAGCACTGTGAGACCTATTATGCTCTGTGGGTCTGAATGTTGTCCTGTGAACCATAAACATGTGCAGAGAATGGTTGTAGCAGAAATGAAAATGCTAAGGTGCATGTATGGGAAAACACGTTAAGAATGGATGTAGAATGATGAAATCATAATGAAAGTTTGTATATCTCTGATCGAGGATAAGATGCAAGAAAACTACTTAAGATGGCTTGGTCATTTGCGAAGAAGGTCATCTGATGCACTAGTTAGGAGATGCGAGTGTTGGGGTGTTGAGCCCGCTAAGAGAGGGCAAGGACGACCAAAGAAGTGTTGGAAAGAGACTATACAAAGGGATCTTAGTTTTGTTGGATATAAGCATGTGATTAACCCAAGATAGATGGAGTTGAAGAATCCATGTAGCCGACCCAACTTAATTGTGGGAAAAGGCTTTGTTGTTGGTGGTGTTGTTGCCATAAGAAAAAAAAATATGTGTTAAATCTATATTCTAGGCACTCAATATAATTTTCACATAAATTTTGCGAAATGATGCAATTAATAGAATTGTAATTTCCAAAAATATTCATTGCATTTGTGAAACATTAAAACATGTCTATTGGCCAATCATGCATTTTTTGCAATTAGAATACAAATTAAAGTACGTCTGACAAGGACTAAAGTACAAATACAAAAAAGTTTCCATTCATTTCTTAACAAGTTTAGAAAATATAGGGTTGTGCCCCACAAAATGCCCAAGAGGCACCTCATATGAAGTGACACATGAGGTCTCCTAGTGGTACTTAAATGCAAATATTAGAAGCACTAAGGATCCAAATGCAAAAGTTACTAAAGTTATTACACAACATGTGAACATTTACACACTAAATAAAGAAAACAAAAAACGAAGCGGTGAAGGGCACAAAATACCCCTCAAGTACATGCTAGGCGCATGTAGAGGCGCAAGATCCAACAACCATACGTGCGTTATTTAATCGCGTGGATGGCTCATATGGTGCACTGCTTCACCATGATTGTGTGGTTGTTATTAGAACTAGTGCCTCGTCTTGATCCGATGGTGGCTTCTTCGCTCGAAGAATGGGGAAGTGCGTCGACCTAGGACTCCTTTGATCAGCCAGTTAGATGCTCCGACCAGCTCTCGAGCTCAAGGAGATCTAAGAAGATAGCAGGAGGTGTTCTGTGACTGATGGAACCCTTAAAATCATCCGAGCCTCACTGATCGAGGCCTAGAGCTCGAGGAGGAACATGGCTACTTGGACTGTGATGGGTTGGATCGAAGAAGCGCCGGATGGGATCTATAAAGCATTGCTTCTTCACAAAAATAACTAGGGCTTGAGGGTGAAGCTCCTTGTTCCGTTTGTTGTACAAAAAGAGTAGGGGATGGAAGGGGTGGAGGATCTACGACGATGGGCGGAGGAGGAGATTTGATAGTTCAATCTGTGAAAGATTAAGGGGGTCTGATGGGTCTAGGAGAGTGCAGAAGAGAAGGGAAATAAGATGGGGTAGTTGTTGTGTAGAAATAGGGGATTATTCATTGGGGGCCCGGAGCTGAAGCCTAAAGCTCTAATGTACTATTATTTTTAGGATATTTACTAAGCAAGATGAAATCGAACGAAAGCAAAGATAAATATTTGCTAAGAACTAAAATACGAACCCAATATTTTAAGATAAAGGGGATCACTAGACTTGGAAGGACTCAGAGCAGAACCCACCCGATTAGATCTGTGGATGGGTGAATGTGACTCTCCTCTGCTTTGTCCTCACCTCGAAATGGTGGGGCCAGCCACCTGTCACAATGGAGCATGCTCTAGCGATGGAATCGAGGGGTTAGAACATGAGAAATGGGATTAGGGTTCATTTGAGGTGGTTGAGACAGTTACTTGGTAGAGAAGAGACAATCTCCTTTGACTTAGGTTTTTTTGCAAACATCGATGAAAATGGATGCGATTGGATGGGCAGGCATAAAGCTAAGTCCACCAATCAACAAGTTTCATGAATAAATCGAGGGTGAAATAAGGCTTTGATTTGTATGAAAAAAGGGGAGAAGAAGGCATTAAACTGGTCTGAAGGGGGAACTAGAATGGGGAAGGGATGTTTGGACTTGAGTCAAACATCCTTGAGCACTGATTGGTCCACGTCCCCTGCTACAGGACAAAATAGAACCAAAATAAAAAAAAGGGAAAATAAAATAGAAAATGATTTTATTTGTAAAATCTCAAGATATAAAAATGTTTCTTGATTTCTTAAACTATGTTTTGGTGATTTGTATTAAATTTTATCAACTTATTAGTAGGATATATATTTTGTGTATATTATTATTTAAGATATTTGCACCTATATAATATGTATTTACATTTTTATTTTATTATTTTTTATATAATACTGTATGTAAATATTTTATTTATTTATAACATTATTTAATATATGTTCACATTATTTTATGGCATTTTTATGGCTCTATTTATATGTAAATATAAATACATATATTTACAGCTTATGAATATTATACATGTATATTTAAGATTTATTAATTCAATTTGGTATTTTTGAGGGATTTTAATTTTATTTGTAGTGTTTATATATGTTTTATAGTATGTACAATTATTTAAACGTATAATAAGACTAAAATACAAAGAATAAAAATATATTGTCTTTATACATAGATGTATATGTACCATAGTACCCCAACTAGTTAGTTTTTGCATCTTGACTCCAATTAGATGAAACCGTCATCATTTTAAAGACAATTGAGTTTGAAATGCAGTTGAGGTGAGTTTGATATGGAGTAGATATTGATCAATGAAGTCATATTTGTGGCTTTTTCAATTGAGTGTACTGAGTGACTTGTGCATGGTTTATTTTTACCAATAATTTTATTTTTAATACATTATTATGTACAAGATTTATTTTGAACACATTATTATTTGATGTGCGTCTAGTGCTGAATAAAGTAGTACAACTTTGATCTATTTACACATCATTTTGTACTTGGAATAATTAGGGTTTTCTTTGTATTTTCACCCTATATCCCCCTACTTCAATCCTAGTTGATCTAGTCAATATTTGACTTTGTGTTGAGCTTCACAGTCAGTCAATATAATAGATACAACCTTTATTTTTCTTCTCTTTTCTATGTTCTTTTATGTTGGGTTAAAATACGTGTATTTGTACACTATTTATACATTAATGTTGAAATGTTAATTCATGCAAGTTCGTGATATTTACATGTATTTCACTAGATATTTAAAGCCAATATAAATGAATAAATATGAATGAATAGATATTCATCAGCTCATATATTTAGCTTTGCGAGTCCCTAGCAATCACTTATTAGGAGAATGAGTTATGAAAAATAAAATAAAGAAGAGAAAAGTAAAGAACTTATAATGATTCTGTTTTTTAAAATTATCTCTTAAAATCAAAATGTAGAGCTTAGTCAGACCTTTAAATTGTTAGTTTTTTAGAACCTTATTGGGAATATGATTTAAAATTTAGTAACCCTCAAGTACCACAATCCTCTATTACGTTCACCTCTATAGTCAGGTCAGAACAAGTCTTTTCATATACAATCTCTTATGACAATGAAACTCAGTTGTACAGTGAATGTGAAATGTTGCTCCCCTCATATGAAGTGGCAAAGAAATAGTCTCCCTCAATAAGATAAATTTATTTCCATAAATTAGTTACTCTTTCCTCAAGGAGTAGGGTATTCCCTTCTAAATTCAAGTGTGACGGGCTTAAAAAAGAGGGGGTCGAGAAGAGAATTGATTGTAACTAGTGTAGCAACATATCCTTTGGAGCTTGGCTAGTGTATCTAAGTCTCCAGTTGTAGGGAACCTTGTAACTTTGACTTTGAAGCATAAGACTTGCTTATTGATACATAACTCCAACGGAAATTACTTTTCATTGACTTTTTACTCATATGTCTTTTTTCAGAATCTTTATTTCATATCTTTTTTTTATTTGGCAAAATAACATCATTTACATAAGGATCTTTTCTTTTTTAGTGAGTAGATTGTCCCTCTTTTGATGCTTTATTGCATCCCATAACATCATGTCATTATATGTCAGTGATACTAGATTAGGTTATGGTGCACTAACCTCCTATTGGGTCGACATATGTTTCCATACGCATGCTTCTCAAGCGAATGAACTCTGCCCTCAACCACCTTATATGAGTTGAGCTTTGTGCAGAGTTCTTGTCCCAGTTAGGTCACTAAAGAAAAGAGTCATGCATGTGTCTTGAAATATTCTAATTAGGCTAGTCGATATGACATGTGAACACAGTCTTGTAGGCTCAAAGAATTAAGTCACGTAGACACGAAAAGAATTAATTCTTGTTATTATAAGGTTCATGTGAAATTAAGTGGATTGATGCCTAAATCAAGCTCCAATATTTAGATTATTCCTAACTAGTTCAATTATCAAATCGTTATGAAAAATATATGCAAAGATATTTTTGTGATGCAAAATTTCTGGTTTTGAACTTTTTAATTGATTTTTGGAAGACTTTTGCGAATTTTTGAGTTTTTTTTTAAAAAAAATCTTTTGGTATTTTTGAAATGGTTAGTAAGTTGCATATATTTTCAAAGGGTTGCAAATAATCACAAAGATTTTTGAATGGTTTTCTAAAAGATTTTTTCAAAATATTTCACAACAATTTTTCTAATCCATTTGAAAAAAAATTCAAACCAAATTTTACAAATTTTTTTGGAAATTATTTATATAAATTTTTAAATTTTTTTTATTACCCTTACACAATGTATTAAGAGCCATATTATTGAAAATACAAGAAAGTAAGAGTCATGGCTAAAGATATATGTAATATAAATTACCTGCCAATGCTTAGCTCGAACTATGTCCTCATAGAGACCAAGGAGCAACAAAGAAAGACATAACTCGTGCTAAATATCGAAGAAGACTATACTACAATTACTCAAGTAAAGAATGAGAAGTCAATCATCCCCTCTATACTTAGGATCAACTAATCATGAGAATAGAAGATTGTACATTAAGCGTGGATGATCGTGTGAGAATATATGAAATCAACGACACAGCTTGTCTCCCCTAATACTTAGGGTAAAGAGTCCCTAAGTATATAATAAAATATCAATATGTTATAAGACAAGCAAGGGAATAAAAGGAAAAACTCGAGTCACTCGTCCCCCTTATACTTAGGATGTAGTCATCCTAAGTATTGTTTTTATGAAAGGAATAAGGAAACAAAGGAAAAGAAATGAAAAAAAACAAAGAAAAATGATCTTTTTTATGCTTGGTTGTTTGGATCTTACGATGATGGGAGTTCTTCTTTAAATGACGCTTCAATTGAATCGACGGCAGACATGAATTTGTCGTGCTCTATATATGGCTTAAGCAACTACCCATTAAGGATTGTGTGTTAGATGATCACTTAGATATGACAATGCTACCATTGTCACCATAGTTTTACCTAAGAATGACGCTTTCCATTTTCTTTTTAATTTGCCCGGTAATATCCTCAACATTAGTAAAATAATGATACCTTCTTACTAGGATCAATAGTCTTTAGTCTTATATACTTGTTGTGTCATCGATTGGCTTTATCCTTGTACATCAGGTTGTTATAATATGCATAATCTCATAATTCTAAGAGTATGTTCGGATCGATCTTCATGTTCTGACTACTTATTTCTGAGTCCAAACAACATATGTTGACTGTTCAAAGCGGTTTATGAATTAAATATATGGGAAAATGGCATGGCATCCCACAGACAAGATAATATGGAGACATACACAATGGTGTCTAGTAAGCAGTAAGATAAGCCCATAGAAAGGAATCGAGGAGTTGAGACTAGTTCTTCCTATCTTGCCGTACAAGATTCTATGAAATCGTCTTGATCACGACGACTCCCTGTCTCCGGGGTCGATCGACAACTATATTGGATTTGATATTGATTGACGACTATTGAATTCATAATTTATTTCAAGTGAGTATATGCATATTCAATTCATCTCTTTTTTTGTTCTTCCGCACCATATTTTGATCTTCCTCTTCTTACTTCCAAAATGGTGTCCACCTGTTTCGAGCTTACGACATTTCTCCATGACACTAGTGTACTCCTCCTTAGGAATGCACCTATGCCAAATGTAATCCGCACTTCCCTTAAAAGGTAAGGATCTTAAAACTTTTAGAAATGAATATAAGACAAAAATTTGTCCTTTTTGATTCATATCGAATCTTGTGGAACATTCCTAGATACAAGACAGTTCGCAATATTGGCAAACTAGGGACCGATATGAAACTCAAAACTAATTCATCAGGATAGGTCTCTATGATAGTACATTGCTCAAGGGAGACCCTATGCTTTAAATCTTGGATAAATTATCTGCTACCGCATTATTGACTCCAAGTTTATCTCTGATTTCCAAATCAAATTACAGGAGCAAAAGGATCTAACATAGCAGTCGTGATTAGGGATCCTTCTTTTGTTGTAGATACCCGATAGCAAAGTGGTGTCCCTACAATGGGTAAGATATGAAGACACTTCAACAAAATAAAAATGGGATCTTGTTTAGATGCCAAAGGATAGGAAAGTCATGGGTTGCAAATGGGTCTTCAAGAAAAAGAGATGAATCTTAGGAAGTGAAGGCATCATATATAAGGCACCCTCTAGTTGCAAAGGGATGTATTAAAAATGAAGGCATGGACTACACTACCATATTCTCTCCCATTATAAGATATACTTCCATAAGGGTACTCATTGTTCCTGTAGCACATTAAGACATGAAGCCAAATCAATTGATGTAAGAACATCATTCTAGCACGGTGAATTTGAAGAGAACATTTTGCTGCATCAACTAGTTGGATTGACATTCTAAGGCAATGAAGATCATGCGTACATATTGTAGACGTCCTTTTATATGATTAAGTAGTTTCTCAAATAACGGTACAAAAAGTTCGACAGTTTGGTGATTGATCTATGGTTAATTAAGAGCCTATACCAATGTTTTATTTAACAATAATGTCAAGGACATGTCCTTTATCTATCTTTTGATGAACGTAGACGACATGTTGTTTTCTACCAAGTAAGAACATATTGTAGGTGATCTTAATAAGCTCCATAGTTCATACATTGATATGAAGGACCTTAGTCCAACAAAGAAGATTTGAGGATGCGAATCATCATGAATCTTGCAAAAAGAAAACATTTCTTATATCGAATAAACTACGTTCAAAAAGATTTGATAAGATTTGGGATGTCTTAGGCAAAGCCTTGAGTAATCCATCCACTACAAGCATTCATCTTTTAGTTTATTTTCCATGTATGTCGAATGCAAAGAAGGATAACATGTCATGAATTCCCTATATCGATGCAACTGGGAGTCTTATGTATGCAATGTTATGAACTAGAGTATATATCAATCATGATGTGAGCATGGTTAACATATTCAATTTAGGGAATATAATGAAGAAACATTGATTAAATATCGAGCAAATTTTTCAATGTATCTGAAAGAAACATCTGACGTGGATCTCATTTATATAAATAAATAAGAATGGTTGGCTGTTGGATATTCAAACTCACATCACAATGTAGATTTTGATGGTTGGAGATCAATGACATACTATATCCTTACATTGGAGAATTTCTGCCATTCGTTGGAAGGATACTTTACAACCATCAATTAATGTCTCCCACATAGACAGAGTATTTGGCATTTATGCGACGAAAGGTCATCTATTTGAAAGGCCTGTTTTAAGATACATGTCTCTAATAAGATCATGTTATTGTTTATTTTGGCAATCTCAGTGCACTATGCTCAACAAAGGATCGATTGCATCTTGAAAAGACCAAGCATATTGTTATAAGATATCACTTTTTTCATTCTGATAAGAGTATCGAGGTCAAGAAGGATAGCATAGAAAATAATATAACTAATATGTTCACAAAGGCAATTCATTGAAGAAAGTTCAAACACTTTTGAATTGGTTAATGTCGACAGTTCTTAGTAACCCCAAGATTTGTTGACAATGACAAAACATGTTAAGCTGCTAAAAGGATTCAATAAAAGATGGAGATTATTGATATGCTTTGAATCTCAACCATTTGTTATGTTGAATCCACTCAAATAATCATTTTTCCTTCGCAAGAAGGTTGTGCAAAGTTTGTCACAGTACCATATTGTACCAACATGGCAGTCTCGTTATACCATACCCTACCATACCCAAAATGAGATTCTATTTAGGTAATTAGCTCTGTTTCTCTTTGTGATCCATTTGTACTGGGAGTATTTTATAAACTTTGTATGGTTAAGATTCTTTATAGGGGTTTTATAACTTGTTCCCCTTTGAGATATTGCTATAGCATTTATGCCCTCCCTTTTTTGGAATATCAGTTATGCCCATGGCTTCTTGTAATTCGATCGCTTGTTCCCTTTTGTTTCTTTAGCCGTCAATGAGTTTAACTTAACCATGGTTTTTTTCAATACGTGTTGTAGTTAAGATGGGAATAATTATCCAAAGACCCATCCTCACCGATCATCATTCTCCAACCACTCCTCCTCCACCCAACACCCTCCGACCTCCCCTGTCATCGTCCCATACCCCTTGTTTTCTTCTTCAAGTAATATATTGAGGAGGGGGCTTCCAACAATGGTAAGTTTAGCTACTAACAATGTGTCTACACATGAATGGTCTCAAGTTCCACTGATAAGAGGTGGACTTTGTGGTATAAGACATCTAGTGACATAGGACTCTAGCTGAGTAGAAACACTATGGTGGTCTCCAACTAGGGACAATGGGTGTTCTTTTCCAACATGGTGTACTCGAGCTCAAGGGCTTTGAGGGCTTTGTGTTCGTTCATGCTCAGCTGAAGGAGGAAGAAGTTAACATTCCACCACTGAGTCCTCCAGAGGGTAATGAATCCCGAGCTCAAGGGCTCCGTTGGAGGAGTGTTGAAAGAGAAAGATACGATTATGCTTATCTGCAAACGATGGATGAGCAATAATTATGACGATAAGATATCCCTCTCAATTCAGATAAGAATCAACATAAAATATGTGTGAAGCAATGTGTGAGTGTGAGTCAAAATTTATTATAACACTTCAATAATGTGTATGGTAAAAGTATAGAAGAGTGTCGAACTACTGGGAGCAAAACTGTGGATGAAGTAAATGATTATTATTATTGCAAATTAACAATATTTTTTAGGTTATTGGTTTTTTATTTTATATGGCAATTTCATTTTTATATTTCTGTGGGTTTTTAATTATCTGTAATTTTTTCGATTTTTTTGTTTTATATTTTATATTTTTTATTTTTATATATTTTTAATTTTACATTTTTTTTAAAAATAAAACTATTTAAAAGGAAATAGAGATGAAGAAAGTGAAAACTACCGGGTTTGGATTTTCAATAAGTAAAGGGATTTTTACCCGACAGACCCTATAATCTTTTCCAATTACCTCTACGACTTTTGAAACATCGTAATTCCTCCCCCGACCCTATAAAATTGCTAACCCTTACCCTACAGACCCTGCAGTTAAGCCTTGTTAATTTACCCATTAAAATTAACCAGATTCTGTTATGTTCCTTTATATTATACCCATTTTGTTTATTAAATTTACATTGAATGACACTCCATCATCCGAGCTTACCCTCGGGCGATGGAGGCCCCCCTGTCGTCGCTGCTCTCCCCTCCCCCCTGCGGCCCCGGCGATGCTTCTTCCCCCGCGCCCCCAGCGATGATGCTACAGAGCACCCCCCCCCCGCCCCGCCGTCGATGGAGGCCCCTACGCTGCTGCTTTGCCCCCCCCACCACCCCCCCAGACCGTTGCTGCCCCCGACGACAACCCCCCCCCCCCCCCACCTCTCTTGTCCCCATGCTGAGGTGGCAGCTGCTGCTGCTGCATCCACATCCCCGGCCATGCTGGTTGCCCATAACCCGCCACTAGGTCCATCCCTAGCACCATCGTCGGCTGCCCCACCATCGAGTAGAAGTATGGCACGCTGGCCGCAGCTGCCGGTGCACCTCTGAGGACCGCCCCCACCTCCTTTCCCTCCTCCCTTGGCATGATATCGATGAGGAAGTCGAAGATGCCAGTGCGGTTGAACGCTGCTGCTATGTCGTTTTTCTACAACGTCCTCCACTTGTTCTCCTCCGCATGCAACCACGACCAGATTCTGAGCTCCAGTATGAAGAGCTCGCAGGCCCTAGCGAAGAGCATGGGGGCCTCTGCGGAGATAATGCGCACGTCCTCGTCGGCCTTCATGATCTTCTTGATGCTGGCGAGGGGCAGCTGGTGGTTCTTGAAGTCATTTGCGTGCTCGATCTCCTGCCTCTGGTAGTTCTAGAACATATGCTGGAGTCCCCCCCTCGCAAGAATGTCTGCAGGATTTTCTTTCATATTCTTTTTTTTCTATTTTGGCTAATCCTAGTCGTTCGATGGTAAATTGGTTAGGTTAACTCAAGGCTAACCCGAGTATTTGACTCAAATATAGTTAAAATTGACGGTAGGGTTTGTTGGGTAAGACGAAGCAATTTTACGAGGTCGGGGGAGGAATTACGATGTTTCAAAGGTCATAGATGTAATTGGAAAAGATTATAGTGTCCACCGGGTTAAAATCCCATAAGTAAAATGAAGTAGTAATGAAGGAAATAAATATTTTTGGGTTTTAATTCTTTTCTCTATTTTTAACAATTTTGGTCTATTTTTTAGATTTCTATGAAATTTTAAAGTGAAAAAAACATAAACAATTCAAATAATAATTTCAACATCTTGTTTAGATTTTTAAAAATGTTTAAGACCAATAACCCCTAATTTAATTTTAAGTAAACCATAAAAAAATTTAGAAATATAAAACATAGTTTTCGAATTTTTATAGAATATTTACGAAATTTTATAAGGTTTTTTGTAATATTAGATTTTTATGCTTAATATTTTGTATTTTTTTGTGATTTTTTGATATGTGATAGAATATAATATAGTCTAGCTAATGTAATGTGTTGAGAATTTTCAGAGACATATTCAAATTTTATGGAATTTTCAATTCAAAACTAGGAAAATATGCATTTTTGACTTTTTGTAAATAGGAAAATTAATTTTAATGCACTTGGAAAAATTATGTTAAATCTAGGTTCCAAGCACTCAATAAGATTTTCTCGTAATTGATGAAAAAGTAATGTAATTAATAATAATAAATCAAAAAATGAAATTAATTCACCAGTATAAGGACCACTTTTTTAATTTTTAGAATCATTCCATGCATTTGTGAACAATTCAAACAAGTCCAAGGGCCAATCATGTAATTTTGGCAAATAAAATACAAAATAATGTGCTCTTAGCAGCGAATAAGTTGCATATACATAAAAGTTTCCATTCATTTCATAACAAATATAGAAATTATAGGGTATAGCCGACAAAATGCCAAAAACATTCCTCACATGGAGCAACACGTGAGGTGACCTGGCATGGACTTAACTGCAAATATCATAAACTCTAAGGGTCTAAATTCAAAATTTAATAAATATATTACACAACAAATGAAAGTTTAGTCACTAAATAAATAAAACAAAAAGTGGAGTGGTGAGAGGAGAAAAATACCCCTCTGGCATGTGCTGGGTGCATGCGAGGGCGCCAGATCCAACGATGGGAGGCACGCCACTTAATATATGTGGACATCTGAGATGGAACACCGCTTCACCTTCATCAGACGGTGGCATCTTCACGTGAAGAATAGGGAAGAACATAAACCTAGGACTCCTTTGATCAGTCAATGCTCAATGCTATGTTCAACTCTTGGTCTCTAGAGAGATTAAGAGATAGCTGGAGGCATTTCGCGTTTGATGGAACCCTCAAAATGGTTTGGGCCAAACTGATCGAGGTCTGGATTTTGAAGCAGAACGGGGCAACATAGATAGAAGATGCCCTTGATGATCTCTAGGAAACATAGCTCCTACACAAAAATAACCATGACTCAAGGACGATGCTCCTCGACACAGTTGTTGCATAAAAAGCATAGGGGATGGAAGGGACAGAGGATCTGCGATGATGTACAGAGAAGGAGATTTGATACCTCGATTTGTGCAAGATCGAGGGAGTCTGATGGGTCAAAGTGAGTGCATGAGTGAAGGGAAAGAATATGGGGTGGTCAGCGTGTCAAAATGGGGGCTTAATCACGAAGAACATGGGTTGGAGCCTAGAGTTGCAGCTTACTTTTTATTTTGGGATTATAAGTAAACAGTATGAAATTTAACGAAAGTAAAGCTAAATATTTTTTAAGAAATAAAATACGATCCTAAGGAGCTAAAATAAAGGGGTTCACCCGACCTGGAGGGACTGGGTGCAGAACCCACTGGAGAAGCTACGTGGAAGGGTGATTCATGCCCTCCTCCACCTTGTCCTCACCTCCAAACAATGGGGCTCAACTCCTGTCATAAGGAAGGACACTCCAATTTTGGAATCAAGGGGTTACAATGCTAGAAATGGGATTATGGTTTGTCGGAGGTGGTTGAAAAGGATAGATAATAGAGAGGAGACATTCACCTTTGACTTAGGGTTTTTTGCAAAAATCAGTTAAGATGGATGCGATTAGATGGGTAAGCATGAATCTTGGTCCACCAATCAACAAGTTTCATGAAGAAATAGAGGTAAAGTAAGGCTTGGTTTCATGGAAAAAAATGGGAGAAGAAGGCATCTCACTGTTATGAAGTGGTGACCTGAATGGGGATGGGAGGCTGGCCCTGGAGTCTAACAACCCTAGGCACTAATTGGTGCATGTTCCCCACTACGAGACAAAAAAGCACTAAAAATAGAAATAAACAGAAAATAAAATAGAAACTTATTTTATTTCCAAGTATTCAAAAATTAAAAAAGTTTCATGATTATTATACTGTTCTTTGGTGATTTTTATTTATTTTTATTAATTTATTTAGTATGGTAGATTTCTTTTATATTATTATTTATAGATATTTGTAACTATATACGATGTCTTTACATTTTGATTCTATTATTTTTATGTATAATACTATATGTAAATATTAATTTATTCATGACATTGTTTATAGATATCTACATATTTTTATATGATTTTTATGGTTTTATTAATATGTACAAATAAATATATAAATTTAAAACATATGTATATTATACTTGTATTCTTTTTGGTATTTTTGAGATCATTTAATTTTGTTTGTATTGTTTATATATATGTTATACTTATATACAATTATTTAAAAGTATAAATAGACTAAAAATATAAAGAGTAAAAGTATATTGACTTTATATACATATGTACAAGTACCATAGTAACCCAATTTGCTGCCTTTTGTATCCTAATGCCAATTTACATGAAATTGCCTTCATTTTAAAGACAATTGAAATTGAAATCAAATGGAGGTTATTTTGATAAATTCTAAATCTATATAGAGAAGATATTGGTGAATGAAGTTCTATTTTTTTACTTTTTAAATTGTGTGTACAACATGACTTGTGCATGGTTTATTTTAGCCAATACTTTTTTATTTTCATTACATTATTAGGTACAAGTTTTGTATCGAACACATTATTATTTGATGTTTGTATGGTAATGAAAATAAGAAATACAAGTTTGGGATATTTACAAAGTATTTTGTACTTATAATAATTAGTGTTTTCTTTGTATTTCTATACAGTATTTCTCTCTATCTCCTCCTACTATATTCCTGGTCGACCTAGTCAATATTTGACTTAATTTCTAGGTTTAAAGTCAATCAATATCATATATACCTCCTTTCTTTTTCTTTTCTTTATTCATTTACTTGGGTTTAGGTACAAGTATTTGTACACTATTTATACATTAATGTTAGAATGTTAATTCGTGCGAGTTACTGATATTTACATGTATTTTACTAAATATTTAAAGCCACTATAAAAGAATATTGGTGAGTGAATGGATATTCATCACCCCCTTTTACATTTCTTTGCTAGTCCCTAACAAACACTTATTAGGAGAATGAGTGTTGAAAAAGAAAATAAAGAGAAAATAGAAGAACTTATAATGATTATAATTTTTAATCTTATCTTCATAAAATAAAAGCGCAGAGCTTAGTCAGCCCTTTGGATTGTTAGTTTGTCAGAACCTTATTGGGAATCGGATTTAAAACTTACGACCATCAAGTTCCACGATCCTATGTTCTGTTCACCTCAATAGTCATGTTAGAACAAGTCTATTCATACACAAACTCTTATGACTATGAAACTTCACTTGTACGGTGAATGTGAAACGTAACTCCCCGCATACAAAGTAGCAAAGGAACAATCTCCTTCTGCAAGGTAACCCTAATTCCCCAATCAAGCTACTCTTTCCTCGGGGAGTGAGGTATTTTCTTGTAAGTTCAAGTGCAATCGACTCAAAAAAGAGGGGGTAAAGAAGAGAATGTATTGTAACCAGTGTAGCAACATATCCTTCGAAGCTTGTCTAGTGTAGCAAGGTCTTCAGCTACAAGAAACCTTGTAACTTTGACTTTGAAGAATAAGCCTTGCTTATTGATACATAATCTGATGGGATTGATTTTTCATTGACTTTTTCCCATCTGACTTCTTTGGAGTCTATATTTCATACATTTTATTTCAAATGTATAGAATAATAACACTTTCATAAGGAATTTTTGTTCTTGAGCTGTTAGAGTATCACTCTTTAGAAGATTTATTGCAACCCACAACATCATGTCTTTAGACGTTAATGCCAGTAGATAAGGTTGGGGTGCACTGGTGTCATATTGGGGCACCGTCCATATGCGTGCTTCTCAAAATAAAGAATTCTACCCTCCACCACCACATCTATGTTGAGTTATGTACATAGTGCTTGTCCAAGTTAGGCCACTATCATCAAGAGTCATGCATGTGTCTTGAAATATTCTACTTAGGCTAGTCATGATGACATGTGAACACAGTCTTGCAACTCAAAGAATTAAGTCGCGTTGACCTGAAAAGTCTTAATTTCAATTCCAATAAGGTTGCGGTAAAATTGAGTGGATTAAGGTTTAAACCAAGATCCGATCTATAAATTTTGATCTAGACTAGTTTAATTGTCAAAATTATTCTGAAAATGCAAATTAAAATGCAAAGATATTTTTATGATGTAAATTTTATGTTTTTGAACTTTAGAAGTGGTTTTTGGATGAATTTAGAAAATTCTTATGAGTTTTGAATTTTTTTAGTTATTTTGTATTCTTTAAAGGGTTAGTAAGTTTCATATATTCTTCAAAGGTTTGTTAATATTTCACAAAGATTTTCATAAAAAACAAAACATTTTTCAAAATCATTTGTAAAATATTTTCAAACTAATTTTTACAAACATTTTTAAAAAAAAATTACACAAATATTTAATATTTTTATTGATTACCTCTACCCAGCATATTAAGCATTATTATTAAAAATATAGGAAAGTATGAGTTATGGCTAAAGTATGTATACAATATATATGACCCCCTATATTTAGCTTGAACTATGTCCTAATAGTGACCAAAGAGTATGAAAGGAAGAAGTAACTCGCACTAAATATATTAGAATATTATTCTACAATGACTTAATTAAAGAATGAGAAGTCAATCGTCCTCCCTATACTAAGGATCAACTAATCCTGAGTAATGAAGATTGTACACTATGTGGGGATGATCGAAGGTGAGAATATATGAAATCGTTGACTCTTCTTGTCTTCGACTATACTTATTGTAAAGGGTCCTTAAGTATAGAAAAGATTATCAACAAATTAGAGATAAGCGAGGGAACAAAAGGAAAAACTTAAGTCACTAATCCACTCTGTACTTAGGATATAGTTATCCTATATATAGCATTGATGAAAGGAATCAATGAATAAGATGGAAGTAGGAAATATAGGTAAAGAAATAAAAAAGAACTAAAGAAAATGATCTTTTTGTGGCTCAATTGTCTGAATCATCTAATGATAGGAGTTCTTTTTGAAATGTCACTTCAATTGAATTGACAACAGATAAGAATGTATCATGCTCAATATACAACTTCAACAACTATCCATTGACCATGAAAGATTATACGTTAGATGACAACTCAGATATGATGACACTACCTTTGTCACACACATTTTTCGCTAAGAATGGCCCTTCCATTTGTTTCTAATTTGCTTGGGAATATCCTTAACTTTGCGTCAAATTACATTACCTTCTGACTAGGCTCAAAAGTCTTTCATTTGATATATCCGTCGTGCCATCGTTTTACTTTCTCCTTGTACATCATACTGTTATCATATGCATAATCTCATAATTATAGGAATTTGTTTATATCAATCCTCCAGCTGACCACTTGTCAGTGAGCCTAAATTGCATATTTTGACTACCTAAATTTATTTATGTGTTAACTCTACGTGTAGAAGGCAAGGTTTCCAATAGAATAGACAATATGGAGACATACCCAATGAATTCTTGTAGGAAATATGATAATCCCATAGAATGGAATCAAGGAGTTGAGACCAATTCTTCCTATCTGATCATACAAGTTTCTGCAGAAATGCATTGATCTCCTTGTTTGAAAGCTCAACCAAGCCATTAGATTGCGGGTGGTGAGAGATGCAACCCGATGATAAATGTCGTACTCCTTCATAAGTTTCTTAACTTCTCCATTTATAAAATGTCTACCTCCATCTGATATTAGAATTTTAGGGTGAATCGTAAGATAATGTTGTCCTTGAGAAAGCGACAAACCATACGACTATATGTGGATCAGGCGGGAATAGCCTCTACCCAACGACTCGCATAATCCATTGTAAGCCAGATGTGTTCGTGTCCATTTCTCTTAGGAAACAAGCCCATAAAGTCAATACACTATGCATCAAATACATCATATATTTTGATGAACATGAGTGACATTGAATCTTTTGAACCAATGGTTCCTCCTGATTTCTGATAGTCATTGCAGCCTTTAACATATGTTTCAACATCCTTGAATAGTGTGGGACATCAAAAGCCACACTATAGTATTTTTGTTGTCGTTCTACTAGCACAATGATGTCCTCCTGCTTCGATCTTTTTTATAGTGCTCAAGGACAATGGTGCTCTCCTTCATATGAGTGCACCTACGCCAAATGTGGTCTTTACCTACCTTGAAAAGGCATGGATCTTCCTACTGGTAGAAATGAATATGGGACAGAAACTTGTCCTTTTTACTCAAGTACAAACTTGTAGAATTTTCTAATAGATGAGATAGTTCACAATATTGACAAACGAGGAAAGATATACGACAGTAAAATGTCTATGTGCTTTCAATCGTGGATAAATGATCTGCTACCAAATTATTGACTCTAGGTTTATCTCTTATCTCCTAATTGAATTCCTGGTATAGAAGGATCCAACAGAGAAGTTGTGACTTGCCTTCCTTCTTTTGTTGTAGGTACCAGAAAGTAGAATAGGCGGTGAATATGATATCTTTGGAACTGAGAAGGTGAGATCTAAACTTCTCGACAACAAAAAACACTACCAGCAGTTCTTTCTATGTAACCATATAATTTTTCTAGGCCTCATCTAATGTCTTGCATGCATAATGTATTTCATACGATAGTCCATCCATCTGTTGTCCTAACACAACTCCAATAGCAAAGTCAGACACATCTGTCATGATTTCAAATTGGAGAGACTAATTGGGTGCCCGTAGGATAGGAGACTGAGTAACTAGTTCTTTCAATTGATTAAATTATTGAAGGACCTTTTTATCCATAATAAAATCAGCCTCCAAACCAAGCATCTCGATGAGAGGTTGGGAAATCCTACTAATGTCCTGAACAAATATTTTGTAGAATCTGATATGTCCTAGAAAAGACCTCAGATGTTTCAGTGTTTTAGGTGGCTCAAGTTTAGCATTGACATCCAGCTTAGTCATGTCAATCTCCGTACCTCGTTTAGAGATGACATGGCCCCAAACAATCCCTTCAGTGACCATAAGGTGACTCTTCTCACAAAAAATCACTAAATTCACCTTACAACATCTCTTTAGCACTCATTCTAGATGTGAAAAATATGCATCAAAACTGTCACCATAAACTAAGAATCTTCCATAAAAACATCCGCCCACCCTGTTGGCAAACTCAACCAACATACACATTTGGTATGTAGCGGGTGCATTACATAATCCAAAGGGCATCCATTAAGTTGTAGGTTCCAAATAAACAAGTGAATGTAATCTTCTCTTGATTTTTTAGAGTGATAGCCACTTGATTGTGTTATCCATGTGAGCGCAAGGCGAACCATTCCTCCAATAAATTTTAGGATTTTTATCAGTCATGCCCCTCCGAGATATTGCAATATCAGTTATACCCCTCCCTTTTTGGGAATATCAGTTGTACCACCAACTTCTTGCCGTTATATCACTTGTGCCCATTGGGTTAGTTGTCATCTACCTATAGTAAAAACGGATGTTATCTTTGATGACATGAGCATAATTAATTTTAAAAAATGGCTTCAATGGTTTTTTGTCACCCTCTTCCTCATCCTCTTTTTCTTCCTCCTCTTCCTTATCCTCTTCCTCCTCCTCCCCCAACCTCCTCCTCCTCCCGCTCGGCCCGGAACTCCTCCCATACTCCCGGTTTGTTGCCCTCCACCCGCAAATCCTCCCTCGACGATTTCCTTACTCCTGTCATCCTCCTCCCAGGCTGACGACCTCCTCTGCCCCCAGCCTGCCCCCTCCTCCACCTCGTCCTTCCTCTACCCCAACATGCCCACTCCTCCGCCTCAGCCAACCCCCTCCTCCGCCTCATCCTTCCTCCGCCCTAGCCTGTCCCCTCCTCCTCCCCAGCCTGCCCCCTCCTCTGCCCCATCCTTTCTCCGCCCCAACCTCCCCCCTCCTCCTCCCTGTCCTTCCTCTGCCCCAGCCTCCCCACTCCTCCGCCCCATTCTTTCTCCGCCCCAACCTCCCCCCTCCTCTGCCCCATCCTTCCTCCGCCCCAGCCTGCCCCCTCCTCTACCACGTCCTTCCTCTGCCCCAACCCCCCCTCCTCCACCATGTCCTTCCTCTGCCCTAGCCTCCCCCTCCTCCACCCTATCCTTCCTCTGCCCTAGCCACCCCCTCCTCCACCACGTCCTTCCTCCGCCCCAGCCTCCCCCCTCCTCTGCCGTGTCCTTCCTCTGCCCCAGCCTCCCCCCTCCCCTGCCCCGTCCTTCCTCTACCCCAGCCTCCCCACTCCTCTGCCCTGTCCTTCCTCCACCCCAGCCTCCCTCCTCCTCTGCCATGTCCTCACCTCTGCCCCTCATCCTCCTCCTAGGCCGACAACCTCCTCTACCCCCAGCCGACGTCCTCCTCCCCCCAGGCCGATGACCTCATCTTCCCCCAGGCCAACAACCTCATCCGCCCCCAGCCTGCCCCCTCCTCCACCTCATATGTTCATTATTTATTTATTTAAGATAAAATTTTGATTAATTGATTGATGAAAGTTCATCAAAAAATGTAATAAAACTCACCATTTAATTCGCAATGAGTGATATATCCATGAAAATGCAAAAAGTTTAATGATTTTATATATGCTTGAAGGTGTAATTAAGAGAGAGAAATTATGAAGAGAATGGAAGAAGAACAAATGTAGGAGGAAGAAGATGAAGAATAACTATGGACAATTATACCCCTCTCAACCACACCATGGTGAACGATGGTTAAGTCAATTCATTGACGGTTAAACTAATAGAGGGGTACAAGTGATAGAACGACAAGAAGTTAGGGGACAACATATATTTCCAAAAAGGGAGGGTTATAAGTGATATTGGATTATCTCGGAGGGGCACAGCTGAAAATAACCCTAAATTTTATCGTATTGTTTGATATATAAATAAATGTTACTCGTTTATTTAAGTCCCTACCAAAGATTAAATGAATGCATGCACTATAATGTCGCTTAGTACAATAAGGGTTATGTACCATGGTCATCTTAACAATTATACAGTTGTTGATTCAATTATTTAATCATAGAGGTTGGTGCTTGGATGAATATTTAAACAGTTAAATTGAGGACTAATCAAACACTGTCAAATGATTATTAATAGATGATCTCTAGCCTGAGTAGGAGATGACAAACCTTTCTCTTTTGGTGGATATCTGACCGAACACTTGATGTAGGTGATCTACATAGGAATGGAGATTCAGAGGTTTCAAATAAGTTAGGTTAAAGAGTTATCTTAGCAAGATCGAGATAACCAAGACCTATGTTGTGTGTTGTCACGATATAGGCTTACTTCCTCTAACCAGAGACAAATATACTGTTATATGTGAAAATATGTATGTGGCGGACCGATAGGTTGATGGCCTAATAAGGTCTCTACACTAGTGAGTGGGTGTGCATACAAGGGTATATGAGTAATATGATATCTCAAAGGGATCATACATGTTCACGTATGAACTAGAAGACATGAGCTCGCTCATAAGATATTTGGGACCAAATAAATTTTATGAAGGGTTGTCTTTCTTTGTAAACATGACAAGAATTTGTAGGTACGATATATGATTTTAGAAAGCAAAAGATGGCTACAAACTCCTAGTGGCCGAATGAGAAACTTGATTATAAAACCCTGAAGAAGATAGTTTAAAATAGATGTATTTTATCGGGTTTATTCAAGGACTTCCAGTATGCGGGATGTATAGGTATTAGGAACACCTATGGGTTATGTGATAATAAATGATGACATAACCATGATGCTTCCATTATGAGAGAGTGATGAAACATGTCTGGATTTTAGCGACTCCTCTTATTAGAGAATTGATCTGATCTTAGTCCAAATGTTGGACATTTATTTGAATGTTATTCAAATGCAATGGGAAGATTAGATCTACGACCTCGATTTAATCAAGCATCTGTGAGAGGTCCCCAAGATCTGGATTTGAGATTTGGTCTCAATATCCATGTCACAATGCATAGAACGTACAATCGCCATGGCCTTATCTCCAAGTATCCACAGACAAAGCACATTATTCTTGAAAGAGTTGAAGAATAATTCCATTGATAAATGGGTATCGAAGCATTGAAAATAGATAATTAAATGTGATTTATTTATCATGAATAGTGTGAATTTGATTCATACTTTTTAGATGCATGAGAAAGATGATCTAATATAATTAAATATGATTTAATTATCATGGATATGAATAATGTGGATGTCACTATCCATATTAATCATATTTTTTATAAATTTGATTTATAATATATTAGAGAGAGAGAACTATTTATAAATAACATTTACAGTTTAAATTTTGATGTGAATTGGATTCACATTGGACAATTAATTGAAAATGTAATTTACATTTTATTTTGGGTGTGAATATGATTCACAATTTTCCAAAGGCATGAATGCAATTTCACAAAATTTTTATGAATTATCTATGAATAAATTTCAACAAGTGTTGTTGCAAATTATGGAGAAAATTATGGAATAATGGATTTCATGAAATAGGAGGAGGCTCCCTTCTAATAGGGAGGGTGGACAACCATCTAGTCCTAATTGGATTCGTGGTTGTCCATCCACCCTTATGGAATGAGGCTTGCCTCCTTCCTATTTCTCCATGATTGATTGCTTTAATTAAAATTAATTTATATTGATTATTATTCAATATATATTTAATTTATTAATTTTTATTGTATTTTTATAATAGAAACAAAGACCATTGAAAGAAATAAATAGCATTCTCAATCATTGATTTTGTGTTGTCTATGGATTGTGATCCATGGACTCCCAAAATATTATAAAAGAAAAGGCAATCCTATCTCTTCATTTTACAACAATTGAGTAGCATATCTCTCTTCTCATCATACTACACACCACATCTCTCTCTCCTTGGAGTGGTCGTCTACTCTAAACCCTAGAGAAGGTCGTCGTAGAGAAGGTCGTCGTAGTCACGTTGTTGTGTCGTCACTTTGACCGCTCCTGGATCTTCGTTTCCTTCATTGCACCTCGCTCGTGAAGAAGACATCGGATCTCATGTGATGATATCAGGATATTTTCCACTTGGATTATCAACTTGGATTGTGAGGAGCATGTTTTTCATCAACGCGCTCTCAAGCATCTCCTCCGTTGGATCGTATTTGAGAAAGGAGGTCTCTTACTTTAGAGACATTATTGCAACCATGCTTCAAGAGGTATTCCGATATCTACTTCGTGTTTTAGAGGAAATGATCCAAGAGTTGTTCTTGGATCATGTGGTTTCATCGCTTTTATTTTTTTTAAATCCCATGTATTGAGCAACTAGTGCGTCTAGTCGCTCCCGATCTCATATGATGCGATCTTCACATTTCCATGATGTGATTAAGGTTTTGTCAATAACCTTCAAGTGGTATCAGATCCTTGGTCGAGGTCTTGGATATGATCCAAAACCCTAGGAGATCAATCTTCATGTTTCAGATGTGCGGGAATCATTGTTATTGCATTGGATGCAAGATTCCAAACGAGTTTTCGCTTAATTAAAAACATATTATTTATGCATTATTTGGACATGTTTTCTGGTTATTAAATGTACTTAGAATCTTTAATATATCCCAAATATTGTAACCTATTGTTGGTAACATGAATGCATGAAAATAATATGAAGAGTTCACCAACCCAGGAAAATTATTTTTGCATGTATTCAGGGATCTGTAAGAAAACAATTTTTGCATACTATTTTCTCATCATAAAACAGGAAATAAACACTTGAATTAAGTAGAGAATCAAACCAGCAAACCACTTGAATCTATTTCACGTGATTCCAACTCTGTTTTCCCTATATATATTCCATATTTAGTGCAGATGGGTCGGAAGATGATTATATAATCAAATCTCTTTACTTAATGTGTTTATAATTCAATGGTAATCATAGGAATTATGAATTTCCTTGACTAATTAGGATGCCTAAAAATTATGAAAATAATTGATTAATCATCACATGCCATTTAATGTATGTTTCATGAAAACCCTAATTTATCCTACCATATTTGTAGGACAATCTTTACATGCAAAACATTGTTACTTGCATAGGATTGGGGATTAGTCTAGAAAATATCATTATAATATTAATAAAAGTCATTGTTATTAATATTATACAGTATAATTTCGATTGAAAAACCGAATATCATCCCAAATATAAAATGATCAAATCACATTATCCTGACCTATGGCGTATATGGTGTCTAGGCAGGGATCGTTGGGGTAGCAAGCTGCTCCATGATCGATTTGTCCTACGTCTTGTGTGTACTGGACATGAAAAGGGGTAGGGAAAGGATAATGCTTGAAAAATATCACGATGTATTTTTTAATTATTAAAATTTGAATAATACATATTTTCAAGATTATACCATCATTCAAGTAACAATCAAGATTTTTTGTTGGTTGATTGAATTGGATTGATAATGAATTCAATACAATTAAGTAATTTATATCAAATTAAAAACTCTATTATAACTGGAGTTATATTTCTCTTGGAAGAAATAATTATGTGAATATGATTTGTAATAATTAATTAAAATTTGAAGATGATATGAAGGATCACAAAAGTGACATCCTTTGTCTCCCATCAAGTCGAAGGGTTCCGTCACTAAGGATTGTATGGAGGAGATGCATGTCCTAAGTGACAACTCCTACATACAAGCACATATGGGTCATGCTCTTTGCTTCATGAAAGAGTAAGTCGAATACATAGTGACCCCATTATCGGTTTCTCATATTATTGGGACAATATTGGATTGCGCATATCGAGTTCTATTCCTGTTGACAGTTGATTCTATAAACGACGGGTCAACATAGCCTTAGGGATTTTGGGCTCGGGTGTTAAAGAAGGAATTGGAAATACAAGTTGGACTTGCAAGGAGGAATGTGATCCCTCTTCTTTTTATTGAGTTATAGTTTCTAATATTATTGGGATGTAACTAAGTAAAAACAGAGATCCCAATTCTTGCTGGAAATAGTGGTACTATATCTCTGGCTTTGAAAGTAATTGAGGAATGAACTTTTTAGAGTTGACAAGGCAAGACTAATTTGATTAGAAATCCTTAATAAAAGAATTTAATATTTAATATATAATATTTTATATGTTTAATATAGTGCAGTCTTAGTTTCAGACAATGAAGTCCATGAACCCACTCAGTAGGCTCCTAGAGGTCTACCAAATGACTAGGCCAAATTACTCAGATTGGATATATAATCTGGATCTTGTCCTTTCTGCAGACTGCCTATCTTATGTGTGGTCTATGGACAAGCATGCAAATCCTAAGATGCTGGATGAAATCAAATACAATGAAAAATATGATGAGGAGCATACATTGGACATGTGCTATATTATGGAATCTCTCTCCAACGTGCTTAGAAGCAACATGTGGAGATGGATAATTGCTGGGATATAATGTTGAATCTAAATGAGATTTTCGGTGATGTCAAACACACTCGACATTACAATGTTATGAAAGAGCTTATTCGCGGCAAAAATGAAGGAAGGGACTTCAGTTAGAGATCATGTAGTCAAAATATTTGGGTAGCTCTTGGAACTAGAAACTCCTAGGGCTCATATGGATGTAGATATGCAGTCCACATCATTTTGTTGTCTCTGCCCAAGTCTTTCAGTAACTTTGTGGTATTATTCCGTATGAACTTGATGAATTGGTCTAACACTGAGTTAATGGCTTCATGATATTCTGCAGAAGGTGTAATGAAGAAGAATAATACCTCTAACATTGTAGTCGCCCATAGGTAAAAGGGAAGTGCGATCACAAACAAGGATCTCATAAGGTCCTGGCCCAAAATTGAAAGAAGAAGAGTCAAGGTGTTGGATCATCTTCTAGTGCTTCCACACTGGTGGCATCAAAGAAGACCGTTGTATGTCATCACTCCAAGAAATAGGGGCACTAGAAGTGTAACTGCCCAGAGTACCTCAAATCTACAGATGAACGTAAAGCCCCAACAATATATGAATTCTACTTTCATCATTGAAACTAATTTTCTCGAAGGACGAGATGCTAGTTGTATCATTAGTTCTTTGCTTGTGTTCATGTATGTAAATTATTGCATCTATTCAATAAATTAGGAATCTTGATGAAGGGAGATAGTTATATATATATGGGATCTAATGCAACTATTGCAGCAGTCATCATCAGGAAATCCAGACAATCATTATCTAGTGGAAGAGTCCTGTTACTTAAAAAATGTCTTTATGTTCCAAATGTTAGAAGGAACTTAATATCTATACCTAAGTTAGTTATAAAAGGATATTCATTTCTATTCTGTAATAAACTTGTCATAAGTCATTATGAGAAATAATTACCGATGGTGTTCTAACTTCTGGTGGACTCTACGAATTGTGCATTGATGAAAATGTAATGAACGTTACTACAACTAAACAAACCCTATAAGAACCAGGGAGATGGAAATCATTCAAATAAGATTTGGCATCAAAGGATTGGTCATTTATCTGTTGATAGGATTGAGACATTGATAAAGGATGGGCCCTTAGATTTTCTAATGGTTCGATCTTTGCCGACCCGTGAACATTGTATTCGAGGTAAAATTACTAGGACGCCTTTCCGTAACAAGGTTAGAAGATGCGAAGGTATTCTTGACCTAGTACATGTCGATATATGTGTTCCCTTCAGTACCATGATTTGAAATGGATATCGATATTATTTGATGTTTATCGATGACCATTCATGATATAGGTTTATCTTCATATTACATCAAAAATATGAAACATTTGAAAAGTTCAAAGAGTTCATGGCTTTGGTTAAGAACCATACCGATAGAAAGATTAAACGGATTCGATCTGACTAGGTGGTGAGTACCTCTCGGATGAATTCAAAGAACACCTTAAAGAGAGAGGAATTATCTCCAATCTCACTACTCTTGAAACTCTAACTTAATGGTGTTGTCGAAAGTCACAATAGGACCACCATGGACATAGTATGTTCATTGACGAGTAAAGCTCAATTACCATTTAATTTCTGGAGATATTAGGTGGAGTCTCTACTTTATATCCTGTTAATATTCCTTGCAAATACGCACCTAAAACTCTTCTTGAGATTTGATATGGAATAAAACCTAGTGTTGGGCACTTGAGTATTTGAGGTTGCGTGGTCCAAGCGATAAATGTGTATGCAAGTAATCTCGAATGTCACACTCGTGAGTTCTACTTAATTGGGTATGTTAGTGATGGTATTGGATACCAGCTCTATGACCCTGAGACACAGAAGGTATTCGTCTCTAAAGATGTAAAACTTCTGGAGGATGACTTCACTAAGAGTCAGGATAAATATGAAGTGAAGGATCTCTTTAAATCTCCTCAGAATTTTCAGCTTCATGAACTGGAAATTAAAGAAGTAATGAAGAGGTAGCAGTCGTGCCTCTTCAAAAGAGTTCGAGGGCGGTTGCCCCACCTTAAAGGTACTGATTCCATTTGTCTGGTGAAACTGACAATGATCCATCTTCATTTGATGATGTACTCGC
This sequence comes from Ottelia alismoides, assembly GCA_037367405.1. NCBI lineage: Eukaryota > Viridiplantae > Streptophyta > Magnoliopsida > Alismatales > Hydrocharitaceae > Ottelia > Ottelia alismoides. The sequence continues at coordinate 110,057 of JAZKJV010002332.1, forward strand.
GGATCATGATGTGGATAGATGGATTCTAACAATGAAGTCTGAAATATACTCCATGCATAAAAATGGTGTATGGACCCTAGTGTATCCTCCTGGAGGGGTAGAACCCATTGGGTGTAAATGGATAATCAAGAGAAAAAGGGGACCTGATGGGATGGTAGAGAACTTCAAGGAACGGCTCGTAGCCAAGGGCTACACACCAGGAGATGGAATCGGCTACGATGAGACATTCTCTCTTTTGTCTATGCTTAAATCCAACAGGGCACTGCTAGTTGCAGATCTTGACTATGACATCTCGTAGATTGACATCAAGACAATTTTCCTCAATGGATACCTCGAGGAGGATATCTATATGGAGCAGCGGCAAGGCTTAATAATCGAATAAGGCAAAAGTATGCAAGCTGAAGAAATCCATCTATGGACTCAATGAAGCTTCTCATAGATGGGTCATCAAATTCTCCAAAACCATAAAGAGTTAGGCCACGTTTGTTTGGGGGGTTACCCCCCACTTTGGGTGGGTAACCCCCCAAACCCCCCCCTTTTAACTCACTAGTGGGGCCCACTATCTTCCCATCAAAAAATTTATATATTATACCATCATATCATCTAAAAATCATAAAATATTCAACTTCTACTCACTATTCCAAACTTCATTACAATCACATCACAACAACCACCCACTTTTTCAAATTTCAATACAATCATACCATAATAACTACCAACTTTTTCAAATTCCAATACAATCACATCACACAAACCCTCCCAACCCTTAACCCACCAACCAAACACACAAACACAAAATCGGTTTATCCACCCCTGGATAACCCACCAACCAAACGCCACCTTATGATTTTGTGCAGAATTCTGATGAACCGTGTGTGTACAAAAAGCTTAGTGGGAGCACCATTGTGTTCGTCATGCTTTACGTAGATGGCATCCTTATCATTGAGAATGATATAAGGATGATGATCAGTGTTAAGATTTGATTATCCCATACCTTTGAGAAGAAAGATCTTGGAGAAGCCTCTTATATATTGGGTCTGAAGCTGTTCAGAAACAGTGAAAAGAGGATTTTTTGGATTTTCACAACATGGGTACATTAAGAATATCTTTGACTGTTTCCATATGGAGAATTCCAAGAAAGGCTTCCTTCCCTTAAACAAGGTACCCACCTGTATAAAAGGGATGGCTCATCAAAGTTTTAAGGATAAGAAAGCCATGGCTAGATGCCCATATGCATCAATTACAGGAAGTTTAAGGTATGACATGATGTGCACAAGGTTAGATATCTGCCATGCAACTTTAGTGGTAAGTTGTTACCAACCCTGCTATGGAGAGCAACACTGAAATGCAGTGAAGAACATCTTCAAGTATCTAAGACGGACGTAAAATTACATCTTGGTCTATGGAGATGGTGATCTCCAAGTCTTAGGATATATAGATTAACTTCCAGTCTGATATTAATGATCGAAATTTGACATTAAGGTTTGTGTTCCTGTTAAACGGTGGTGCTATGAGCTGGAAAAGTAAGAATACATTGTCACGTCGGATGCTACAAAAGGAGGTGATGTGATCGCACAAGTTCATCATGGATCATGGCATAGTTTCCCCTGATACACCCATCCAGCTACTTTATGATAACATGGGAGACATATCTCAGACGAAGGAACCCAGATGACATCAAAAGATCAAGCACATGGAAAGAAAATACCGCATCATTCGGGAGATACAAAAGTGTGGTGACATCGTCATCACCAAGGTGCCTCTGTCGACACAAAAGGTTTTCGATCAACATGTTATGAGTATGGGTTTAAGGATTGTACCTGAATGGTTACGAGGACTACTGAGATTTTGCTAGCCATGTGAGCCCAAGGAAAACCATTCCTACAATAAATGTTATTGTAAAGTTTGATATATCAATAAAATTTATTGATTTATTTCACTTCGCATCTGAGATTAAATGAATGATTGCACTATAAGGTCCCTTAGTACAATTAGGGTTATGAACTACCACCATCTTAATGATCACACAATTGTTGACTCAATTGTTGAATCATAGAGGGCGATGCTTGGATGAATATCTAAAGAGTTAGTTTGGGGACTCATCAGGCACCATCAAATGATTATTAAGAGATGATCTATAGTCTGAGTAGGAGATGAAAATCCTCTATCTTTTGGTTGATATCTGACTGAGCTCTTGATACAGTGTCAGATATGTTAGGTCAAAGAGTTGACCTAGCGAGATCAAGATAACCAGGATCAATGCCATACGCTATCACAATATATGCATGCATCCTCTTACCAGAGACAGATGTATTGTTCTATGTCTAAGTATGTACATTCGTTAGAGAGATAGGTTGATGCCCTTATCAAGGTCTAAACATAGGTGATTGTGTGCATACAAGGGCATATAAGTAATACGATCTCAAAAAGGGATCATACAGGTTCACTTAGGTACCGGAAAACATGAACTCACTCATGAGGTATTTAGGACCGGTCTAATTCCATGCATGGTCATCTTGCTTGGGAAGCATGCCCATAATTGGTAGGTATGATATATGCTTTTGTAAATCATATGATCAATACCAACTCCTTGTGACAAAATGAGAAACTTGATGATAAAACACTAAAGAAAATAGCTTAAAGTAGATCTATATCTTCAGGTTTATTCTAGGTCATCCAGTATGTAGGATGTATAGGTATTAGGAATGCCTGAGGGTGATGTAATCATAAATGATTGTATAACCACGATGCATCCATTTTGAGGGAGTGATGAAACATGTCTTGATTTTATGAACTCCTCTTATTAAAGAAGTAATTTGATCTTAGTCCAAATGTTAGGCATTGATTTGAATGGGATTCATATGTAATGAGAAGATTATATCTGCGACCTTGATTAGATTAAGCATATTTGAGTGGTCTCCGAGATTTGGATTTGAGATGTTATCTCAATATCCCAGTCACTATACATGGAACGTACAATCGTCATGTCCTTATCTACAAATATCCGTTGAGAGAGCATATTATTCTTGAAAGAGTTAAAGAATAATTCCATTAATAAATGTGTACCTTAGCATTGAAAAATAGTTAATTAAATGTGACTTAATTATCATGAATAATATGAATTTGATTCATATTATTTTGCCGCATGAGAAGTATGATCTAATATAATTAAATATGATTTAGTTATCATGGTATGAATAGTGTCCATATCACTATCCAGATTAATTATATAGATTATAAGTGTGATTTATAATATATTATAGGGAGCTATTTGTAAATAAAAATTACAATTTAAATGTTGGTGTGAATTTGATTCACATTGGATAATAAATTGAAAATGAGATTTATATTTTATTTTGGGTATAAATATGATTCACAATTTTCTAATTGCATGAATGCAATATTTACAAAATAATTATGAATTATTTGTGAATAAATGTGCTGAAAATTTATGCAAATTATGGAGAAAATCATGGAATTATTGCTTTCATGAATTTGGAGAATGAGGATCCCTTCCAAGTGGGGAGGGTGGACGACTGCAAAGTCCTAATTGGACTAGCGATTGTCTACCCCCCCCCCATAGAAGGAGTCTTGTCTCCTTCCTAATTCTCCAAGATTGATTGATTTAAATGGAGTTAAATTATAGTGATTTTTATTCAAAATAAATATATTATAGTTGAATTAGTTGTTGTTGTAATTTTACAAAAAAAATCATGGACATTAAAAGAAACACAAATCAATCCCAACCATCGATTTTGTGTTGTCCATGTATTGTGATCTATGGACTCCCAAAATATTTAAAAAGGAGAGGCATCCCTGGCCCATCATTTTACAACAATTGAATATCATCTCTCTCTCCTTCTAATCATACTACATGCCCCATCTCTATCTCCTTAGAGTTGTTATACACTCTAAACCCTGGAGAAGATCGCTGCCATCACCACATCATTGTGACGCCGCTTCGACCGCTCCTAGATCTCTATATCCTTCGGTGCACCTCGCTCATGAAGAAGATGTCAGAACTTTTTGTAACGAGATCAGGAGATTCGCCACTTGTATTATCAACTTGGATTGCAAGGATCATGTATTTCATTAACTCGCTCACAAGCATCTCCTATGTTGGATCGGATTTGAGATCGGTCTCTTAGTTTAGAGACATGATTGCAACCACGCTTCAAGAGGTATTATGATATCTACTTTGTGGTTTACATAAAACGATCCGAGAAGTGTTCTTGGATCATGTGGTTTCATATGTTTTTTTAAATCCTCTACATTGAGCAACTAGTGCAACTAGTTGCTTCCAATTGCATTTGATATGATCATCACGCTTCCGTCATGCGCTTAAGATTTTATCCATAACCTTCAGGTAGTAACCATAGTACCCATATAAGAAATAAAAGAACTCTTTCCCTGCCAATCTTTCGTGAACCTTATCTATAAGGGGAAATGGAAAGTGATCTTTCTCGATCGTTTAGTTTAGGCATCTTTAATCTGCACAAACACGCCATTGCGTAGGTACTCAGGTAGAGATCTCCTCTCCTTAGTCTTTTTGTAACCACCGTGATTTCATATTTCTTCAGGGACCATGTTCAATGGGATTACCTATTTAGAATTAGATATGGGATAAATAAAACCAGTCTCATATCACTTATGATCTCTTTCATGACAACTTCCCTAAGATCAAGGTTCGACCTACATTGATACTCGTGGGAGAGCAATCTGTGATCCTCTATGTATATATGTTGTGAACACAAGGCCAGATTTATCACTCAGAGATACAAAATATTGCAATCAATAGCCTTAAATTTTTTCTCTAGAACCTCTAGCAAGCGAGATTGTTGATCAACGGTCAATCACGAACTCATGATGATCGGATACTGCTCATGCTCACCTGCAAGGAAGGCATACTTCAGACTTGTTGGAAGCGGCTTTAAATTTGGTGGAGTCTAAGTTGTCTTTTCAGTATTCTCTGAGACTGGGTTGGTGACCAGTGCATAGTTTGCCAATAATTTGTTGTCCATCTCAGGCACTCTTGGCTCAGGCAATAATATACCGAACATGTCTACATGTGTTTCTTATTATTTGGTCTAAAATGAATTTTATTCAAATAACTCGATCAACTCATCGACATAGATCTCTCTATTAGAAAACAAACAAGATTCGATTGTTCTTTCTAGGTCTTCCTCCCAAAGGAAGAATTCATTGGTCAAAATGCCATTTAAGGATAAATTTGTGTCTCTAGTCACATCAATGATGCCGTCGTCATCTACATGTGGTGTACCTGGTTCCCTTCTCTCAGATGTTCTATCTACTGCTTTGGGTTATGCGATCATCTCTACGTTAACCTTGTAGGTGCTGGAGAAAAAACTAATATTTCTATATGCATAATATAGTACCGCCTTGGCTGTTCGAAAGAATGGTCGGCCAAGTATAATGAGGGTTTGGAGTAACAATGCAGATGATTCCATGTCCAGGACAATGAAGTCCATCGGGAACTTCATGCCTTGCAATGTTGCAATAACAACCTCCAATTTGAGGTCACTTAATGGATTAATCAGCAAACTAAAGGATGGTCCCAGTTGGTTTCAGCCGACCCAACCAAAATGCATTGAGGAGAGAAGTGGGCATGAGGTTTATCCAAGAGCCTCTATCAAATAGAGTTTGCTCAAAATTTTGTTCAAAAATCTTGCATCTGATTAAATTCACTCCACTCTTTCTTTTGAGTTAAGAGATTGTTGATAGCATTCATTGTGGCCATGGTCAGGATGTGCTTTTCTACTATGTTGTGTTCATTCTTGCAGGGCTGATTTTTTGACGTACATGCCTCTTCCAGTGCTTTTTCACAACCAACATGTATTCCATGGCTTTCAACAATGACATTTCCAAGAGAATGTTTCTTAATATTTCCACAGTTCTAAGATCAGACAACATTGTTTTCAATTTTATGATTTTTATAGCATCAAGAAAAGGATTATTTGCATTGCCAAAATAAAGATGTTCTTGGAGATCAACGTTTACATATGAATGATAAGAATGAGTACAATCATTCACTACGAGGGGGCAAACAAAAAACTAAAACATTAACTTCACAGGTAGGCACATGATAAGATGTAGGTGCTGGTGTCTCCTTGGCTTACACAGCTTGGCCTTAGATTTTGCTGATTTTTCATCTTTTGTTTTTTTCTTTTTTTTTTATTTTCTCATTTGGTGTCACTCGTTTCTGTCTTTCTTCTGCGCAACTTGATGTTGGCTAAATAATTGTAGAAGATGATGGGTGGACCTTTTAAGCTTTGTGCTTCACTTTCGTAGTTGTAGATGCATGTAGAGTCCTACTGCTCTTGAGAATCGCATCATGAGATAACATAAATGAAGTACTAATACATAACTAATTGGTGGAGAATTCACTACAAACTACATTCTCCTTTCGATGGAAGGTATGTAGATTCTCCTCAACCTGTGCTTGGATTATGGTATTCACGATGGTTAAGTCATCCAACTTATCGCATATCTCTATCATGTTCTTCTTAAGCTGAGCCAAGCTATCAAGTACAGGGTTCATGTGTGGCCTCTCTTTGTTCGACGGGTATTCTCTCGTGTCAATCGGTCTGTTATGACTAACAAGCTATCCAAGCAATCGTTGAGGTGACCAACCATTAAATGAGCAACAATGAACCTGCAATAGTGAATAATAATCAAAGTACAAATGTGAGTCAATCTTTATTATAGCTCTACATAATTATATATATGTGTATGTATTGTAGAGTGTCAACATTAAGAAACATATGGGGTGCAGATATACTATTAATTATTGGTAATTTATAATAATTACTTTCTTAGTTTTTATCTATTTCTTGTTTACATGTGGGTTTCTAATTATATTTAATTGTTTATGATTTTTTATTATTTTATATTTTTTATTTTATATTTTGTTTTTTATTTTACAAATTCTTTATTTTTTTACTATAAAAAACGATCAATAAGAAAATAATTGTATAGGTATTATATTTATATAAGTAATATATATACTATATAGACAATATAGCTTTTATATTTTTATATAATTCAAAATAAAGTCAAAAGAAAGAAATCAAATGTTTTGTGCTTTTTTATATTTTTCTATTTTAGGTTGTTTTTTAATTTTATGTATTTTAAAGTGATAAAATGTCCAAAAAAGGAATATAATAAATTCGATGAGCTTGTTTAGAGTTGAATAAATATGTATATGTTCAATATAAACACTAACTATTTCATGTCTATACTATATATAATAAAGAAAATTCAGAAATAGAAAAATGTATTTTTGGATTTTTAGAGGAATTTTGATACCTTTTAAAAGATTTTTTAGGTGTTTTGATTTTGATGTTTTATATTTTATTTTTTTATGATTTTTAATATGTAATGGAAGATACTTTAGTATAGGTAATACATTTTTGGTGTTTTTGGAGAGATATTTGAATTTTATGGATTTTTAGCAGCTAAACAGGGAAAATATGCATGTTTTTGTATTTTGAAAAAAGGAAAATGGGTTTAAATGCCAAACAAAATTTATTTGTGAGATGTCATGGTTCTAGGCATTTATCCAAATTTTCTTCAAGTTTTGGCGTAATAGACATATTTAATACAACGAAAATACATGGAATTAAATCATACGATAGTATAAGGACCTAATTGCAATATTTATAATCTAAAATTCCATTTCATAATTGGTCCTTGAATTGAAACGGCATACATGCGAATAACCATAGTGCCTCACGTGGTGGACCACGTGAGGTGAGTTGGAAAGGGGCCTTTATGTAAATAAAAGAAAGTGTGGTGGTCCAAATACTAAATAAACCTAGTTATTTTACATTTTATACTTATTTTTCAAGGATAAAAAGTAAATACAAATAGGAAGGGGTGTCTACGCAAAATCCACCCCAATGTAGTGACAGGCCACGTGAGGTGCTCCTTGATCTGATTGTGTTTTGAAGTTCACTTTAGAGCATCCAACTGGGAGACACATGCACTGCTTCGCTTCAATTCAAGGGCCAAGATTAGATCTGGGCCAATGCTTCATGTGAGAAATCCTAGAGGGGTATGAAGAATATGGAAGAACAAAGTCTTCTGTGATCTTTGATCAAGTGCATCTCACTTCTCCAGTCACCTCTTGTGCTCTAGAAGATCTCAAATTGATGTTGGGTCTCCTACAAGTCTGCAGGTGTGCTCAGATAGGTCCATGTCTCATCGAAGGAGTCTTGGAGGTCGTGTCTTCGTCTGACACTTGGTGTTTTTGTTTGGGGTTTGACTCTTTTTCAAAGTGATCAATCGAGAACTGTAACCTATGCAAAAAGGATGAGGGATTGAGAGTAATGCTCTCACCCACTTTGAAGATGAAATAGAAATTTAGGTGAAGGGGCAGTGTGTCTCCGGTGAGCGATTAAGATGCATACCTGATTGACCCGATCTGATCAACATCAGGGTAGAATAAATGATGGGGATGATGTATAAGCTATATTGATCGAGATGAGGTGGTCAAGATTCATCGGAATTGGAGATTTTATAGTGGAATAGATCGTTGGATCCTAGTGCTCCAGCAAACTATGAGTATGGGTTTTTACATTAATCTAAGATAAATCAGAGCAAATAAACGTCAGTTCTACACTAGAAATTAAAAATGTGACATAATTAACTTATCCTAGCAGCTCGTACCTAGTCGAAGATCAGGGAGCAGGGACTTCGCTAGGATGCTACTTCGACGAGGTGGAACCAAATACGAGCTCCTTCTCCATGTCGCCAATCAGGCGCTTCTCCTCCTATTACCATGGGAACACTCCAGTAGTTATTTTTTGGGTTATGATGGATCAAAGTTGATCAAAATTGGGTAGAAGAAGCTAGCATTTATATTTTCGGAAGATGGAGGGGCAATTTTGGAATGGGGATTTGGTTAATTCAAGGCTCGTTGGTGGAATCTATAGGTATTGCGAGGTAGAGGATGATGGTACGAGCGTATTTCATGTTGGGCTCGAGGAGAAAAGGGTTGTGAATTTGGCGTAAAAAATTAATGAAAGGGATACGACACAAAGTCTAACAGGAGGGGGCTAGTACTCCTTGTAGGGGAAGGTGTTGATCGGGGGTTCAACGCTCCTCGCGCTCGATCCATGTAGGACCGACTAGAGATAAAATAGAATATAAAAAGAAAGTAGTTTCAAAATAAAAAAACAGTTTTACTTAAAAGAAAACACAAAATACAAAAATCATTTCCTCTTTTAAAAAAATATTTTATGGTGATTTTTATTTATTTTTACAAACATATTTATTAGGTGCTAATATTTAAATGTTAATATGTATGTTGTTGTAGTACACTGTTCTATAGACGTGGTTAAATTGTTGCATGTGGATGTAGGGTTCCTCATTTGTGTTTCCATGGAACGTTAGTAAGAGAAAGTAGATGCAGCTTCAATTCGAAGTGTTCGTTGATCTTTAGTATCTGGATCCACTCTGTTACTTGACTGAGTCTAAGTTTGTATGTTTCTTTCAGAGTCGGCTTTGGTACTTCTCTTCTCTCCTCCTCTCCTCCATGGTGTCCATCTGCTAGATGTTCTTCACCACCTCTATTTTCTCAGTCTCTCCTCATCTCCATAAGAATTTTCTGGAAGGAAGCCTGAATCTAGGCCTTTGAAGTCAACTGTTGTTCTATAGCCTGGATGGAGGCTAGATTTCAGTTATTAACCTCATTCTGATCTATCTGTTATGCATTCCCTCACTGAGGAACCATTTCAGGTTTTGAATCTGATGATGATGAATGCACATCTGGTTATTGGTCTGTAATTGGAAATATAGCTTGATAAGTCTTGAAATATACAACATATGATTGGAAATGCTCAAGATTAGAGTCAATCTTGAACATTCTTAATGAATGGGATGTGAATGGAGACTGGTCAGTCTTTATTAGGAAAGATGAGAACTCGGGAAGAGAGTCATCACGAATTCTCGGTGAAGAAGAGAGAGGGGATTCTAATCAGAGGTTTGTGATGAGCAATCAACCGACTAGGGTTAAGTATCAAGAATAATCATGGGTCGTTGTGACCCCACTCACCAAATCGGACTCAACAAGAAAATAAGATAACCACACAAATCAAGCAATCAAGCACAAAATCGATGTCAGCGGTCTCTGCTATTTATTTAACCAGCCATAGCAACCAGGTCAGAAACAAGGAGCATAGAAATGTACGAAGTAGTCCTAATCAGATAATAGAAAAAATATTTGTGTGTCTTTTAGTTTTACAACTTTTATATTTTCAAAATGAGCAAACAAAAGAAAAAAGGCAAGCAAGCTTCAACAATTTCTATTAGGATTAAAAAATCTCAAAAATAGGAAACAAAAATATTTTTATGTTTTCCAAATATTCATATGTTTTTGGTGATTTTAGGGGATCTTTTTAATGTTTAAATGATTTAATAAAAATAAAAGAAGGGAAAACAATGTACAACATGGACTAAAATGCAAATTTAAAATATTAAAAGTGACGTAATGTCTTGATTGCGATTTTTACGAAAAAGTAAATAAAAATATTTAAATACAGAAACTGAGATTCTATTTTTTTCCTATAATTTTTAATTATTTTTATAAATATTTTTGAGTTTTATGATTTTATGGTTTTTATAAGAGATAATGAAACGAAAAATGTACTGGAATTAAAACACACAAAAACAAGCACACAAGAATTTTTTTGTAATTTTTAAAGCAATTTATTTATTTTTTTGTATTTTATAAAATAGACAGAACATGCTTTTAGGATTTTTTATTTTTAGAAAATATCGAACAAACTCAATTAATTCACTAAAATTACCATAATAATTACGTGTTAGCAAGAGCTAACTGTAATTTTTAAGGAATTTTTGAAGTTAATTAGGTATTTATTTGATTAAAAACAATACGCACAATACATAAGGACCTAGATGTAATTATTTTAAAAAGTTTCCAGACCAAACAATAACATGCATAAAATGTTCAGGGCTAATCTTGCAATTTATCCAATATATTCATGTAGATGCTAAAAAATTCACGCATAGGGGCATATTTGGAATTATCAAAAAAAGTAATCCAAAACATAACATATATATAATCCATGAGAAAACATGCACTGACCCACAAACTCTTGTGAACATGCATGTGTCTTAGGTTCGAAAGGACTAAAATACAATTACGGAAACTATAAGGTCCAAACTGCAAAATTTCTAAAATACTACTTTATTTACAAAACATTTTAATAAAACACAAAAGTACGGGGGGTAAAAGAGAAATATACCCCAACGAAGCACGTGGGTACACGGTTTTGATCCTCAGATGGAGGCAGATCTAGCAGTCCAGATGATGTCGGGGATGTGCGACCTTATGTGTCAGGTGGCATCGGATCTAACGGCCAAAAATGCTATTGTTGTCGGCGACGGGATGTGATCTGGCAGCTGGGGGCCAATCCGACAGTAGACGAGGGCTCTGGAACAACAGTTCCTGGGCGAACTTCGAACGGCTACTGGATGCAATCCACTGCTCCGACGAAGCCAACAACAAGTCCTGCTCGGTCATGAGGGTGCTCCGCGTCTGTAGGGCAGCTCCAGTAGAAGGAACGATTGTCGAATAGGCACGATGGTTCATCTCCTCCTGGAGCTGCTCCTCCTAAGCAGCTGGGAGCCAAATATGGGTCATCTGCACGAACCAAAGCCTGCAACGGGCACACTGCTCGAAGGCATAACTCCGGAGAGGGTTTATTGCAAATGGAGATAGGAGAAGTGGAAAGGAATGGAGGATGATCTCGGGCGAAGGTGATAGGAGGTGATTGGCCTTAATCTTGACCTCAGGGTCAAGTCTAAGGGTGATCAGGTCGCGTTGCAAGATGAAGGGTGATACAACGAATCGATCTGAACGGATGTGTGTGGATATCAAGGCTCCGAACAGCTGGTCGGAGCAAGTAGAAGTGCGACGACGCTAGTTGGAATGAATGGAATCAAAAGCAAAATGCGAATGGTATGATAATTATCCTGAAGCACAGGATCGACTCCAAAGCTCCTGGCAAAGATGATTGTCGAGGTAATGGCCTCAACCATGTTGCGGTAGACGGGGAGGCTGCTCGCAGCAGATCTCCGGCCATGAAAGGTGAGCGGCGTGATTACACTACCAAACTCCAATCTGAAGACGCTCTCCAGCAACTATCACTCAACTAAAGGTGTCTAGGGGTGGAAGAAGGATCGAGGCACGAGCAACTAGGTCGCTCCAGGGTCCAGAAAGGTTGGTAAAAAGCATGGAACCCTTGAGCGATCTGTATCGGTCGAGGGACCCGCGAGGATGTCGGGTGAACGAAGATTATCGGGTCCAAATTTCGAGGCATACAGAGCTAGAAGGCAGCTGGAGAAAATCTAGAAGAAGTTCTGGTGGACACTATCCAGGTCTGACGTGGGAAGGAGGAGGCTTTGACTAGAGGTCAACAGCTGATCTGGACCAATCAGAAAATTTGATTTTACAAAATATTTACAAAATCAAGAAAAAATAGTAAATAAAAGCAAAATAAAAATTTCATAAAATGATAAATGTTTTTTAAATTTCAAACTATTTTTCTGTGATTTTTAATTATTTTTATGAAAAATAAATTAGTGTATATACAATATATGGTGTTATATACATGTATAATAAACTTATGTATTTTCTACAATAATTTTTATTTTATTATTTTCACACAAATATCCTAATTTTGTATTTTATTTATTTTTAACAAAATTTTTGGAGTTCAAAATAAATTTTTATTTTATTTTTATGATTTATTTACATGTATAGAATAAATAGGGAGTGAGACGTATAGACATGTATTTTGTACAAGTGAGAAAGGATTTTATATTATTTTTCTGATTTTTATTTTATTTTTGTTTTATTTTTTAGGACTATATACAAGGTGGTATAAAAATATTTTATTTTGTAAAAAAACATTATTTACATATATAGGTGATATGTACACATAGAGTTGGCCCTATCTCTCTACTTATTTTGTTTGGCGATCAGGTCAAGGCTTGACCTTCTCTTGGGGTTCGGGTCACTTTGTATTTATTCTAAATACCTCCTTCCTTTTTCTTTTACTTTATTCTTTTATTTTCGCACAAGTACATGCTAATTAGACAATGTTAACACATGCATGTTGAATGTTAACTTACTGTATTTACACCTATTTACATGATGATTTGCCATGATAAATAGCTAAAATAAAAGAATAAAGAGTGAGAATTAGGGTTTCATCACCCCCGTATACTTTACTTTGCTAGTACATTAGCAAACACTTATTTGAAAAAGAAGTGAAAAAGAGAGAAAAGAAAAAGAAGGAGAATCGAGGTTGATTATTAAACTTGTCTTCATTAAATTGAAGTATGGAGCTTAGTCAGACCTTTTGATTATTAGTTTGTCAGAACCCTCTTTAGACTTAAGCTTAAGACTCAACTGGCTCTAAGTTCTGCCAATCTTCAAGACTCCTCAATAATCCGGATCAGAACAAGTCTACATACACAAACTCTAATGACAATGAATCTTTCCTTGTACGGTGTAAGTGATATGTAGCTCCCCACCTCTAGAATGACAAGGCAACAACCTCCCTCAACAAGGTAACTCTAATGCCCTAGTCTAGCAGCTCCTTCCTCGAGGAGAGGGGTATTCCCTTCGATGTTCAAGTTCAACCAACTCAAGAAGAGGGGGAAAGAAGAGAATAAATCGTGGCCAGTGTAGCCACGTATCCCTCGTAGCCCGACCAGTATATCTTGGTCTCTCGCTGTTAGCTTCATGAGTTGAGAAGGTGTAACATAAGCTTTGATTTATCTGACTATATAAACTCTGGTAGGCATTTTCTTTTCTATCAGGCCTGTCCACTTTTTTTGAGTTTTTCCTTATTTTGCACATTTTTATGAATGTGCATATATACAACATATCTACATGGTACACCATATATACATAAGGACATTTTCTTCTTGAGCCAGTAGACTATCACTCTTTTGAAGCATTACTGCAACCAACAACTCATGTCTTTAGACCACAACACTGCCATACCATGTTGAGACACATTTCCCTCCCTAAAGGAGGACGAGAGGTTCTTCCTAGAAGTACTTCCCTCGTATGCTACCCCAAGCCAAGAAAAACTGCCTCCTCACCACCTCATCCGTGTGGATCCAAGTGTAAAGTATTGGTCCAAGTAAATCCATTCTATGTGAGAGTCATGTGTGCGTTGTTAAGTGTTCTACTTAGGCTCATCAAGATGACATGTGATCATAGCCTATTGGACTCAAATATTTAAGTCACTAATGGACCTGAAAAGTGTTAACCCCGAACCCTCTAAGGTTCCTCTGAGAATTAGGGGGATTAAGGTCTTAACCAAGCTCTATTTTCCAATTTAATTCTAGTCTAGTTTAAAGGTCACCTATGATTAAGAAGAATGTACAAGTACATACAAAAATCTTTTATGCAAAAATGTTGAACATGTGCAAAAGTTTTTGAAAATATTTGAATGCATGCTTGAATGCAGAAGATTGGCAAACAATTTACAAACATTTACACAAGGGGTTTGGAAAACTTTTCTTTTCAAACATTTTACAAAAAATTGTACTATAAACATAATTTTGATACAAAAATATTTACAACTTTTCACAATCAAAGCTTTTCTACTAACATTTGTAAAAAAATAATTTTTATAAATAGCTATGTATGTGCAGAAAAGAATTTTATGTACAGGAAAATTTTATAATTTTTGTGATTTTTACTAAGTGGTTTTTAGCCATTTTATTTATTAAAACACTCACACAAAGTACGAGTTATGGCTAAAGTATATATACAATATATACGACACCCCCTATACTTAGCTCGAACGATTTCCTCAGAGTGATCAAAGAGCGATGCGGAAGACATAACTCGTGCTAAGCATAAGGAAGTGAAAAGAAAAGCTATACTACAACAACGAATTAAAGAATGGAATAAATAGAGATCGGTGATTCCACTATACATAGGATTAAGTAATCCTATATATAGAAGATTGTACACAAAGGGAAAACCGAGTGATAGAATGTACAGGGTCTACCTCCCCTATACTTAGGGTAAAATATCCATAAGTATAGGCATCAAAACAAAGGTAAAAAGAATCAATAGAATAGTCAAAAGCCTGACACCCCCCTTATACTTAGGGTAAAGTACACCCTAAGTATAGCACAATCATAAGATGCAAATGGGGTGTTAGACTAAGGAATTTGTGATATGGACATCTGGATCTATACAAGGAAAAAGAAGGTGATAATCAGGCATGAGATGCAAATGATGTGAGTCAAAAGACCACATCTCATGCGAAATGAATCAGGGCTACATCAACAATCAGTGGATCATGATCTAATCATGGCTTGCCTTGCTGACCGTTAACGTGAAAGGTGGACTCATATGACATCTCAGATATGTCGATACTACCATTGTCATGCACCTTTCGAACTAAGTATGGTCCCTTCCACTTACTTTGCAATTTCCCTGGAAATAATCAAAGCATGGCATCAAACAACCATACTCTCTAATCTGGCTCAAACTGTTTATGGCTGATATGATAATTATGCCATATCTTTACTCGCTCCTTATATCGTAGGCTGCTTGAAAAGGCTGTATCTCTAAGCTCCTCCAGGGATGCCAATTCCGCCTTCCTTTGATCACCTATACTCTCTGGATCCAATAATATCTCAATGACACCCCATTGTAACTTATGATTAATGTCAACATGTAAATGGCAGGGCTATCCATAAATGAGATGAAATGGAGATGTATCCAAGGGAGTCTTGAAGGACATCCGATATGCCCACAAGATCGAGTCCAAAAGCTATAATCAATCCTTTCGCTCTGGGCGGACTATCTTCTGCAGTATCGTCTCGGTCTCCCTATTTGATACTTTAGCAAGACCATTGGTCTGAGGATGATATGGAGTGGCAACTCGGTGGTCTATACTAAAGTCTTTAGCAAGGGCCTTTACCTTGTCGTTGATAAAGTGAGACCCCCGTCACATATCAATACTCTAGGCACCCCGAACAGTGAAATGATATTCTTCCTCAAAAATTTGCAAACAGTCTTAGCATCTGTAGTTCAGGCGGGTATGGCCTCAACCTAATGACTCAAATAATCAGCAGCTAACAGAATGTACTCAAATCCCTGACTCTTAGGGAATGGACTTATGCAATCGATGACTCATGTGTTTTATATATAAACCTCACAGAAGTGAATGGGCTGCATCGGCATCATATCACGCTATCCACAAGTGCCCATCATAAGAATCCTTGAAGAGGGTTGGCCACCATAGGTCGGATTGGAGTACTTTCTGTGCTATTATCCTCCCAGGGTGATGTCCTCTTATCTCAAGCTTGTGGCAGTAAGTAAGGACGTTGTGGTGCTCCTCTTGAGGAATGCACCGACGCCAGACGCTATCCCCTCATTCATGATAAAGGATGGGATACTTCTAATGGTAGGACTTGGACTTCGTATGGAAAGTCTCAAGTCATTGTCTGGGCCAACCTTGTTAAACTTTCTTGGCAACAAGATAGTTCACAATGTCGGTGTACCATGGGAGAGAGTCAATATCAAGGATAGCCTCATCTAGGAAGGACTCTGTAATAGAATTAGTCCGCTAAGATTCCTCAAGTTTTTCCAAACAAGAGAGATGATCTACCACCACATTCTTGACTCCAGTCTAATCCTTAATCTTATTATCAAACTCCTAGAGTAGAAGGATCCATCTAATCAGTCTCTCTTTGGCATCCTTCTTTGCCATGAGGTACTTGATGGCGGTATGATTAGTGAAGATAGTTATTTTGGATCCAAGAATATATGATCTGATTTTGTCCAAGGCAAAAACTACAGTTAGCGTCTCTTTCTCCGTGACTGTATAGTTCCGTTGAGCAGTATCCAATGTATGGCTAGTGTAGTGAATGGCAAATGGTGTTCCATCCCTCCTTTGTCCTAGCATGGCCCCTACGGCAAAATCAGAGTCTTCCGTCATGATCTCGAATGGGAGAGACCAGTCAGGTGGCTGAAGGATTGGAGCCTCAACAACTAGGTTTTTGAGAATCTCGTACAAGGAAATACACTTATCGTCCACAATGAACTCGATGTCCTTCGTCAGCAGATCAGTTAACGGTCAAGCAATCATGCTGATGTCGTAAATAAAACATCGGTAGAAAGCGATATGCCCCATAAAAGACCGTAACTATTGCAGGTTTGGCGGTGGATTGAGTTTCCTAAGGATATCCACTTTTGTTAGATCAACCTCCACGCCCCTGTTGGAGATAATATGACCGAGCATCGTCCCCTGAGTCTCCATGAAGTGACTCTTCTCCCAAGATAAGACAAGATGGACCTCTATGCAGCGCTGAAGAACGCGGTCTAGACAATCAAGACAAGCATCAAACCCATTGTCGTAGACCAAAAAGTCATCCATGAAGACCTTCAAACAGTCACCCACCATGCCCGAGAATATGGACAACATGCGGCCTGAAAGCATATGTCCCAAACGGACAGGTGAATGTTGCTTTATCCCGGTCTTCGGGCACTATGGCCACCTGATTGTAACCAGAGTACCCATCAAGAAAGTAGTAATTGACTCTTCCCAACCAGCCTCTCTATAATCTGACCAATATAAGGCAGCGTGAAATGACCCTTCATGGTGGCCTAATTCAATCGTTTGTAGTCCACATAGACCCTCCAAAAAGTGGGTACCCCAGTAGCTATCTCCTCTCTAGACTCACTCACAACTATAGTGATGCATGTCTTCTTGGGCACCACATGTAATGGACTAACCCACTTGGAGTCGGAGATGTGGTAGATAAAATATGCACTCCACCATTTCGATATCTCTTTCATGAAGATTCGGGTTCAGACAACGCTAGAACTCACGCGACGGCTTCACGTCCTCCTTGAGAAATATATGGTGGGAGCACACGACCGGACTTATCACCTGGAGATCACCTACACTCCATCCTATTTCCTTGCGATTATTTTCAAGATCCTCCATTAAATGAGATTCTTGCTCTCCAGTCAAATATGTTGAGATAATGACTGTGTTCATCTCATTCTCACACGCAAGGAATATGTACTTCAGCAACTTTGGCAAATGCTTCAATTTAGGACAACTAGGAGCTGGCAAATCTGGCCACTGGAAGGTCTGAGTGAATGCAACCAGATCTAAATGAGAGAACTCTCGCTGGTCTTGCAAAACTGGCAAAGACATCCCTACTGGTGTATTTGTTCTCGATGCTGGCTTGGTCTCCACCCTAGCTGTTGACTCCATGGAAATCAGACAAGGTAATAAATCATCAAACTCTGGCCAGTCTATGTTTGAATTCGAGGGATCTGATTTAGAATCACAAGAAACAAAATCTACTTCGTTGTCCTGAACGCAGTCGTCAGCCTCAAAAGTGTCCTCGATCAAGAGTGCGCTCTCGGAACTCTCCTCAGCTGGAAATTGTGGATCCATATCATCTGAAGGTGAGAGAAGGGCTTGTCAAACAGGATCGGACCAAGCGGCTTCATAATCAGTGATCACAAAGTCACAGTCCTAGTGGACATCTCACTCTGCCTCGATCATCTGCTCTGTATCACTTAACTGCTCTGTTAAGCTGAGTCTCACGCTCTAGTCTCGTTGATCTCTCTATTTGTATACTCTTGCCCTCGACACGAAAGTACACCTTCTCGCTATCATGGTCAGACACCACCTTGGTCATGGCCAAGAATGGACGTCCTAGAATGATGGGGGTATTGATCACAGATTCAGGGATCTCCGTGTCCAACAGAACGATGTCCACAGGGAATTTCGTGCCATGAATTGTGATTACCACTTCATTCAACAACCCCTTCGGCCTCTTGACAGATCTATCAGCAAACTGAATGATTGTCTTGCTCTGTCTAAGAGGGCCAAACTCGAATTGGTCGAGTAAGGCTGGCAGGAGGAGGTTGATGGAAGAGATGTTGTCTAATATAGTACGATCGAATATTTACTCATGGATGGGGCGTCTGACGTAGGGAGCTACTGCATCTAGCCTCTTGGTTGGCAGACGGTTCTGAATGGCGAAGCAGGTGGCACGGGTCAGCACATTGATTTCTTCTTGATGGTTCCTCTTCTTCCTACGGATAGTGGTCTTGTCTCTCAAGTTCCTCTGGAAGAGGGGGATGTGCTCAAGTGCCTCCTGTAGAATCAGTTGGATATGAAATCTATCAATCACCTGCTCGCGGAACTCTAACAACTGATATTTTTTGGATTTTCTTTTTTATTCCCCTTAGCCAAGCGGAGTGTTTAAGGGAAGGGGATGGTTGGTCCCTCGTCAAATAGAGGGCAAGGAAGAGGTTCCTTTTGCTGAGATGGCATGGAGTCCTTACAAGTATCACCATGCATCACATATGGTCTCGAAGTTGAAGAACCGTTTCCTCTATTAACTTTTTTTGGTGTTTTCATATGGTCCTAAGGTACAAAAACTTGAGAGAACACAATTGGAACAAAAATGGTGGCATAAGTACCACCCGCAGCATCGGACTTTGCGTCATCAACACCGTACTCTGGCTCAACATCTGGGAATCTGGTTGTGTCAATACCACCCTCTGCATCAGAAGAAGCGACGAGCTCAATACCATCAGCTGGATCAATGTCCTTGGTGGCTTCAGCACCATCGTCATTACATCATCATCACTCGCAGCATCAGCATCGCTATCCTTGTCTACGCTCCTAGATCCTCGTGGTGTTGTCGCTCAGATGTGGCATTGTCGGCTGGCATCCAACCGCTCCTGAGTGACCAAAATCCACGTCAATTGTGTATGAAGCAATGTCACCCAATAAATCTCCAGGAGTGGTGGTCTCTGTAAACTGTACCTACTCAGATTTTCTCTTAGGTTATTCGGGTTGGGATCAATCTAATCGGGTATGGCGGCCTTGCCTGTAATGATCTCCCTCATCTCCTGGAGAAACTCGTCCATCTTCCGCCTGAAGGATGCCTGCTGGTCTGAGAGTAGGTGGGCCACATCACCGAGAGATAGGTTCTCATAGGCTGGCCCATGAGAACCGGATGGGTTGCCTTGCTAGAAATGAGGCCGCTGCTAGAACAGGTGAGAGGGGGACTGAGAATACTGCTGTTGAGACTGTTGCCGGTGCTGCCTCCACTAATGTCCAAGTTGGTAGGGATGAGGACCCGACTAAAAGTGTTGTTGTTGTGGCTAGTGGGGAAACTGGGGTTGTAGCTATTGGTGACCGAACTGTCCACCCTGAAATGGAGGTTGCTGCTTGGAAGAGGTACCTCTAGCCAAATCCCGAGCTGTTGTTGGTCATACCAAATCCCGTTGACTTCCATCAACGACTCCTGCTCGTTGGGGGATGGAGGGAGAACCGCTAGTGGCTGATCATGCTCATACACTACCATCTGAGTGTACTGAGATGGCGATGGCTGAGAGTACTAGTGTTGTAGCTGCTGGAAAGGCCTTGCCTAGATGTGGTGGACCTAGCGAACTAGGGTGGAGTGCTAGGATGAGCTGCTGCTGCTAGGATCATCCCGTGACCTGAGACGGGGCTGAGAAACTGTTTGTGCCTCCTGGAGACACATGAGATGGGTCTTCAGGTCACCCATGCTCTGTGCCAACTGATCAATCTGAGTCTTTCCCTGGAACTTCTTCTCGATGATCTCGATGCGGTCCAGCTTCTCATTGATAATGCCCATGTCAGCGGCAGATGACTCTGCCTGTGTTGTGGCTATTGAAGAAGTGGATGGACCTGCATCAACTAGTGTTATCCTCTGATATTACATGATATGGGGTGAGGGATTCCCTTGAGTGTAGAGCCAGGTCTAGGACATTACTGTGTAATTCTCGACCATCTCTTCATAGATGGCCAAGACCTGCTCTTCGTCCTTGGCAAAATAGGATCCCCTATAAGAAGCGTTCAATAGCCCCCGCAGCTCTAGTGTTAGCCTATAGAAGAAGCTCTGTACTAGGTTGGGCTTGGATATGTCATGATGCGGACACCGGTCGATGAGCTCACGGAAATGGTCCCATGCCTTATGGAATTTCTAGTTGGGAATCATGGAAAAATTATTGATCTGAGCTCAAGCTACGTTCAGAGCTCAAGCTACATTCTTCCTACCAAGTGGATAGTACTTGTTCATGTACTCGGTCCGGAGCTTCTACCACGAAGTCACATATCTCCCTAAATGCTTCAACTAGTAGGAAGCTCTATCTACCAGAGAGAATGGAAAAACCATCATCTTGATGGTGTCCCCATCCACGTATATGTCATGGACAGTGCTATAGATCATCTCGAACTACTACATGTGTAGGTGTGGCTCCTCGGTGGCAAGCCCATGGAACATGGGCCAGACCTGAATGGTCTGATGTGGGAGCTTGAACTCTCCTAGAATCATCAGAAGATGGATCCAACAGTGTGTAAGGGTTGCACCAGGGTTGTGCAACTCCCTCAATAGCTTGGATGCTCTGGCTAGCTCCTGCTGTTCATCTAGATGTCCTCCATCTCCTCCTCAAACCTCTAGAATCTCTCCATCGTCTGCTCGGTGCAGCTCTCCTATATCGGCTTGCATTGTGCTATCTCTCGGCGCACCTCTACCATGAAGGCTTCTTGGTCTCTAATATGTCTCTGCATCGTCTCTAGGGAGGTTAGAAGTGTATTATTGATGGTGTCCTGATCTAAAACATGTGTCAAACCCTATGGCTATCCATCGATGCGCTCCTCGTTGCTGGCCATCTCTTGGGTCTCTGCGGCAATAAACACCAACTCAAGTGCCTTCAAATAAACAAATGTCGGTGCTAGTCTCTGCTCGGGCATCTCGGGACTGGAAGAAGGTGGTCGAGGGGGAACATGGAAGAATCAAACTCATGTTCGGAGAGCAGTTCTAGGCTCTTCCGAAATTGCTAGATGAGTGGGTTGGAGTGCTCGAGAGCGGTACTACCAAAGGAAGCCTAATGGACCTCCGACCCATCATTGTGATGTGGAAGAAGATCATGATATGGAAGAAGATGTGGATTGGATCTGAGCTAATGATTTTAAGGGTTCGATCGTTTATCTTGTCAATTTTATTTAGGTGAGAATCCAGTCATGCAGAGAAATTAAGTGAGCTATTAGGAACCCGATGCTTCCAAGAGACTGGCCCAATTCCAAAGCTATATAATTCCCACCAAGTACAAGTTGTGGACCATTTACCGGGTACCCGATCAACTCGCATTGTTAAGATATAGCAGCTTGCGTTACCGAATACTGGAGAGATCCTCTCTAGAGAACGACTAAACCCAAGACCAGTAGACTAATAAGAGTTCAGGTATGGCTCTAGTCTAGTGTATGGGTTACTATCTAGTGCAAGCAAACCAAGCAATGAGGGGATGACTCTCCCAAGACAGATTTTTAAGTGAGGTATATTTTATCATCAAGTTTGATTAGCAGTCCCAATTTTTTGGTTATCTCTTTTTATGGTATTTTTCAATAACAAACAAATGCCTAACGATTTTTTTGACCTCATGATTATTTAAAGTCCAAAAGTAGGGGGAGAAGTTGAAAAAGCCAATGCGTGATCAAATCTTTTGATGCATGCAAAGTAAGAAAGGTTTACCTGACTTCAGCACTTTACATGCAGGGTGATCCGCACATAAATTAGAGTCAGAAATGTAAACTAATCTAAATGATGCAAGTAGAAAACAACCTTAGATGATCAATTCCTAATCCTGAAGAATAGTAGCCAACTGATCAAAGAGACAGGTTGATGATCGATCTCGGATGTTGATTGGTGTCCGCCACAACGGATCCAGCACGCGTTGTATACGACCTCTACGACACGTGACCTCTCAATCAATCAAGTTAACCATTTTTATTATGATTTTATAAAGGTCCAATTACAAACTCTAGGTGCAAGAAATAGTTAGGGATTGGGCCTTAAGTTGTTTACGTCATAATAAGAGAAATTCATAAGTCTAAGGGTCAAAATCTTTGAGAATCAAATAGAAAATAAAAAGCGAGAAAACAAAACAGGCAGAAGCCTGTGGTGAGGTCCCCCGAGCACACTGGTGTCCAGCGAACAGTCCCCGATAAGCTAAGTGTCCAAGAAAGTCTGAGTCTCCCTGTATTATTACAACAACAATAAGTGCTGGAAATAAACTAATCATATCTACTCTCTAAAAACTACAACTATCTTCTGCTGCTCCTACCCCTCTCCAGGAACATGTCTCCTCCAAAGTATCCTCGGGCGATTCCTCGCACGAAAAGAGAAACCAAAAGCGGGTCAGAAAACCATTGTAACAAATAAAGATAAGGAAAAGCAGAAAAATCTGAAAAGAATACTAAGTCGTGCTCCCCTGTAACGACACCATTCTAATGAGCGATCAACCAACTAGGGTTAAGTATCAATAATAACCACATGTTGTTGCGACCACACTCAGCCAATCAGACTCAACAAGAAAATAAGGAAACCACATAGATTACACAATAAAGCACAAAATCGATGTCAACTATCTCCGCTATTTAGTTAACCTGTTATAGTGACCAGGGTCCAACACAAGGAGCATGTAAATGTATCAAGTAGTCCTAATTAGAGAATAAAAAAATATTTTTGTCATTTTAAATTTTGTAATTTTTATAATTTCAAAATGAGCAAACAAAAGAAAGAACAAAGGCAAGAAAGCTTCAACAATTTTTATTTAGACAGAATGCTAAAAAATAGGAAACAAAAATATTTTTATGTTCTTCGATATTGAAAGACTTTTGTGATTTTAGGGGATTTTTCCAATTTTTAAATGATTTTATAAAAATGCAGGAAGGGAAAATAAGGAAAACAATGTACTGCCTGGACTAAAAGGCAAATTTAAAATATTAAAAGTGCCATAATGTCTTGATTGTGATTTTCATGAAAAAGTAAATAAAAACATTTAACTACAGAAACTAAGATTATATTTTTTTTCTAGAATTTTTAATGATTTTTATAAGTTTTTTAGAGTTTTTAGCTTTTTAGGGTTTTTGTAATATATAATGCAACAAAAATTATACTAGAATTAAAACACATAAAAATAAGCACACACGATTTTTTTGTAGTTTTTAAAGCAATTTTTATTTTTTATATTATATAAAACAGACAGAACACATTTTTAGGGTTTTTGATTTCTAGAAACTATCAAACAAACTCAGTTAATTCACAAAAATTATCATAAATATTACGTGTTAGTAGGAGCTAACTGTAATTTTTAGGAATTTTTGGAGTTAATTAAGTATTTATTTGATTAAAAAACACACAGTACACTGGGACCTAGATGCAATTAATTAAAAAGTTTCTAGACCAAATAATAACATACATAAAAAGTTCAATGCTAATCTTGCATTTTATCGAGTATATTCACGCACATGCTAAAAATGTCCTGCATAGGGGCATATTTGAAAATATCAGAAAAAGACACTTCAAAACATAATATATATATAATCCAGGAGAAAACATGCAAATTACCCACAAACACATGTGAACACGCACGTGTCTCATATTCGGAAGGACTAAACTGCAATTATGGAACTATACGGTCCAAACTACAAAATTTCTAAACTACTACTTTACTTACAGAACTATATAATAAAACATAAAAGTACTGGGGATAAAAGAGAAATATACCCCGAGGAGGCACATGGCACTATGGAGAGGCGTCGTGGGCGTACGGTTCTGATCCATTGATGGAGGCAGATCCGGCGATCCAGATGATGTTGAGGACGTGTGGCTGATACGTCAAGTGGCGTTAGATCTAAGAACCAAAAAGCTTGTTGGTGTCGATGGTTGGGATGTGATCTGGCAGGAGGGTGTTGATCCGACAGTAGACAAGGGATTTGGAAGAACAGCTCATGGGCGATCTTCGACTGGCCACTGGATGCAATACACTACTTCAATAAAGCCAACAACAGTTCCTGCTCGATTTTGAGGGTGCTCCGCATCTACAAGGCAGCTCTTATGGAAGGATCGATGGTCGGATAGGCACGATGGTCCAACTCCTCCTGGAGTCGCTCATGAGCAGCTGGGAGCCAAATAGTGTTCGTCTGCACGAACAAAGGCCTACAATGGGTACACCACTTAGAGGCGTAGCTCCGGCGAGGGTTTGTTGCAAATGGAGATAAGAGAAGAGGAAGGGAATGGAGGACGATCACGGGCGAAGATGATAAAAGTAGATCTCGACCTCGGGGTCGAGTCTAACGGTGATCAGGTCGTAATGCAAGATGAAGGTTGATACAACGAATTGATCTGAACAGATGGGTATGGATATCGGGTCTCCGACCAGCTGGTCGGAGGAAGTGGAAGTGTGGTGGTGCTAGATGGAATGAATGGAACAAAAAGTGAAGTGCGAGTGGTATGATAGATACATGAAGCACAAGATGGACTCCTGAGCTCCAAGCGAAGATGGTCATCGAAGTGATGGCCTCAACCACGTTACGGTAGACTGGTAGGCTGCTCGCGACCGATCTCCATCCATGAAAGGTGAGCGGTGTGATCACGCTACCAAACTCCAATCTGAAGACACACTCCAACAGTTGTCACTCAACCAAAGGTGTCCAGGGGTGGAAGAAGGAGCGAGGCACGAGCTACAACGCCAAGAGGGGGAAGAAGAGATTTTATAGGTCGGTCCAGGGTCCAGAAAGATCGGTGAAAAGGATGGAACCCTAGAGCGATCTGGATCGGCCGAGGAACCTGCAAGGATGTCAGGTGAACGAAGATTATCGTGTCCAAATTTTGAGGCAAACCAAGCTCGGAGGCAGGCTAGAGAAAATCGAGAAGATGCTTCGGCAAATGCTATCCAGATCTGACCCGGGAAGGAGGAGGTGTTGATCGGAGGTCAATAGTCGATCTAGATCAATCAGAAAATTTGATTTTACAAAATATTTACAAAATCAATAAAATGTAGTAAATGAATTTAAAATAAAAAGTGTATAAAATGAAAAATGTTTATTAATGCTCAAAATATATTTATGCGATTTTTAATTATGTTTATGAATACTAAATTAGCGTATATACAATATATGGTGTTATATACAAGTATAATATTCCTATGAATTTTGTACAATAATTTTATTTTATTATTTTTACATAAATATCCTAATTTTGTATTTTATTTATTTTCAACATAATTTTTCAGTTCAAAATAATTTTTTATTTTATTTTTATGATTTATTTACAGGTATAAAATAAAAAGGGAGTGAGACACATATACCTGTATTTTTTACAAGTGAGAAAGGATTTTTTTATTTTTCGGATTTTTATTTTATTTTTGTTTTTTAGGACTATATAGAAAGTGGTAGAAATAATTTTTTATTTTGTCAAAAATAATTATTTACATATATAGGTGATATGTACACATATAGTAGGCCCTATCTCTCTCTACTTATTTTATTTTGCGAGCAGGTCCAAACTTGACCTTCTCTTGGGCTTCGGGTGACTCTATATTTATTCTAAATACCTCCTTCCTTTTTCTTTTTATTTATTTATTTATTTTTACACAAATCCATGATTATTATACAATGTTAACACATGTATGCGGAATGCTAACTTATTGTATTTATACCTATTTACATGATGATTTGCCAAGATAAACAACTAAAATAAAAGAATAAAGAGTGACAATCAGGGATTTATCAGTTTGCAATGTATGAACCGATCTCCATGGAATCACCCTGAATTATTGGAGATGTCAGCATCAAGGAATCAATGTTGGTGTTTGTGGAGTACATACTAAACCATCCCAGATCTGACATCTTGGACATCAAAAAGAAGTAGCATGAAGAATTAAGAGCATAGAGATGAAGAAGAAATTAAAAAGGAAAATAAGTAAAGACTCAAAATAAGAAAGATTAAAAGAATTAATGAAAAGAATTTAGAATCAAAAGGTACAAGTGTGTCGAGTTTTTTATCTTTTACGTAAACTAAATTAAACAACACTTAAAACAAAATTTGAGTTCACCAACTCAACCCGTGAAGCCCTAAGAGTTTAGCTATTTATCTTGGTATTTTTTATTACTATTTTAAAATAAGTATTCAAATTAAGCTAAGCACTACGCCTATAGGAGAGTGATATCTACCAGATAAGTGACATGTACTTCCCTTCCTTTGTAACTTGTAGCGTGTATTTTTTTTAAGATCCTTAATATCGGAACTAGGCCTACTACTCAACTGAAGAATTAGAGGAAGGTAGCTAATATAGTGAATCTAATACTTCCTCTTAAGGGTACTCAGATGTGGCATGATGAGAAAGGGTTCCGCCATCATAGTACCCCTATTCTCTGTAATTTAGAACAAACCCGCAAGTGGACTTGGTCAAATTTTCCTACACCAATATAAGCGCTAGTACTTCAGGAGCCCACACGATAGTCAGGGCAATACCCTGGCTAGGATTTGGAATCTAAGTCATAGGATTGTGTCTAACTCAGTATGAATAGTACGTGAAAAATATGTGTGCTTTATGAACCTGCAAAAGTTCATTAAAAAATTTTATTTAAGTAAAAGTTTAGCAATCCATTTTTTAAAAAATTTTGGGTTTTCATATTATTTGGGTGTTTTTCATGCAAAATCCTAATGGAATTTCTAATTTCCTTTTTATTTCTAAGTTCAAAGAAAACAAGAAAGGAAGAAGGAAAAGTCGATGCGTGAGAAAACTATGAATGAAAATGCTAGAGAAGACGATGCTTACCTTACGCCAGCATTCTACATACCAGCACTCTACACCCAAGTGATCCGCACATAAAAAATAATTAATCTATATGTAATGAAGCTTGAAATTTGCATAAACAGGAACTCTTATTAGCAGAAAGCACGGATTTTATTTGACTATGTCTAACTGATTGTCTATAGGAACATACATTCTATTAAGGAGTTTTGACCTAAGAGCTACTGGGTTGATGGTGACCCTCTAGTGTAACTCGGGTTAAGTAATATCGAAGGTCGTTGCGACCCGAATCGCGGGGCGCGGTCAACAAGAAAATCTAGACCGCCAACGAAATCAAACAAGCATGAAAACCAAGGCAAGCGGTCTTGCTAATTATTTAACCCGGTATAGCCACCAGGGTCGGACACAAGGAGCATGGAATGAATCCTACGAAGTAGTCAGGTAATCCAGGAAATAAAGGTATTTTTGGTGGTTTTTAATTTTTTAATTTTTTTATGATTCTCTTCTAAGAAAAGGAATAAAGAAATAACAAAAGCAACACTCAAGCAATTATTTAAAGGTCTAAACTACTCAAAAAAATCAAAACAATTTTTTTTAGGTTTTTCAAATATTCAAGTGTTTTGGGTATTTTAATAGATTTTTCTGATTTTTATATAAATATAGAAAAATGAAAGAAAGACAAAAATTTTAAAAAGTGTGCAGCCAAGATGTAAAGGCAAATTAAAAATGTCTAAAGTGCACTAAAATCTTGGCAACAAATTTTTATGCAAATATAAAATAAGCTCTAACTACAGAAACTGAAAACACATTTATTTGATTTTTAATGAATTTTTAATGATTTTATAAGGTTCTAGGTCTTTTTCAACTTTTAGTTGTTTTATAAAAGAGAATGGAATAAAAATCACATAGAAGTTAAAACAAGACAAAATAAGCACATGCGAATTTTTTTGAAAATTTTAAAAGTATTTTTATATTTTAATTGATTTTCTAAAATATACAGTGACACTTTATATGTTTTCTGATTTTTAGAAAAATGTCAAATAAAATCAAAATGCGTCTCAAAAATTACCAAAATACTACACAATGGCAGGAGCCACGTGTAATTTTTTGGGAATTTTTGGAGTAGTTTTGATGTTTATTTAATTAAAAACCTCACACAAGCTATAGGGACTTAAGTGAAATTTATCAAAGTTTCTGGACTAATTATTAACAAGCATAAAAAGTTCGGGATAAAAACTGCAAATTCACAAATAAATTGCGCGCATGCATCAATTAAACGTTCACAAGGGTATAAATGTTATTTCAGAAAAACTTTCATTCAAGTATTAACAAAGGAAATGTCCAGGACCGATCATGCAAAATCACCAATGCCCACATGATAACACACGTGCCTCTAGACAAGGAGGACTAGATAACAAATACCATAAACTATAGGGATTAAAGTGCAAAAAGTTTAAACTGTAATTTTTATTTTACAAAACATAAAGTGAAATAAATGCAGGATGAAAAGAGCAATATGCCCTCGATGCACGTGAGTAGCGCGTGGGGGCCACGTGTCTGCCACTGGTGAGGAGAGATCGTGCGGCTATGCCGGCGTCAGGTGTGAGATCTGACGGTGTCATGGTCGGGGACGTGGAGCGTACGATGTTGTTAGATATGACACCAAACGGTCTGACATGTTAGCTAGACGGACGGTCGGGATGGGAATTGAGGGGTAGTCAATCCAATTGCACAGAACACGTCTGGAACAACTGGGCCTGGATGAACTTCGTCGAAGCCAAGGATGAGATCCTCGGCCCAATGGAAGAACAACATGCACCAACGTGATCGTGAGACGATTTCGCGTTAGGTGAACGGCTCGGATGGGAGCTCCAATGACCGGATAGGCGTGACGGCGACCGGCACCTGGAGCTGCTCCGGCGAGCTATGGAGAGGATTGTCTGGGGGCCTTAAGCACGCGAACGGACCTGCAACGAGTAGCTCTAACTCAGAGCTATGCTCTGGTCTAGGTTATTTAGACTAAAACCCAAAGAAGCGACAGGGAGCGGAGTTTAGTTTCCGACCAAGGCGATAGGGGAAACCTCGAGCCTAATCTCGACTAGATGGCCAATGATCAAGGTAATCAGATAATGGAGGAAGATGGAGGGTAAGCGTGCGCGGATATCAAAGCGTTTGGATGTGGTGAAGCGAAGGCGGTGGTAGGCGAAAGATTGGAATCGAATTGATAATGGGGAAAGATGAGAGGCTCACCTGAAGGTCGGAATGGGTTCCTCAACTCCAGGAGAAGGTGGTCGTCGGGGTGATGGCCTTGACCAAGCGATGGCAGGCGAGGGAGGCTTCTCGCGGTGAAGGTCCGGCCACGAAGGGGGAGCGTCAGCGTTACTACACCAAATCGATCACCGGGAGGGTCTTCAGACGGCTGTTACCATGCTGAAGGTGCCTAGGGTATCAAGAGGGGGCGATGCACGAGCTGCCGACCAGGGGAGGCAGATAAAGAGATCTTATAGTGCTCCCAGGTGGCTGGAGAAATCGGGTAGAAACATGTAAACCGAGGAATATCCGTGCCTTCCTAGGGATCCGCGAGGGTCACGGATCCACGGGGAAGGTGCGGACAAAGAATTGTGGCATGGGTGCACGCGATCTGCCCGGGATAATTGGGAGAAGAAGGTCCAGCGTAGCATTCGGGTCGGGTCAAGCCATGGAAGAGTGGGTTCACCCGAGTCAACAATCTGACATGGGCCAATCACGGGCGTCTGAGGAAAAGACAAGATAGGCTACAGGACAAAATAGCAAGAAAAATAAAAAAATAGATTAAAATAATAAATGAATTTAAATTAAAAAATGAATAAAATGAAAATGTTTATTATTTTTCAAGGGATTTTTCTAGGATTTGTATTTATTGTTATGAAAAATAAATTATTATATATAAAGTATATTTTATTATATACATGTATACTATACCTATGTATTTTGTACAATTACTTTTAATTTATTATTTTTACAAAAATACCCCAATTTTTATATTTTTTTTTACAAAATAATTTTTGGAGTCTAAAACAATTTTTGTTTTATTTTTATTATTATTTTATATGTATAAACTAAATAGGGAAGCAGATATATACATGTATTATGTACAAGTGAGAGAAAGAATTTTATTCCATTTTATTTTATTTTTTTGTTTTTTATTTTACTTTTATAAATATATACAAGGAAGTAAAAACATATTTTTATTTTGGCAAAAATAAATGTTTATTTACACATATGATATATAAATAATAAAGAGTGGGCCCTATCTCTCTCTACTTATTTTAATTGGCGATAGGGCCACTACATGGCCTTCTCTTGGGGTTTGGGTCACTCAGTATTTATTCTAAATACTTCCTTCTTTTTCTCTTTATTCTTTATTCTTTTATATTTGCACAAATACATGCTAATTATGTAATATTAACACATGCATTCATATTGCTAAGTTATTGTATTTACACCTCTTTACATGATGTTTTGCCAAGATAATTAGCTAAAATAAAATAATAAAAATGATGAACATGGATTCATCACCCCCGTATACTACCTTTGCTAGTCCCTTAGCAAACACTTATTTGAAAAAGAAGTGAAAAGAGAAAGAAAACGAATAAGAAGGAGAATCAAGATTGATTATTAAACTTGTTTTCATTAAATTGGAGTATGTAGTTCAGTTAGGCCTTTGGATTATTAGTTTGTCAGAACCTTATTTAGACCTAGGCTTAAAACTCAACAGCCTCTAAGTTCCACCAATCTATGGTCAAGACTCCTCAATAATCCAGATCAGAACAAGTCTACATACACAAACTCTAATGACCGTGAATCTTTTCTTGTACGGTGTAAGTGTCATGTAGCTCCCCACCTCAAAAATGGCAAAGTAACTACCCTCCTCAACAAGGAAACTCTATTGCCCTAGTCTGGCAGCTCTTTCCTCGAGGAACGGGGTATTCCCTTCTAAGTTCAAGTTCAACCGGCTCAAGAAGAGGAGGAAGAAGAGAATGGATCATGACCAATGTAGCCATGTATCCTTGGGACCCCAACTAGTGTAGCTAAGTCTCCCTGCTGCAAGCTTCATGAGATGGGAATGGGTAACATAAGCTTTGCTTTATTTGGCTATATACACTCCGGTGGGTATTTTATTTTCTATCAGAGCCAACACTTTTTTGGGGTTTCTCTTTCTTTTGCACATTTTTTTTCGATGTGCATATGTTCAACATATCTACATGGTGCAACATATATACATAAGGTGTTTTTCCTCTTGAGCCAGTAGACTATCCCTCTTTTGAAGCATTATTGCAACCCACAACTCCTGTATTTAGACCTCAATGCTGCCAGACCAAGTTGAGATGCACTTCCTTCAATAAAAGAAGACGAGAGATTCTGCCTAGAAGTATTACCCTTGTATGCTACCCCAAGCCAAGGAAGACTGCCTCCTCACCACCTCATCCATAGAGAGCTATGTATAAGGTGCTGGTGTAAGTAAAGCCATTGTCTGTGAGAGTCATGTGTGCGTTGTTAAGTATTCTACTTAGGCTCATCAAGATGACATGTGATCATAGCCTAGTGCACTTAATGAATAAGTCATTAATGGACCTAAAAAGTCTCAACCCTAAGCTCATTAAGGTTCCTCTTAGAATTAGATGGATTAATATCTTAACCAAGCTCCATTTTCCAATTTAATTCTAGTCTAGTTTAAATGTCAATCTATGATTCAAAAAACTATACAAGTATATACAAAAATATTTTTATGCAAATTTTTGAAAATACGCAAAATTTTTAAAATTGTTTGAATGAATGAATGCGTGGATGCCAAAGTTTGCAAACTATTTACCTACATTTACACAAGGGTTTTTGAAAACTTTTGTTTTTCAAACATTTTACAAAGCTTTTGTACTATATACATAATTTTGATATCAAAATAT
Organism: Ottelia alismoides; assembly: GCA_037367405.1. Classification (NCBI taxonomy): domain Eukaryota; kingdom Viridiplantae; phylum Streptophyta; class Magnoliopsida; order Alismatales; family Hydrocharitaceae; genus Ottelia; species Ottelia alismoides. Next base: position 142,685 of record JAZKJV010002332.1, read on the forward strand.
TTACACAAATTTTACAAACAAAATATTTTTACAAACATTTGTACAAAAAAAAATTTTATAAATAGCTATGTATGTGCAAGAAAGAATTTTATGTACAAAATTTTTTTTAAATTATTACGGTTTTTAGATAAAGGATTTTAGCCATTTTATTTATTAACACACGCACACAAAGTACGAGTTATGGCTAAAGTATATATGAAATATATACGACACACCCTATACTTAGCTCGAACGATGTCCTCAAAGTGGATAAAGAGCGACGAAGAAGACATAACTCATGCTTTGTATAGGGAAGTTAAAAGAAATTCTATACTACAACGACGAATCAAACAATAGAATGAAGAGATCTTGGTGTTTCCCCGTATACATAGGATTAAGTAATCATAAGTATAGTAGGTTGTACACAAAGGGAACTTCGAGTGAAAGAATGTAAAGGGTCTACCTCCCCTATACTTAGGGTAAAGTATCCCTATGTATAGGCAACAAAACAGAGATAAAAAGAATTAAAAGAGAAATCAAAAATCTGACACCCCTCCACCCATACTTAGGGTAAAGTACACCATAACTATAGCATAATCATAAGATGCAAATGGGGTGTTGGACTGAAGAATGAGATGATATGGACATCTGGACCTATACAAAGCAGAAGACAGTGATAATCATGCATGAGATGTAATAGATGTGAGTCAAAGACCACATCTCATGCAAAATGATTAGGGGCGATGTCAATGACCAGTGGATCATGATCTAGATATAGTTTGAGCCGCTTCCCGTTAACACGAAAGTTAGACTCAGATGACATCTCAGATATGTCAATACTCCCATTGTCATGTACATTTCGGACTAGGTATGGTCCCTTCCACTTGCTCTACAACTTCACTGGAAATAATCTAAGCCTAGCATCGAACAACCATACTCTCTGATCTGGCTCAAACTGCCTATGGCTCATATAAGATTCATGCCATTCCTTTACCCTCTCCTTATACTGTAGGCTGCTCGAAAAGGATGAATTTCTAAGCTCCTCCAGGGCTCCCAATTATGCCTTCCTCTGATCTCCTACACTCACTGGATCCAATAATATGTCTGTGACTTCTGAAAGTGAATTGTGCCTAATCTCAATAGGTAAATGGCAGGGTCTAGAAGGAAATCTAATATGCCCACAAGATCGAGTCCAAAAGCGGTTACCTATCCTTTCGGTCTGGGCGGACTACCTTCTGCAGCATCGTATTCATCTCCCAGTTCGACTCTATAGCAAGACCATTGGTCTGAGGATGATATGGAGTGGCAACTCGATGGTCTATGCTGAACTCGCTAGAAAGGGCCTTCCTCCTAAATGAGGCGAAAGGGAGATGTACGCAAAGGAGTCTAGAGGGAAGACCAATATGCCCACAAGATCGAGTCCAAAAGTGGTGACCAATCCTTTTGGTCTGGGCAGACTACCTTCTGCAGCATCGTCTTCATCTCCCCGTTCGACTCTTCAGCAAGACCATTGGTCTGAGGATGATATGGAGTGGCAACTCGATGGTCTATGCTGAACTCGCTAGTAAGGGCCTTTACCTTGTCGTTGATGAAATGAGACCCCCCTCAGATATCAAAACTCTAGGCACCCCGAGCCGTGAAAAGATATTCTTCTTCAAAAATAAGCAAACAGTCCTAGCATATGCGGTTCGAGCGGGGATGGCCTCAACCCAACGACTAACATAATCAACAACAAATAGAATGTACTAAAATCCCTGACTCTTAGGGAATGGACCCATGAAATCGATGCCCCATGCGTCAAAAACCTCACAGAAGTGAATGGGCTGCATCGGCATCATATCACGATGTCCACAAGTGCCCATCCTCTGACAGTTAGTACACCGCTTCACGAATCCATCAGAATCCTTGAAGAGGGTAGGCCACCATAGGTCGGATTGGAGCACTTTCTGTGCCATTCTCCTCCCAGAGTGATGTCCTTCTGCCTCAAGCTTATGGCAGTATGTGAGGACGCTATGGTGCTCCTCCTGAGGAATGCATCGACGCTAGACGCTATCCCCTCCTTCGTGATAAGGGATGGGATCCTCCCAATGGTAGAACCTAGCCTTCGCAAGAAAGGTCTCATACCGCTACCTGGGACAACCTTGTGGAACTTTCTTGGCAACAAGGTAGTTCACAATATCGGCGTACCACGGGAGTGAGACGATAGTAAGGATCGCCGCATCTGGGAAGGTCTCTCAAATGGGATCAGTCTGCTCAGATTCCTCAAGATGCTCTAATCGGGAAAGATGATCCGCCATCACATTCTTGACTCCAGGTTATCCTTAATCTCAATATCAAACTCCTGGACTATAAGGATCCATCTAGTCAATCTTGCTTTGGCATCCTTTTTTGCCATGAGGTACCTGATGGCGATGCGATAAGTAAAGATAGTCACCTCCGATCCAATGATGTATGATCTGAACTTATCTAAGGAGAAAACTACTGTTATCATCTACTTCCCAGTGACGGTGTAGTTCTGCTACGGGGCATCCAAAGTACGGCTAGCATAGTTAATGGCAAATGGCACTCCATCCCTCCTTTGCCTCAGTACGGCCCCTAAGGTAAAATCGAAGGCATCCATCATAATCTCGAATGGGAGAAACCAATCAGGTGGCTGAAGGACAGGAGCCTCAACAACTAGACTCTTGAGAGTCTCAAATGAAGCAAGACACTTATCATCTACAACAAACTCGGTGTCTTTGGCAAGAAAATCAGTCAACGATCGGGCAATCCCGCTAAAATCATAAATGAATCGTCGGTAGAAATCGACGTGCCCCAGAAAAGACTGTAACTGTTGCAAGTTGGACGGTAGATTGAGTTTCCTGATGATATTTACCTTGGCTAGATCAACCTCCATGCTGTTGTTGGAGATGATATGACCAAGCACCGTCCCTTGAGTCACGATGAAGTGACTCTTCTCCCACGATAAAACAAGATGGACCTTGATGCATCGCTGAAGGACACAGTCTGCGTAGTCAAGAAAAGCGTCAAACCCATCGCCATAGACCGAAAAGTCATCCATGAAGACCTCCAAGTACTCACCCACCATGTCCGAGAAGATGGATGGCATGCACCTTTTGAATGTCGCCAGGGCGTTTCATAGACCAAAGGGCATCCATCTGAAAGCATATGTCCCAAATGGACAGGTAAATGTAGTCTTGTCATGGACTTAGGGCGCAATGGCCATCGGATTGTAACTGGAGTACCTGTCAAGGAAACATTATTGACTCTTCCCAGCTAGACACTCTATAATCTGATCAAAAAAAAATAGCGGGAAATGATCCTTCTTGGTGGCATGATTCAATCATCTGTAGTCCACACAAACCCTCCAAGAAGTGGGTACCCGGGTAGCTATCTCCTCTCCAGACTCCCTGACAACTGTAGTGATGCCCGTCTTCTTGGGCACCACATGTAATGGACTAACCCACTTGTAGTCGGAGATGGTGTAGATAAAATCGGTGCTCCACCATTTCGAGATTTCCTTCATGACAACCTCTTGAAGGTTCGGGTTCAGCCATCACTGGAACTCACGTGATGGCTTGGCGTCCTCTTCTAGATAGATATGATGGGAGCACAGGGCCGGACTTATCACCTGGAGATCAGCTACACTCCATCCTACCGCCTTGCGGTTCTTTTCAAGAACCTCCATCAAATGAGATTCTCGCTCTCCAGTCTAATCTGCTGAGATAATGACTGGGTGCATCTCATGCTCGCCCGTAAGGAATCTATACTTTAGCGACTGTGGTAAGGGTTTCAGCTCTGGGCAATTGGGAGCTGGCAAATCTGGCCTCTGAAAAGTCTGAGTGAAGGCAACCAAATCTACACGTGAGAACTCCCACTGATCATGAAGACCTCGTGGAGACTGCTCTACTGGTGTATTTGTACTCTATATTGGATCCGTCTCCACCCTAGCTATTGGCTCTGTGGGAATCAGACACGGTATTAACTCATCAAACTTGGCCTAATCTATGTCTGACTCCGAGGGATCTGAACCTGAATCACAAGAAATATCAACTGGCTCGCTATCCTTAACATGGTCTGCAGCCTTGAATGTGTCCTCTGCCAAGAGTGTTCTCTCCAAGGTCTCCTCTGCTGGAATCTGTGAATATGTGACATCTGAATGTTAGAGGATGGCTTGTGAAATGGGATCATTCTAAGCGGCTTCATCATCTGTAATCACAAAATCTCACTCCTGGTGGACGTCTTGCTCTGCATCTGTCATCTGCTCTGATCACAGAGCTTCTCGGAGCAGGCTGAATCTCACACTCTGGTCTCATTGATCGTCTCTGTTTGTATAATTTCACTCTAGACGTGAAAGTACACCTTCCCGCTATCATGGTTGGACACTGCTTTGGGTGTGGCCAAGAACGGGCATCCTACAATTATGGGAGTATCAGTCACAGACTTAGGGATCTCCATGTCCAACACAACGAAGTCCATGGGGAATTTCAGGCCCTGAATTGTGATGACCACGTCCTTCAACAACCCCTTCGGCCTCTTGACAGATCTTTCAGCAAACTGAAGTTCTGTCTTGCTCTGTCAAAGAGTGCCAAACTCAAATCAGTCGAGTAAGGTTGCCGGAAGTAGGTTGATGGAAGAGCCGCTGTCTAAAAGAGTATGATCGAACATCTGCTCATGGATGTGACATGTGATATAGGGAGCTCCTGCATCTGGTTTCTTGGCTAGCAGATGGTTCTGAATGGCGAAGCAAGTGGCACGAGTGAGCACATGGATCTCTGCATGGTGGTTCCTCTTCTTCCTATCAATGGTAGTCTTCTCTCTAAGGTTATCTAGAAGAGAGGGATGTGCTCAAGGGCCTCCTATAGAGTCAGTTGAATCTGGTACTGTCTATCATCTGCGGGATGAACTCTAACTGTTGGTATTTTTTTGAGTTTTCTTTTTTATTCCCCGTAGCCAAGAAGAGTGCTTGACGGAAGGGGATGGTTGGGCCCCCCTCAGATAGAGGGATAGGAACAGATCCTTGTTGCTGAGACGAAACGGAATCCATACAAACATCTCCAGGCATCGCAGATGGACTCGAAAATAAAGAACCCTTTCCTTTATTAAATTTTTATTTTTTTTCTAAAAAGTCCCGAGATACAGAAACAGAGTGAAATGCAACAAGAATAGAAGGGGTGGCCTCAGTACCGCCCACGGCATCTGGACATGCATCATCAGCATCGCTCTCTAGCTCAACATCACAAAAACTGGTGGCATTAGCACCACCTCCTACATCTGGTGAAGCGATGGCCTTAGCATCTTCAGTTGGATCTACATCCTTGGTGGAGTCATCACCACCATCATCAACATCATCATGAGCAGCATCAGCATCGCTCTCCTCCTCATCTCGCACTCCTGAGTCATCATGGTGTCGTCGCTCAAACGAGGCACCGTCGGCTGGCATCCTATCGCTCCTAAGTGTAACAAAATCAGCATCAAAGGTATATGCATTAATATCACCCAATGAATTACTCGGAGTGGTAACCTTTGTAAACTGTACCTGCTCAGACTTCCTATTCAGGTTGTTCGGATTCAACTCGATCAGAGCGGGTATGGCAACCTTGCCCTTGACTATCTCCCTCATCTTATGACGGAACTCGTCCATCTCCCGCCTAAAGGTAGGCTGCTGCTCGGAGATAAGGTGGGCTAAGTCATCAAGTTTTGGGTTCTCATAGGCTGGCCAATGTGAATCGGACAGTTTGCCTCTCTGGAAGTGAGGCTGCTGTTGTTGGGAAGGATGAGGGGGATATTGCTGAGAATACTGCCGAGGCTGCTGCCTCCTCCACGATTGTCCCGGGTAGTAGGGACGAGGACCCTACTGCGAGTGCGGTTGTGGCTGTGAGAACTGGGGCTGCTGCTGCTACTGGTTGTACTACTCACCCTGAACTGGAGGTTGTTGTTGGGATGAGGCACCTTCGATCGACCATCAGAATCCGGGATGGTCTCGACAGATCCCAGGCTGAGGTCGGTCATACCAAATCTTGTTGACTTCCATCAACTGCTCCTGCTCAAAAAGGCATGGGGGGAGAACTACCAGGGGCTGATCTGACTGGTAGACTACCATCTGAGTGTCCTGAGATAGGGGTAGATGGATGTACTACTGTTGCAGCTACTGGAACGGCTCCACCTGAATATGGTGGACCAGTCTGTAGTGGGCGGAGGGCTGGGTTGAGCTGCTGTTACTGGGGTCAACCCGTGACCTGAGACGATGTTGAGAAGCCGTCTGTGCCATCTGGAGACACATGATCTGGGTCTTCAGGTCACTCAACATCTGTACCATCTGATCTGATTGGGACAAACCCTGGCACTACTTCTTCTCAATTATCTCGATGTGGTCCAACTTCTCGCTGATAATGCCCATATCAGGGGCCAACGACTCTGCCTGTGTTGCGGTTGTTGAATATCTAGAAGGACCTATAGCGACCCTTGCTATCCTCTGATAGGACACAACCTGTGGTGTGGGCTTCCCCTGAGTGTAGAGGTGGTTCTGGGACATGACTGTATAGTTCTCTACCATCTCCTCGTAGATGGCCCTGACCTGATCCTCATCCTTCAGGAAATATGAACCGCCACATGATGCGTTCACGAGCCCCTGCAGCTCCGGTGTTAGCCCGCAGAAGAAACTCTGAACAAGGTTGGGCTTGGATATATCATGATGAGGACACCGGTAGCTCTCTGAATCGGTCCCATGTTTCATGAAACTGCTCGTTGGGAAGCATGGAGAAGTTGTTGATGAGGGCCCGCGCTGCATTCGTCTGGTTGAGTGGATAGTACTTATTCAAGTACTCATTCCAGAGTTGTTCCCAAGATGTCACGTATCTCCCTAAATGCTTCAGCTAATCGGCTGATCTGTCGACGAGGCAGAACGAAAAGGCCATCATCTTGATGGTATCCTCGTACACGAATCGATCATGGTCCGTACTGCATATCATCTCAAACTCCTGGAGATGGAGATGCGGCTCCTCGGTGGCTAGCCTGTGAAATCTGGGCAGTAACTAGATAGTTTGAGGAGGGAGCTTGATGTCTCCCAGAATGGCAAGCAACTTGATCCAACGGTGCGTCAGAGTTGCAGTGGGGTTGTGCAACTCTCTCATCGGGCGTGCTGGTCGGAATGGATCCACTAGTTCCTCTCGATCTCGTCACTCTCCTCCTCCAAGTTCTAGAATCTCTCCTCCTCGACCGGCTCTGTTCTGCTCTTCTCGTTCCGCTCGCATCTGAGCCATCTCCCTATGCATGTCGGCCATGAAAGACCCCTGGTCTTTGATCTGACGCTGTATGGTCTCCAAGGAGGCTAACAAGGTGTTGTTGATGGCATCCTGATCAAGTACATGTGTGAGTCTGGTTGGGTCCATCAGTGCGCTCCTCGTTGCTGGCCATTGTCTCTACAAAGGCAAAAGACCCGAACTCAAGTGTTGTCAAATGAATATACATCTGTTATGGTCTCTGCTCTAGTACTGCAGGACTGGTAGAAGTGTGGTCAAGGGGGAAAAGGGTGGTGTCGAACTCGGGTTCAGAGAGTAGGTCTGGGCTCTCACAAACCAACTTAGACGACTGGGGCAGAGTGCATGAAAGAGGCGCAACCAGAGGTTGCCTAAGGGACCTCCAGTTCATCATCGTGATGTAGAGAGGAAGGCCGATGAATGGAAATGCCTCGTCTACCCTTCTTAATTCTATCAAATTATTGATCAAATTAAAAGTTTAAGCTCGTTGCAATCGGGTAATCAAGACTTCATCAAAAACACCACTCAGACTTAAATGAATATCAAGTTTAAGTGGCAGATTTATTTTACTTGAGCAAGCCCAACGTCGAACCAAGGGAGGCCGCTGTCTCCTTAGGTATTCGAATCCATGACTGACAGGGAATGGACCAATGAAGTCGATGCCCCAGGCGTCAAAGACATCACAAATGATGACAGGCTGCATCGACATCTCATCCTTGGAACCAACGGTTCCTCCCATTCATCGGGATACTGGGTAGGACTTCATAAAGGTGATCGCATCGCGAAACAAAGTCGGCAAGTATAAGTCACACTGAAGTACCTTTCATACGGTCCTCTTCCCGGAGTGGTGTCCTCCTGCCTCCATACTGTGGCATAAAGTAAGGACACTTTTATATTCCTCCTGAGAAATACAATGTCTCCATACACAATCCGATCCTTCAATGAAAAGGATCGGATCCTCCCAATGGTAATGTCTCGAATCCGACTTCAGCCGGTCTATGTGGCTTTTGGGTCAATTTTCGGGAACTTTCCTGGAGACAAGATAGTTCACGATATTGGCATACCATGGGAGTGAGTCGACAACAAAAATCGACTCGTCGGGGAAGGAGTCTCGAATTGGCATATCATCATAAGCATTAAGATCCTAGAGACGGGAGAGGTGATCAGCTACTTCATTCTTCATTACAGGTTTATCACCAATGTCCAAATCAAACTCCTGGATAAGCAGAATCCACCTAAGAAGATGCGCCTTCGTGTCCTTCTTTTCCATTAAGTATCATAGCGCTGTATGGTCCGTGAATACATCTACCTTAGACCGATTAAGTGAGATTTGAACTTATCCAAGGCAAACACTACGTCAAGCATCTCCTTTTCCGTAGCTGTATAGTTACACTGAGCAGTATCGAGCACTTTGCTTGCATAGTGTATAGAGAACAGGACGCCATCCCTCCTTTGTCCTAACACAACCCAAACAACAAAATCTGATGCGTCCATCATGATCTCAAAATGTAGAGACCAATCTGGGTCTTGTAGGATCGGGGCATCCATGATCATTCCTTGTAATTGCTTAAAGGCTTCAAGACATTTGTGATCAAAAATGAACTCCATGTCCTTGCCTGAAAGCTCAGTTAGCGGTCAGGCAATCTTATAGAAATCCTTGATAAATATTCGATAAAATCCAACCTGCCTGAGGAAGGACCGCAACTATTTTACGTTGGTTGGTGGCTGGATTCGTCTGATCACGTCTACCTTGGCAGGGTCAACCTCCATCCCACTCTTGGAGATGACATGCCCCAACACAATGCCCTCCATCATCATGAAGTGACTTTTCTCCCAGGAGAGCACCAGATTGATCTCACAACATGACTTGCGGACTCGATCCAGATTCTTAAGAGAGGAGTCGAAGGAATCGTCATGAACCGAGAAGTAATCCATGAAGACTTCCAGGAATTTGTCGATCATTTTGGCGAATACAGCAATCATGCACCTTTGAAATGTACGAGGAGCATTGCATAGCCCAAAGGGCATACGCCCGAAAGCAAATGTACCAAAGGGGCATATAAACGTGGTTTTCTCCTGGTCCTCAGGAGCTATGGCTACTTGATTGTAGCCCGAGAACCCATCTAAAAAGCTGAAGAAATCTTTCCCCGCTAATCTCTCTAAGATCTGATCAATAAAGGTAGGGGGAAATGATCCTTCTTCGTCGCAACATTCAGGTGTCTGTAATCCACACAGATGCACCACGACGTGGGTACTCGTCTCATGATCTCCTCTCTGTCCTCAATGGTGGTCGCCTGAATTCCCAACTTTTTCGGGACAACATGTATTGAAGCCACCCATTTGGAGTCGGAGATGGGATAAATAAAACCCATGTCACACCATTTTTCTTTCACCTTCTTCACTACCACTCGTAAATTTGGATTCAATCGACGTTGGAATTCATGAGAGGCTTTAGCCTCATTCTCCAGGTAGATATGGTGCGAAAACAAAGCAGGATTTATCCCGTGGAGATCGGAGATGCTCCAGCCTATCGCCTTGTGGTTTTTCTAAAGGATCTCTAGCAAGCGAGATTCCTGCTCCTCGGTCAATCGCGAGCTGATGATGACCGGATATTTCTTCGTTTGTCCCGTAAGGAAGGCGTAATTTAGTGTCGTGGGTAAAGGCTTGAGCTCAGGTAAGGTGTGATCATTAAGGAAGTCTGGCTCAATCGAATCTGTCTATGTGCTGGTAGTGGTTGGATCAGTCATTGAAATTTCTGCCACCAACTCATTCGGCTCTGGAGTCGGATCATCAAAGGTTTCATTAATTTTGTTATTTGTTTTTTATTTTTGTTTTGATTTAAATTTAGATTTTTCTAGAGCCGCTACGTGTCACCCATATTATTATTATTATTTACTTCTTTAATTATTTCAATTAAATTATTTTAATTAATTAATTTAATTATTATTAATGTTATTTAAATAAGCACCACGTGGCCGTATCTCAATGCGCCACGTGGCACCCCCTCCTTATCTCTCCTCTGGTCACGTGCTGCGCACGTGACCTTCCCCTCCCCTTCTCCAAGGACATGCAAACACCATCTCCCTCTCTTCCGTTTCTTGCAGCGCAAGGACCCCCAACTCGCCCCACGACCTCCTCACCCATCCGCACAACGTGTCGCAACCACCCGCTCGCCCACGAAACCCCCTCTTTCTAATCATTCCTCATCACCCCACTCTGCATACCTCACCCACGGACCCTACATCCTGCGCTACTTCTCTTTGCGTCGACCGTAAAAAGTTGACGACCCCCTACTATTCATACATCTGCCTTGCTGGGTATTGAGTGAGTTCTGGAGAGAGTGTTATTGGTGACAGCGAGTGCCACCCATCTGAGCGAATACCTCCCCGTGTCTAGGCGAGATCCAAGGTGACCATCCGGTGACCTTATTGCGAGCTCTTCAAGCTCGCCGAGCTCCGCATGAGCCACGGCGTTGAGCGACAATCGAAGGACCTCTCCCGATCGAGCTCCTTCTTCCCAGGAACCCACGCATTTCACCCCAGGTAACTTCTTCTTCTTTCACGTACTTTCTTCGTCATCTTCTTCCTTTATTTCTCTACCACCGTTCTCTCTCTCTCTCTCTGATCCACCATTATCCATCCACTGAATCACCAAAAGTTTTACACATTCATGGATAAATCATATGTTTTGAATCTAATGGAGTTTTTTCTTGAATTTTTTAGAGCAATCTCATTAACCAATTAATCCAACATTTAAGCAACTTAAACAAATGCATGGCAAAACAGGGGAATTTGTGAAATCCCTTATTTTTGCCCCACGTTCTCTCTCCTCCTCCTTCTCTCTTATCCTTCCTCTCTTCTTCCATCTCCACCCTCTCATCCCTCCCCCAAGGTTCGCCTCGCACGGCCCGCACGTGGCCACGTCTTCATCGACACACCGCCGACGCCAGCAGGTCTACTTCGCCACACCATCGACCGCCCCTCCTCCCAACAGCAGGTTGCCACCCTATCCTTGCTGGCAGTACAAGCTCTAGAAGCACCTCCATCAACCACGTACTTCGCCACGCCTAGAGCTGACCACTCCACCTCATCGACAACGACTGCAGTATCGTCATCAACGGGCGTGTGTCACCCTATGCTCATCTACCGTAGCTCCTCGCGTGGAGCTCCGCCAGTCCACGCCCCCACCACCCCGCACGGGATCAGCCACCATCTACCTTTGGTCTTCCCGACCTCGATTGACCGCCCTCCGCGCCTTTGGCCGCAGTGCCTTCACGAACACAGCAAGCCCCAAGCTATCTCGCTGCATTCCAGTCATTGCACCTGCAGCGCCTCCTGCCTTCGCTGTAGTGCATCCTCCGCTCATGCCTCAGCCAGCGCCTCCCACGTGATCTCCGCGAGCAGAACCTACAGCGACTTCTTCATCAAGCCACTAATCAGCCACCACCATCTCCCACAAAATTAAAGGGGGGGGGGGCAAAGAGAAAATATAACAAAGAGAGAAAGGCATTCAAAAGAGTCACGTGGAGGGAGCCACCTTTTGGGGATTTTACGCATACACCCCCTACACTTCCAAAAATAACAAGTAAGACCCGATCATCTGAGTCACGTGAGGAGCACGGATCTGAAGCCCCTAGAGCTCCTGGAAATTACACTTGTGCCCCGCTAGTCTGAGGTCACGTGCACTACACGAGTCAACTGGAGAAATTGCATATCTACCCTAGCGTGTTTAGGTAATCTCATCTCAGTCCAGTAAGCATATTTCCTTATTCAATTTTAATTTTGTATTGCATTTATATCCCTGTGTTTACACGTTTATTTAGGCATTCAATTAGCTTCATTTTTAAATTCCAAAAATTGTAACTTGTATAATATCTTATGCTTTGTATTTGTTGATGTTTGTTTAATTTCTAGGAGCAATATTCTATTTAATATAATTTTTTTGGTAGAAATTAGCATATTTTGTCACTGTTCATTGTTAAATTCTTATTAAATTAATTGTCGCTTCAAAAATCACCAAAAAATCACATTAGGTAGAGTTTAAATACTACATTATGCTCAAAAATCATTGCATTTGCACGCATTACGAGGCCTTAATAAATTAATTTGTATTTTGCTTAATTGGCTTTTAGTAGGTCCAAAATTAATTATTTTTAAGGTTTAACATTTTTCCCGGAATCCTCTCACATAAAGTCATCTAGGATAATTTTAGTTCTTCAAAATAATTTAATTTATATTTACTAATTAATTTTGCAAAAATCACCATGCATTCATCTTTAATTCCTATTAAATTCATACATAGTCTAAAAATTCCAAAAAAATTGTAGACACTTAGTTTCATATCATTCCATCATCTGACCATGTTTCATTAATTTTGGACTTTATTTGATTATCTTTATAATTTAAGTTGTAAATTTGGACTGAAATTGCATTGTTTTTCCTTTATTGCACAAAAATTCCTAAAAAAGACCAAAAATATTCTTCTGAAAATCTGATCTTAAAATTAACTAAAAATTTACCTATGGAGACAACTGCCTCCCTGAGTTCTACGTTGCAAGAGCTTGCCCATGTAAAATAAATTTGTCGCTTAAACTTGATATGCATTTAAGTCTTAGTGGTGTTTTTGATGAAGTCTTGATTACCGGACGGCAACGAACTTAACTTTTAATTTGATCGATAATTTGGTTGAATTAACAAGGGTAGATGGCACATTTTCAAAATGGTATTGTTGCTGGGGCTGCGTTGCGCCGCGCGCGGGCGACCGATGGGAAGGAGTAGAGGACCTTACGGCTGGATCTAGCGGAGGTGGACCCACTACGATGGCGCGCAGACAGTTGGTGGCCGCGCAACCGGAGGGCACGTAGGTGTAAGGCTGGCCGACCAAGCGGTGCAAGCAGCCATGGCTGAGAAGGGCCGCGTCCAAGGAGGGGGAGCGTGGTCGGCCAGAAGCTCCTCCTCTCTTTTTTTATTATTTTTTTGGATTTTTTTGTATTTTTTTGAAATAAAAAGAATGTAGAAAAGAAATGTGGTGGTTATATTGTGATGGTGGTGTGTTTGATGTATATGGTGATTGTGATGGTGTGTTTTATGATGAACAACAAGGAAGAAAATTGTGAGATAAAAAATAAAATGACAAGGAAAAGGAGAGGGATTACTTACCTATGATTCGCCGCAATTTGGAGGAGCTATGCTGCAACTCCGATCATCGCTTCAAGAAGATGACGGATGCTCCGAAGCTCTGGTAGCCGACGTGGATATATGTTGCAACGTGAATAAAAAAATCCACGGATCTTGTCGAAGGGAATAGCCGTCGTCGCTCTACCTAAACGTGTCGCAACTGTCACCTACAACCGAAGGGGGTTCTTGGCTCTCGTCTCTCAATTGGCGGATGATCGAAAATGGTGGAGATGATGGGAATAAAAAGGAAGAGGAGAGGGAAGTTGGAGAAGAAGTGGAGAGAATGGAGTGGTGGAGAGAGTGGTGACTTGGAGTGGAAGACAAGTAAGGTTGAAGAAGTAAAAGGGAAAAAATAAATAAAATAAGTAGGCTATTCAAAATAAAAGAGAAAATAAAGGTAAAAGAAAATACTAAAATAAATTAAAATAAATAAATAAATGTAAATAAATAATTAATTAAAATCAACAAATAATAATAAAATAAATAAAATAAAATCCGAAAATAATAAAAAATGGTTGACATGTGGTGGCTCCAGAAAAATCGAAATTTAAATCAAAACAAAAATTGAAAAGAAATACAAAAGAGGTCAAATCAAAAGGTGGTTAACACAAAAGTTGCCCATCACGACGAGATCTACAACTTTCGTGAAGGGCCGAAAATCAAAAGAAGTCATTTGTACAAAATGTATATTTGGGTGGTACCTTATTGATATAAAATACTGCATTTTTATGTTTTGCATTTTTTGTCATTTTTAAATAATACAATATACAACAACAACAAAGCCTTTTCCCACAATTAAGTAGGGTCGGCTACATGGATTCTTCGCCTCCATTCAGATCTATCTTGGGTCAATCTCGGAATTATATCCAGCAAACTATGATCCCTTCGTATAGTCTCTTTCCAACACTTCTTGGGCCGTCCTCACCCTCTCTTAGCCGGCTCAACATCCCAACACTCGCATCTCCTAACCGGTGCATCAGTTGACCTTCTTTGCAAATGACCAAACTATCTTAAGCGGTTTTCTCGCATCTTATCCTCGATCGGAGCTACACCAACTTTCTTTATGATTGCATCATTCCGAATCCGATCTTTACGTGTATGTCCACACATCCATCTTAGCATTTTCATTTCTGCTACAGCCATTCTCTGCACATGTCTATGGTTCACAGGCCAACATTCAGAACCATAAAGCATAGCAGGTCTCACGGTTGCTTTGTAAAACTTTCCTTTAATTTTTAAAGGTATTTTCTTATCACAGAGAACAGCGGAGGCTCCTCTCCACTTTAGCCAGCCTGCATTTATTCTATTAGTAACATCTCCATCAATTTCTCCATCATGTTGCAAAATAGATCCCAGATATCTAAAAGAATCTCTCTTCTGGATGTTATCGTCACCAATCTTCACCTCGATTCCTTCACCATTGCTTCCATCAAAGGTGCATTCCATATATTCCGTCTTAGCCCTACTTATACGAAAACCTTTAGTCTCCAATGCATGTCTCCAAAACTCAAGCTTCTCATTTACTCCATCTATAGTCTCGTCAATCAACACAATATCATCAGCAAATAACATACACCAAGGTACCTCGTCCTGAATGTGACTTGTCAACTCGTCCATAATCAAAGTAAAAAGAAATGGACTCAAAGCTGAACCTTGATGTAAACCAATGTTGATATCAAAATAGTCAGTCCTCCCTGTCGGGGTCCTTACACAAGATAAAGCCCTATCATACATATCCTTTATGAGATTAATGTATAGGACAGGTACTTGTCTCTTCTCCAAAACTCTCCATAGTATCTCTCGTGGGACGGAATCGTAAGCCTTCTCCAAATCAATAAAGATCGTATGGAGATTCTTCCTTTTAGCCCTATAAATCTCCATTGTTCTCCTCAGCAAATGGATGGCTTCAATAGTTGAGCGACCTGGCATGAATCCGAATTGATTTTCTTTTATTTGGGAAACTTGCCTCAACCTTCTTTCAATCACACGTTCCCAAATTTTCATAGTGTGACTCATCAGCTTGATACCTATGTAATTTGAACAATTTTGAATGTCTCCTTTGTTCTTATAAAGAGGCACCACGATACTCCTCCTCCAATCTTCAGGCATTTTCTTACTTCGCCAAATAACATTGAATAGATTCGTAAGCCAAGTCAAACCACGCTCACCTAAAACTTTTCCAAACTTCTACAGGGATGTCATCCGGTCCAACACCTTTCCCAGGTCTCATAACCTTCAAAGCCTCCTCTACTTCTTTTCTTTGTATTCGTCTATAGCATGCACGAATGAAGTAACTTTCACTACTAGCTAGATCACCCAAAGTGATCTCTCTATTTCCTTCTCCAATGAAAAGTTTACGGAAGTATTGCTCCCATCTAGTCTCTATATCCTTCTGATGAACAAGCACGTGACCTTCCTCGTCCTTAATGCATCTCACTTGAGAAAGGTCTTTGGTCTTTCTTTCTCTTGCTTTGGCCAACCTGAATATATCCTTCTGGCCCTCCTTAGAGTTGAGATTTTTATACAAAACCTCATAAGCTTTTGACTTAGCTTCGCTTACAGCCTTCTTCGCTTCCTTCTTCACTATTTTATAGTCTGTGACAGTTTCCTCTGTTCTATCCTTAGACATAGCTTTAAAGCAAGCTCTTTTAATTTTTAGCTTCTCCTGCACCCCTTCACTCCACCACCAAGCCTCCTTTTGACCTGGAGCTCCTCCTTTTGACTCGCCTAGCATCTCTTTGGCTACCTTTCGGATACAAGATGCTACTGCCTCCCACATCTCATTTGCACTACCGCTACAATCCCAAGATAAGTCTTCTAAAACCTTCTCCCTGAAGCTTGATTGCTTCAGCGGAAGATTCCACCACCTAGTTCTAGAGATCTTAGGAACCTTCCTTTTCTTCACCAGCCCTTTTATTTGTAAATCCAAGACTAAAAAGCGATGTTGGGTTGTCAAACTCTCTCCAGGGATTACTTTGCAATCTTTGCAACACAACCGATCTCTTCTCCTCAACGCAAAGTAATCGATCTGTGTTCTAGTTGTGCCACTCTTATAAGTAATTAAATGCTCCTCCCTCTTCTTGAAAAGAGTGTTTGCTATGAAAAGATCATATGCAGTTACAAAATCCAGAATGACTTTTCCCTCTTCGTTTCTATCCCCAAAACCATGTCCTCCATGCACACTTGCATACCCTAAAACATCTTTTCCCACATGTCCATTAAGATCTCCACCTATGCAAACCATCTCTCTTTGTGGGATTACTTGTAAAATCTTATCCAGATCCTCCCAAAAAGCTTGTTTAGTCCTTTCATCTAAACCAATTTGTGGTGCATAAACTGAGATGATATTCAGAATAATTCTTCTTGAAGCACCAACTTTAGCAAAATAATCTGATCCCCAAATCTTTGCACCTCAACCACACAATCCTTCAAATCTTTATGAACAACCACTCCAACACCATTTCTTCCCTTATCTTTACCTGAATACCAAAGTTTAAAGCCTGTCTTCTCGATCTCCCTTGCTTTCTCTCCAACCCATTTAGTCTCTTGAAGACATAATATATTAATCTTCCTTCTTTCCATTGTATCCACTATCTCCATCAATTTTCCAGTTAAAGTACCGATATTCCAACTACCAATCCGTAACTTCCTTTGCAATCTCTTTTGGACTAACTTCTTTACTCGCATGCGTCCACTATGCGAGAACCCTTGCAAATTTTGGACTGCATCCGGGCGGTGATGCAACGGAACTAGATTATTTACCCGCATGCGTTCCTCATGCGAGAACCCTTGCAAATTTTGAACTACATCCAGGCTGCGATGTAGCGGCCCTTGCCAATTTTTCTTTGCATTCGGGCGATGCAACGCGTCGCAAGTAGGGAACGCCCCAACGAAATCTGTATGTTTGCTTAAATCCATGTTTAAAAGATCCGAACGGTTTCGAGATAAATTCATAAATAGTGTTCTTAGAAGAACTTTAAGAACACTATTTACGAATTTATCTCTCCTGCGCTGGCTGTCGGCTACCTAACGCGCAACCCTCCTCATTTACCCGGGCTTGGGACCGGCCATGGCTGAGTTAAACATATTTCCATTGCCGGGATTTGAACCCGGGTCGCCTGGGTGAAAGCCAGGTATCCTAAGCGGACTAGACGATAATGGACTTAAACCAGTTTCCGTTGCCGGGACTCGAACCCGGGTCTCTCGGGTGAGAGCCGAGTATCCTAGCCAACTAGACTACAACGGATTTTAAATAATAGAAAATAAAAAATAAAAATAGGGAAAATATGAAAGGAATATTTACAATTTAATCTATTTTTTTGGATATTTAATAATTAAGAAAATAAAAGGATAAAATGCAAGGGTATTTTGGTCAATGTGTCTATATGCAATAGGGGCCCAAAACCCAAGTTTTGCATACAAGCTCCTATTTTAATGAAATTGGTTTTGTTTTGAAGGTCTTTGAATGTATATTACTTTAAAAGTGAGTTGACCTAAATCTGACACTATATGAGAGAGAAATGTGCGTTTTAAGGCTCCTAGTTTCAAACTTGGACTATGGTTTTATTCGTCAATTTTACAAGTTAGTAATTTTTTGATATTTTTCCTTTATTAGCATTAGTAATATATACACTATGGAGTTGAATTTATTAGATTTGTAGTTATTATAAAATATATACAAATATGTGAAATATGGTGAATGTACATGTGATTTTTACAAGTGAATTTGGCTTCTTATTTAATGTAAATATGAATGTTAAAATGCATATATTATTTATGCATGCATGAATGCTAATTATGCAATATAAGTGGAAATATGCAACTAATTACTCAGGAACAAAGCTCTTTTTTCAGCTTTTAGAGTGATGAATAACATATTCATCAATTAGATCTGGAAAACACACAAGATCAGGAAAAACAATAGCTAATAGGTCAACAAGAGAGGTCAGAGTCCAGTCTCTGATGCCGGTCGGTGTCCCCCACAACGTATCCTAACAGCGTTGTATACGGGCTCTAGCGGCACATGACCTCTCAGGTGACCAAATTAGCTTTTTCTTTGTGATTTAATTAATTAAGTCCACTTAGTGATCTATAGGTGCAGGCAAATAGTTAGGACTGGAAACTTAATTAATTATGTCACAATAAAGATAAAACTCCTAAGTCTAGGGGCCAAAATCTCCAAGAATCAAAAATAAAAGAAAACTCAAACAATTAAAACTGGCGAAAAATCGCGGTGAGGTCCCTCGAGCACACCGGTGCTCGGTGAAACAGACCCCGATAATCAGCCAAGACCAAGTGTCTAAGTACTGTATTATTACAAATTATAGACAAAACTGAAGCTAAAATGCTAAAAATCCTCCAAGTCTTCTGCTCCCTCTCTCCTACGATCTCCTACGGCTCGATGAAACGAGTCGCCTCCTCTTCGCTCCGGTCCTTCGGTGGTCCTAAGAAAGCCGCCATTGCTCGTCGGGCCCTCATAAGAAATATAGAAACATAAGCTGGTCTGATCACAATTAAAAATAATAATAATAATTAAAAAATGAAGAAAAAGAAACAAAAATAAAAGCAAATAAAGAAAAATAGAAATGCAAAAAGAAGAAAAAGAAAATAAAGATAAAATCAAAACAGAAAACCGACTACTAAGCCATGCTCCTCGGCAACAGCGCCTTTCTGATGACCCGCTAATGCAACTAGGGTTAAGTAATATCGAAGTTCGTTTCGACCCGAATCACGAGGCACGGTCAACAAGTAAATCTAGACCACCAACAAAATCAAACAAGTATGAAAACCAAGGCAAGCGATCATGATAATTATTTAACCTGGTATAGCCACCAGGGACGAACACTAGGAGCACGGAATGAATCCTACGAAGTAGTCAAGTAATCCAAGAAATAAAGCTATTTTTGGTGTTTTTTAATTTTTAATTTTTTTATGATTCTCTTTTAAGAAAGGGAATAAAGAAATAACACAAGCAACAATCAAGCAAATATTTAAAAGTTTAAAAATACTCAAAAAATTCAAAACAAAATAATTTTTAGGTTTTTAAAATATTCAAGTTTTTTCTGGTATTTTCTAAGATTTTTCAGATTTTTATATAATTTTAGAAAAATGAAAGAAAGATGAAAATTGCAAACAGTGTATTGCCCAGATGTAGAGGCAAATTAAAAATATCTAAAGTGGCTCTAAAATCTTGGCAACAATTTTTATGCAAATATAAAATAAACTCTAACTATAGAAATTGAAAACATGTTTTTTTGTTTTTTAATGAATTTTAATTATTTTTATAAGGTTCTTGGTCTTTTTCAATTTTTAGTTTTTTTATAAAAGAAAATTGATTAAAAATCATGAAAAGTTAAAACAAGACAAAACAAGCACACACACGAATTGTCTCAAAATTTTTAGAGGTATTCTTATATTTTTAACTGATTTTCCAAAATAGTCAGGGACACTTTTTATGGTTTTTGATTTTTAGAAAATACCAAATAAAATCAAAATATGTCTCAAAAATTATGGAAAATACTATAAAGTGGCAAGAGCCATGTGTAAATTTTGGGGAATTTTTGAAGTAGTTTTGATATTTATTTAATTAAAAACCTCACATACATGTTATAGGGACCTAAGTGCAATTTATCAAAGTTTATTGAATAATTATTAACAAGCACAAAAAGTGCAGGATAAAAACTGCAAATTCACCATTAAATTCCGTACATGCATCAATTCAACATTCATAGGGGTATAAATGCTATTTCAGAAAAACTTTTATTCAAGTATTAACACAAGAAATGTCCAGGACCGATCACGCAAAATCACCATTGCTCACATGATAACACACGTGCCTGTAGATAGGGAGGACTAGATAGCAAATACCATAAACTATAGGGACTAAAGTGAAAAAAGGTTGAACTATAACTTTTATTTTACATACCAAAACATGAAGTGAAATAAATGCATGATAAAAAGAGTAATATACCCTTGATGCACGTGAGTTGTGCGTAGGGGGCCATGTGTCGGCTGCCGGTGAGGTGAGATCATGCGACTCTGCAGGCGTCAGGTGTCAGATCTGACGGTGTCAAATGGTCAGGGATGTAGAGCGTACGGGGCCGTTAGATCTGACATCTAACGGTCTGACATGTCGGTTGGACGAACGGTCAGGATGGAAACTGAGGGCTACGTGAATCCAACGGCGTAGAACATGTCTTGAAGAACTGTGCATGGTTGAACTTCGCCGAAGCCGAGGATGAGATCCTCGGCCCTGATTAAAGATCAACAGGCACTGGCGTGATCGTGAGACGATTCCGCATCATGTGAATGGCTTAGATGGGAGATCCAACGGCCGCCTAGGTGTGACGACGACGGGCACCTGGAGCTACTCCAGCGAGCTCTGTATAGGATGGTCTGGGGGCCTTAAGCACGTGAACGGACCTGCAAGGAGCAGCTCTAACTTGGAGCTATGCTCTGGTCTAGGTTATTTTGACTAAAATCCAAAGAAGCAACAGGGAGCGGAGTTTGGTTTCCGGAGAAGGCGATAGGGGAAACCTCAAGCCTAATCTCTACTAGATGGCTGATGATCAGGGTGACCAGATCGCGGAGGAAGATGGATGATGAGCATCCATAGATATCAGAGCGGTTGGATGTGGGTGAAGGGGCTCTGACCGGCTGGTCAGAGCTGGCGGAGCAAAGGTGGCGACAGGCGAAAGATTGGAATCGAAATGATAATGGGGAAAGATGAAAGGCTCACCTAAAGGTCGTAATGGGTTCCTCAACTCCAGGCGAAAGTGGTCGTCTGGGTGATGGCCTTGACCAAACGACAACAGACGAGGGAGTCTTCTCGCAGCGGAGGTACGACCATGAACGGGGAGCGTCAGTGTCACTGCACCAAATCGATCACCATGAGGGTCTTCAGACGGTTGTCATCATGTTGAAGGTATCTAGGATATCGAGAGGGGGTGAGGCACAAGATGCCGACCTGGGGAGGCATATGAAGAGATCTTATAGTGCTCCAAGGTAGCTGGAGAAATCGGGTAGAAACGCGCGAACTGAAGAAGATCTGCGCCTTCCTAGGGATCCGCGAAGGTCACGGATCCACGGGGATCATGCGGGTGAAGACTCGGGTTGGGTATGTGCGATCCGCCCGGGATAATTGGGAGAAGATGGTCCGGCGGAGCATTCGGGTCGGGTCAATCCTTGGAAGAGGGGATTGACCAGAGTCAACAATCTGACGTGGGCGAATCACGGGCGCCGGAGGAAAATACAAGATAGGCTACATGATAAAATAGCAAGAAAAATAAATAATAAATAGATTAAAAAATCAATTTAAATTAAAAATGAATAAAATTAAAAATGTTTATTATTTTTAAAGGGATTTTTCTGTGATTTTTATTTATTTTTATGAAAAATGAATTATTCTATATACAGTATATTGTATTATATACAAGTATGCTATACCTATGTATTTTGTACAATTATTTTTAATTTATTATTTTTACAAAAAATACCCCAATTTTTATATTTTATTTATTACAAAATGATTTTTGGAGTCTAAAAGCATTTTTGTTTTATTTTTATTATTATTTTATAGGTATAAAATAAATAGGGAAGCAGATATATACATGTATTATGTACAAGTGAGAGAAAGAATTTTATTCTATTTTATTTTATTTTTATGATTTTTATTTTATTTTTAGAAATATATACAAGGAAGTAAAAACATATTTTTATTTTTATTTTGGCAAAAATAAATGTTGGTTTACACACATGATATATACATAATACAGAGTGGGCCCTATCTCTCTCTACTTATTTTATTTGGCGTTCAGGCCAATACTTGGCCTTCTCTTGGGCTTTGGGTCACTCAGTATTTATTCTAAATACTTCCTTCTTTTTCTTGTTATTTTTTATTCTTTTATTTTTGCACAAATACATGCTAATTATGCAATATTAACACATGCATGCATATTGTGTTATTGTATTTACACCTATTTACATGATGTTTTGCCAAGATAATTAGCTAAATAAAAGAATAAAGAGTGATGAATAGGGATTCCTCAGTTGAGCACAATAGAAATCTAAAACTAAGGTCTCAAGCATGTAAGAAGTATAATGAAAAACAAGGAAAAGAAATAGAAATCACAAGAAACAAAATATAACCAAGGGTAACATAGGGAGATAGAAAGATAGAAAGCGATAAAAATACGAAAAATATGATCGAGCCCTCAAGTGAATAAATACTAGGTAAAACAGACCCGTAAAATGCTGAGTATACTAAGAGTCTAATTATTGCAAATTAATTATCAAATCTCTCTGTCTCTCAACAAAATAAGATGCAAACTCATCTAATCATTCTTCACGGTTCTTGGTTCTCCTTTGCGGTTCTTTCCCACTGACTAGTCTCAATAGACGACCTTTACATCACTCGGGTGCTTTGACCCTTCTACGAAGTCCTCCCTCGATCCACAGGTCCTCGTAGGAAAATTAAAAAAATGTAGATGGTCAAAATAGCAAAAGAAACAAGTGCTGGAAAATAAAGTAAAACAATGCATATTTATAAGTAAATAAACTTGCTATACCCTACCGTTGTTCCTGGCAATGGTGCCATTTGTTGAGTGAGAAAGATACAAGTCTATTGATCTTCCAATGTTTGCTCTTGCAAAAGACAGAGCTAGGTCTAGTCTTTCTTTTATAACAATTTGGATGTCTACGGATCTCAACCCATGTGGACACATAATCAATGGTGTAGATTATTTTGTGGTTTCAATCAATGACCATGATTTTGTTGCATAAATTTGAAACAACAAATAGTTATTTTAAGTATTTGAGATTCAAGGTGGTCATCCACTCTTAGTATGGTAAGGAGACTATCTCATTCCGATTATCTTGAGATCTCATATCTCATCATATTTTCCACATATGCTACAACTTTTGTTGTGTAATTATTCACCAATGTAATTCGAATTTATTTTATGATAATTTCAATCTACCTTTGACAACTATGAATCATATTTATCATCCAATATAATATGTAAATTTTTTTACACTAAACTGGACAATGTGAATACAAATCATATCACCATTTTATTCGTAAATACTATAAACAGTTAAATCTCTCTAACATAATATAAATCATATTTATAATAGTTTTGATTATTATGTATCGTAATATCTACATTAATCATATCCTTGATAATTAAATCATATATATTATTTTATATCACTATTCTCATGTGTCCAAATAATATCAACCATATTCTTATTGTTCGTGATAATTAAATCATATTTAATCATCAATTCCTAAATGCCAAGATACATTATCAACAATGGAATTATTCTTGAACTCTTGCCAGAATAATGTGCTTTCTCTGGGAATACTTGGAGATAATGACATGGAGTTTGTACATTCCATGTATAATGAATTGTATATTGAGATAATATCTCAAATATAGATCTCAGAGACCTCTCAAAGATGTCTAATTAAATCAAACTATAAATATAATCTTCTCATTGCATCCAAATCACATTCAGATCATTGTCCACGATTTGGAATAAGATTGGATTACTAATCTACTAAGAGGAGTTACTAAAATCCATAATTGTTTCATCACTCCTCTGGAATGGAAGTCTCAGGGTTATATAATCGTTTGCAATAACATCACCCTCGAGTATTCATAAAAGCCCTACAATATGTTGATCAGCTAAGAGAGACATCCCTAGGTACTGTCTTGTGGACCACACAAGGCGGGACCACTAAGTTGTTGTGATGGTAGCTTAAGAATCTCCCAGGTTCAATCAGCAATCAACCCACACCATAATATGAAGCAATCAAAAGCATGTGTGAATAAAAATTTGCTATAATCTCTACAAAACAAGTGTGTATAGTGAAAAATTAAGTAGGGTGTCGAACCACAAAGAGAACAGGATGTAGCAAGAATTATTTAAATGGACAAATAATGCAAGTGTGTACTTGTATGTACAATAAGTACTCAAGGTTTCAAAGGGTTTTTAATTAAATAAAATAATTCCTTTATTAATTATATATATTATATTTTTTCTCCCATTATCTACCATACATCCAAGCCTCTCTCTCTCTCTCCAAATATTATGGTCGTCCACATATTTTGTTCAGACATCCAGCTGTCGTAGAAATGCCATTGTGTTGCCGGATCGGCTGCTCACAGATCTCCACCTTCTTCAGTGCATATTTCTTGTGATAAAGGCTACCAATTTTGTGAGACGAAATCAGGAGACTCCACCCTTGGATCATCAAATTGGATTGCGGGAAGCACGTAACTCATTTGCGCGCCTGCAAGTGCATCCTTCGTCAGATCGGACTTGAGATAGGAGGTCTCTTTGTTTAGAGACACACGATCGCTATAACGCTTCAAGTGATACTCCTTTGAATCGTTTTGATCTTGACGAAATGATTTGAGAACTATTCTCAAATTGTGTAGTTTCATCTAATTAAAAATTTTTTCTGCTCGTTCCATGTATCATGACTACTTAGCCTAGATAACTTTTGATGTGATCTACATGCTTTTGTGAAGTGATAAGGCCTAAATTATATCTTTCAAGTGCTATCAAGGTCTTGGTCAATGGTCTTGGATATCATCTAATCCTTAATGGAACAAGGTTTTGTATATCAAATGTGTGAGGACTCGTAGTTTATGCATAAGATGCTTGTTTCAAGTTATTTTTCGCTAAAATGAATAGCTACTGCTTATGTAAAATTTGGATGAATTTTGTTTATAATAAAGAGCATTAGAATGTCTAAGTATGTCCTAAATTAGTGGCCAATTGTTGGCATCAAAGGTGAATAATGTAAAATTGGAAAAGTTCCACAATGACATTATTTTTTGATGTATTCAAGTAACTGTAAAAATTAATTTATGATTATTGTTTTTCCATCGTGAAATATTAAATAAATATCATATTTATATTTTGAATTAAACAAGCAAACCTCTCGAATTTATTTTGCACGATCCTGACACTTTTAGCCCTACATATCGCATATTTACTGGAAATGGGTCGGATAATGATTAGATCATCAAGATTACTTTTTTAATGTGTTTATCATTCATAAATCAAGGAAATTGTAAATTTACCATGATTGAATAAATGCTTGATATTTATGGATATATTTAATTAAACACCAAGCACATTGTATGATTATTTCATGATGAAACCCTAGTTTAACTAACAATAATTGTAGGTCAACTTTTACATGGAAAACATGTTAGCTTGATATGACTAGAAATTTAGGATCTTTCAAATGTTTTAAGATGGCTAAGATTTATGAGAGATATTTTATATACGTATTATGTCGATCATCGAGAGCATGTGACCAATAAAATCTCTTAGTATAATTTGTATCAATTATGTTGTCTTGAATTTATTCAAAAATGATGTCTACGTCATGGATATGCTAATGGGTTACTTAAGTGGTACCCTACACCACAATAGAAGTGCTCCCTATTGGCATTGTCTATCCAACCTGACTTGATCCGTTTCAAGGATGGGTAGTATGAGAAGTCCCTACGTACTTCAAACTATTAATAAGAATAATACAATTATACAATGTGAGGGTGTATACTATATAATAATATCAAGTAAATTCATATTGTTTATTTTTTGAATTGGATTGATCCAATTAAAATAAACACTCTATTATAAAAAGAAATGTAATGCCCTTGGAAGAATCAATCATAATGAATATGATTCACAATGATTATATAATGATTGAGTGACATATGGAGGATTATATAAGTGATATCCATGGTCTCCCCTCAAGGAGGATGGTTATGTCACCATTGTATGCCGGAGATGCCTATCCAATGTGATAGCTCCTACATACAAGCGCACATGGATCGAGCTCTTTTCTTCTCAAAAGAGTAAGGTCGTTTGCGTATTTACCCAAATATTGCTCCTCAAATAATTGAGGTGGTATTGGATTGTGCATAGTGAGTTCTATTCATGTTAACATATGATTCAATTAACAACGTGTTAACATCACCTTAAGGGTGGTGGGCCCGGGTGTTAAAGACAGAATTGGGAAATGCGAGTTCAACTTGCAAGGCGGAATGAGCTCCCACTTCTTTTTATTTGAGTTGTAATTTTTCATATTACTGAGACGTTACAATGATAAAAAGGAGATCCCATATCTCACTGGAGATATAACAATAAGTATATACCTTGCTATGAATGTTTATTAAGAGAATGGACTTTAAGAAATTAGAAGGCAAGACACATTCGATTAGAAATCCTTGATAAAATAATTTAAATATGAATATATAATTATTTCTATGTTGTAATATTAGTGCATTTTTTATATCGGATATGAAATCTATGAACCCGCTCAAAAGGCTTATGGAGGTAAACTAGTTGATTAGACCAAATTAATCGGATTTGATCTATAAATTTGGAACTTATTCTTTATGCGGAGCATGCCAGCTATGTATTCACCAAGAATAAGCACACAAAGTCTACAACATTGGAGTAAGTTAACTTGGATGAAAATATCATGAATATAAATCTTGAGATAAGTGTTATATTCTGGGATCTTTGTCCAATGTGCATCAGAAGCAACATGTGGACATGGACACAACCCATGACATAATGTTGAATCTTAAAGAGATGTTCAGTGATGTGAATCCCATTTAACATTACAATACCATGAAAGAAGTTATTCACTACAAGATGCCAGAGTGGACTTCAGTTCGAGAGCGTGTGATCAAAATGTTTGGTTATCTAGGAACTAGACACCCTTGGGGTGAAGATGGATGCACATATATAATCTAACTTCATTTTGTTATCTTTACCCAAGTCTTTCAACAACTTTGTGGTATCATACCACATAAACAAGTTGAGATTGACTAACGTTGAGTTGATGGATTCATTAAAGTTTGTAGAAGATGTAATAAAGAAAGAAAATCCCATTGGCATGCAATGGATGCAAATATCAAAGGGAAGAGGGGTCAAAAGCATAGGCTCGGATGGGTCTGACCCTGAAGAAAAATAAGAGGAGTAATGTTGTTGGCTCATACTCTCATTCTTCTACACTGATAGCATCGAAAACGACCATTGTTTGTTATCATTGCAACAAGACAGGGGCACTGGAAACATAAATGCCCTTAAAACTTGAAAACTGCTAAGAAAGGTAAAGCTCCAACAAGTATAAAATCTATTTTCATTATTAAAACCATTTTTTTCATAGGAAGAGAAGATAGGTAGATCGTTGATTATCGTGCTTCTGTTCATGTAAAATCTGTTGCATATATTTCAGAAAACTAGGAATCTTACTGAAGGGGATGGTCATCCGGATGGGATCTGATGTAACTTTTGCAACGGTCATCGACATGTAAACAATAATCATCAAGTAAAAGAGTCATTGTACTTAATGCATATCTTTATACATGTCATAAGCCATTATGATAAATATATTGCGGATGGTATTCTAACATTTAGAGGACTCTATGAATTTTGCATTAACTAATCTATCATGAATGTAACACCCACTAATAAAAACCCTAAAAAAACCAGTTAAGGTGGAAATAATTCTAATACAATTTGGCATCAAAGGCATGGTTATTAACATGTTGGTAGGATCAATAGATTGATAAAGGATGGACCCTTAGATTTTCTACATTTCCAAACATTACCTACCTGTGAACATTGCATTCTAGGAAAAATGACTAGAGCACTCTTTTGTAACAAGGTTACATGATGCAAGGGTATTCTTGAACTAATACATATCGATGTATGTAGTCCCTTCGTTACCATGACATGAAAGGGATATCGATATTATTTGCCATATATCGATGACCATTCACAATTTGGGTTCTTCTTATTACATAAAATACCTTAAACCTTTGATAAATTAACAGAATTCATGGCTTTAGTTGAGAACCAAACTGATAGGGTGATTAAAGAGATTCAATTTGACCAAGGTAGTAAGTATATCTCAGATGAATTTAAGGAATACCTCAAATAGAGAGGAATTATTTCCAATCTCACACCTCTTAGAACTCCCACTAAATGGTGTTACAATAAGACCATCATAGACATGGTCTGAATAATGATGAGTAAAGCACATTTACCACTTAATTTTTGGGGATATTCATTAGAGACTACAATTTATATCCTAAAAAGGATTCCGAGCAAGTATGTACCCAAAACCCCTCACGAGCTCTGGTTTGGAACGAAGCCTAGTGTTAGACACTTGAGGATATAGGGTTGCTTGGTCCATGCGAAGAACGTGAACACAAGTATGATGGAATCTCGCACTAGGGAGTGCTAATTCATTGGGTGCGTAAGGGACAATATTGGATACCAAATTTATGATCATGAGACTCATAAGGTTTTCTTCTCTTGAGATGTGAAATTCTTAGAGGATGACCTCCTTTAGAGCAAGGAAAAACTGATGTAAAGGAACTCATTGAATCCCTTTAGGATATTGAGCTTACTGAACAAAAACCTGAAGATGTAAATAGAGATGATGTACCCGTACCATTTTGAAGGATTTCAATGGTGGTTGTACCACCTAAAAGGTTTGAATTCCATGTGCCAGGAGAGACTGACAATGATCTAACTTCATTGATGAAGCACTCGTAGATCATTGCATGGATAGATGGTTGTTAGCAATGTAGTCTGAAATAGACTCCATGTACAATAATGATGTACGTACCCTAGAGGAACCCCTTAGAGGGGTATAACCCATTGGGTGTAAACAGATCTTCAAGAGAAACAGAAGACCTGATGGGAAGGCAGAGACCTTCAAGCCATGGCTCATATCTAAGGGCTACGCATAGAGAGAAGAAATCAAATACGATGAGACATTGTCTCTTGTTGCTATGCTTAAATCCATTAGAGCATTGCTACTATAGCTGCATATCTTGACCACGACATCTGATAAACGGACATCAAGATGGTATTCCTCAATGGATACCTCGTAGAGTCTATATATGTAGCAGCCCCAATACTTCATAACCGAGGAAATTAAAGTATGCAAGATAAAGAAATCCATATATGGTATCAGACAAGCGTCTTTTAACTAGAACATCAGATTTGATTACATCACAATGGGTTATGATTTCATTCAGAATCCTGACAAACCATGTGTTTACAAGAGGCTTAGTGGGAGAGCCATTGTGTTCATCATGTTTTACGTAATTGACATCCTTGTCATTGGGAATTATACAGGAGTGACGATGAGTGTTAAGATCTGGTTGTCCCATACCTTTGATATGAAAGATCTTGGAGAAACCTCTTTTATCTTGGGTATGATGTTGTTCAAAAACAGAGAAAAGAGAATTTTGGGATTGTCACAGCATGGTTACATTAACAATATCTTAGACAGTTTTTATATGGATAATTCCAAGAAAGGTTTTCATCCCTTACGACATGGTATACACATGTCTAAAGGGATGGTTCCTCAAAGTATTAAGATAAGAAAGCCACGGTTGGATGCCCTTATGCATTAGTTATGGGAAGCCTGATGTACATCATGATATGCACAAGGCCATATATCTACCATGAAGTGGGAATGATAAACCATTGCCAATCCTTCTATGTATAACAACACTAGAATGTAGTAAAGAACATTCTTAAGTTTCTAATATGGATGCAAGATTACATCTCGGTCTATGGACATGGTGATCTCCAAGTCTTAGGATACCCAGATTCAGATTTGCAATCTGATATAGATGATCGCAAGTCAACTTCAAGGTTCAAGATATTGTTGAATAATGGTCCTACACGCTTAAGAAGCAAAAAACAAGACACTATAACCAATTACACAACAGAAGTCGAATATGTTGCCACATTGGATGCTGCAAAGGAGGCAGTGTGATTACTCAAAGTCATCCTAGAACTTGGTGTAGTTTCCCCTGATACTTCCGTCCCATTACTCTACTATAACATGGGAGCCATAGCTAAGGAAAAAGGAACTCAGATGGCATCAGAAAAGCAAGCACGTGGAAAGGAAATACCACATCAATCAGGAGATTTAAAAGCATGGTGACATAATCATCACCAAGATATCCTCTACCGATAGTGTTGTTGATCCCCTTTAGAAAACATTTGTCACAAAAGGTTTTCGACTAGCATGTAATGACCATGGGTTAAAAGATTGTACCTTAATGGTTCTAAGGGCTAGTAAGAAATTGTTAGACAAGTGAGCCTGGAGAGAACCATTCGTATAATAAATGTTATTATAATATTTGATATATCAATAAATGTTATTGATTTATTTGACTCCTTACATGAGATTAAATGAATGAATTCACCTATAAGATCCCTTAGAATAATTAGGGTTATGTACCATGGCCATCTTAATAAAAATATAGTTGTTGATTTAATGGTTGAATCATAGAAGCTGATGCTCGGATGTTGTCTATAGAGTTGGATTGAGGACCCATCAAGCACTATCAAATGATTGTTAAGAGATGATCTCCGGTTTGAGAAGGAGATGACAATCCTTCTCTGAAGGTTGATATATGAATAACCACTTAATGGAGGTCCTCTACATAGGAATAAAGATTTTGGAGGTGTCAGATAAGTTAGGTCAATGAGTTGACTTAGCAAGATCGAGATAGCCAAGATATGTGTCATATGTTGTTACGATATAGGCACACAACCCTTGACCGGAGACATATGTCTTATTATATATCTAAGCATGTGAATTAGGCATACCATTAGGATGATGAACTAATCAAGGTCTATACACTAACGAGTTGGTGTGCATATGAGGGCATATGTACAAAACAATCTCTCAAAGGGATCATACATGTTTACTATTGAACCAGAAGACATCAGATCACTCATGAGGTATTGGGACCAATCAAATTCCATGCATGGTCATCATGATTTGAAAGCACGACAATAATTTCTAGGTATGGTATAAGCTTTTGGAAAGTGTATTTATTAATACAAACACCCAATGATTGTTCGAGAAACTTTATGATAAAACCATGAAGAAGACAATCCAAATATGATATAGAACTTCGGATTTATGCTAGGTCTTCTAGTATGCAGGAAGTATTAGTATTACGAACTCGGGGGTGATGTGATCAAAATCGATTGTATAACCATGACAATTTCATTCCGAGGGAGTAGTGATACATGTTTGGATTTTAGTGACTCGTGCCAGTAGATTAGCAATCCAATCTTAGTCCAAATGTTGGACATTGATCTAAATATGATTTGGATGCAATGAGAACATTGATTTATAGTTTGATTTAATTAAATGTCTTTGAGAGGTCCCTAAGATCTGCATTTGAGATATGATCTCAATATCCAAGTCACTATACAGGGAATGTACATAGAAATCACAATGAAAGAGTTCAAAAATAATTTTATTTTTGATAATGTACATGAACATTAGGAAACCGATGACTAAATGTGATTTAATAATCATGAATATTATGAATATGATTCATATCATTTGGACACATGAGAATAATCATCTACGATAATTAAATATGATTTAATTATCAAGGATATGATAATGTGGATACTATTATCCATAATAATTAAAATATTTTAAATGTGATTTATAATATGTTTGAGAGATTTAATTGTAAATAGTATTTACGAATTAATTGTTGATGTGAACTGGATTCACATTGAACATATAATTGCAAAGTACAATTTACATTTTATATTGGATGTATGAATATATTTCATAATTGTCAATGACATGTTTGAAATTATCACAGAATAATTTTGAACTATTTTGGTGAATAATTATGCAAAAATTGTTGTTGCACATGTGGAATATTTCATGAGATATGAGATCTCAACATAATTGGAACGAGAGAGCCTCCTCACCATACCATTCGTTTACGACCACCTTGAGCCCTAAATCTTGGTGGCTTTCCACCCCATGTAGGGAAGTAGGCTTGCTCTCCTTTCCAGTAATTCCGTATTAGTTGATTTATATTGAATTGTATTGTATTGTTAGATCTTTAATATATTTAATTTATTTTAAATTAACTATTTATTGCTACACATTTATGCAACAAAATCACGACCATTGATTGAAATGACAAAATAATCTACTCCATTGATTATGTGTGCACATGGATTGAGATCCATAGATATAAAATTATTATAAAAGAATGTTAGACCTAGCACATTCATTACAACAATTGCAATAAGAACAACTCTCTCTCCCTCTCTCTCATTCTCTACTACACGTCCAAGCCTATGTCTCTCTCTACAAATATTTTGGTCATCTACATATTTTCTTGAGAGACCCTGTCATCGCAATACTGTTATCTTGCTGGATTGACTGATCTTGGATCTCTATCTTCCTCGATGCATCTTGATCGTGAGGAAGGCTATCGATTTGTTAGAAGAATCAGGAGAGCTGATGACCAAGATCTTGCGAGGGTCTAAAATAATCCTCACTCAAGAGAAATGAAGATAACATGCTGCTGAGGCGGCCGCTCACAAAACCTCGAGTCAATCAACATTTAACCCATCATAAATATTAAGCAAAGAATAGAAAAAATGTTGAGTTAAAATTTATTATAACTCTACAATAAAGTTTTATAGCGTGCAAGTATGTGTAGAGGTCGAACACAGGGAGCAAACGATCGAAAATGCAAAAAAACTCAACTTATTCTTTTCTCTTGTCCATTTATTATTTTTTAGGTGTTTTTAGTTAAATTTATAATTTTTTTATTTAAGTTTTTATATTTTTTAATTATTTTAATTTTTATATTTTATTATTTATTTTCATATTTTTTTATTTTTGATTTATATTTTCTATTTCTTTTTAATTATATAATATAGATATTATACAAGGCTATATGTAAAATACCAGGTATATTAATTATAAATACTAATATATATAATCAAAACAGAGAAATAAAATGTTTTTTTATTTTATGTTTTTTTCTAATGTTTTGTGAATTTTATGTAATTTTTGCATATTTTTAGATATTTTAAAATAAAAAATAAACCAAATCAGCGAATAAATAAATAGACATAATTGATTTGAAAATTAAAAGCAGTAAATAAAGTCCAAATTTCTTCAAATAATTTTTATAGATATATGATAATATAAAGAAAATTCAAAGATAAAATTAAATATTTTCGAGATTATTTCACATTTTTTAAAGGAATTTGGATCTTTTTTATTTTTTATCCTTTTCTTTTTTTATTTTTTGCGATTTTTGGTCTTTAAATATAAAATACTAAATAAGCAACATATAATTTATTGGAATTTTTCAAAACATTTTTCATTATTTTAGTATTTTATAAGTTAATCAAGGATGAAAACATGCTCATTTGATTTTTAATAAATAGTTAAAATGCCCAAAATGCCAAAAATAAAAATATGAGTTAAAGTACATGTTAGCAGACATCTTACACTAACTTTTCATATTTTTTAGAGCACGGATGCTATTTTAAATAAATAGAATAAATAAACAAAAATACGTGTACTAGCGAGAGCATATTTGCAGTTAAAATAAAAGTCAAAGGTTCATCTACAAATGTATAAAAAATATACAACTAATATTTAAATTTATTAGACTATATTTAAATTATGGGGGTTAGATTGGCAATTTACCTCATATTAGCACGCCATCAGACAATGAAGATTATGTCACTTGCCACATGTCACATGTTGGACGGTCGATGATGGTTCGTTCTTGATGCTAAAGATTAGATCTCTCATTAGAGATCGACTGTTATGGTTTGCTCTGATCGGACGTCAGCTACATGCTTGGAAGAACGAGGCTCGATCGGATGTTACTAGATGAACCAGAAAGAACTGGGAATAAGATTCCCCCCAGGCTAAAACCACCTCAGATCGGGTCCATCTGGTGTGGAATCTACACCAACAAACTCACGGGTCGAGGGCAAATTGCCTTGACCTGATTAGCGTGGAATGTGTGTGAGATGGAGTGAATGGGTGTGCTCCAGCAAGGTCGAGGCGGAGGGAGAAGAAATCTCTATATTGCAAGATGATCTGGGTTGTTGGACATGGGCGAAGCATGGATAAATGGTAGTAAAAGATAGTGAGATGGTTTGTGGGTCGTGATACAGTCATTGCACGGGGGGGGGGGGGGGTGAGTTCTTCGTAGCTAGCCTCCAGCGAACTATGAATCTATCTGGTTATGCTAAATCATTAACTAAGAAACAAATGCATAAAAAAAGTCTAGAATGAAATCTACATAGAAAATCAAGTGCATAACTCTTATACCTTCGCCTGAAGGAAGGGGGCAGAGTGACCAAATGTTCGACGTGGGTCGCCTCTCCTCCTCCTCCAACCATGCCAACACCTCAGGGGTGCTCCATCTGTCACTTGGAGACTTGTTGGACCGATGCTAGGGGGTTGTAGAGATCAAAAAGGTACGAAAATAGGGAAGTAAGGAGAGGTTTTCATTTATGAACATGGTTGGGGACCCTTATTAACCTAGGGTTTGGGAAGAATCTATGTTATGTTCAATGGATTTGGAGTTTGGGCGTAAGTGACTAATGATAGAGGGTGATCGTGGCGTAAGGAATCAATGGAAAGTAAATATGGAACACCTGGGGATTCAACATCTCTAACAATTCAGAATGCTTGGAGACTGAGTTGACCATGAGTCAACGAACGCAGCAATGCGATTGGGCCACGCCAGCCCAAGTCACAACAAAACAACCAATTTTATTCAAAAATAATTAATTAAAAATAGTAAACAATTTTATTAATTATTGGGTATAAAATAAAAATATGTTTATTATTTTATGTAGCATTTTAATATTATTTTTGATTTTTTATGAGCTTATTTATTGCTAGATAATTTTTAAGGGTATATTTATAGCTATATTCATCTATATTTTATATGTTTATTTTTGTATTGTATTTTTTATTTTGTTAATTATTTTTTATTTTATATATTTATAACTTATTTTTATGTACATAAATGTATTTTTATTGTTTTTTCTGATCTATTATTTACACTTAAATTAATAGGGGTATAAAATATATATGTATAATTACATGTATTTCAACTATGCAGTTATATAGAATTATTTTATTTTGTGTTTTATTTGTGATATTATTCTATTCTAAATATTTACATGTGTTATAAATAATATTTACAAAATTATGAATGTATAAAATTATGAAAATAATAAAGAATAAATAAAATGAGTATTTTATTCAAGGATATGGTACAATAGGGCCCAAAAACTAACTTTCACACCATTACTCCAAAAAATATGAAATCACCTTCGTTAAATAGCTTATTAAAAGTTATATATAATTAAAAATGATTTTGATGCATTTTGAGTTTTTCTTTGATAGATATGGGTCTAGGAAGTTGGGATTTTGACTTTTTATTTAGAGTATAAAGTTGTATACTATATATTATTTTTGTATGAAATCAACTTTTTATTTTTCTTTATGTTATTATCTAAAACTTTCATGTACAAAATTTCTTGATTTGAGAAAGAAATAATAGAAAATAAATAGGTCCAAAAAATAAATTTTTGATGAATAAAATAATTAGATTTATTGATGATTTTTGGCCCTTATCTCCCCCTATTTTATTCCTTCTCGACCTAATCATCAAGATGCCTAGGTCTTGGGGTTTATGGTCGTAAAATACCTTTGACATTTTATTCTTTTTTATTCTATAATTTCATCATAAAAAACTGTATTTTTATATACAATTATACAATAAAAATTTAATGTTAATTTGTACAAAATAATGCTCTATACATGCATTAGATACGATTTTTGAGGCTAAAATGATAGATTAAAGGTGATGAAATGGAGATTTTGCAACACCCCACTGTTGGAAGCTTGCATCTCATCCACATGCCCACAAGTGCATCCTTCATCGGATCGTACTTGAGACAGGAGGTCTCTTCATTTTGAGACATACGACCACAATCACACTTCAAAACAATATCCTCTGTCTTGTTTGTGATCTTGATGAAATGATTTGAGAGGTTTTCTTGTATCATTTCGTTTAATATAATTAAAATTTTTAATTGTGCTTCCAGTTGCAACTAGTATGACTACCTAGATCTCATTTGATGCGATCTACACTATTCCATGATGTGCTAAATCCTAAACACTCTCCTTCACTGTGAGGGACACGTCTCAACTAATTTCTCAAACACCTTCCACATGGTGTCTGCATGTTATCCCATGTATCTTCCTCCACAAGAAGCACTTACTAACCCCTACATCTCAGGTGTGAGACCACATACAAGATCTTGGACCAACACCATTTTATCCATGTCTTGCACTAGGCATTTTTTTAATAGGTCCTTGAACGTCGCCCAAATTTCATTAAATGATTCTTCGAGAAACTGGGTGAAGCTTGTGACCTTTATGCTCATATGATTAATTCGACTCATAGGATAGAATTTCTTTAAGAACATGGTCTTGGATGCAACCTATATGGTGACCACCTCCCCTAGGTTCTTTAGCCATTTAAAGGGGTGGCTCTTAATCGAATGTAGTCCTGACTAACAATAGGTTGTGAGAGGTTACCACAGATAAACTCAACATCTCGAAGGAATGAGTATGGCTCTTTCTTGGGGTTCCCATTGAACTGCGGGAGTAGTGCCAAGAAGTATGATTTGTGCTGGAACACATCTTCCATAGGTACATGCCTCATCCAGTTATAATTCTCATCAATCTTAGAGATATAAGCATCTTCCATTACGCTTTGGTCCATATTCTCAGATTCCTATAGCTACCCTATCTATGCTCTAAGTAATTTGTTTTGTTGCTCAGTTGTGGTCAAACGAGCGAGGATGGCTCGTAGGGGGTGATGAATCTATGACTCATCATCTTAATATATAACCTTAGCTTAAATCCCGAAAGAAACATCAAATAATTTTCCCTAAATTCAATAAATTAACATAATACAACTCTTATAATAGTGGACTAACAATTTATATTTATCATGTAAATAAGTAACAAAAATATTTTAAAATAAAAATCACAAAAAATAATAATAAAGTGTTGAATATTATTTGTAAATAAACCCCTATAAATAACATAGCTTTATTTGTTTTTAGTAAATCAGTACTAACTCCTTTTAACATAATTCTTATTCTAACTTGTATTTAAAAATGAACATAAGAATACAAAAATACAAAAACATTTCCACAATGAATAATTGCATTTAGGTCGTGAACTTAAAAAGCCATAAAGTCCTATTTCTCAGTTAAATTCCAACTCTATATGAACTTTGAATTCACCAAGATAAATTTTAATGTAGGTTATAAAATTGTCTATACAATGAAAGTGATTTCATTAAAATCAAAGCTTGTTCTTAAAATGTTAATTTTGGAAATTAGTTATATATTATATATGTACCAACTTTAAATTGGCATTTTATATACAATTTTAATTATTTTTATTTCTTTATTCTTCGATTAATTTCTTTATTGTAGATTATAATAAACTACATAATTATAAAAATGAAAAGAAATTATTTTACAGTTAACAATAACGTAGAGTGACTTTTTATATAGTGTAAATAATGTTCTTTCATCCATTTTCTTCTGCTTTTATTTACTAAAATCCCCAAAAAAACTTGTATTTAAATCTAATTTATAGTCTTTTATTTTATTTTTTATAATTATCTTTTAATTAAGAATGGAAAAAATTGAAAGACTATAAATTTGTATTTTAATTATAAAATATAAAATCTAAACAATATTTATTTAGTGTACATATTGTTTATTTGATTTCAAGGTCTACATGAAAAATGTAGATCTCATATAGATCTACATTTTTCAGGTTGACACTTTTTGTAATTTTCCATCTCTTTATTTTATTTTAGTAGTCTATTTTTTATTTTATTTTTATTTTCATTTTAATTTTCCACCTAGTTCCATTCTACCCTGCCTATTCCATTACTTCTCCCATTCCCAGCCCACATCTTTTTAACTCCCAATTCTTCTTCCTTTTAATCTCTTATCCTCTCAATTTTTTTCATGATCCGCCCTTGTAGTGAGAAAATGAAGCGAGCACAAAGAAGAGGTGAAATAGAAGGTCGCTCTCGTCGAGTGAGAACCTCTTGTCCTTCAGTGTGATATGGAAGAATATCCTACGTCATTGTAGCCAACTTCGAGCATCTGCTCGTGCTCCGTTTAGCAGAATTGTCGAGCGAAGATCAAAGAGTACCATCTAAATTTTCATCCCCAAGTCATTTGTCCATCACTCACAGAAGGTAATCTCCTACATCTTTATGTTCGTCCTCCTCAATTTTGTTTTTCTCCTGCCCCATCACCTCATCTTCCTTCCTCGCTTTACACTCATCCTCTACGCACACATGAACAATAGTAGCCATAGTTGGTGCTCACGCACACAAATGCTCTCCCTCTACCCGCGCGAATCCATGCACAACTGCACTCCACCTTCTTACACCAATCCCATCGTAGAACTCTCGCCATCTCCCTCACGCAGCTTAGAACGACGCAATTAGTAGCCACCTTACATAACCATCTCTTATGTGGAACACTTGCAGTAGTAGAACAACCACCATCCCACCGCTTGCATGTAGCCTTGCATTACCGTTACCCACTAGTAGCAATCAACCACGCCCGTCTACACACGGTCGTGCGCCTCCATCATCAACCACCACCCTTTCCACACCCACGATTTTCGTGGGTTCTGTTCCTTGAAACCAACGATAGGAGGAGAAGAATAAGAAGTAAGCACTTTGAAGCCTCATGTACGTGCATGTCATTCTTTTCTAGGTAAATTGCTAACCTACCCTCCATGTTATGATAATTAAACAAGTATCCTTGTGTGCAACACTTTTGCTATTGCGTTTATTTATTAACAATTGCATCCAAGACCCTAACTTTTAGCACTAGTCTGAACCATCATTCGACATCATCTTTTAATTTCAAAAATTGCATATTATTTTTTATTAATTCTACATCTATTTATTATTTATTCATAATTTTGTAAACTTTAGATGATTTAATAAATTCATATATTGAGAACTAGTGAAATTTTACCTATTTCAGACTCTGAGTATCATACTTTTTCATAACTTCCTTTGAAAAATATCAAAAAATCCATTATGTATGTTTAAATTTGATTTAACTTATTCCAAATTTCATTGAAATTAGATATGCCATGTTCATGGAATGAATTGTTGAGTAAGCTTTGAAATTTATTTTTAGTTTGATCCACACACATTATTTTGTCAAAATTTCAACTCTCATGGATACTACATTAAAATACATATTTTAGATAATATTTTAGCCTTGGATAATTTATTAGTGTATATTAATTAGTAATTAATTACTCAGATTCACTATTTTCCAGTAGAAAATTCATTAAAATTCATATATTTTCAAAAAAAATATAAAAACATTGGTGTACGCTCATTTCATCATACTTAAGCTTCGTTTCATGTTTCAAAAATTTTGCATTTTGTTTACTATTAAAATTCCATAAAATCCTCAAAAAAATATTTATATTTCATTGTTGCATTTTAACCCTTAAAAGTTAAAAAATATATTTCATGTACATCATTGAATTAGGTTCACAGGGAAAATACCATTTGCATAATTTTATTTGATTTTAAACTAAAATGTAATTGGTCTAATTAGCATATTTTCTTTAAGAACCAAGTTCATTCGAATTTTGCATTTACATTCATGTTGCGTAGAAAATATAAAAAAATCTCTGAAAACCATGCATTAATTTGGATAATTAGATCCCTAAGTTCTTCCTTTGCAACCTTGAGTTGACCTTAGGGATTTCTCGAGTTAAAAAAATACAAAATGTCATATTGTAGAAGTGATTGATTTATTTATTTGTGTGGTTGATATTTAATTGACCTTGATTGCCCAACTACAACAATTTGATATAATTAACATTGGGTGATCTGATGATCATCAAATGGCATCGTTAATGGCGAGGTAAACGACTTAGGATCATTTAGAGAATTCAGTGTTAATTTTTTCTCTTTCAGGTAGTCTTATTCCTGATCTCATCTTGTTTATATTTCATATATTTTTGTGATTCTTTTTTATTTATTTCTTTGATTATTTTTTATTAATTTTTACAGTTTTATTACATGAATTCTATTTTTTGTGCGAGGGTACGGTGGACTTGAAACAACTTTCTTTATGGCGACGCATCTCCTAGTGCATTAGAAGTTGGTAATTCATGTAGCGGGCCGGTTGCTAAGGTTCCAAGAAGAAATTTTTAATTCAATAGAGACTGCAGAATTATGATTATATTTATTCATTTCTTTTGAACTAATTTGTAATAATTGCTCAGGGGATTGCGTTTGGGATCTCACACCTGTATCGGGATAGGACGTTGGGCCCTCGTGGTTGTGTGGTTTGCTTGTCCGAGGATAGACCTACACTTGTGACTATTAGATCTTCATAGATTTTATATCTGCTTATGCTCATAACTCATATGACCATACCACACTTTTAAATAATACACACCTTAGATTGTTGTACTTATTCAAACTAAAATCAATTCTTCCCCCTAATTAGAACACTCTTCTGTGTGCAGTTCTTTGACTGGCATCCATTTAATGTTTTAAAAAATTTAAATTCAACTTTTCATCTTGCATTGTAGAGAGCCGAAAGTACTGTAAGTCTTCTTACTCAAGCATTCATCATTGTTTCCATCTATTGCCCCAGTTTTTTTTTTATTCCCTCTCTTAGTTTTTTCAAACATATGATAAACTAATTATAACTATATGGTAGACATGATTGCTTGTGTTGGATTAAATGTTATAACTAACTAATCTCTAAAATTTGAACTGCTAATTGAATTAGACTAAAAA
Source organism: Ottelia alismoides (assembly GCA_037367405.1). Lineage (NCBI taxonomy): Eukaryota > Viridiplantae > Streptophyta > Magnoliopsida > Alismatales > Hydrocharitaceae > Ottelia > Ottelia alismoides. The sequence continues at coordinate 183,878 of JAZKJV010002332.1, forward strand.
TTTGGAATAAAAGCTTTTCACTATTTTTTGGAGAGAAACCGTGTCCCTGTACGTAGGTTTATATCTCCACACAGAGTGGGTGACGATGTACCAACTAAGGTTAGAGACCAAATCCTTGTACTTGCGCCCAAATTTTTCAAGTCTGACTCATGTGGGCTTGGGAGCAGCAAGCACTTGCCTTGGACCATAGAGAGATGTTTTGGTGTACATCTTCTCACTATAATCCTTAGGGACGTGTTATAACCTGACAATCTAGTTAGATCATCCCTTCAATTGGGATATAGTAGGACCGTATGATGGGCGTTAGGCGACTCACCTTGTGTGCTTGTGTAACAAAGATTGATCACCTAATTAAAGTTGAAAATATGACATTTGGAACTTTGCGAACATCATTATGTTGAGTAGGTGAAATCGGGGTTACTTTTGCGTATTCTCTATTTGTGTGTTATTCGGTGTACTTGCATGTTTTTGACTGTGATCTACTTTTGTTTCATCCATCTCTCTCGAAGATGTCAGCATATGGTCCTCATACCCTAACCCCTCGGGTCACTTCTCCTCGACCATACACTATTCATCTTCATATTCTACATCTTCCATCTATTGGACTCGCGAGCCCACGGCGAGCCATTATGTAATAAATGTTATTGCAAATATAATTCACTAATCAGAAATGAATAATAACTAATTTGCATAATAGGTTTCTTAGTGCAATTAGGATTATGTACCATGGCCATCTTAATGATCATATAGTTATTGATTCAATTGTTGAATCATAGAGGCTAGTGCTTAGATGAATATCTAAGGAGTTAGATTGACGACTCATCAAGCACCGTCAAATGATTATAAGAGATGATCTCCAGCCTGAGAAGGAGATGGTAATCCGTTCTCTAATGGTTGATATCTAACCAACCTCTTGATGCGGGTCCTCTACATAGGAATAGAGAATCGGAGGTGTTAGATAAGTTAGGTAAAAGAGTTAACTTAACAAGATCGAGATAACCAAGTCCTTTGTCGTACACTATCACGATATAGGCATACATCATATGACTAGACATAGATGTGTTACTATATGTTTAAGTATGTACATTTGGCAAAATAATAGGTTGATGACCTAATCAAGGTCTATACACCGGTGCGCTGGTTTGCATGTAAGGTCAATTGAGTAATACGGTCTCTCAAAGGGATAATACAGGTTCATTACTGAACCAGAAGACATGAGCTCATGCGATGTTGGGAGACATCAAATTTTGTGCATGGTCGTCTCGCTTTGGAAGCTTCATTGAATTTGTAGGTTTCATATATGCTTTTGGAAAAGTATATGATCAACACCTGGGTATGGCATATGCTTTTGAAAAGCATATGATCGATGCCGACTCCCAATGATTAAATAAGAAAATTAATGATAAAACTCAGAAGTAGATAGTGTAAAATTGATCTTATACTTCAGGTTTCGTCTGGGTCTTCAACATGTAGGATGTACAAGAATTAAGAATACCATGAGGGTGATGTTAATATAATCAATTGTATAACCATGATGCTTCCACTCCTAGGGAGTGATGAAATGGGTCTGAATTTTAGTGGCTCCTCTTAGTAGAGAAGTAATATGATCTTGGTCTAAATGTTGGACATTGATCTGAATGTGATTCAGATGCAATGAGAAGATTAGATTTGCGGTTTTGATTAATTCAAGCATCTCTGGGAGGTCCACGAGATCTGGATTTGAGATGTGATCTCAATATCCATGTCATTATATATGGAATGAATAATATGAATTTAATTCGTATTATAAGGAGAGTTATCTTAGATAATTAAATGTGATCTAATTATCAAATATGAGAATAATGTGAATGTGTTTCATATTATCTGGGCACAAGAGAATAGAAATCCAAGATGATTAAATTTGATTTAATTATCATGGATATGAATAATGCGGATAGTACTATCCATATTAATCACATATATTATAAATGTGATTTCTAATATATAAGAGAGATCTATTTGTTATTTTCATTTGTCAATTAAATGTTGATGTGAATTGGATTCACATTGGACATTAAATTGAAAATGTAATTTACATTTTATTTTGAGTTGTGAATGTGATTCACATTCTTTCCAATGGCAAGATTGTAATGTTCAAAAAATAAATTGGATTTATTTTTGTGAAATAAATTTTCAATAAAAATTGTTGCAAAAATATTAGAGATACACATGAGATATGGATTCACATGAAATTGGAAGGAGCCACCTTGCCATATGAAGAGGGTGGACAGCCACCCTCTCCTTATGGAATGTGTGGCCGTCCCCCATGTTATTTTGGAAGGAGGCTTGCCTCCTTCCTATTTCTCCAATGAAGATTGATTTGATATAAATCAAATTATATTCAATATATATTTCATTTAATTAAATTAATTATTGTTGTGTTTTTTTACAACAAAATCATGGCCATAGAAAGAAACACAAATCAATGTGAGCCATTAGAATTGTTGTCCATGGATTGAGATCCATGTATCCCAAAATATTATAAAAGGAGAGGCACCCCCTTTACACTTCTTTACATAATACACACATGTTGTGAACAACAACTCTCTCTCTCTCTCTCATTCTCTACACGCCCTCTTTCTCACTCTCATTGTGGCCATTAACCATGGAGCCATAGAGAGAGTCTCCATCGTCGCAGCGTCTCCGTTATGCTGTCGGATTGTTTGCTCGTGGATCTTGTCTCCTTCGGAACGCCTCGCTTATGAAGAATACGTCATATCTCATTAGACAACATCAGGAGATTCTCCGCTTGAATCATCAACATGGATTGCGAGGAGCACGCGTTTCATCAATGTGCTCGCAAGCGTCTCGTTCGTCAGATAGACAATTGTTCGAATCTTAGTAAACATACACATGTGTAGTTGCGACTTATTTGCAAAATGAATAAACTACAAGAGCATGGGAGCAAAAGTGCCCTTTATTGACATGTTGAAATGGATAGCCATGAAATGGATAGACGATAGAAGTGCATGGGGGGCTTTTATCAAATCAGACAACTTTGATCAATGGGTGCAAATTAGGGTTTTTCTAACAGTCGAGTCAATTCTAGAGGAGGTGTTCTTGAACATGCGATGTAGGGAAGCTCTGGAAGAACTGGAAAGAGGAACATTTGAGGCGAACTTCAATCGATGAGAACTTGATCTTCCCCTACCTAAATCATCCTCCGACAAATGCTACAGCTCCCTGAGCTCCTCCTCTATTGAACGGCTGGATCAAAGGAGCTCAAAGATCATCAAGCATGGATCTTGGGGTTGTTAGAGTTTCAGCTTCAGATTAACCTTATAGGTCTCGCTCCATGCTCTAATGTATGTCTTTAAACCAGCTAGTGGAAGCTTATGCTCGAAGAGAGAATCTCTGACCAAAATGTTAGGTCAAAAACATGATGGGAGGTGACTAGATGAGGACTCCGGCAAAGATGGTTGGAGAAGGAGTCGAACCTCGGATCTAGCAGCATCTAAGGGTGTCCAAATTGGGGAAGGGATGGAGAAAAGTTTAGTGAACATGCTGGCGTAGTCGGAAATGGTAGACGATGAGCGTATCTCCTCCGATCGTGCATATCGGAGGTTGAAGAAGAAGACCTAATATGTGTTATTTTATGGAAATCAAGGAAAAGTAAATACAGAAATGAAACTAAAAGACCTAAATTGCTTAAGTAATGGAAGACGAGAAGGTATCGCCTCGATCTGTGACTGGTGGCAAAGAGGCGAAACGTTCGACAGAGGCCTCCGACAACAACTGGATCATGAAACTAGGCACCAAACTCACACTACAAATAGGGGATCTACTCCTCTATCACAAGAGCCCAAACCCTGTCACTCGATCGTAGGTGATCTTGGGCTAAAGTCGAATCAAATCTGAAACATAAGAAAGGGATGCATATTTACAGAATGAACTCTGGCGGATTTTGTATTTTGAAATGGGCACAGATCAAGGCATGGTTTTTGGAATCGTTAGGCTGGAGATCGAGAGGATTGAATGAGTAAAAATAATGGAGATGGGAGCATGAACAATAAGCGAGTGACGTACGAGAGAGAAATGTGAGAAAGAGTGATGGGATGCTGGTTGAGCGGAAATTAGTTTAGCACCAACAAGTCTACCAGCGTCAACAGACCCGAGCAGGCCAATAAGAAGAAGCGAAGAATAAGATAAAGTAGGAATAATGACAAAAATCCAATAAATTATTAAATAATTCAAATAAAATAGAGAATGAAATTATTTAATTAAAAGATGTAAATAAAAACTATTAAGAATAAATTAATGGTAATTTTAGTAATTTTTATTTAATTAAATAATATATTTATAGGGGTTAAAATAAACACAAGGTGTTATCTATAGGTTTGTATACTTGTAAATGCAAGATTTTATTTTTAATTTATTATTTATTCATAGATATACATAATTTAATATTTTATATAGTTATAATATTTTACCAGGGTTTTAATGGTATTTTTATTTAATTTTTAGGAATTAAATTATTAGGCTAAGTAAACATGTATAAGTACAATATATACATGGTGATACATATACAATATATAGATGATTTTATTTTTATCAATTTTTTATTTTGTAATTTTTATTTCAATTTTATATGAATTGAATACAATATTAACTTAAAATATACAATATTCACAAAGATGCACATGAAAATAAATAATCAAATAATATACATGGTATGTATAGCTATAATATAGAATAGTACCCCAATTGACCACATTTCACATCTTAACTCTGATTTTTATGAAATCGCCTCCATTTTAAAGATAATTTAAGTTGGAGTACAATAAAAGTGAGTTTGATGACTTCAAAGTTTGAGTGGAGCAGATATTGATCTTTAAATTTTAGCTATGTGGCTTTTAAGAGTGATGTAATTTACACAATATTCAAAGATTTTTATTGCAATTATTTTTATTCTTTATATAAGAATTTTGTTCACCATTTTCAGGAAGAAATAAATTTTATTTACAAAGAATTTAGTGATGAATAAATTAATGAAAGATATATATAATATTTTACAGGTGATGAATATATAAAGGTGATAATGAATTTTCTGGATTATGGGCCTTATTTCCCCCTGCTTTATTTTGTGTTTATCTAGTCAAGTCGTGACCCTCTCTCCGCATGTATCTATTGCATATAAATAGTCTTTCATTTTCTTTATTTTGTCTTTATTTCTTTCTTTAATTATTTTAGATTAAAATATACAATATGTACACAAGAACAAGTGTTAGTAAACGAATAAAATTAGAGATAATTACATGTGTTTTACAAAGGACTTTAAGCTAAAATAATGAATAAATATGATGAAATATAGATTCATTAATAATATATTAGAGAAAAATTATTGTAAATAATATCAACAAATTAATTGTTTATGTGAATTGGATTCACATTGGAATATAATTGGAATACAATTTACATTCTATTTTGGATGTGTAAATATGATTTACAATTATTTAATGGCATGATTGAAATATTCACAAAATTAATTGGAATTATTTTTGCAAATTAATTACAAAAAGGATGTTATAAATAAATAAAAGGGTTATCTGAGATATAATATTCTCACAATATATTTAACGTAGCGACCTTTCTGACGTGGAGGTTAGAGGACCACCCTTGACTTATTCAAGGTGGTCGCCCATGCATATATTTAAGGTGTCTAGCCACCTTCCTTATCCTTTCTTGGATTGTAATTTAGTTAAATTAAATTACATTGATAATATCTCTATATATTTGATTTTATTTAAATTAATTATTGCTGTTTTTATACAACAAAATCAAGGCCATTGAATAGAAACAAATCAATCCCAACCATTGATTTTGTATTTTGCATGGATTTTGATCCTTGGACTCCCAAAATAGTGGAAAAGTAGAGGCAGCCCTAGCTCTTCTTTTACAATATTTTTGTAAGTGCTCTTTCACTCTTTAATTCTCATACACGCCCCCTCTCTCCGTAGAGTGGTTGTCCACTCTAAACCCTAGAGAGGACCATCGTCGTCGCCACATCATTGTGCCACTGCTTCAACCGCTCATGGATCTCTGTCTCCTACAATGCACCTTGCTCGTGAAGAAGACGTCGGATCTCGTGAGATGAGATTAAGAAATTCGTTGCTTGGATCATCAACTTGGATTGCAAGGAGCATGTGTTTCATCAACGCGCTCGCAAGCATCTCCTATATTTGATTGGACTTGAGAGGTCACTTACTTCAGAGAGACGATTGCAACCATGCTTCTAGATATAACCCTAATACCTTTATGTCATTTAGATAAAATGATCCAAGAAGTGTTCTAGGATCATATGGCTTCATTGCGTTAAATATTTTTAATTTTGTTGCGATGAGCCACTAGTACAACTAGTCGCTCTTGATCGCATATGATGAGGTACGAGTGTTTCATGTTCATTTACACCTCAATTTCTTGTTCTGGAAGCTCAATATCCTCAAGGGATTCAATGAGTTCCATTACTTCATTTTTGTGTTGACTCTTAGGGAAGTCATACTCCGTAAATTTCACATCTCTAGATGAAAAATTTTTTAGTCTCAGGGTTGTAAAGTTTGTATCCAATACCGTCCTTTATATACCCATTGAAGTAACAATCTCGAGTGCGAGATTCTAGTTTATTTGCATCCATGTTCGTGAAATGGACCATGCAACCCCTAATCTTCTAGTGTCTAACACTGGGGTTGTTTCCAAACCAAAGTTCATGAGGGATTTTGTGTACATATTTGGTAGGAATCTTGTTAAGGATATATGTTATAGTCTCTACTGCATATCCCCATAAACTAAGAGATAAATATTCTTTGATCATAATTGAATGGACGAGGTCCATGATGATCCTATTACTTCTTTTAGTAACAACATTTAGTTGGGGAGTCCCAGGATGAGTGAGATTGGATACAATTCCTCTCTCTTTGAGGTATTCCTTAAATTTATCTAAGAGGTAATCGACAACTCTGTCAAATTGAATCTGTTTAATCTTCATATTAGTTTGGTTCTCAAACAAAGCCATGAATTTATTTGAACTTTTCAAAGGTTTCAGACTTATGACGTAATAGGAAGATAAACCCATATTGTGAATGACCATCAAAAAATGTCAAATAATATCGATATCTATTTTAGGTCACGGTAGTGAAAGGATCATATAAATAGTGCGTATTAGGTCAAGAATACACTTGCATTGTGAAACCTTTTTACGTAAAAGTGTCACAGTCATTTTACCTTGAATACAATGTTCACATGCATGTAATGATTGGACCTATAGAAAATATAAGGGTCCATTCTTTGTCAATCTATTAATCCTATCAACAGATAAATGAGCAATCCTTTGATGCCATATCATATTAGAATGATTTCCATCCACTCTATTTCTTTTAGGATTATTATTAGTGGGTATTACATTTATCACAGATTCATTAATGCACAATTCATAGAGTCCATCAGAATATAGAATACCATCTGCAATATATTTGTCACAACGACATGAAAAGTTTCTCATAGAATAAGAACGAATATCCATTTCTAACTAACTTAAATACATACATAAGGTTCCTTCTACCATTTGGAATATAAAGGCATTGTTTAAGTAATAGGACTCACCCACTAGATGATGATAGTTTGTAGGTCCCAATGGCGACTGCTACAATAGTTGTATCATATCCCATCTGGATGACTATCTTCCATTAATCAAGGCATCTAGTTTCTAGAAACAGAAGCAACAAATTGCATACATGAACAAAAGCACTAGAATCAATAATCCAACTACCTTCTCATCCTATGAGAAAAGTAGTTCCAATGATGAAAGTAGATTTTATACATGTTTGGGTTTTACCTTTCTCATAGGTTTTAAGTTATTATAGGTAGTTATGCTTCTAGTGCCCCTGCTTCCTATAGTGATGAAAAACATTGATCTTCTTCGATGCTATCAGTGTAGAAGTATGAGAGGATAAGCCAACAACTTGACTCTTCTTCTTTTTCTCTGGGGCCAGATCCTTCTGACCCCCTTGCTTCCGAACGCACTTCCTTTTGACCTCTATAACCATTGTACTACCAGCAAGATTCTCTTTTTCATTACAAGTTATTCATATGTTAATGAAGCCATGAGTTCAGCATTTGTTAACCTCACTTATTCATGTGGTATAATTACACAAAGTTGGTGAAAGTATTGGGCAGAGATAGCAGAATGAAGCCCGACTGCAAATCTGCATCAATCGGAGCCTACTGTAAGAGTATTTAGTTCGTATAGATAACCAAACATTTTGATTACGTGATTTCGAATCGAAGTCCTCCCATCATCTTGCAGTGAATAATTTGTTTTATTATATTGCAACAATGAGTGTGATTCATGTCACCGAACATATATTCCAAATTCAACATTATATACTCGCAACCATCCATGTCCATATGTTGCTTCTGTAGGTGATGAATCCATGATTCATCACTCTAAAAATGATTAATCAAGCTCGGATTCCCAAAATTCATTGGTATTTCATCATTTATATTGCGTAATTAGCATTCATATGCGTATGAATATTAATTGCATTTTATCACTCATTATTGCATAAAATAAGAAGCGAAAAATCTCAGCCCAATTGACCTATAAAATAAGTTAACTTCTGATTTATAATTAACTCATGCTAACTCCAAATCACCAAAAACCACTCCTTTTTGTAAATATGACTAACAATAATAAATGACAAAATTTAATAAAATCACTATCATAAATAATTGTAAAATAAAACCAAACCCTAATTTCATTTTTGTTGAATTAAAATGTTAATTTCGTCTTCATACAGTGTTCGATTTTAGCCTAGTCACTTTTGAACTAATGTGCATTCAATTATCTTCAAAACAAGATTATGTTCAAGTAAATCGGGGCATATATGTGAAAGTTGGGTTTTGGGCCTCTTTTGTACATTCTGTATTTTACCCGATTTTAACCTATTATTTTATGTATATATTTAACTCTTTTTCATTTATCTTCTTTTACTAAAGTTTTATTAAAATGCACAAAAGTTCAAATCTAAAATAAGATCGAAATCAAAGAAATTGACAGAGTCTGATTGTTCACTAATAATCTTTACAAAAGTCTTCCTTTTGTATTATAATTTATTTCTTAATTTTTTAAATTAATATAAATCCAAAATTTTAGATTAATTTTTAAATATTTATCTTTGATTTTATCATATTTTTTTCCTAATTTTCATCCTTTTTAAAAATGACAACAAATTATAAAACCCAAAATTAAGGTATTATATGTACATAGAGTATCCCAAAAAATTCATTTTGTGCAAGTTCTCGATTTATTTTAGTAACTTCATGAAAGTTGTAGATTTCATCGAGTTGAGCAACATTCATGAACAAAATTTTTCAATCCAAGGTCGTTTGCTATTTATTCTGGATTATTCTTTGTATTTCATTTTCTGATTTTCCAGGACTGACACGTGGAAGCTTTGAGAGGCACCACGTGTCACCCATTTTCAGTATTTATGTATTCAATTATTTTAAAAAATAAAATAAAAATATAAAATAACATACCATATGTCAGCCATCTGGTCGTCCGATCTTGGTCGATCTGACAACTAAGGCTCTTCCCCTTCCACTTCTCATCTCATGCTCTTTCCATCTAAGGCGGTGTCGTCGCCTGCCCCTCCGCATTCTCCAACCAACTGCCATAGATGTCACCCCCGATCTCTTTGCCCTTCAGGCCGCAACCCAATTTCTTCAACCTCGCGAATCCAATCAGATCACAATCTTTCCCAATGAGATTCCCTCTCCCCCTATTCTCGCTATTGACTATCACCTCGCAACTCTGATTTGGCTGACCTCCCACATCCTACAAAAACCATCACTGTCCCCCTCATCACCTCATCTGTTGTTAGCCCCACAAGCAGAAAGTACGGCGGTCACAGCACCGCCTATTCCCCACCTACGCCGGTGAGATCTAAGCCCCGTTGGGCTCGTTGCAACGTGATCAAGTTCAACCGGCTACATATTGGCACCGACATCCTTCTATTGAGCCCTACGACCTTATCCCTCGATTCCAACCAACCACCTTAAACCGCTTACCTTCCAGTTCATTTCCTACACCGTGTTCATCACCACCTTCTTGTTGATCGCCACTGCTTCCGCCTTCGATGCCAACCTCAGAGCTCTTCGACATCAGTAGGGGGTTATCCTCCACGACTTCATCTCAAGCCGTAATACTGCATATCTTTCCCGACATCGACTGTGTACCCTTCAGGTGCCAAAAGAGCTAGGATCCTCCTCCAGCGACCCGGACTTGCGCCGCATTCTGTCGAACCTACATCGATGTCTTCCCCCGGGAATCCATCTTCCTAACAAGCTTCACCTTCAACGCTTCTTCCTCGAAGCTCGAAGGCACAGAGCATTTACTTGGAGCCCATCCTCAGAGCTAACATGCTCTGGCCTAATTCCCGCGCTTCGACTCCTGTCCTGCCTACTAAGCTGCCCTCCGCCATCTAGAGCCACCGGGTGTGAAGCCCGAGACCCCTTGATGATCCGCTAAATCTGACTCTTTAATAGTGTGTAATTAGCACTTAAGAAGTCATTGCAGTCGGGCCGAATTGGGTTCATCAAAAACCATCTAATTGATATGTCCTTCGAATAAGATGGTCATGTTTTATTTTTACTTGGTAAGAAACCAAGGTCGAACTCAGGGACACGAGCCTCTCTCGGATTATCTAGATTTCTACTTATTAATTAAGTGATGAGTTAAAGAAGCATAGGTCAGATCATGCAATAAGAGAAGACAATGCAATAAACGAATATAAAACATGTATTTTTTTATTTTATTTTTTTAACCATGCAAATAAATGTGATGCAATGCAACACAAGTAATATGCCCTAGATCAGAAATCCTTGAGCCAATTTAAGAATGAGTCAATTTCATGTTTTATTAAGGTGACAGACTTGATTGATAAGTGTAACAAGTCATAAGTTGAGTAATAAGAGACACATGGCTAACAAAAGAATATGTCAAAATTTATTTGGCCAAAATAAGAATTGCCAATAAAAAGTACATCAAGCAAGCTTTAAAATGAGACTGAAATCAACTGAATCGTATATATGAAGCTTAAGATATGCATGAAAGAAAGCAAGGGCATAAATGAAAGAAAACCTGAAAAGATAAATACAAACAGGTCCCTTAGAGGGACTAAAGTGCAATAAAAATAAAGCACGAGGCCTTCCCTGTAAAATACCCACACGCACAGGGGCATTTTTGCAATTACGAAAACCCGCGAGGGTTTACTTGCAAAATACCCAAGATACGCGTGAGCTGGAAGTGATGCGGGACCTGTATGCAATATGGAGAAGTCGGTGGGGACCCTGTGAAAATAACCCATAAAACACATGCATGACACGTGCTTCTTCCAGGCTCGGAGGACGTTGAGGCTCGGCTGATGCTTCGGGCTCGATGTAGCTTCGGATTCAACTTCAGCTAGGCTCAAATAGTAGGACCAGACTCGATTCAAGTTGGGCGTCGGCTCGGGATATCCAAGCCTGAGCGCTGGCGATGAGGCTCAGATGATCTTTGGTGCCGACACGTGGTCAACCAGAGACTGTTAAAATCACAAGGATCCAACGGCACCTGTAGATATCGTTCAGGGGTGATGTGGTTGCATCTGCGCCGTTGGATAAACCCAGGGAGGAATCATGCAATGGTGCATGTACTTCCTTCTTCATCTTTAGCTGGCGGCGGAAGCCGAGCTCCGGCGCAGGAGCTCTCACTCCGCCACGGGTGCTCGGACGCTGTAGGCTTCCCATAGCTGCATGGAAGTGTGGCGAAGTAGTTGGGAGCTCGGTGAAGGCATCTGACATCCTGGCTCAGCCCATCAGAGTGTTGATGATGATGGCGAGGTTGATGAAATTGGCTCTGATGGAGCTCCGGTCGTTGATAGCTTTTATGACCTGCACAGTTAAGCACCTAATCGAAGCAAAAGGCGTGTGTGCGTGAATGAAGTGAAGGGCTTGCGTGCGACGGGAGGTGGAGCCCTGTTGCTATTCATCTCCGGCGAAGGGATATGGAGGTGGAGGAGGAGGTCAAGTAGTGTAGAAAGGGGATAGGTGATTGGATCGGAGCGCGTGATCGGTGGAGGTGTGATGAAGCTCGAATGGGGGTCTAATGGTGGTGGAAATTCAGAGAATAGCTCAGATAATTCTGAGAAGATAAGGGAATAAAATAGAGAAAGGAATGAGATTCTTACCTGGTCGGAGATGGAGGCGACAACATGTTGCACGAGCTCCGAGGATGAGCTCTGGTCTTCGCTGAACCCCGTCAGCCACTCAGGGCAGCTCGAGCGGGCGCTAGGAACCGCGACACCGCCATGATCGGCGGCAGGTCTCACCGGGGTAATAGGGTCGTCTTCGCTTGATCCATTCACCTCCCCCTGTTATAGGCAGGTGGAGGAGGGTTGGGCCCTTCCCGCATAAAGATGGACGTCGGTCTAAGGCGGAGGGGAGGGCATATTTAAAGTGGCGAGTCAGCGGTTCTGTGAAGTGGGATCGTGGTTTGGTTGAGGGTTACGGAGCGGCTGGGAGTCCTACGTGGGTTGTGGAAGTGCCCGCGAGGAAGAGGGATGATAGTGGTATGTGGTGAGGCGGTTAGCGAGAGAGGGGGTCGTTGGAGGAAATGGAGAAAATAGGAAGGGCGAGGTACATGCACGAGGGGAGAACGTGCGAGTGAGGAGTGCATGGAGGTTGACGATGATGTTCCGCCATTGGATCGTGAGATCCAACGGCTGGCGTTTGAGCACTAAAGGATGGATGAGATTTGATCAAGTGGGGAGCATCGAAGGTCTCTCAATGCACCACGTGTTGAGCGCAAGGACCGGCGGAAGCGGACGACCTAGATCAGACTAAGGGATAGATCAGAGGGATGGAATCAGTTGTGGATTTGGATGGTGAGGATTGGAACTCCAGACACTGATCGGATGGCGGCGGCTGCGACACATGGCGAAAGGCGAGCAAGGCGGGGTTCGACGGATGCGATGAAAGGTGGGAATGATCGGATGGTGAGGGAAAAAGGCGTGCATGGAGAGAGTGGAGCCGTTGGATCAGAAGGAGATCCAACAGCTGAGAGGACTGGCGGATAGATCAAAGGGCAAGGGGCCACGTGGCTCAACCAGAAAGGGCCATGTGGCCCAATAAGATTATTCCGAGAGTAAAAGTGATATATGAGAGGTTAAATGACCGAATTTGAGAATTCTCAAAACATGAAAGTTGTAGATCTTGATGAGATCTACAAGTTTCATGTTAACCAAAAATGGAGAGGAGGTCATTTGAAGACATAAAATATTTTTAGGGGTATTTTTAAGGCTAAAAATACCACAGATTTTAATTTTGCCATTTTTTGTGATTTTTAATTTATTCAAGACTCTGATAATTATAGGACACTATCTGGTTTTTGTTGACGCACATTTAAGAAAGGGGGTTAATAAAGGAAAATTAAGATGATGAAATCGGGTTTCATTACCCCCTATACTTAAACTATGCTCGTCCCCGAGCATAAAAAAAAATGAATCAACTGGATTAACCCCCTTGTGCACGTGAGTACAGGATCTAATCTGTTCAAGTCCACTTCAACTTTAGAGGTCCAAAATTCTAGAGTTCAACCCAGCCTTAATCAAGAGGCACCCAATTCCTCCAATTTTCCAGACTCTCTCTAATATACATATACACTAAGGATATGACTTTATTGTTTGACTGCGATCACGAGAGTAGAGTTAAAACGTCACCCAAAGTATTGGTCCAAGAAATTCTCCTAAGGACCCAATCCTCAACACTAGGGAATAAATCAAATCTTGCACCCAGTCCACCGTCTCTTTAGTTGTCAGACTTAGAAATGTAGATGGATGGCCAGTAATGGAGGGCATAGGATTGTGTCATTTCTTCTCTCCCTCTCATTGGAACAAGGATTCTCACTAGTGACTTTTTTTGCAATACATTTTTTTGGTGTTGATCAGTGCGTCCGTCAAGAGAAGTTTGAGCCGTCTGCACTTGTTTTCCTAGGAGTACACTGGGGTGTGCCTTTTTTGAGTACCTATCGTACCTTCTACACCCAGACTTGTAGCATTTACGATGCAGAGCCCTTTTTTGGTGCAAGCCCGACTCCTAATAGCGGTGGTCCAAGTGGACACTTTGAAATGGTTGGGAGCGCTCGCCTTTGGTGGAAGCTCTTTTGATAATTGACTTTGTGGAATGAGAGCTTTTCTTTAACATTTCATTGCTTTGTAGCATTTTTGCTAGCTCCACCGCTTTTACCAAAAGTTGGCGCACACTGATCAATAATTTTTTATTTTATCACACCCTCGTACATAGGTAAATGTCAAGAGATTGTACAAGAACCATGTTCTCATACTGGCTAAAGATGCTGACACTCAAGTTTTATGAAGCCTTCATTGATTTTATCCCATCCTCGAGCATCATCAAATCAAGTCCAAACTCAAATCCCTCATCCCAGTTCCTCAAGTGAAATTTCAACTCATCTCATCATAACTGTAGTCGTGTATGTGAGGTGTTGATCATATTCTTAGGGTAGAGACAAAGCATGCAATATAGCACACAAATCTTTCAAACTAGGGAAATGTGAATAACTAAGTCAAAGACCCTAATGACTAAGGCTGAATAACTCAAAATCTCAAGACCTCATAAAACAAGCTTCCTTGAACATTTCAGATCCTGGGTGGAAGTGTAAAAAGTAGAGGATTAATCCAACTCCTTCATTCAAAAACACACACTTTTTTTTAAAGCTTCAAGAGATATTAGGACTGCAAACTCAATTAAGTGGATGCATCTGCATTCAGCCAGTATGGATGTAAGTACAGACCGGAGCCCGTTGCTTGAGGATGGGGCCTTACGCGATGTCCTCTAAACCATCCAATCTGGTAAGGGCAAACCCTTACTGAACGCAGCTACTTAATTGGGTTTAGTAGTCACTAATGACTCCTATTGGGTTTTTGGATTTTTCTCATTTTTATGGATTTTAATTTAAAGGTTAAAACACTGGTTAAACTCAACTTTCCTTGAAAAGAGAAAGAAGCTTTCAAAACCATGTCACACAAATAAAAATTTTCAGAACATTTTCAAAAGAATTTTCAAACAAGAAAAACTCATTTTTCAAATCATTTTCAAAAAAAATTTTATAAAAATAATGTAACATAATATAGAAAAGCCATGAAAACATTTGAGTCCACTTAGTTCAAAGGATTTTACTCTAGCCAAAAAGTTTTAAATTTTCAAATTTTTTCATATTATAGCTAAAGTAAGTATACAGTATATACGGTATACCCCCCTATACTTAAACTTTGCTATGTCCTCATAGCATTATATGATAAAAGTCCATAGGTCAATTTAAATATAGAGAAGTATACGGGATCTAAGAGGTGCTCCCCCTATACTTAGGTTAGAAATAACCTAACTATAAAGGCAAGGAAAGATGAGTAGAGAAAATCACAGGGACTCGGATACCCCTATACTTAGGCTGAGATTAGCCTAACTATAAAGATGAGATTTGATGTTGGGAGAGACCGAGGTGAACGGAGAAGATGGATGGATATACAAGTGAGCGGGTGAATCTACAGAGATTAATGGAGTGACTAAGGCTCTAGGGAGTGTATCGAAGAAAACAAGGCTCAATCAAGCATGCAAGACCCTCAAATCCACCAACTCACACATGAAACCAATCGAAGATAGTTTATTATCTTGTCGGTTTTGTTGGTGATTAAAACATTATATCTTTATGCAGAAAAAATGTCAAGTATGAAGAAATGCGTAAGCGAGGGTGTTGCTCTCCCAAAACCAAAATTTTACTCCATTTTAAGTTGACATGAAATGAACTGTCCCAGTTATTATTTAAAGTTGTCATTGAATTGAGGTGAGCACATAAATCAAGAAACCATCGTCTACCATTCATTCCCATTTTCCATTAACCTAGGTGATCAAGCTAGGAGGTGAAATCGAGAAGAACCATGTATTCGATAAAAACCATGATCTAAGCTAAGTGATAAAACATGCAGTGACGTGGCGAAAATCCGTGAAAATTTGGGCTGTTTGAAAACCAACATGATATGTATACAAGTCGATAAAAGCCGCACCTAACATGCTTCTATTAGCGGTAAAGAATTTCTGTTAAATTTAGCTAAGTGAGGTGATGCTACGTGCATCTTTATTTATAATGTGTCCAACCTACGAGCAAGCAAATAAAAATGCAAATGTAAAACGAAGCTCAAAGAGCCGTGTGCCTGGTCCTAGGTCGACACTCAAGTGGGGACAATCCCCACACTACCACAATCATTCGATTACAATTGCGAGTCTTCGATTGAAAACCGTTGTAAAAGACGACTATTACATGAGACAATGAAAAGCAAAATGACACATTTTTTTCTTTCTTCTCGACGTGCTCCAAGCGTGCTTCTGCGACTCCTCACAGCGGGTATCTCCTTTTCCTTGCCTCCTTGAATAATTAAAGGCCATGCCACAAAAGCAACAGTTAGAGATCAATCGAGAAGAAAATTTTATAGTGCAAGACAAATGGACCACTTGACCTATAAAAAAGAAACACTTAATTAAATAAATAAAAATCCAAAAATACAAGAAATGAGTCGTGTCCCCGGCAACGGCGCCAGTTGATGATCTGCTAAATCTGGCCATTTAATAGTGTGTAATTAGCACTTAAGATGTCATTGCAGTCGGACCGAATTGGGTTCATAAAAAACCATCTAATTGATATGTCCTTAGAATAAGATGGTACTGTTTTATTTTTACATGGTAAGAAACCAAGGTCGAACTCAGGGACACGAGCCTCTCTCGGATTATCTAGATTTCTACATATTCATTAAGTGATGAGTTAAAGAAGCATAGGTCAAATCATGCAATAAGATAAGACAATGCAATAAATGAATATAAAACAAGTATTTTTTATTTTATTTTATAACCATGCAAATAAATGCGATGCAATGCAACACCAGTAATATGCCCTAGATCAAAAATCCTTGAGCCAATTTAAGACTGACTCAATTTCAGGTTTTATTAAGGTGACAGAATTGATTGATAAGTGAAACAAGGCATAAGTTGAGTAATAAGAGACACATGGCTAACAAAAGAATACGTCAAAATTCATGTGGCCAAAATAAGAAATGCCAATAAAAAGTACGTCAAGCAAGCTTTGAAATGAGACTGAAATCAACTGAAATGGACATATGAAGCTCAAGATATGCATGAAAGAAATCAAGGGCATAAATGAAAGAAAACATGAAAAGATAAATACAAACAGGTCCCTGGGAGGGACTAAAGTGTAATAAAAATGAAGCATGAGGCCTTCCCAATAAAATACCCACACGTACAGGGGCATTTTTGCAATTATTAAAACCCGCGAGGGTTTTCTTGTAAAATACCTAAGATACGCGTGAGCTGCACGTGATGCATGACCTGTATGCAATATGAAGAAGTCGACGGGGCCCCTGTGAAAATAACCCATAAAACACGTGCATGACACGTGCTTCTTCCAGGCTCGGAGGACGCTAAGGCTCAGTTGATGCTTCGGGCTCGACGTAGCTTCAGATGCAGCTTCGGCTATGCTCAAATAGTAGGCCCAGGCCCGATTCAAGTTTGGTGTCGGCTCGGGATTTCCAAGCCTGAGATCTGTCGATGAGGCTCGGCTGATCTTCGGTGCCGACACGTGGTCAACCAAAGACCGTTAGGTCACAAGGATCCAACGTCACCTGTAGATATCGTTCAGGGGCGACGTAGCTGTATCTGCGTTATTGGATAAACCCAGGGAGGAATCATCCAACGGCACATGTACTTCCTTCTTCATCTTCAGCTGGCGGCAAAAGCCGAGCTCCGGCGAAGGAACTCTCACTCCACCACGGGTGCTCGGACGTTATAGGCTTCCCAGAGCTCCATGGAAGTGTGGCGAAGTAGATGGGAGCTCAGTGAAGGCATCTAACATCCTGGCTCAGCCCATCGGAGTGTTGATGACGATGGTGAGGTTGACGAAATTGGCTCTGATGGAGCTCTGGTCGTTGATAGCTTTTATGACCTGCATAGTTAAGCACCTAACCGAAGCAAAAGGCGTGTGTGCATAAATGAAGTGAAGGGATTGCGTGCGATGGGAGGTGGAGCCCTGATGCTCTTCATCTCCGACGAAGGGAGATGGAGGTGGAGGGGGAGGTCAGGTAGTGGAGAAAGGGGATAGGTGATCGGATCGGAGCGCGTGATCAGTGGAGGTGTGATGAAGCTCGAATGGGGGTCTAGTGGTGGTAGAAATTCAGAGAATAGCTTAGGTAATTCTGAGAAGATAAGGGAATAAAACAGAGAAAGGAATGAGACTCTTACCTGGTCGGAGATGGAGGAGGCAGCTTGTACGCGAGCTCCGAGGATGAGCTCTAGTCTTCGCTGAACCCCGTCATGCACTCGGGGCAGCTCAAGTGGGCGCTAGACACCGCGACACTGCCATGATCGGCGGCGGGTCTCACCGGGGGAATAGGGTCGTCTTCGCTCGATCTATTCACCTCCCCCTATCACAGGGAGATGGAGGAGGGCTGGGCCCTTCACGCGTAAAGATGGACGCCAGTCTACGGCGGAGGAGAGGGCGTATTTAAAGTGGCGAGTCGGAGGTTCTATGTAGTGGGATCATGGTTTGGCTGAGGGTTACGGAGTGGCTGGGAGTCCTACGTGGGTTGTGGAAGTGCCCGCGAGGTAGAGGGACGATAGTGGTACGTGGTGAGGCGGTTAGCGAGAGAGGGGGTCGTTGGAGGAAATGGAGAAAATAAGAAGGTGAGGTATCCGCACGAGTGGAGAACGTTCGTGTAAGTGGCGCCTGGAGGTTGACGATAATGTTCCACCGTTGGATCGTGAGATCCAACGGCTGGCGTTTGAGCGCTAAAGTATGGATGAGATTTGATAATTTGGGGAGTATCGAAGGGCTCTCAATGCGCCACGTGTTGAGCGCAAGGGCCGGCGGAAGTGGACGACCCAGATCAGACTAAGGGATAGATCGGAGGGTTGGAATCAGCCGTGGATTTGGATGGTGAGGATTGGAACTCCCCGACACTGATCGGATGGCGGCAGCTGCGACACGTGGCGAAAGGCGGGCAAGGCGGGGTTCGACGGATGCGATGAAATGTGGTGAATGATGGGATGGTGAGGGAAAAAGGCGTGCGTGGAGAGAGTAGAGCCGTTGGATCAGAAGGAGATCCAACGGCTGAGAGGACTGGCGGATAGATCAAAGGGCAAGGGGCCACGTGGCTCAACCAGAAAGGGCCACATCGCCCAATCAGATTCTTCCTAGAGTAAAAGTGAGATATGAGGGGTTAAACAGCCGAATTTGAGAAAACTCAAAACATGAAAGTTGTAGATCTCGATGAGATCTACAAATTTCATGTTGACCAAAAATGGAGAGGAGGTCATCTAAATACAAAAAAAAATTTTAGGGGTATTTTTAAGGCTAAAAATACCACAGATTTTAATTTTGCCATTTTTTTGTGATTTTTAATTTATTCAAGACTTTGATAATTACAACACACTATCTGGTTTTTATTGACGCATATTTAAGCATGGGGGTCAATAAAGGAAAATTAAGATGATGAAATCGGGTTTCATCACCCCTCCCACGTGAGGCGTACATATCTGGAGGGAGACATGCGGTGAGCCCCTACAGCACCATCATATTTAAATAGAACACCCACCCATACATGATCTACACATACGCACGAGGGACATATTACGAAGAAGCCTCCTAATGAACCCCTTATTACTGAACCGCCCACCTTCAAGCAGGAACGTGCTTCGCACATGCCTTGGTGAAAATTTTGCACAAAGACCCTCATGGTCTTAGTAATGTATTTATAATTTCTATTTTGCATTATTTTTGTGTAATTTAATTATTCCAATTTGCAAACAGACCCTTCTCTTTCCTCTATTATTTGAACATAAGTATTGCATCATTTTATTATTTTAAAATTTGCATTGTGTTTCTCAATTAATTCTCTACTTAATGGCATACTTGTATTATTTTTATTCTCCATGGTTAATTGATAATTGATATTCTTGTGGAAATTGCTTATTTTACACATTTTATGCTTAGAAATTCATAGATAATTAATCATTTCTCTAAAAATTACCAAAAATTCAGTGATAATAGAATTAATGGTTATTTACATTGTGCCAAAAAAGATTTACAATTGCATGCATATTTAGTTCCATAAAAATCATTTTGTGTATTTCAATAATTAATTTTTAATGGTATTAAATTTAACATTTTTAAGGTTTAGTATTTTTCTAAATTTAGTATTTATTATAATTAATTGTTGAAAATCACACTATCTTTGTTCATTTATTGATAAAATATTCACTTTGCATCCAAAAATTAAAAAAAAATCACAATGCATTTGTTCATCATTATTTGCATCTCAGTCAAGTTTCATAATTTTTGGACCTCGTTTAATAGATATTAATTTTTCTAGTCCTTAAATTTGGCCTCATTTTCACTTGCATTTAAAATTTGCTTAAAAATATCAAAAATATACCACCTCGAAAATCACACATGAAATTTAATAGACATAGATTGTTCCTTTGCCTTCTTGAGTTCGACCTTGGGATTTTCCCAAGTAAAAAAAATTAAAATCACTCGAATTAATTGAATTAAATTCCTAAGTGATTATTTCTTGATTGATTCCGATTACCCGTCAAAAAACGAAACGACATGTCATTATATTTGAAATGATTATTCACATAAATTAACCAAGTGTTTTTCGAATCCATCAGATGGCGTCATTGCCGGGGAGGCAAACAGCTTAGATTTTGTCTAGAGAATTAATATTAAGTTTTCCCTACACATTCGGGTAGTCTAACCATGGTCCTCATCACTGTATATTGTCCATTTTATCATGTATTTATTTTATTTTTTTCAGTATTTTTTCTTTTTTTATTTTTTATCAATCTTTGTGTCATTCTCTTACATTCTCTCTCTTATTTTTTCATGTGAGTTACCTGACTTACGTGGAGTGGTTCTCTTGAAACCGACGCATCTTCATCGACCGCCAAGTCGAATTAAAATTAAGACCGAGTTGAGTCGTGAGAGAGCATAGAGTCTAGGAATTTATTATATGCAATTCTAATTATTTGTAATTAATTGCTCATTTACAGTGGTGTCCGTTTGGACTCTCGCACATGTAATCAAGACTTGAACTCCTTTTTATGTGCTATGTCGTGGCCTGTTTCAATCTCCGATGAGGGTGGGGCCTGACTTGAGTGGTTCGTAGGTTAGACCTGCACATAGGCTATTAGATCTTTATAGATTTTTTAATTGTGCTTGTAGAACGTCGGACCACATTGCACATTAATCAAGTTGCGCATTAGATCGTTCAACTTAGTCAACATTCAAATCAATTCTTCATAGCTGATAGAACCATCTGATAGGTGTGGTTTTTGTCGGTATGCAATCATATAAGATAATTTTCAATTCTTGTATTACTTCCCATATGGAGATAGTAAGGAATCACTGTATGTCTTCTAACTAAGCATTCATCATTGTTTTCCACTTGCATCGACTTTTCCGAAATTTCTCCCTCTTGTTTTGCAATTGAAAATATAAAAGGAAATTGGGACTAGATGGTATACGTTCATTTGTGCTCACCTAATTTTTCAATGATCGTCTAATTAAAATTGGGACAGCTAAACAAGGCTGGCTTTAATTAACTCATCAAATCAAGATTTTTTGTGGGAGAGCAACCTCGTCGTTGGATTCATTTATCTGTTTGAGTGAGTGAGAGATGACACTTAAGGCTAGATCCCCTATCAGGAATCTTCATTCAGACTATTGATTCTATAGAAATGATTACCTACTTCTCCGTGAGGAAATACAGGTAGCCGGTAAACAGTCTGGATTTCTTTAGTAGCGTGGGTGGTTTAAAGGACAATGTGTAAGGCTCCATACTTAAGTAATGGGTACAATGTACACTTACACCCATACTGGTTGAAAGTAGGTTCAACTATCGTATGAATTCGGTACATCCTTTAAGAAAATTTCCAACATCTAACAACTCACTAATTCTTTTCCAAGATTGATTTTATCATTAATTAAAATTTAAAATATAATTAGCCGAACTCTTGTAGCTTCCTCTGTGTGAGTTGGTGAATCTGGGGTATGATTTGTGTTTGCATTGGTGTGCGTGATCTTAGCTTAAATATCAAAAACTGCATACGTGTGCCATCGCTCTCGTTGATTTAGAAATTAGTGTTTATTTTGTTGAGTATCCTGTGCACTTGAATATCTTTAACCAAGATCCATTATGACAACTCATCCACCTCGTTTAAAGATATCAGACATTACTCCGAGAATCCATCAGATTTGTACTATGAAATGAATTCTTCTAACCCAAATCATTTAACCCAAATCATCTATACCCATCAAACAATTACTATGAAAATGAATTCTTCTCGGAAAAACTCAAATCATCTAAACCCTCTTCCTCCATACATCCTGCAACCTTCAGCGGGAGACTCTCACCCTCGGATAAATCTAGTCCACTATGTAAATTCCAATCCATGTTACTCTGATCATCTTATCGAATTCTCTCCTTCTTCATATTGCCCACCCTCACGGCCCTGCTCTTCACATTATCGGACTTCAACCTAGGCTAACTCATCTTATTCTCGAGTTCTCGCAACACCATTTGAAAATCATACCATTTTCGAGACTAGTGGCCGACCGAGACAACAATTCCAATTAACTCCATTCTTTCCTCATCATAATGTTGGGACATGACAACCATTCACAAAACCACATCCGGACTGGACCTTAGGGAATAACACGATGGACCGATCAAACCAAATGTGAGGCGCACACATCCAGATCATTCATATTGTATTGGCCTATTTGACCAACCCGAACAACCTACATATGCTATCAACAAACATGAACGTCGTTTGATTCCACGATATGATGATCCGTCTAATCATGACCATTGAAATAGGCTCTACTCAACCCAAAACACCCAAAAAAATTAAAAACCGGAAAAACCCAAAAAAAATGATAGAGGATATGATTTGAAAATTTTGGATCCTACTCTAAGGGAAGCACTGGATTAAAGATTTGTTTTCAAACTTCCCTTAAATAAAGCCAATGAATATTTCCTCAACTTCGAAAGATTTATAAAGAGTATATTAATGCTAAAAAAGTCAGGAAGGAAGAGAAAAAGGACTGAAAGCCATATATTGTCAATGGCCACCTCATTGGTTATGAGGAGAAAGACCAAGAGACACAAAGTAAAGTGGTTGCCTCAATTGGACTGTGGAATCAACAACACAACATTCACCAATGCCTGAATCGATGACGATTCTCCAACTAATATTGCCTAACCTCCATGTTTGACAAGCTCAAACTCAGATAAATCGGGAAACCAAGTCAGATCATTCAGCCATTTGATCCTTCTATAAACAGCCAAGAGGAACTATTTCGATCATCAATTCATTCCAAGGTGCTCCGCTCAAGGTGGACTTCACGATCGTTGTCATTGAGCATAAAGGAAAATTTACGCAATCTCCAATAATTCTTGAAAATACTTTCTTAGCCTTGTCTAAGATAACTCTAATGCAAGCCTCGGGAAATCAATTTCATGGCATTGGGAGCACTTCAAGGTCAACCAGTCTTTGAGGAAACAACATATAAGGTAACCGATAAAGACAACAATAGTCGTAATCGTTAAGCAATAGAAGATCCCTACCCCGGTGCTAAAACTGAGTTAACGGCTGTTGAGCAGACGACTGGTTCAAAGACTCATATCATCCTCCCATTCCCTGTTGCTTTTACCTCTACCACTGTCATGACAAATCCTATGGAAGATCACCAAATACAAGATCTTTTATATGGTTACGAGGAAATACAAGCATGGGCTTACCCTTAGCCAGACAAGATCTTCTCTAACCACATTGGTCAACTCAATCTGACATAGGAACTCACCAATGACATGCCAACTTAGAACACATATACAAGACGTCCGCTAACTAGGGATGAATGCTATAATGGTTATTCATCTAAAGAGGACCCGATTGTCAACACATCACATATAATAAGGACCAAATTGACCCTTCCCGATAAACAAGCTAAGAAAGTCACCTTGGACATTCCAAAAAAGGAATCTTCTGATAATTCCACATCAGGGTTGGACAAGGTAATCTACATGAGTGATTTTGGTTCGGCAGCTCTACAGCCCTATATAAGAAAGTAGTCAATATG
Source organism: Ottelia alismoides (assembly GCA_037367405.1). NCBI lineage: Eukaryota > Viridiplantae > Streptophyta > Magnoliopsida > Alismatales > Hydrocharitaceae > Ottelia > Ottelia alismoides. The sequence goes on from JAZKJV010002332.1 coordinate 208,173, forward strand.
GACCTCCGTTGGACTATTCCTTCTCCTACTCTTATTTATCCTTGATTCTCTTGGTCTCATCTGATATATCGAAATTATTTCTTATGAGAAGACTAAGACTAGTGGTTCAGAGCATTCATCATCCGAGGATGAATCTCTTGTCCCTAACACTAAGCGTAACTTGTTAAGGCTACTTAATAACAAGAATATCTAGAGTGCCTCCACTTTCGAGTATTATTCTTTTGAGGATAACTCTGGCGATGGTTGGGGATCATCTAATTCATATGCTTCATCTACTTTCGACCATGATTTTTCTAAGTATGACACTGATGATAGATGGGACTCATCTGCATCACCTTCTCTCAATCATTATGACCTCCTGCACACGCTCACAAAAAGATCTGCTGAAAACCTCCTTAATCATCAGCAACCCTCCCTCCCAGCCCGATCAATTCACTTTTATGTCTTCTTCCTCTACTTATACCAAGGCCTAAGCATATGGGGTGGTGGGGCGATTCTATTTCTATATACCACTCTCCTTATATAATCCCTCTCTCGATCGCCCCATTTCCACCCTTCTATTGTACTCAGGCTGCTAGAGCCTAAGTAAAGGGGGATCGATGCCCACTATATATGTTTTCCTCATTCAAATTCTACATCCTTGCCTTCCTTATTTTTCGCCCTTCTTCTATACTCAGACTTCTCACAGCCTAAGTATAGGGGAGCATGATGACATCTATTTTTATTACTTTTTTCTTCCTTTTCAATATCTTATGCTTAGCTCGAGATATGTCTTCTCTACGCTTCTAGTGCTCTGAGGATGTAACACTCACTAAGTATAGGGTGGTGTGTATATATACTGTGTACATATTTTACCCATAGCTCATACTTTCTCATAAGTCTATATGTATTTACAAATGCATAAATAACTCCTAAAAAACCAAAACAAAAATAAAAAACAAAACAAAAAAATGAGTTTTGAAACTAACAGTGACTATGTCCAATTGTGTGCAACAATTTTTTTTTGAAAATGGCTTCTTATTCATTTTTGCAAAAAAATGGTCTTGCATAAGAAATTGCAAAAAAAAATCATAAAATTCAAAAAAAAAATTGTTGCATTTCCTGCACCTGCACTTCATCCAACATTACATGCATATGCATCCAGGAAAAGCCATTGGGTTCTGAACTGAGTTATGAGCAGAAATCGAGAGTGGTTCGAACATGACCTTAATCCACCTAATTTTAAGAGGAATTTCATCTAGAAAGAGGATTTCAGAAGCTTTGGGTCATTGACTAAATTCTTCAAGTTCCACATGATAATGGATAGAGTTTGACTCTCAGTGTCTAACTTGGTCGCCTCAATCTGGGTATGACTGTTGAATAGGGAATTAACTTGTAATCTCAAACTATGCACATTGCTTAACTCAAACAAGGTGTTGGAAGAGTGTGTGAGTCTCTATTCTGGTACCATGGACATCTAAAGACCACAGTACAGGTTGAAATAAAGCTTCGGAAAAGGGATGGACAACTAGCATAATTTTTTCTAATACCCCAAACATGTACGAAAAAAGATTCCATATATGTAGGAGCATAACAAGATCTACATAGAGCTACCAAAAATTCAAATAAAAAGAAGCCAACTACCAAATAAATATTTGACCAAAAAGTTCCAAGCTTCAAGAAAACGTGTAGATCTTGGTGAAGAATTGGCTAAACTAGTCATCTTCACAAGGGGAGGTGACTACACTAGTCACCCTCCAGTTTTTTTCCTCTTCTTCAAATTTCCCCCTCCTTTCGATTGTAAACAAAACACGACAAAGCTTTGAAGGAAATGTCTGACTCCTCGAGAACGAGTTATTAGAGGAGAAGTTTGTATGGTAGTCCGGCATTCTGAATGGGAAGAGCTAAAACTTTTCACATACATGAGTTAGTTGTTCAATGTTCATAAGGTATGCTTTGGGAGGGGGATTGATCTAAAATGAATTCTGAGCGGAAAATGAGACAATGATGTGTAGAACTTGGAGGCTGTTGATTTTAAAATCCTAATTCTCATCGTAGTTTTGCCAAACTAATAATACAAAGGTCGGTTCTAGCTGCATTTTCACCTTTTGCTCATGGTCTTAGTATGGAAACCAATCTCATTTCACCTCATTGCATTTCTTTTGATGCTTGGGGACGAACATGGTTTAAGTATAGGGGGTTGATGAATAAATTATTCATCACTCTAAAAATGATTATTTAAGCTCAAATCCCCAAAATTCTTTGGTATTTCTTCATTTATATTACATAATTTGCATTCATGCATGTATAAATAATAATTTCATTTTACTACTCATTATAGCATAAAATAGAAGCTAAAAATCTCAACCCAATTGACTATTAAAATAAGCTATCTTCTCTGATTTTTAATTAATTCATGCTAACTCCAAATAACCTAAAAACACCTCCTTTGTGTATATATAACTAAAAAGAATAAAAAAAACTAACATAAATAATTGGACAATAAACCCAAACCCTAATTTCAGATATGTCGGATTAAAACTCTAATGTCCTCCTCATACAGTGTCCAATTTGAGCCTAGTTACTTTTGAACTAATGTACATTCAATTAGCTTCAAAACAAGATAAAGTTTAAGTGAATAGGAGCTCAAATGTGAAAGTTGGGTTTTGGGCCTCTTATTATTTTGTATTTTACCCGGATTGACCTATTATTTATGTATATATTTAACTCTTTTATTTTTATTTCTTTCCCATTTATCTTCTTTGATTATAGTTTTAATAAATAATGTAAAAATCCAAATCTAAAATTAGATCGAAATCAAAGAAATTGACAGAGTCCAAGTGTTCACTAACAGTCTGTATAAAAGTCCTCTTTTTAGTCTTATAATTTATTTCTTCATTTTTTAATTAATAAAAATCAATAAATATTATATTAATGTGTAAATATTAATATTTGATTTTATCATATATTTCTTGATGTTTATTTAAAATTTAAAAAACTTATAAAACCCAAAATCAAGGTACTCTATGTACATAGAGTATCCCGAAAAATTCGTTTTGTGCAAATGAATCTTTTGGTTTTGCTCTCTTTATGAAAGTTGTAGACCTGGTTGTGATGAACAAATTTCAGGAAGAAAACGTTTCAATCTCAGGTCTTTTGTTATTTATTTTGGATTTTTATTTAATTTTCTAAATTTTCTAAGGCTGACATATGGCCGCCCCTGGAGCCGCCACGTGTCACCTATTTTTGGTATTTATATATTCTATTATTTTAGAAAAATTAAAAAATGATAAATAAAAAACAAAACACCATGTATCAGTAATCTCGCCGTCTGATCTTGGCCGATCGGATGACCAGGGCCCATCCCCTTCCCCCTCTCATCTCTGCCTCTTTCCATCTACGACACCAGTGCCGCATGCCCCTCCACAATCTCCGGCCACCGGCATAGATGTCGTCGCCGGATTTCCTTAACCTTACAAATCCAATCAGATTGCAATCTTGACCGATCAGACCCTGTATCCACCTCATCTCGCAATTGGCTGCCACCTCGCACCCCCTGATTTGGTTGACCTCCCTCATCCTATAAAATCATTGTTTTCCCCCCGAGCACCTCATCCGTCGTTATCACTACAAGAAGAAGGTGTGGTGGTGACATCGCTACCTCTTCCCCACCTACACTGGCGAGATCCGAGCCTCGCAGGGCTCGTTGCAGCGTGACTAAGTTCTGTTAGCTGATCATAGGTTCCAACATCCTGCTGTTGAGCCCCACCACCTTTTCCCTCGATTCCACCCATCCACCTTCGACCACCTATCTTCCAAATCCTTTCCTCAACCGTTCACCACCTTTGATTTGATCACCACCGCTTCCACCTCCGACGCCAACCTCGAAGCTCTTTGACATCAGAAGTGGGGTAGCCTCCATGACTTCATATCTGGCCGAACTGATGCAGTTATTTCTTGACATCGACTATGTTCCCTTTAGGTGCAAACAGATCTAGGATCCTCCTCCAGTGACCCGGACTTGCATTTCCTTCTACTGGACCTGCATCGTGGTCTTCCCCAGAGAATCCGTCTTCTCGACGAGATTTGACTTCAATGCTTCTTCCTCAATGTTCGAAATCATGGAGTGTCTGTACCTAGAGCTCATCGTCAACACTTACAAACTGTAGGTTAACTCATGTGCTTCAACACTCGTCACGTCTGCTAAGCTGCACTCTGCCATCTAGAGCCACAAGTCGTGAAGCACGAGACCCCCTCCCACATGAGGCGTACGAGTTTGGAGAGGGAACTTGCAGTGAGCCCCTCTAACTCTTCCATATTTTCGTAGAACAACCCCCACATGTGATCTACACGTGCACGCGGGGGACATATTATGAAAATCCCCCAAAGGAACCCCTTATTATTGAGCTATCCTGGTGGAAATTTTGCACAAAGACCCGTATGGTCTTGGTAAGGGACTTTTGATCCCTATTTTGGTTTATTTTTATGTAATTTATTTATTTCAATTTGCAAACAAACCCCTCTCTTTCCTCTGTTATTTGAACATCAGTATTGCATCTTCAATTATTTAAAAAATTCATTGTGCTTCTCACTTAAATCTCTATATAATGGCATGCTTGTATTAGTTTTATTCTTTGTAGTTAATTAATAATTGATATTTATGTGTAAAATTGCTTATTTTACCCATAATGTGCTTATAAACTCATAGATAATTAACCATTACTCTAAAAATTACTAAAAAATCATGAATAATAGAATTAATTGTGATTTCATTGTGCCCAAAAAGAAGTACATTTGCATGCGTATTTTCTTGTATAAAAACATTTTGTATATTTCAATAACTAAATTTTAATTGCTATTAAATTTTACTTTTTTAGTGTATAGGATTTTTCTTAGATAAATCACCTAGTGATTAAATAATTTTTTCATGAATATAAGTTGATTTAATATTTATTATAATTAGTTATTAAAAATCACATTGTCTGTATTCACTAATTCGTAAAATATTCATTTTGTATCCAAAAATTTCAAAAAAAAAATACAATGGATTTATTTCATCATTATTTACATCTCGATAATGTTTCAATATTTTTGGACCTAGTTTTATAGATATTAGTTTCTTTAGTCCTTAAAATTGGCCTCATTTTCACTTGCATTTCAAAAATTGCATATAAAATATCATAAATAACCTGCCTCAAAAAAATTGCACGATATTTGATAGACATGATTCTAGTTTGTTCCTTTGCCTTATTGAGTTTGACCTTGGGACTTGCCCAAGTAAAACAAAGATAAAATCACTCGAATTAATTGAATTAAATTTCTAAGTGATTATTTATTCATTGATTCCGATTACCCACCTATAACGAAACATCATATCTATATTTGAAATGACAATTCATGAAAATTAACCGAGGGTAATATGGATACGTTAGTAGGGAATTGGACAAAGATCCTAGTATATAACACGTGGTCAACGAATGATCCTCATCATATTTTTCATTGAATTTGTATTCTTTTAATGTTTGAGGGTTTGCATGCTTGTTTCTTTTGAGCACATAACTTATGCGCTCTACAAAAACAAAAAGTTCCAAGTTTCAGATCCAATCCAAATAGTTGGGTCCGGTTAACAGTTTGACCTCCTGAAGCTTGCTGAGTGGGTTCATGGATTTCATATCTGAGATTAATAATACATCGATGATATCATAAGTCCATTCCATTATTAAACTTTCAAACTAAGAGATATACTTGTCGATATATCTCTATCAAGATCTTGGATCTCCTTTTTACCTTTCTTGCATCCCAATAATATGATAAATTACAACTCGAAGAAAAAAAGTAACAACTCATTCCACCTTGCAAGTCCAACTTGCATTTCCCAATTTAGTGTTTAACACCCGTGCCCACAAACCTAAGGTGATGTTGACCCATTGTTAATTGAATCAACCATCAAAAATAGTAGAACTCGTTATGTGCAATCCAATACCTCCTCAAATATAGGAGGAGCAATATTAGTGTCACTACGTATACGGTCTTACTCTTTCGAGAAGAAAACAGTTTGATCATGTGCGCTTGTATGTAAGATTTGTCACTTGGATAGGTGTCTCCAACGTCCAATACATGGTGACGGAACCATTTTCCTTGACGGGAGTCCATGGATGTCATTTATATGATCCTCCATATCTCATTCAAATTTTAATTTACAATTACGAACCATATTCACAAATTTAATTCTTCAAAGGGAGCTACATATCTATTTATAATAAATGTTTATTTTCATGGTATTTAATTGGTTTAATTATATTAAATTAATTAATAATCCAATTCAACCAACAAAAAACTAGGGTTTGCTTGATATTACTATGTAGTACACAACCTCACATTGTACAGTTGTATTATTCCAAATAATTGTTTAAAGTACACAGAGACTTCTAATGCTACGCAACCTTGAAATGGATAAAGCCAGGTCAGACAGATAATGCTAATAGAGAGCGCTTCCACTATGATACAAGGTGCCAATTAAGTAACCCATCAGCATATCCACATCCTAGACACCATCACCGAATCAACTCAAGACAACACAATTGGTACAAATTGTACTAAGAGGTTTTATCAGTTACGGGCTCTTTATGTTCTACATGATACATATATAGTAATCACTCATAAATCTTAGGCATCTCAAAAATTTTTAAAGATCCTAAATTACTAGTCATATCAAGCAAACATGTTTTGCATGTAAAAATTGACCTACAACTATTATAGGTTAAACTAGGGCTTTGTCATGAACTAGTCATTCAACGGTGATTGATTTTTAATCAAATATTTCAATAAATATTAAGTATCAATTTAATCTCTGGAAATTAATAATTTGCTTGATCTACAATGAATGGTAAACACACATTAAGAAAGTAATCTTGATGATCAAATCATCATCCGACACATCTCGATTGAGTCTGGAATATCCAGTGAAAATGGAGTCGGAATCTTGCAAAATAAATTTGAGCAGTTTGCTGGTGTACTCCTATACTTAATTAAAGTATTTATTTGATGTTTCATTGCGAGAAAATATTAATAAAAATTATTTTGTTACAGATTCGTGAATACATGCATAAATAATGTCACTACAGGAATATTTTGTATTTCAATTTATGCACCTTTGGTGCTAACTATTGGATACTATTTTTTAGGGACGTATTTATACATTCTAAGTAAATTTTATTATCCAAAAAAATCGTCCAAGTAGTGCATAAATAGTATATTTTCAATATATCAAAAAATAATTCGAAACATACATCTTATGCATAAACTATGAGTGCACGCGCATCCTGTATACAAATCCTTGTTCCCTTAAATTTTTTATCAGATCGATGACCTTTGACCAAGTCTCTGATAGCACTTGAAGGACATGGTTTGGGCCTTAGCATGCCGTGAAAGCATGAAGATTGCATCACATGAGATCAAGAGTGACTAGTCATGCCAATTGCTCGGAACAATGGAAATTACAATTTTTGTAAAGATGAAACCACATGACATGAGAAGCATTCTCATATTGTTTAATCAAGATAAAAAATGAGTAATGTAATTAGCTCTTAATGCATGTTTTCAACAACGTATGTCTCTAAGCAAAGAGATCTCATATCTCAAGTCCGATCCGACGAAGGATGCACTTGTTAGCGTGTGGATGATACGTGTACTTCTAGTAATCTGAGTTGATGATCAAAGCGTAGAGTCTCCTGATTTCATATCATGATATTGATGGCCTTCCTTAGGATCAAGATGCATCGAAGAAGACTGATACCCATGAGCAGTCGATACGGCAACACAATGGTGTCACGACGACTATGTGGCTTTCAAGATTATCATGGTGGACAACCACAAAACTGAGAGAGAGAGAGAGAGAGTATGTGTGTGTATGTATGATAATAGAGAGATTTATTGCTCTTTGTAATTTTTGCAAAGAAAGAGGTAATTCTAGCCTTTATTTTATAACATAATATATGCCCATGGATCTCAATCCATTTCCACACATAATCAATGGTGTAGATCATTTTGTGCTCTCAATTAATGGCCATGATTTCGTTGCAAAAATTTGCAGCAACAAATAATAAATTAAAAAAAATCTAATATATTGAATACTAATCAATATAAATAATTTTAATTAAATCCATCAACTTATGGAATGAATGGAAAGAGAGAAAGCATTTTTCCTTTCATAGAGTGGATGACAACATTGAAAAAGAACTTAATATGGTCATCCACCCTCCATGTATGGAAGGTGGATCTCTCATTCCAATTTTATGAGATCTCATATCTCAATAAAATACTCCACATGTGCAACAACTTTTGTTGCATAATAAATCACCAAAAATAATTCCAATATATTTTGTGATGATTGTTGTAATGTCATTGACAATTATAAAACATATTCATACGTCAAATATAAAATGTTTGCATCTATAAATAATTATTAAATGTGAATCCAATTCACACCAACATTTAATTCGTAAATACTATTTATAATTAAATCTCTCCAAATATTATTAATCATATTTATAATATTTATAATTATTGTGGATAATGATATCCACATTAGTCATATCCTTGATAATTAAATCATATTTATTTATCTTAGATGGCTATTCTCTTGTATCTAAATAATTTGTATCATATTCACATTATTTTATGATAATTAAATTATATTAAAATTTTAAATTTCCAATGCTCAGATATATTATCAACAATTGAATTATTCTTGAACTCTTTCAAGAAAAATGTGATTTCTTCCCAGATACTTGGAGATGAAGACAAGGTGATTGTACATTTCATGTATAGTGACTTAGATTGAGAACATATCTCAAATCCAGTTCATGTGGACCTCTTAAAGATGTTTGGTTAAATATAACTGCAAATCTAATCTTCTCATTGCATCATAATCACGTTTAGATCAATGTCCAACATATAGACAAATATTGGATTTCTAATCTACTGAGAGGAGCCAATACAGTCCAAACATGTTTCATCATTCCCTTGGAATGGAACCATCTTGTTTATCCAATCATTTACGATCACATCACCCATGAGTATTCCTAATCCCTGTACATTCGACATACTAGAAGACCTAGAATAAACCCGAAGTTTTTAAATCATATTTGTATTATCTTCATCGGGTTTTTATCATTAAGTTTCTCATTTGTTCGTTGGGAGTTGTTGTCGATCAAATACTTTCCAAAAAAAATATCATACCTATACATTCTTGTCATGTTTCCAAAGCAAGATGATCATGGATGGAATTTGATCGGTCCCAATACCTCATGAGTGAGCTCATGTCTTCCAGTTCAATAATGAACCTGTACGGTCCCTTTGAGAGACTGTATTACTCATATGCCCTTGTATGCAGACCAACTCGCCAATGTATAGAACTTTATGAGTTCATCAACCTAATGGTCTGCCTAATGTACATACTTAGACATATAGCAATGCATATGTCTCTGGTCAGAGTATGTGCATGTATATCGTGACGACATACTACATAGGTCTTTGTTATCTCGATCTTTCCAGGTCAACTCTTTGACCTAACTTATCTAACACCTCTGAATCTCTAATCCTATGTAGAGGACATGCATCAAGAGGTCGGTCAGATATCATCCTCTAGAGAATGATTGCCGTCTCCTTCTCATGATGGAGATCATCCCTTAATAATCATTTGATGGTTCTTGATGTGTCCTTAATCTAACTCTTTAAACATCATCCAAGCACCAGCCTCTATGATTCAACCATTGAGTCATCAGTTGTATGATTTATTAGGATGAATATGGTACATAACCTAATTGTACTAATGGAACTTATAAGTTAAATCATTCATTTAATATCATATAATGAGTGAAATAAACCAATAACCTTTATTGATATATCAAAGAATAAAATAACATTTATTGTAGGAATGGTTTACCCCGGTCTCACAAGTCTAACAATATTTACATGCACTTGAGTGGTATCGAATCTTTTGAACTAATGGTTCCTCCCAGTTATTGTCAGTCAATGCATCCTTTCACTTATGTTGCGATATTCATGAATAGTGTAGGGCATCAGAGGCAACACTACAATACTTTCACTACCATTGTACTTCCAAAATGATATCCTCTCGCTTCGAGCTTATGACATTGCTCAGGGAAACTGATGTACTCTTCTTGAGGAATGCACCAACGCTAAATGCATTTTGCACCTTCCTTTAAATGGTATGGATCTTCTCACTAGTAAAAAAGAATATCGGATAAAATCTTATCCTTCTTTATTTGCGTTCAATCTTGTAGAACTTTCCTTGAGACTAGGTAATATACAATATTGGTATATCAGGGGAGCCATGTGACTCTCAAAATTGATTCATCAGGAGAGGTTTATTTGATCAGTGCACTGCTCAACAGAGTCTCTATACATTCAATTCTGTATAAATGTTTCGCTACTACATTTTTTACTCAAGGTTAATCTCTTATTTCTAAATCAATTTCCTAGAGCAAAACGATCCAACAAAGCTGACATATACCAAGTGGGTGGAGTAGGGTTCATTTATCCCATCTCAGACTCCAAATGGGTGGCACCACTACACATAGTCCTGAAGAAATTGGGACTCCAGATCATCACCAGTGAGGAGGGAGAGGAGATCACAACACGAGTACCCACATCGTGGTGTGTTTGTGTGGACCACATGCGCATGAATGCCATAACAAAGAAGGATTACAAATTGTTACCTATTATTGATCAGATTTCAGAGATACTTGATGAATACTCATTCATCACAATTTATTCTTATATTTTAGCTACAAAAACCTTTGCAAATACATGTATATAGTTGTAAATAGAAATAATTACCAAAAGCATGCATTGTGTAAAAACCTATAATTAGCATGTTTTTGTGCAAAAATAAAAGAATAAAGATTAAAAAGAAAAAGAGGGAAATATTTAGAATAAATATTGAGCAACCTAACCCAAGGGAGGGCTCAGCCTGGGCCTGACCGCATAAAAGCCAAAGTAGAGGGAGATAGGGGCTCATGTGTGTAAATATTTATGTAAATAAAATAAAAGTATTTTCCTTACAAAAAGAAACTAAAATAGGCTTGTAAATATTTGTATATATTTATAAGTATAAAAACAAGATAAAAATAGAAAAATCAAAAAGAAAACAAAAACATCACTCATATAGCCACCATGTATATAGTCCACTCATCACTATTTATTTAGCCTTGTAATCAAATAAAATTAATCTCTAAAAATTTTGTAAATATTCTATATTATATGGTGTGAATAAATAAAATAAATTAAAACAAAACCAAAATAAAAATAACAAAATTTAAAAAAAAATCCAAAAATACTTTGTAAATATACCATGTATATGAATGTACATATGTATTTAGTTCACCTATGTATATAAATAATAAAAATAAAATAAAAATATCTTTTTATTCCTTATTTTATGATATAAATAAATAAAATATAAAATGGGAATAAAATTGTATAAAAATAACAAATTAAAAATCAAAATTAAAAACCTATATATTGTATATATACCTATATATGAACCTACTATGTACATACCTTATTTTTATTTTGAGAAATTTATTAAAAATCACTAAAAAATAGAAAAAATTAAAAGAAAAATATTTCATGTTTTGACTTTTCCATAATTCGGCCATTTGTTATTTTTTATTGAATTTTCAAATATTATCCACGTGGCCTTCACCCATTGGCCCTGGGGATTGTTGACCGCCAGGTCAACTGCCCCCCCCCCCAGGACCACTTCCCACGGGTTAGGCGCCCGACCCGACTTCCCCCTATTTTAGCGCCTAAACCCGATTCACCCTCGCCTAATTCCCGGTATCCGAGACCCTCGCCGGAGCCACCATCTCGGGATCCGCGCGCTCCAGTGCCCTACCCGCGCCCTTCTTCCCGGACCCTCCAACATATATAGTCCGAGCTCCGCCACCTTCATTCCTATCTTTGGCCATTCGTTCCACCCCCCAGTGAGCTCCATCGCAACGACGAGAGTGACAGCTAGTCCCCCGTGGTGTCGCAGCGAGGAGAGGGAGCGGATTCCACTGATCCGGCGAGTATCACCGCCGTGCTCCGCCCAGAGCCGGAGCTCGAGCCTCGGAGGGAGGCGCTCCTTGAGGCGAAGACCCAGAGCTACGCAAGCTCGACCACAGCCCATTCTGCCACCCAGGTAGACCTGTAGTTCTTTCTTTTTCTCTAATTTTCGATTTCCCCCATTTCGCTCCGCCGCCGTCCATCTCTGATTCCGGTCACCCCCTCCTTTCGCTCGATCATCGGACCATACCATCGGATTCGCCTTTCCCTCACGCACGTTCTCCATCCTCCCATTCAACCCAGCTCGCACTGGAGTTGGGGCTCGAGCTCCTCCATCCACACCTTCGTTGGAGCTCGCCCATATCGCGCCATCGACCACCTTCACCTCGCCTAACCGGGTCGAGGTAGTTTGCCCTCGACCCGCGAGTCTTCTGGACCTATTTTGCAGGTATTACGAGGACCATCTGAGGTCCTCCCATTCGAGCCAGGAGACGTTCCTCCGCCGACCTCGCCGGAGCACTCCAGGGCTCGGTCAGATCATCGGAGACCCCCATCTGACTCGGAGGCCCACGCCGACCATTTTCCAATCATCAGCGCCCCGCGAGGAGGCTCAGAGCGAGCGTACTTGGCCGGCGAAGTTCGTCAGCCGCCTGTTCTTCGAAGACCTTCAGCGACCGTCCGATCAGCCTCAGAGCACCAGGTCACATCCTGATCGTTCATCCACGGAGCTGTAGCTAGCATCCGATCAGTGAGGACTGATCCCAGCCGTCGATCCAGAGAGGCGTAGTAGCGACGCACCGCCACCGCCAGATCTTCCATGTGGCTACGCCGTCACCGTTCGATCATCGCGGGTAGCTGAGCTTTGGAGGGCCACCCGCATCTGGACCGTTCATCTGCTACGTGGCATCCATCCAGCGACCCGCATTAATAAATGGTAATTTACCCTTAGGCCCCATCTTTTATTTTATTTAGCAATTATTCGTGTAAATATTTAATCTAGTTGTTTAGTTTTTGGTACTTTTGCATAGAGGACCCTGCGCTTGATTTTATTTGCTGATATACCCCTGTGTATGGTGTGACACGTGCGTCGACACGTGATTTTCTAGGCTTTTTGCATTCTATGCCCTGTAGTTTTGAGATGTTAAGTAATGAATGAAAACTTTTGAGATATTGCATTTATACCCCTGTGCGTATTTTAATTGTGCATGTGCGCTTTTTATTAGGATATTTGCAGACTACCCCCTGGACTTTTGGTACCTCTACCAAATAGTCCTCGGAAGTAGTTTTTATTACATTTGGGTCCCTAAGTGCCCCAGGCACACGCGATGCGCGTGACTTTCTGGGTATTTTGCACCAGACCCCTTAGGACTTCGGGTATTTGCACCTAGGTCCCTGTGCACAGTACTCTCTTTATATTTTTGAATAACATAGCAAATCACCTCCAAATTTAATGAAAATTTGATACATGGCTCCTGCCATAATGTAAAATTTTCTTTAAATTTTGGAGACATTTTAGACACTGTTTGATATTTTTAATAATTCAAAAACTTCTATTTTTGTTACTGTCTAAGTTGAAAAACCACAAAAAAATATTAAAACTCATTTAAAAATTACAAAAAAATTACTTACTGTTTGTCTTTGCTTGCTTGATTTTCTATCCAATTTTGTCTATTTTTCATTGCTTAAAATACCTAAACATTGAAAAACACTTAAAATCTTATAAAAATTCCAATAAATATACTAAAAACCCAAAAACAATAATTTAGGTGCTCAAAATTTCCTTGTTTTATTCTCTATACAGGAAAAATACCTCCAGGCATATTGGGGGATCTTAGATATTTTATCTAAGCCCCTTAAGCTCGGCTGGACAGTACCTGCAATTTTTGATGTTGTTTCATTTTTAGAAAAATTAAATAAACATCAGAAAAATCTCAAAAATTCACTAAAAATAGGAAAAATTATAAAACACACAAAAATATTTTTATTAGAATTTTTGGTTGATTTTTAGTGCCATAAATAAATTGTTGAAGTGTGTTGTTCTCTTGTTTTTATTATTTTCTTAATTCACTAAAAATCACAAAAAAATATAAAATAAATAAAAAAACCACCAAAAATATAGTTTTCTTTTCTTTTATTTCCTTTTTGACTACTTCGTAGGCCGCAAGGCCAATTCGTGCTCCTTGTATTCGACCCTGGTCGCTATACCAGGTTAAATTAATAGCAAGACCGCTATCGTGCTTTCGAGTTGATTTTGTTTGGTGGTCTATTTTTCTTGATTGACACGATCGAGTGATTGAGGTCGCGACGACCATCTTAGATATACCTGATTACCTTAGTCGCTCGATTTCCGTGTCATCAGAATGGCGCCGTTGCCGGGGAGCACGGCTTAGTAGTTTTTGTTTTTACTTTATTTTTGTTTTCGCGGCTTTTCGTGGCTTTTCATTTTTATTTTATTTTTGCTTTATTTTGTTTTATCTGGTTTTCTCTTATTTTTACTTTTGTTTGATTTTGAGTGTTTATTTTATTTTGCATTTTTGCATATATACCCTCATTTTATTTTCATTTATTATTATTATTATTTAATTATTTTTATTGGTCTGACCACCTGTCTCTTTTCTTGCAATGGCCCGAGGACCGAGGCGACCGATTTCGAGAAGCCGACGCAACCGAGGAACTTGGAGGCGGCTCCCTTCTGTACGGAGCCGCAGGAGAGAGTGAGAGAGAGCTGAGTGGGAGAGGTTTAGTTTAGGTTTTGTTTTTTCTTTCATTTGATTATTATTGTAATAACACAGGGACTCAGAGACTTGGACTGTGGACTTGAACTCTTAGCGGGTCTGTTTCGCCGAGCATTGGTGTGCTCGGGGGACCCTTAGGTGTTTTCGCGGTTTTTCTCGCGGTTTTGGTTTTCTTTTTACTGCCTTTGACGGTTTTCAGCGGTTTTTCATCGAGCCATTAGACTTAGGATTTTCTACTTGATTGTGCCGTAATTAGTAGGATCCCCACACCTAATTATCTGCATGTTCCTATAGTACGATTAATTGGACCTACTAATAATTGATTAATAAAAATAAATGACTCATCTCTTTCGTAGCCTACGTGTCGTAGTCTGCCCCGCAAAGCGCTTTCTCCTACCCCCGATTTGTCGGACAGAGGAGCGGTAGGCCAAGACCGGACCTTTGGCTTGGAGGATCGGTGATCAGTTAGACGGTTCTGCGAGTAGACTTGCTCATCTAGGACTCGGTTTTTACCGCTGCATCATATAGGGTAGTTTACTTTCTGTCTTTAAATTTCTGCGCGGATCACTTGCATGTAGAGTGCTGGAGGAAAGGTACGCATTTCTATCTCTGCATGCATCATTGATTTTATCGCGCATCGGCTTTTTCGTCTTCTCCCCTCTTGTTTTTGACTAAATAACTAGGAGAATCGAAAAATTCATTAGGCCTTTATTTTTATTGAAAAATATTAAAAAAGAAAAAAACATAAAATTGGGACTGCTAAAACTATTGACCCTAAAAGACACTCACCTTAAAAATTTGTCTTAGGGAGAGCAACCCCCTCATTGTTTGGTTTGCTTGCGTGAGAGAGTGACCCGTACACTAGGTAGAGCCCTCCGGTGTTATTCTCGACTGATTACCGACTTTTCCGTGTGGGCCAGTCGGTTGGGGTAGCATCGGGTATCCTAACAGGTCACGTAAGCGCTCTGATAGACTGTTTGTTCACCTAATAAAAACTGACAAGATAATTTGACCGAGCCTTTACTGTCTTCAGCTCGCGTTGCATTGGTGAACAAAGGGGTTTGCATTTTGATCATAGTTTTTCCAGATCTCATCCGCACTACTCGCCAGATCAAGATGATGGGAAGACGCTCTCTTAGGCAGCCTTTGGCTGCACTGCATTCGGGCACGTCTACCCGCTCATCTAGGTTGACCCGCGAGAGCCGAGACCAGCTCTCCGAGCCCGAGTATGACTCCACCCTGTTCCCTCTCGACCCCCTTTCTTTCGGTTCTGAGATACATGAGCCAGAGGAGAGATTAGCAGATTTGACAGCACCTGAGTTTGGCTCATTTGATTTTGCAGACGTCATGGCCGGTAGTTCTGAGGATCGTTCCCGAGGTCAGCCAAAGCATTTCGTATTGGACCAAGGTGCGATCAACTCCACCCTGATCGCCTCACTAGAGATCGTTCAGCAGCAGTTGAGGGATCAGGGAGCATTCATGCTTGATATGAGGAGAGAGATGGAGCAGATGCGAGCTGAGCGCGAGGAGCGTAGAGAGGGATCGAGGATTCCAGAGGATGCAGATGCAACAACCGCAGCAGCAGCCGCAGCAGCCGCCGCAGCGGCGGCAGCCGCCGTAGCCGCGGCAGGAGGACCACCGAGACCGATGCGGGAGTTGCACAACCCCAGATCGACGCTGACGCACCATTGGGTCATACTTCCAGCCATTGTGGGGGACTTCAAGTTCCCCCCAAACACCTTGCAGTTACTCCCCCGCTTCCACGGACTCGCGACCGAGGAGCCCCATCTCCACCTCCAGGAGTTTCTGATGATTTGCAGCACTGTCCACGACCGTCAGGTGGACCAGGACACGATCAGGATGATCGCCTTCCCCTTTCCCCTAGCAGACAGAGCAGCCACCTGGCTGAAGCATTTGGGGAAGTTCGTTTACACCTGGGAGGAGCTCCGCATTGAGTACTTGAACAAGTACTATCCACTCGGGCGGACCAATGCAGCGAGAGCCCTCATCAGCAACTTCTCCATGCTCCCCAACGAGCAATTCCATGAGGCATGGGAGAGGTTTCGTGAGCTGACTGACCGATGCCCGCACCATGATATCTCGAAGCCGAACCTTGTGCAGAGCTTCTTCAGCGGGCTGACACCAGAGCTCCATGGCTTGGTGAATGCTTCTTGTGGCGGGTCCTATTTCGCCAAGGATCACGACCAGGTCTGGGCCATCTACAAGGAGATGGCTGAGAACTATATGGTGATGTCCCAGACCCGGTTGTATACTCAGGGCAGACCCCAGCAGCAGCCAGGACCCGTGCAGTACCAGAGGATAGCATGGGTCGACGCCGGTCCATCCAGTTCATCCGCAGTAGCAGCAGCACAGGCAGAGTCGTCCGCTGCGGATATGGGCATCATTAGTGAGAAGTTGGATCCGATGGAGCTGATTGAGAAGAAGCAGTGCCAGGGTATCACGCAGATGGAGCAAATGGCACAGACTCTGAGCGACATGAAGACCCAGCTCATGTGTCTCCAGGAGGCAAAGAAGGCTCCCAGCCCCGTCTTCAGTCGCGAGGCGATACCGGCGGCAGCAGCAGCTCGTCCCAGTGCTCCAGCTCCTTTTAGCAGCCTAGACAGGTTCACCTTGTACATGCGGAGCCGTACCAGCAGCAGCAACCCCCTTACCAGTCCCCACCATCTCCAGACATGCAGATGGTGGTATACCAGCCGGATCAGCCTCTGGTAGTACTCCTGTCAGCCCAGTACGACACAGAGGCGTTGATGGATGTCAACGGGATTTGGTATGACCGTCCCCAACCTGGGATCCGACGAGATCATCCCGGATTCAGATGGGGGAGTGGAGGTACCCAGCCCCAGCAGCAGTCATCCGGTCAGGGAGGGCAGTATAGCCAGCAGAGAGATCACCAGCAGCAGCAGCCCCCAGTCTACTAGTCATAGCCACAGTCATCCATCGTTCCTCGTCCCTATCAACAGCAGGGACAGTCTTGGAGACGTGAGCAGCAGGCTCACCAGCCACACCAGCAGCAGCATCCATCCTCTTACCCCTCTCACCAGTCGCACCAGTTCCAACAGCCTCAGCACCAGAGAGGCTACCCGTCGGGCTCTCATGGTCCACCATACGAGAGCCCCGCCTTGGACGACTTAGTCCGCCTCCTCACGGACCAGCAGGCTATCTTCAGACGGGAGATGGACGAGTTCCGCCAGGAGATGCGGGACATTGTGAGAGGGAAGGCCGTCATTCCTGCCCAGATAGAGCCGAATCCCAATAGCCTGAAGCGGAAGTCTGAGCAGGTAGTTTACACTGAGCACACCACTCCTAGTGATCCGTTTGATGATATGTCTTCAGATCTGTTTGATGCTGATTTTGTTACGCTTAGGAGCGATAGAGAACCAGCAGGCGGTGCCTCGTTTGAGCGATGACACGAGGGTCCATCCAGGGCGCCAGACGAGGAGGAGGAGAGCGGTACTAAGGTCGCGCAGGATGATGATGGTGGTACTGATGCCACCAAGGATGCTGATTCCACCGGCGGTACTGAGGCCGCCACTTCACAAGTTCGAGGAGGTGGTACTGACGCCACCCGAGTAGCCAAGCCAGCACGCGGTACAGAGGTCGCGAGACGTCCAGCAGAGCCAGCCCGTGATGGTACTGATGCCACCGGTGTTCATTTTGAGAGAGATGTTGTTTTTCCTTCCACTGATGTATTTCAGAACACTGTTTTGAATAAAGTAAAAGGTTTAGTTTCTTCTGGTCCCACTGTGGTGATTGATGTATGTGCGGATCCGGCCGTCGAGCCGTCTAGACCTATTCCTAGTCCTTCATCTGAGAAGGACCCTGTGATCCCCTTCCCTAGAGCCCTTCAGATGGGGAAGGGGAAGAAAAAAAAAGACCCAAAAAAGAGAGAGCAGGAGGAGTTCAGCCAGAGCATGATCGATAGATTTCACATACAGCTGACCCTTCAGGAGGCTTTGCAGCACATCCCCCTTCTTCAGCGATCATTGAGAGATAGGACCACAATCAGGAGGAGGAGGAGGAACCACCAGTCAGAGATTCATGTGCTGACGAAAGCCACGTGCTTCGCGATCCAGAACCGTCTGCCGGCCAAGAGGCCAGATTCAGGAGCCCCGTATGTCAGATGTCAGATTAGTGAGCAGAGGTTCGACCGGACTCTATTGCATAGCGGATCGTCTATCAACCTCCTTCCAGCAGCCCTTCTCGACCGTTTCGAGTTGGGCACTCTTAGACAGAGCAGGACAGTACTTCAATTTGCTGATCGATCTGTCAAGAGGCCGAAGGGGTTGTTGCGAGACGTTATCGTCACTATTCAGGGCCTGCAGTTCCCCGTGGACTTCGTAGTGTTGGACATGGATATCCCTGATTCAGTGGCCGATACCCCCATCATCCTCGGTTGTCCGTTCTTGGCCACAGCCACAGCGGTGACTAATCATGATAGCGGGAAGGTATACTTTCGCGTCGAGGGCGAAAGTGTACAAATAGAGACGGTCGAGGACTACAGAGCCAGAGAGAGAGCATGCTCAGAGACCAGCATAGATACAGAGCAGCTGATAGATGCCGGGCTAGACATCCACCAGGACTGTGATTTTGTGATCACAGATGATGAGGCAGCATGGGCAGACCCAGCAGCACAGGCCATCCTCTCATTTTCAGACACCGCAGATGCCAAGTTGATAGCAGAGGAGAGCTTGGAGAGCACAGCCCTGGTCCAGGATATTTCAGTGGCAGCAGAGCCGGTTCTCGACTGTGACACAGAGTCTAGTGATGGTGGTACTGAGGCCACCTTGTGTGATGGTGGTACTGATGCCACCTTGTTTGATGCAGATCCCTCGGATTCAGAGTCTGAATGGGCAGATTGCGAGGATCAGATGCCAGACCTGATTCCCACAGAGCCTACAGCTGCGGAGGAGGTAGATGCCGAGCAGACTAGAGACAGTTCAGTTGAGCAGCCTTCTCCAGATCCAATTTGCGAGAGTTAGTTTTCATTCTCCCAGGCAGACTTGGCAGCATTCACTCACCTTCTTCCGAAGCCAGATTTGCCAGCACCCAGCTGTCCAGAGCTGAAGCCGCTCCCTACTTCGCTGAAGTATCGATTCCTTGCGGGCGAGCCTGAGATGTACCCAGTCATCATCTCCGCCGATCTGACTGGAGAGTAAGAATCTCGTTTGATGGGGGTTCTTGATAAGAACCGCAAGGCAATCGGATGGAGCGTAGCAGATCTCCATGGGATTAGTCCATCGTTGTGCTCCCACCATATTTATCTCGAGGAGGGGGCGAAGCCGCGCGTGAGTTCCAGCGGCGGCTGAACCCCAACCTGAGAGAGGTTGTCATGAAGGAGATTTCCAAATGGTTGAGCGCAGATTTTATTTACTCCATTTCCGACTCCAAGTGGGTCAGCCCCTTGCATGTGGTGCCCAAGAAGACGGGCATCACGACTGTGATCAGTGAACCGGGAGAGGAGATTGCTACTCGAGTACCCACCTCTTGGCGTATCTGTGTTGACTACATGAGACTCAACCAGGCCACCAAGAAGGACCATTTCCCCCTGCCTTTTATTGACCAGATCATTGAGAGACTGGCAGGGAAGAGCCATTACTGCTTCCTGGATGGTTACTCGGGCTACAACCAGGTGGCCATCGCTCCTGAGGTTCAGGAGCAGACCACCTTTACCTGTCCCTTCGGCACACATGCCTTTCGACGCATGCCATTTGGGTTATGCAATGCCCCTGCGACTTTTCAGAGATGCATGCTGTCGATCTTTTCGGACATGGTAGGGGAGTGTTTGGAGGTCTTCATGGACGATTTCTCGGTCTACGACGACGGATTCGACTCCTGTCTTGACTGCCTAGACCGAGTACTCCAGCGATGTATTGAGTACCATTTGGGTTCTATCTTGGGAGAAGAGTCACTTCATGGTGACTCAAGGGATGGTGCTTGGCCACATCATCTCCAACAGGGGCATGGAGGTTGATCCGGCCAAGGTTGATGTCATTAGAAAACTCGCACCGCCGTCCAATTTGAGGCAGCTACGGTCATTCCTCGGGCATGTTGGGTTTTATCGTAGATATATTCATGATTTCAACAGGATTGCCCGACCGTTGACTGACCTATTGACGAAAGACACCGAGTTCCTTGTCGATGACAAGTGTCTTTTGTCCTTTGCGACTCTCCAGCAGTGTGTGATTGAGGCTCCTATTCTCCAACCGCCTGATTGGTCTCTCCCATTCAAGATCATGACGGATGCCTCCGATTTTGCCGTAGGGGCCATGCTGTTACAGAGGAGGGATGGAGTCCCCTATGCTATCCACTACGGTAGCCGCACATTGGATTCCGCCCAGCGGAATTATACAGTCAGAGAGAAGGAGATGCTAGCTGTAGTGTTTGCCCTAGATAAGTTTCGATCTTATATCATTGGATCTAGAGTGACCTTGTACACCGATCACACCGCCATCCGATACCTCATGGCAAAGAAGGATGCCAAGGCCAGACTTACTAGATGGATCCTTCTACTCCAGGGAGTTCGACATTGAGATCAAGGATAAGCCTGGAGTCAAGAATGTGGTGGTGGATCATCTCTCCCGTATAGAGCAGCCTGAGGAGTCTGAGCAGATTGATCCCATTTGTGAGACCTTCCCAGATGTGGCGATCCTTGCTATCGCCTCACTCCCGTGGTATGCCGATATTGTGAACTTTCTCGTTGCTAGGAAAGTCCCACAAGATTTACCCAGGCAGAGGCTTGAGATCTTCCTTGCTAAGGCCAAGTCCTACCACTGGGAGGATCCCATCCTTTACCACGAAGGAGGGGATAGCGTCTGGCATCAGTGCATTCCTCAGGAGGAGCACCATAGCGTCCTCACTTACTGCCACAAGCTTGAGGCAGGAGGACATCATTCTGGGAGGAGAACGGCACAGAAAGTGCTCCAATCCGGCTTGTGGTGGCCTACCCTCTTCAAGGACTCTGATGAGTTCGTGAAGAGGTGTACTGACTGTCAGAGGATGGGCACTTGTGGACAGCGTGATATGATGCCGGTGCAGCCCATTCACTTCTGTGAGGTTTTTGACGCATGGGGCATCAATTTCATGGGTCCATTCCCTAAGAGTCAGGGATTTGAGTACATTCTGTTGGCCGTGGACTATGTTAGTCGTTGGGTTGAGGCTATCCCCGCCCGAGCCGCTGATGCGAGGACAGTTTGCAGATTTTTGAGGAAGCACATCATCACGCAGTTTGGGGTTCCTAGAGTTCTGATTTCAGATGGGGGGTCTCATTTCATCAACGACCAGGTGAAGGCCCTTGCTAGCGAGTTCGGTATAGACCATCGTGTTGCTACACCTTACCATCCACAGACGAATGGTCTAGCCGAGGTGTCTAATAGGGAGATCAAGACTATATTGCAGAAAGTCGTCTGCCCTGACCGAAAGGATTGGTCACAGCATTTGGACTCGGTCTTTTGGGCATATAGGATGTCTTTCAAGACACCATTGGGCACATCTCCCTTTCGCCTCGTTTATGGCAAGCCGTTCCATTTACCTGTTGAGCTGAGGCACAGGTCACTTTGGGCAGTTACGGACATACTTATGGATCCAGATGGTGTAGGAGACCAGAGGAGGGCAGAGTTAGCAGCCCTGGAGGAGTTGAGAGATACCGCCTTCTCAAACAGCCTACAGTATAAGGAGAGAGTGAAGGAGTGGCATGATTCTCATATTAGCCACAAGCATTTTGAGATTGGACAGAGAGTATGGCTGTTTGATGCGAGGCTTCGTTTATTTCCAGGGAATCTACAGAGCAAGTGGAAGGGACCCTACTTGGTGAGAAAGGTACACGACAACGGTAGCATTGATATATCTGAATTGTCTTCTGAGAGTACCTTTCGAGTGAACGGCCAGCGGCTCAAGCCATTTCTAGATCATGAGTCGCAGGTCGTTGATCTTGCCCCTATTCATTTTGCGTGAGATGTGGTCTTTGACTCACATCTAATGCGTCTCACGCCTGAGTTTCACTGATCTTCCGCCTTGTATAGATCCAGATGTCTATATCACTACATTCTTTAGTCCCGCATCCCTTTCTTCATCTATTGATTATGCTATACTTAGGGTGCACTTTACCCTAAGTATAGGGGGATGTAGGACCTTCGGGTATTTCTTTTGTTTCTTTCTACCTCTGTTTTGCTGCCTATACTTAGGAATATTTTACCCTAAGTATAGGGGGGTAGACCCTGTACAATCTCCACTCGGTTTTCCCTTAGTATACAGCCTGCTATACTTAGGATTACTTGATCCTAAGTATAGGGGGAAGACCCAAGACACTCTTGACTTTCTATTCATCTATTCATCTCTGTATATAGCCTTTCTTTTCACTTCCCTATACCTAGCACGAGTTATGTCTTCTTCATCGCTCTTGACTCTGAGGACATCGTTCGAGCTAAGTATAGGGGGTGTGTATATATTTCATATATACTTTAGCCATAACTCGTACTTTGTGTGAGTGTGTTAATAAATAAAATGGCTAAGAACCTGAAAAATCACAAAAATTAAATTTTTTTCATGTACATAAACATTCTTTTATTTGCACATAAATAGCTAGTGTACAAATTCTTTTTGTAAAAATGATTTCAAAAACCTTTTGTGTAAAGCTTGTGTAAATATTTCCTTATCAAAATTATGTATATAGTACAAAAACTTTCCAAAATGTTTTGAAAATCAAAAGTTTGCAAAAATCTTGTGTAAATGTGTGTAAATATCTTTTTGCAAAACTTGCACTTCATGCATCATCCATTCATGATTTCAAAACATTTTTCAAAAATTTTGCATGATTGTAAATTTTATGTAAATAGCATCTTTTGTACATATGTATATAGTTTTTTTGGATGATAGTTGACATTTAAACTAGCCTGGAATCAAATTGAGAAATGGAGCTTGATTAAGATCTTAATCCACTTAATTTCTAAGAGGAACCTTATAGGGCTTAGGTTTAAGGCTTTTCAGGTCCATGGTGACTTAATTCTTTGAGTCCACTAGGCTATGATCACATGTCATCTCAATGAGCCTATGTAGAGCACTTAACGACAACTTATGACTCACATAGACAATGGCTTTACTTGGACACCAGCACTATGCACCGAGCTCTCTACGGATGAGGTGGTGAGGAGGCAGTCTTCCTTGACTTGGGGTAGCATATGAGGGTAGTACTTCTAGGCAGAACCTCTCTTCTTCTTTTAGTGAAGGAAGTGCATCTCAACTTGGTCTGGTTGCCATGAGGTCTAACGACGTGAGTTGTGGGTTGCAATAAAGCTTCAAAAGAGGGATAGTCTACTGGCTCAAGAGGAAAAACTCCTTGTATATATGCTGCACATGTATATGTTGTATAGATGCACCTGAAAAAAAAAATACAAAAAGAAAATAACACCAAAAAAGTGGTGGGTCTGTTAGAAAATGATAATCCCACCGGAGTATGTATATAGAGTGCAATAAGCAAAGCTTGAGTATCATGATCCACCTGATGTAGCTTGCAGCAGGGAGACATGGCTACACTGGTCAAGCTCCCAAGGGTACATGGCTACACTGGCCTTGACCCATTCTCTTCTTCCTTCTCTTCTTGAGTCGGTTGAACTTGAACTTAGAAGGGAATACCCCGCTCCCCGAGGAAAGAGTGGCCAGATTGAGGTCATAGAGTTACCTTGTTGGGGAGGGTTGTCAAGTTGCCATTTCTGAGGTGGAGAGCTTAGACCTCACATTCACAGGACAAGAAAAGATTCATGGTCTTCAGGGTTTGTGATTGATGACTTATTCTGATCTGGAGCATTGAGGAGTCTTGGTTATAGATTAGTGGAACTTAGAGGCCGTGGAGTTTTAAGCTTAAGTCCAAATAAGGTTCCTACACATGAATAATCCAAAGATCTGATCGAGCTCCATACCTTAATTTAATGAAGGCAAGTTTAATAATCAACCTTGATCCATGTACATTCTCTTTTTATTTATTTCTTTTTCACTTCTTTTTCAAATAAGTGTTTGCTAAGGGACTAGCAAAGTTAAGTATAGGGGGGTGATGAATACTCATTCATCACTCTTTATTCTTATATTTTAGCTACAAAAACCTTTGCAAATGCATGTATATAGTTGTAAATAGAAATAATTACCAAAAGCATGCATTGTGTAAAAACCTATAATTAGCATGTTTTTGTGCAAAAATAAAAGAATAAAGATTAAAAAGAAAAAGAGGGAAATATTTAGAATAAATATTGAGCAACCTAACCCAAGGGAGGGCTCAGCCTGGGCCCGACCGCATAAAAGCCAAAGTAGAGGGAGATAGGGGCTCATGTGTGTAAATATTTATGTAAATAAAATAAAAGTATTTTCCTCACAAAAAAGAAACTAAAATAGGCTTGTAAATATTTGTATATATTTATAAGTATAAAAACAAGATAAAAATAGAAAAATCAAAAAGAAAACAAAAACATCACTCATATAGCCACTATGTATATAGTCCACTCATCCCTATTTATTTAGCCTTGTAAATAAATAAAATTAATCTCTAAAAATTTTGTAAATATTCTATATTATATGGTGTGAATAAATAAAATAAATTAAAACAAAAACAAAATAAAAATAACAAAAATAAAAAAAATCCAAAAATACTTTGTAAATATACCATGTATATGAATGTACATATGTATTTATTTCACCTATGTATATAAATAATAAAAATAAAATAAAAATATCTTTTTATTCCTTATTTTATGATATAAATAAATAAAATATAAAATGGGAATAAAATTGTATAAAAATAACAAATTAAAATTCAAAATTAAAAACCTATATATTGTATATATACCTATATATGAAACTACTATGTACATACCTTATTTTTACTTTGAAAAATTAACAAACAATCACTAAAAATAGAAAAAATTAAAAGAAAAATATTTCATGTTTTGACTTTTCCATAATTCGGTCATTTGTTATTTTTTATTGAATTTTCAAATATTATCCACGTGGCCTTCTCCCATTGGCCCTGGGGATTGTTGACCGCCAGGTCAACTGCCCCCCCAGGACCACTTCCCACGGGTTAGGCGCCCGACCCGACTTCCCCCTATTTTAGCGCCTAAACCCGATTCACCCTCGCCTAATTCCCGTGTCCGATTCCTTCCTGACATATCCGAGACCCTCGCCGAAGCCACCATCTCGGGATCCGCGCGATCCAGTGCCCTACCCGCGCCCTTCTTCCCGGACCCTCCAACATATATAGCCCGAGCTTCGCCACCTTCATTCCTATCTTTGGCCATTCGCTTCACCCCCCAGTGATCTCCATTGCATCGATGAGAGTGACAGCTCGTCCCCCATGGTGTCGCAGCGAGGAGAGGGAGCAGATTCCACTGATTCGGCGAGTATCAC
The DNA here is from genome assembly GCA_037367405.1 of Ottelia alismoides. Taxonomy (NCBI): domain Eukaryota; kingdom Viridiplantae; phylum Streptophyta; class Magnoliopsida; order Alismatales; family Hydrocharitaceae; genus Ottelia; species Ottelia alismoides. Next base: position 234,371 of record JAZKJV010002332.1, read on the forward strand.
CGCCGTGCTCCGCCCAGAGCCGGAGCTCGAGCCTCAGAGGGAGGCGCTCCTTGAGGCGAAGACCCAGAGCTGCGCAAGCTCGACTACAGCCCATTCGGCCACCCAGGTAGACCTGCAGTTCTTTCTTTTTCTCTAATTTCCAATTTCCCCCATTTCGCTCCGCCGCCGTCCATCTCCGATTCCGATCACCCCCTCCTTTCGCTCGATCATCGGACCATACCATCGGATTCGCCTTTCCCTCGTGCACATTCTCCATCCTCCCATTAAACCCAGCTCGCACAGGAGCTAGGGCTCGAGCTCCTCCGTCCACACCTTCGTCGGAGCTCGCCCATATCGCACCATCGACCACCTTCACCTCGCCTAACCGGGTCTAGGCAGTTTGCCCTCGACCCGCGAGTCTTCTGGACCTATTTTGCAGGTATTACGAGGACCATCTGAGGTCCTCCCGTTCGAGCCAGGAGACGTTCCTCCGCCGACCTCGCGGGAGCCCTCTAGGGCTCGGTCAGATCATCAGAGACCCCCATCTGACGCGGAGGCCCACGCCGACCATTTTCCGATCATCAGCGCCCCGCGAGGAGGCTCGGAGCGAGCGTACTGGGCCGACGAAGTTCGCCGGCTGCCTGTTCTTCGAAGACCTTCAACGACCGTCCGATCAGCCTCAGAGCTCCAGTCACATCCTGACCGTTCATCCACGGAGCTGCAGCTAGCGTCCGATCAGTGAGGACTGATCCCAACCATCGATCCAGAGAGGCGTAGTAGCGACGCACTGCCACCGCTAGATATTCCACGTGGCTACGCCGTCACCGTTCGATCATCGCGCGTAGCTGAGCCTTGGAGAGCCACCCGCATCCGGATCGTTCATCTGCTACGTGGCGTCCATCCAGCGTGCCGCGTTAATAAAGGGTAATTTACCCTTAGGCCCCGTCTTTTATTTTATTTAGCAATTAGTCGTGTAAATATTTAATCTACTTGTTTAGTTTTTGGTACTTTTGCATAGAGGACCCTGCGCTTGATTTTATTTGCCGATATGCCCATGTGTATGGTGTGACACATGCATCGACACGCGATTTTCTGGTCTTTTTGCATTCAATGCCCTGTAGTTCTGAGATGTTAAGTAATGAATGAAAACTTTTGAGATATTGCATTTATACCCCTGTGCGTATTTTAATTGTGCATGTGCGCTTTTTATTAGGATATTTGCAGACTACCCCCTGGACTTTTGGTACCTATACCAAATAATCCTCGGAAGTAGTTTTTATTACATTTGGGTCCCTGAGTGCCCCAGGCACGCGCGACACGCGTGACTTCCTGGGTATTTTGCACTAGACCCCTCAGGACTTCGGGTATTTGCACCTAGGTCCCTGTGCACAGTACCCTCTATATATTTTTGAATAAAATAGCAAATCACCTCCAAATTTAATGAAAATTGGACACATGGCTCCTGCCATGATGTAAAAATTTCTATAAATTTTGGAGACATTTTAGACACTGTTTGATATTTTTAAAAATTCAAAAACATCTATTTTTGTTACTGTCTAAGTTGAAAAACCACAAAAAAATATTAAAACTCATTTAAAAATTAAAAAAAAAATTACTTAGTGTTTGTCTTTGCTTGCCTTATTTTCTAGCCAATTTTGGCTATTTTTGCATTACTTAAAATACCTAAAAATTGAAAAACACTTAAAATCTTATAAAAATTCTAATAAATAGACTAAAAACCCAAAAACAATAATTTAGGTGCTCAAATTTTCCTTGTTTTATTCTCTATACAGGAAATATACCTCCAGGCTTATTGGGGCTCTTAGATATTTTATCTAAGCCCCTTAAGCTCGGTTGGACAGTACCTGCAGTTTTTGACATTGTTTCATTTTTAGAAAAATTAAATAAACATCAGAAAAATCTCAAAAATTCACTAAAAATAGAAAAATTTTAAGACACACAAAAATATTTTTATTAGAATTTTTGGTTGATTTTTAGTGCCTTATATAAATTGTTGAAGTGTGTTGTTCTCTCGTTTTTATTATTTTCTTAATTCACTAAAAATCACAAAAAAATATAAAATAAATAAAAAACCACCAAAAATATATTTTTCTTTTCTTTTATTTCCATTTTGACTACTTCGTAGGCCGCGAGGCCAATTCGTGCTCCTTGTGTTCGACCCTGGTCGCTATACCAGGTTAAATTAATAGCAAGACCGCTATCATGCTTTCGAGTTGATTTTGTTTGGTGGTCTATTTTTCTTGATTGACACGATCGAGTGATTGAGGTCGCGACGACCATCTTAGATATAACTGATTACCTTAGTAGCTCGATTTCCGTGTCATCAATACTGTGGGAAGAGAATACTTTTGTTTTCTAGAAGGGTACTCGGGTTATGACCATTTAGCCATCGCCTTGAGGACTAGTAAAAGACAACATCTGCCGATCCTTTAGTACTTACGCTTTCAAGTGCATGCCTTTCAGGTTATGTAAAACCCCCAACACTTTTCAGTGGTGCATGATTGCAGATTTTACCGAAATGGTTGGGGATTTCATGGAAGTTTTTATGGATGAATTCTCTATCCATGGTGATTCATTCCATGATTGTCTTGCGCACCTGGATCGAGTCCACCAGAGATGGAGGGAAGTGAATCTGGTTCTCTTATGGGAGAAAAGTCAATTCATGGTAAATGTGGGAATCATGTCAGGTCCCGTCATCTCAAATATGGGAATATAGTTGACCCTTCCAAGGTGGACGTGATCAAGAAACTCGAGACACCAACCAACATTAAGCAAGTGCGGTCTTTTCTTGGGCACCTCAAATTTTATCGTAGATTTTTCAAAGATTTTTCAAAAATTACCAGACCATTGATTGAGCCCTTAGGGAAAGACACCGAGTTCTTTGTATATCAAATTGTCTTGAAGCCTTCGAGTTGCTCAGAAAGAAGTTCATGGAAACTCCCATCCTACAAGCCCCTTACTGGTCTCTTCCCTTGGAGAAAATGACCGATGCCTCATATTGGTAAAAGGGACTGTGTGGGGCAGAGGAGAGTGTTTTCTATTCACTATCCAAGCAAAGTTTTTGATCGAGCTAGAAAAAATTATACTGTGATAGAAAAGTAAATTGCTTGTTGTAGTCTCTGCCTTAGAAAAATTCGGATCTCTATTTCTAAGATCTAAGGTGGCAATATACACAGATCATTCAACCATCAGATACTTAATGGAAAAGAAAGACTCAAAGGCATGTCTTCTCAAATGGATACTCCTACCTCAAGAATTTGATTGCAGATTTAGGATAAACCTGGTGTAATGAACATGGTGGCAGATCATTTATCTCAGATCGAACAAGATAAAATTCCTTATTCATAGTCAATCTGTGAATCCTTCCTAGATGAGTTCAATTTATGTTATTGACTCCCTCCCATGGTATGCCGACATGGTTAAACTATTTTGTATCTTAGAATGTTCCCTAGGGTTGGCCCAAAGGCAGAATTGACCAACTAAAGTCGGAATCCATATACTACCATTGGGAGGATCTGTTCCATTTCTTTGAAGGACATGAATATATATGGAGAAGATTATTCCTCAGGGAGGAATACCAAAGTGACCTCATATTGTGCCACACCTTTGAGGCAGGAGGACACTACTATGGGAATAGAACCGTCGATTAGATATTACAATGTTGATTTTACTAGCGGACCTTGTTTAAGGATGCCAACAATCTTACAGGTCGTGCCCGATCTGTCAGAGAATGGAAGGGACCATTATTCCCAAAGTTGCCATGCCTATGAAGCAAGTGATCCTCTGCAATGTATTCGATGCATGGGGCATTGACTTTATGGGCCCATTCCCTAACATACATGGATTTGAATATATTCTTCTCATGGTGGACTATTTATCAATATGGGTAGAGGCTATCCCTACTCGAGCAGTAGAGAGTAGAACCGTTTGTAAATTTTTGAAAGGTCATATTATTTCAAGGTTCGGAATTCCCAAGGTCCCTATATCAGATTGGGATAGCCACTTTGTTAACTGGGAGGTGAAAAAGCGGACTAAGGAAGAAAACATGAGCATCATGTCGCTAATTCTTACAACCCCACAATCTAGTGGCATGGCAGAGGTGTAAAATGGGTGGTTAAAGGGAATTTTATAGAAGTTAGTCCACCCTTACAGGATGAATTGGTCCCCAGTCATGGATTAAGTTCTTTTGGCTTACAGGACAGCTTACCAGAACCCATTAGGCGCCTCCCCATTTAGAATGATATTTAGAGAACTATGTCATTTTTCCCACAGAATTAATGTGTAAATCAGAATGGGCAATCAAAATGATCAACTGGAACTGTCACCAAGGAAAGAAGGCAGAGATGTGGATTTAAATAAGCTTCATAAATAAGAAAACCATGCATATGAGAACGACATAATTTAAGAGGATAAAGTAAAGAAATGGCATGACAAACACATTAGTATAAAGAACACCATCCCTGGGTGGAAAGTATGGTTGTTTTAATGCAATGTTGAAGATTTTACCATGCAATATGAAATTGAAATGGACGAGACCTTTCATCGTCAGGTAAGTACACAAATAATGGAAGTGTCACAATTTCATAGACATTAGACAATACACAAACTTGCCTAGTCAATGGACGGCAGCTTAAACACTTCATTGAATCACACGAGCAGTTAATTTTGGTGGAACAAATGTCCTTCACTCGGGGCACATAATAGGACGTAAGATCCCTTTGGCCCACAAAAAACCCAAATAAACAAAGCCATCATCTTCAATGCAGCTAGTAAATTCAACCGATCACTTGTATATCCACTCAAGATATACTCAGTCCTCCACTTATGATTGCTCGATCATGTTAGGCTGACCTGAGACTACGTATAGGGTGATGGATATCACTATGTATACCTCACTTCTATTCTTTTCTTCTCTCCCTGGACCGTCTCAATTTTTGCTCTTCTTCTATACTGAAGACCTCAAAAGCTTAAGTGTCGGAGGACAAGTCAACTTCATTTTTGGTTCACTCAACTATGCTTGGGACGAGGTATGAGGACAAAGCACATGCTAAGTACAGGGGGGGGGGGTTGTATATATTCTATATACTTTATCAATTGCTTGTAATTTAATTGTTTTCATAACAATTTGGGTATAGGTACAAGTTTTGTATATTATGTATACTATACTAAATTTCTTGTATAAATAATGCTTGTTATAAAAAACAACAAAAAAAACTCATGGTTTTATCTCTAACATTTTCACTATCATTTAAGGCTGGCGAATGAAAGAAACTCGATTTTTTAAAGTCCTTTGATTTAGAGTTAATCCACCTTAATTATTAGTTTTTGAGACTTAATAATCTACACTTCCCTACTTTGAAAGATCTGAGTAATATATTGCATGCTTAATCTCTACCTTTAAGAATATGATCAACACATCACTAGTACAACTGCATAATTGATGATGAGTTGATATTTTCCATGAGGGACTGGGACTTGAGATTTGAGTTTGGATCTAATTTAATGATACTCCGAGGATTGGAAAAAGTTGATGAAAACTTCAAGAAGCCTGAGTGTCATCAACCCCTAGCAAATATGTAAACAAGTCGCACAATATCTCTTAACATTGACCAATGTGATAGGGTGTGATAAACTAAATGATTGTTGATCAGTGTGCGCCAACTTTTGGTAAAAGTAGTGGACCTAGCAAAAAAAGAGAGAGAACTATGGCAAGAAGATAGCTCTCAAATACAAAGTAAAATTACAGAGAGCTTCTACCGAAGGCAAGTGCTCCCAAACATTTTCAAGTGTCTAATTGGACCAAAGCTAATTAGGCCAACTGAGTCAGGCTAGTACCTCAAAAAGGGCTATGCATCGTAAGCGATACAGGTATGGGTGTAAGTATGTTATATAATTAAAGAAGATGCACATCAGTGTACACCTAGGAAAACAAGTACATATGAGTAAATAACTTTTGATGAACGCACTACTCAACACTCAAAAATACATGTGTTGAGTAATAAGGCACTCAGGAGGATCCTCGTCTCAATGAGAGGAAGAGAAGAAAGTGCACAAACCTATGCCCTCCATAATTTGGCATGTTATACATTTTTAAGTCTGACAAACTACAAAGATGGTAGATTGAATGCAAGAATTGATTTATTCCCTAGTGTTGAGGTTTACGTCTTGAGGAGAGTCTCTTGGATTAGGACTTTGAGTGACATTTGAACTCGACTCTCATGATTGTAATACACTAATTGTCATATACTTTATACTATATATGCAACTAGAGAGTCTGATAATTATAGAAGTTGGATTCCTTTTACTAGGCTTGGTCGAGCTTAGAATTTCAGGACCACTAAAACCAAAGAATCTTACTGAGACAAGTCTTGAAATTGACACTTGCATGGTCAGGGATTGAACCTTCTAACTCACTAAAATTTGCTTGGGGACAAGCAAAGAGCTAAGTACAAGGGTGTGATGAATCAATGACTCATCTACTTTATATGGATGTTGTAGCAAAATCCTCTGAATTCACTAATTTAACTCCATGAAATAAATTAATTAACATTCAGTATATGTGCTTAAATTAGGGAAAAAATGAAAATAAATAACCCTTGTTTTTAACCTAGATTGAACTTCTTATTTTATGTGTAAATAATCTTTATTTTAACCTAATTCTTTCTCTACATTACTATTTCATTAATTAACTAACATGGCATCAAGAATTAAAATCCATAAGAAGTACAAAATAAAGAGAAACCAGATAAACCTGACAAGTTTTATTTTTTAAATATATTATCTTTGGTGTTTTTGTCTTCCCTTTTTCTAACCTAAAAAAATCCATAAAAATTGATTAAGTATGTATATATGTATATAAATGAATTTACTAATTAAAATCCAATCAAAAATATAAAAAAATACAAAATGGAGAAGTTCGTATTTTATTATCTATAGAGTAAACTAAAAAAAACACAAAGTTATAGATCTCGTCGAGATGAACAATTTTTATGTTTACAACTTTTTCAATTGACCTCATTTTTTATTACTTTTCAAAATTTCTTTTAGTTTAATTTACATTAATTTTTTATTTATCTTTTATTTTATTTTTAATTTTTACTTTTCATTTATTTAATTATTTATTTTAACTTTTTTATTTTTTTTTTCAATTTTCCTTTCCTTCTCTTTTTCTCTCTCCTTTCCCTCTAATTTCTTTCCTTCTCTCTCTCTCTCCCCTCTGTCATGTGTTTTGCACGTTACCACACCTCCGTCTATATCTCTATGAAGCACGTTCCTCACACATCCCTCTTCATCACTCCCTCCTCTCCACCCCTCATCTTTCCCATCATCTTGTAATTTCTGCTGCCCACATCGCGCCTCCACCGCGACCATTACGCCTCCGCCCTCATTATTACACCCTACTCCCTCCAATCGTTACTCTCTCGCCTTGCTCTCTAGCTGCTCGACCGTGTCTCGGCTGAGCTCCGGCCGCCTCCGCCTGTTGCGTCGACCTACGCTATGCGTCACGGCCAACCTCATCCTCCGCACCTTCGCTGTACGCCTCCACCATTGCCACAGCCTCTGCCCGCGATCCTCCGCTCGCCTCGACCACTTCTCGTCATTGGATCCCGGGATCCAACAGCTATAATGCAGTCGCATCCCCCTCTCGAGCATAGGCCTAAAGCCTCATGTCTCATGCTGGTCGAAGAGATGTCTCCGCACCATTTCGAGGCTCGACTACGGAGCCTAAGCCTCTGCTCTTAAGCCTCGCTCGAGACAACCACTTCCGCCTCCGAACCATGTGAATCTTGCGTAGAGCACATGTTGGGGAAAAGTGCAAAAGTGACCTCGAAGTTCCAGTAAATTATGAATGTATCCACACTAGATGAGAGCACGCTCGTAACATGTGCCATCTGTGAAAATACAGAATAGTCACTGATCTCCTCCAAAAAAGTAGAAGTTCCCTCTCAAGCAGAATGATGTATAGGACTCACAGGTTTTAGATTTTATAGATAAGTCCCTCTAGGGACCACTTTAAAAGAAAAACTATATTTTTTATTGACATGTTAGTCCCTGATATTTCATTTTAGCATATCTTCTCCATTCGAACTACGATTTGCACAATATGTCATTTTGAAGCCTATTTCGTGATCTATCATTTTGCATTACTTATGAATAGATATGAGGCTATTTAATGATGATTATTATTTGATGATTTACGTTGACATTTCCAGGTCGATTTATTGACATTTTACGCTTTATTTTATTGAGAAAAATAACGATTGATTTTGCTGGGATTCAATTAACATTTTGGTCCGATTAATTCTCTGTTGATAGTGGAATTTTTAATTGAATAATCAATCTCTATATAGAACAAGATCAAGTAGAAATTATTGAATTGCACAGATATTTTCAAGGAGGTTTTAATTGTAATGCTCTTGTGATAATCATATTAAGTGAAGGATCTAATTTTTATAGAAGTTAATTTGAGGTAAAATAAATAACTTTCCTTGACATTTGAGGTGATGAAATTTTATCTGAAGATTAAATTACAGTGGAATCAGGATAAAATAAATGGTCCATCTCCAGGCTTATTAGATTAATCACTATTGATTGAGTAGCCAACTGTGTGTGGATTCAAATTGAATATCTTTCTTGGGAAAACATTCTTTAGCTCTGTGACTCATTTTTATGATACTGATTAACTTATTTGGATTACAAATTCTAGTTATAAATCCCATGATTATCCTCTATGTTTATTTTACATCACATTTTCATCACATTTTTTGTTTATTTTTGATTTAATTTATGACACAGACATTAATGTAGCAATTAATTCATTATTTAATTTAACTTGAAACCAGGCAACTAAAAATCACCGTTCCCTATTTTAGACCTTGGTATCTTGCAAAGTAAAAATTTTCCACAACATTCCAAGATTTTGGGTTTTGACGAGTCATTTTCTGCCTCCTATACTACAAGACTCGATTATTAAAGAGGCAGATTTCACATTCATCACCCAGATCAGTGAATCTGATTTCCACTTTTGTCGCTCGTCGGAGATCGACCACCACCTTCATTTTTAAAGCTTCCAACGTCAATCGAAGGTCGAGATAATAACTCTCAAGCCCTCAAACCTTTTGAAGCAAGTTTGAGCTCTAGTCGAGGAACATGGCACCATAATTTATTGAGGTAATCCATTCCTAGGTGCCCAAAGAAGAAGATATCTCCAGGCCTCCTCTGACAAAGACTGGACCATCTGAAGAGCTCCTACTAATCTAGAAGGGTCCCTAGAAGATATTGGACCGACCAGGAAGGCTGAAAACCACAGATGTCTGGACTAATCAAAGATCTAAGGAGAACAAGGATCTTGTTCTTCCCTATTCTTCGTCTGATATCCATAGTCTTCCGATGAATCTCATAGTCTCGATTTAATCTACATCATTCACTCACGATGAAACGATGCCCGCCTCTGATCATTGGATTTAAGTGGTGTGGCGTGGTACCATGAGGATCGCAAATCTCCATCCTTAAATGCGTTGAACGCAGACTCCTAACGATAAATTCATAATAGACCTACCACCTTTTGTATTTTATATTTAATATTGTAAATATTATTTGTCGTGTAAAATAGATACGGATAATTGTAATATGGACATCACACTTTCTTTTATTCACACTTTAGTCCTTCAGCCTCATGTGTTGCGCGATGTGAGGTGTTATAAATATTTCATATGTACAGCTATATTATCTAAACCTATTTTGAAATGAGGTTTAGTATATTTTAATATGTAAATGGGTCCCTATAACAGTAACATTTTTATTGTGTGCATTTTGTGCATATTATATTTTTTATTACTCAAAAAATTGAAGGAAAATTTGTTTGGCACATGATATCATGGTTTGTGATGCTTTAATTTCGTGTGACTTTTTAAGTAATATTCCTATTTTCTAACAATACAAAAACATGAAATTTTATTCTGTCTAAAAATTAGAACCCATAAAAACTATAAAAATCTTTCTTCAAATTCCCATAAAAATATATTATCCATATTATAGTATATACCACCACATTTTAAAAATTCTTAAAAATTACATAATATGAAACTTAAAAATCATAAAATCTAAAAAACTTATAAAAATTATCAAAAATTATAGAAAACACCAAAATTTATTTTTCTATTTCTGATTATCTCAATTATATACTATATATTAAAAATATTTTTATGTTAATTTTGAACTTATTGATATTTATTAAGGCTAAATAATTTCAACTACTAATATGTTCATTGTCTTACTATATTTATTACTTTAGAAATACTTAAAATTTAGTAAAAAAATCTATAAAAATTACAAAAAAATGAATTAAAAATCATAAAAATATTTATTTTTAGTTTTTTAACTATATTTTTTAATATTTAAAAAATATAAGACCCAATATATACTGTAAACTTTATATACTTCTTATATTATCTAAAATGTCGTCATTATTATATATAATTGTATATTTTATTGAAAATTTCAAAAAGAAATTCAAATTTAGCAAAATTAGAAAGAATATAAGTTTAAAAAATATGAAAGCTAATAAATCCATAAAAAATAAATATCACTAAAAACATATAAAAAATATAAAAAGAAAAGGTATTTTTACACCCATAAACCTGAGTAATTTCGCAATAACAATCATAACCCTGTATAATTATGAATTACATGGGAAACCCTGAGTAATGGTTAACTCTTACATGACATAACCCTGTGTTAAATTCCGTTTGTCACACACATTATATTTTACAGTTTAAGTTGAAAAAGATGAAACTGCCCTTGAAGCTCATTTTTATTTGCAATAACATGGCATCGTCACCGCCCATCCCATGTCGACCTTGAAGTCCACCACCCGTCGAGCTCCTCCTTGAACCCCCATCCCGGAGCCCCAGCTCCCTCCCCCCCAACCCACCGTCCAGGTCCTCATCCACTGCTCGACACCCCGCTCCCCTGGTCGGACTCCCCCCCACGCTCCCCTAACCAACTGCTTGAACCCACGGTTGGATTCCCCTGCTGCCACTGTGCCAAGCCCCCCTCATCGATGTCCCCCACTCCCCTCGCTCACCGCCCAAGTCCTTCCGCTCCTGCCCAACCCGCCGCCCCCCCTTCCCCTGCTCGACTCGCCGCCATCCCCCCCCACACCCCGCCATTGCCCGACTCGTCGCCACCCCCTGCCCCCCGCCCCTGCCCGACCCGCCGCTACCCCTCCCCCCCCCCCCCCCCCCCCGTGCAATCCAACCCCCGTCGAGACTACTCCTCCCCTGCTCGACTACCTGCCGCCCAATGGCACCCCCTGCTATACCCGCCGCCACCTAATCGCCCCCCCAACCCACCCGCTCCTCCCCTGCTCGGCCTGTCGCCCCACAATCCCCTCCCCCTTCTCGACTCGCCGACCGTGCCCAAGTCCTTCCACAACCATCGAGTGGAATCCCTCCAACTCGACCCCCACCTGCTCAAAGCTCGCATCCCACCATCCTCCAACCCCTTCCTTCTTCATAAGTTTGTGCTCCTCGGCTCACTCATACTCGCACCGTCCCTGCAGGTTAAGGTGTGATAGGGACGTTGGGAGATTGTCGGTTGACGGTTGGGGAAGGGAGGTCGGAGGGGAGAGGTTGAGGTAGATAAGGGTGAAGGGAAGGTGGATGGAGGTTGATGACAGATGGGTATTTTTTTGTTTATTTATTAACCGTTGGATTGAGGATGAGTTAGATTAGCTAATTCATATGGTTGAGTTAACATATTAAATTAACAAAGGGTTATAAGTGTATGACGGAGTGACTATCCAGGGTTTTTTCGTGTAATTCATGATTATGCGGGGTTATGATTGTTATTGCAGAATTACTCAAGGTTATGGGTGTAAAAATCCTAAAAGAAAAATACAGGAATTAAAAAAGAAATTGATATTAATTAGAAATAATTAATCATTATTTTTTTGAATATGTATTGTTCTACTCCCTTTGTTCAACTTTCCCACTTACTTACTCTATACACATTTACTGTAGAGTTATAATAAATTTTAAATCACTTGCATCTATTGCAAAATTTTAATTTTGGGTTATATGTTGATTGACAAACACTCTATATCGTGTGTGGTTAGTAGACCGGTGCAAAATCTCTCTTTCAGAAGGTGGCCAAAATCTTAGCCTGTGCAGCTAGTTGCTTTTAAATCACCTGAATTGAGTTCAATATCTATGTGTTGACCTCATTCTGCTCTAGTTCATGTGCCTTCTCCTTTTTAGGAGCTTTTTTGGTTCTAAATCCGATGATGCGAAATCTAGATCGAGTTCTTGATCTACAATGGGAAATATACATATGCACCATATGATTCGAAGTGTTCATGATTAGTTTATTAATATGGTATATGTTAATGGATATTGGTCTACCTCCATTCGAAAAGGGAGAGAACTTCGCGAAGAGAGTCATCCTGAATTTTCGATGAAGAAGGAAGAAGTGAGGAGTCTCGAGATTGGTTCACAATGTTAGAACTGGTCTCTATAGAACTGCCCTGAATTAGTGGAGATGTCGGCATTAGGGAATCGATGTACATGTTCACAGAGTATGAACAAAATCATCCCTAATCCTACCATTGAGAAATAAATAGGTAAGAGATGAAGAATTAGGAGCAAGGATATGAACAAGAAATAAAGTGAAGATGTAAAATAACTGAAGTCTTAAAATGAGAAAAATGAAAAGAAATGATAAATGAAGTGAAGAAAGGTAGAGCAAGTGTGTGATTTTTTTTATCTTTGACATATATAAAATCTATCAAACCTCAAAACAAGGGTGGATTCGACAAAACATGTGAAGCCATGAGAGTTCGACTATTTATATTGGTAGTTTTTATTGGTTGTTTTCAAGCAAACTCATCAAAATAGGCTAGTGATACACCTATAGGAGAACGAGCACTACAGGACAAGTGTCTTGCACTTTCCACTTCCTATGTAACTTGTAGCCTATACTTTTTTAATGTTCCTTGTTATCAGATACTGGCCCACTACTCAGCCAAATAATATGGAATAAGGATGCTCATATAACGAATCATGTACTTCCCTCGAAGGGTAGTTAGACATGGCATGATGAGACAGGGTCCCATCGTCAAAGTACCCCTATGCTCAATAATTCAGACCAAGCCCAAAGCGGATATGGATCTTCTTGCATACGCACCGATACAAGTGTTAGTACTTTGTAGACCCAAGTGATAAACAAGGCAATATCTAGCTTGCATTTGGGGCTCGAATTCCTAGGCTCATGCCTCACTTAGTTTAGAAAGTAGCTAAGAACCATATGGGTTTATACACCAAATACAATGTAATCCTATAATTGATTTTATTTGGGATAAAGTTTTTAGGCATTTCATTTTTTAATTTTTGATTTTCACTTTTTTGGGTATTTTTCAAACAATCACCTAATGAATTTTTAGGTGTCCTTTTTATTCTAAGCCCAATAAAACAAGGAAAGGAAGATGGAAAAGTCGATGCATGAGAAAACTATAAATGCCTGCAGAGTCAAAAAGGTGTACCTCGCTCTAGAACTCTACATGCATGGTGATCCACACATAGAATTAAAACCAATCTAAATGAAGATCATCTGATGAAATCGACCTAGAATAGGATTTCCTATCAACATGAAGGACATTTTTATTTGATGACTTAGTCCAAGTGCAGATAAGTCTATAGACACATGAATTATATTAAGGCTTTGGACCTAATTACGGAGTCAAGTAATACTAGAACTAAAGGCTCAATCAATAAATACATAAACTAAAAAGAAGGCGGAGAGCACAAATCATGAGAAATAAAATGAAACAAAAGGAAAAATAGGTAGAATATAGATAGAAGATATAAAACCGCAGAAAATCCGATCGGGTCCCCAAGTGAATAAACAATTGTTAAAATAGACCCATAATGCTATAAGTGTCCAGAGAGTGTCTAATTATTTAAATCACTCTCTCACCAAAAAAGAAATCTAGCTAAGCTCAGCTAAGCTACTCTTCTTGATTATTTGTTTTCTTCTGCCTCTCACTCTTTGGCCGGTTCATTCGAAAAGAGACAACCTCCACGACACTTGGTTTTAGTGGACTTCCTAGGAGATCTTCCCTTGCTCTGCATGCCCTCAAAAAAACTTAAAAAAGGATATGTGATTAAAATAGTTATCCAAATGAAATAAAAAGCAAATAATGCAAGAAAATAAACGATCTATACAAATATCTACCCTAACCATTGCTTTCCCCGCTACAGCGGCATTTGTTGATCCAGAATGCCTGGTCTACGGTATAATAAGCTAGAAAATTAATCGTTGTGATGACCAAGCACTCAATCGGTCAAAAACAATCAACCCACAGTATATATAAAAATGAAATGCATATGATTCAAAATTTATTATAACTCTTCAGTAGATGTATAGGTGTTTGTAATGAATAATGTCGAACACTGTGAGGCGAAATGAGGGAAGAAAACTGTCACTATTTATTTTATAATTAATACTAATTTGTTTGCATTTTATCTTTTCTTGGTTTTATGTGGGCTTTTAATTATATTTGATTTTTATGATTTTTAATTTTTTTATAATTTCATTTTAATTTTAATTTTATTTTTAGTTTTGATTTTAAAAATTTTTAAATTATTTTTTATTCTTAAAACTATATAATTAATAATATACATATAAATAATCTATATGTAGTATTATAGATATTATATTTTTGGATTTTAAATTAAGATAAGATAGTCAAAATAAGTAAGAGAAAATAATTTTAGGTTTTCTATATTTTTCTCTGTTTTGGTAATTTTTGTAGTATTTTTCTAATTTTTATATCTTTTTAAAGTTTAAAAAACATAAAATAATGACTATATTAATTTTGCATTCTTGTTTCGTGTTTTCAAAATAATTATAAGTTCAAAATAAACCCTAAACTATTTTTAATATATATCACATATAATAAATTTTGCAGGAATAAAAAGATATATTTTTGGATTTTAATAAAACTTTCCCCATTTTTATATGATTTTTTGGGTTTTGAAGTTTTTAGGTTTTATATTTTGTATTTTGAGTGATTTTTGGATATGTGATACAATATATGAAAATATAACTAATATAATTTTTTGAAATTTTTTAACACATTTAGTTTTTATGGATTTTGATATGCAAAATAAGAAAAATAATCATTTTTGTATTTTAAAAATATAAAAAAATGATTATATACCTTATAAAATTATGCGTACAAGTTGAAGGTTCCAACCATATATCCTAATTTTTCCACAATTTTTGGCATAAGAAAATATTTAAGTAAGAAATACACAAAATAAATTGAAACAGTATGCAAGGACCTATTTGCAATTAAAACAAATTAAGCATGCATTTCATAACTGGTCTTTAAAGTGAAAGGGTATGCACATAAAATATCCACAGCATCTCTTGCGGGGAACCACGTAAGTTGACCTTGTGAGGACTTAATTGCAAATATCAAATAGTTTAGGTTCCTTTTTAGAAAATAGCCTAATTATTTTGTGCGTGATATTTTACTTACAAGACTAAAAAGAAAATACAATAGTATGAAGGAGGTCAGTGAAATATACCTAAAGGGTGAGTGCCTTGTGTGTGTAGATAATACAACGATTGATGTATGCCAATTAAACATGTGGATGGCCCTCATCGCGCAACGCTTCACTTGAAATAGACATCCCTGTTTAGATCCGGGCCTTGTTCTTTATCGGACGATACCTTGAGTTCTAGATGAAGGGGAATAACACTATTATTTCCTCGCTTTTATTGGTCCCATCTCCTTCTCTGCCCACTTTCCTGGCATGGTTCTACAACCGTTGGGACAATTAGATGTGTTCGGGCCTCACTAGAAGAGCCTAGAGTTATTCTCTCTTTTGTTGCACTTGGAACTTCAATTGAGGATCTATTCCAACCCAAAAGAGGTCCTTTGCTCCAGTTACTTCCATAAGAAGAACGAGGGCATGAGGGAAAAACTCGTCTACCCAAAAATAAAGCTGGAAAGCACAAGGAATGAGGTGGATTATGTATCGACAATGTGACATGGAAGGGGAGAACAGGTGCCTTGATCTGTGCATGATCGAGGGAACCTAGTGGTACTGGAAGATGGAGAAAGGAAGTGGAATAAGATGAGGTGGTCGAAATAGGGTCGTTTCATGGAGAAACAGAAGTCGGAGCCTAGATCTCCGATGTACTATATTTTTAGGATTTTAGTGAATATATGATGAAATTGACTAAAATAAATTACAATATTATTCTATAAATTAAATTGTAAACCTAAAGAACTAACATATCATATGCGTCGACATAGGTGTATATGGGAAGAAGAGCTCGCTAGATTTAAGATCTTGCGACGGTGGATTGAGCACCGGGCTCCTTGTCCTTTCCGTGAATCAGGGGCTTCGAATTTCCTATCACTGAGGGGGTTAATACAGTATCTTTTGGGTTAAGGTGGCTTGAAGAGGATCAAACACGATCTGGAGAGCATGGGAAGGGTTTTATAGACGTGACTTTTAATTGATTTTCGACCTAGGATTCACGTAATTCGTTGGAGGTAAGTGGAGTCTATTATGATGATGTAGAAGCGGATGATTGCACAAATTTTTTTGTTTCAGAGATCAGGTCGAAAGGTAGCATGAAGGAGGCATGAAAATGGGCAAAGGGTATGGGTCTCTTAGTCTGATAGGTGCATGGGCCAAGGTCTATGCAGGAGAGGTGTTGATCGAGCGGTCAACATGTCCTGGATCCTTATTGGTTTATGTTGACCACATAAGGATGAAAGGTAATAAAAAATACAATAATAATTCAAAAAAATGACAAATGATTTTATTTAGAAAAGCATAACATTAAAAATCTTTCTTATTTTATAAATTATTTTATAGTTATTTTTTATTTATTTTTGCAACCATATTTAATAGATATTTAATATTTACCTATCATTATAAGTAGGTATATATACATGCATATTATATATATGTGTATTTTTATTTTGTTGTTTTTAAACATAATGCAATTTTTACGTAATTTATATATTTAAAACATTATTTAATGTGCATTTACTTATTTTATGGTATTTTAATATTTTTGTTTATGTTTATAAATAATTGCATCTACCTATACTATAAGTACGTTTACCTATATAATTAAATATATATTTATTATTTTGGGTGTTTCGAAATATTTTTATTTGTCTTAATATTTTTATTATGTACTATATAATATATATACAGTAATTCAAAAATAAAGCAATTAAAAATGTAAAGAATAAAATGATTGGATGTATATACGAATGCCCAAATATAATATTACCTCGAAATACCAGCGTTTGCATCTTAACTTTAACTTCAATGAAGCCACCTTCATTTGAAAGAAATTTTAATTTAAAATACAGTGGAGAGGAGTTTTGTTCAATTTGAGTTCATATGGAGTAGATATTAATCAATGAAGTACTATATGCAACTTCTTCAACATAGAGTATCGGGTGACTTAGGCACGATTTATTTTGGCCAATATTTTTATTATTTTATATAAATTATTATGTAGAAGTTTTATGTTGAAAACTTTATTATTTGAAGTGTTATGATGTAGAATAAAATAGTCTAATATTAGTCTACTGACATATTATTTAGCACATAGAATATTTAGGAATTCTTGTATATTTTTGTACACTATTTCACCCTATTTAGGAATTCTTATATATTTTTGTACACTATTCCTGGTCGACCTAGTCAATATTTTACTTGGTCTCATAGTGCATGGTCAGTCACGATCAATAATACTTCCTTTATTTTTCTTTTATTTTTTTATTTTTATTTTAGGTTTAAATATAGGTATTTACACAATACTAATACATCAATGTTAGAGTGTTAATTATTTCATGTCAGTGATATTTATATGTATTTTTCTAGGGAGATAAAGCCTAAATGGGAATAAAGTTGAATGAATGGTTATTCATCACTACGGTGCACATAATTAAAGTGTTGTGTGTCCTAATGAATTAAACAAGCATGAGGATTGAAAATTTGACCTAATAATGCTCTATGAGCTGCGAGTGCAAGTCCTATTTTCTAGGACAATCCACACAACACTAGGCCCTGACCACATAATAAGGGTCAAAACAAGCTAGTGTGTCCCAAATTTTAGTCATGTGTTACATACAAAAAGGGTTTGAATAATAGCTTTGAAAAAAAATTATAGAATTAAACCTAAATAAGTCTCTGACACAACTTTAAAAAAATCGTATGCAGGTCCTTATGTTTTGTCTTCTATACGCTCTGAGATGGTCCTGCAAAATATTCAAATGATAAGTATAAGCAGAAAGTGAGGAAAATGAGAAATATTAAACATTAAAATACATAAGAAAATGACACTAAAATTAAAGAAAAAAATACAAGGATTAATTTAAACCCTAAAGTATTCAACGTTCCCCATCACTAACGCCATTTAATGAATCACTTTTCTACATCTCTTGAGAGAGTCGAATTGTAGTATATTATATAGAAAATAAATATAAAAAAATCACAAATTTCAATAACCGAAGGAGACGGAGGTCCATGAGCGATCGGAGTGGCAGCACGACGGCATAGCGACAATGTTGGCATTCTTCTCTGGGTCAACATATGGATGGACAAATGTTGAGAGAGAAGGAGAGAGAGGATGTGTAGAGAATGAGAGAGAGAGAGGAGCATATTATTTTTCACTTGTTGTTGTAACATGAAGAGCAAGGGGTGCCTCTTCCTATACAGTATTTTGAGAGTCCATGGATCTCAATGCATGGACAATACAAAATCAATGGATGAGATTGATTTGTGTGTCTTTCAATGGCCATGATTTTGTTGTAAAATACAACAACTATATTAATTTACAATATTGAACAATAATCAATACAATCTAATTTTCATTAATCAATCTACCTTGTATAAATAAGGAGGCGAAACTCCTTTTATATGGGGGTGGACGACCACATGTCCTAATAGGATTGGTTGTCTTCCCTGTTGTGGTTAATTTTACTTACTAAGTATACCAAGGTCGAACTCAGGGAACACCAATTCTTTAGTTGTGTAGTTTCTAATTCACCTTTGCATTTAATTTATTTATAAAAATTAGGGCTCAGACGAAGTTATGGTGATGAGAATATGAGCAAAGTCAACAATATTTGATGAATTAATGAATCTACACAAATAGATCAAGTTATATCAATATTTGTATGAGTAGAAAGAGAATTGAACTGGTTTTAAAATGAGACCAAAATCCTTCAATATGGAGTCCGTATGTAAAAGTTATTCCATACTGAATCCAAAGGCTAATTCCAAAAAAAACTTCAGTTAAGAATAATTGGAATAATAAAAAACAAGTTTGTAGTGTGTGTACATTACCTCAAGACCAGAGGGGTCCTTTGCAAATTACCCAAGCAATGGTATTTTTAAATCTAGAACCTTTGGAGGACCTCCTTGAAATTTTGTTTAGAAGGACAATTAATAATTTCAATAAGTTGGAATCCAACCGCTACAAATTTCCCACTCACATATAGATACATGAGGCTTCAGGTTTAGACAGAGGGCTGGTGAGAATCCTTCACTTGTCTGGCTCAAGGCCCTTTAGGTGACCCATAGCGTAGGCATGGGATGGAAGCCTCGTAGAGAATCTAGGTCATCTGACCTTGAGTGATCTTATAACCTTGATTAAAACGAAGACAAACGGTTGATGACGGCCTACAGGATGACCGTTCGACTGAGTCTAGGTTCAACAAGGATCGTTGGATTAAATCCATTGGTATATGCTTCTCCTTCATCCTCCTCATAGGGTGGCAACTGGGAGGAGCTTTGTGAAGGTTTTGCGGCTCTACCATGGTTTTCCTGGCATGTGAATGATCGGAGCAACATCGTAAGAACTTGGCAAAAAAGATGGATGGGTGTTGGAGCTACAGTGTCTTCTATAGTGGTGAGTCAATGGGATTTCGATGGAGGCAGAGATGGAGACCGATGTAAGTCTCGAAATTCCTATCTGAAAGAGTGAACCTGTAGGTCTTAGTGAATAGCTGAATATCTTTTGGGGTGGTAATGAGTGGAATGGGGGACCTGTCGATGTGGCCATTGTGAAGGGTCTGAATGGTTCCCCCCACCTTTGCAAGGAGGAGGTTGATAAATCCATGATTTATATTTTTAGTATATTGTTATTATTCCTCTTACCTAGACTATTCAATAACATTCCTAATAAATTCAATAATATTTACATCTGACCTCTTGTTTTTAGTTAACCCTAACTAGTGTACATAAATAACATTATTTTATTTTCTTTATCTTGTATTTTTCTTATTATTAATAATTCCATCAAAATTAGTTTATCATTTTACATATTTTTCATTTATTTTTAAATAAAGATAACAAAAAACCATACAAGAAAGTAAAATAAGTATTTTTTATTACATAAAAATACTTGTAAAATTTATATCTTGTGTATATGGTCTATCTTTATTTTGAATTCTACATGAAGTTGTGGATCTCAAAAAAAAACGTCAACTTCATGTTGAACGTTTTTTCAATTGAGGTTTGTATATACTTTATTTATATTTATCTTTATGTTTATATTTTTCTCAATGGACCACATAGCTCCTCCAAGGCTATAACACGACTCGCCTCTCCTTTTGTTGCATGGGGGTCATCCATCAATGGTTGATGGATGAGATCAAAGTCGTCTCCCATCACCTCTTTCCCCCACTATTGGATTGCTTGATCCAACAACTCACTAATATATTCACCTCCACCCATTCCATGGCTCGCACGTCCACCTCACCAACTACTGTTATTCTCTCTATTTTCCGCACAACTCTGGTAAGCCTCTCACCATCGTTTTGTCTTCTATCAGTATCCCTAACTACCCCCATCCACACGTGCCACCTGTCCCTCATTCTCCTTCAACTGCCAGTAAACGGGGATCAGTTGTACTTTGATGGTCACTGACCAGGAACCTCTCCCCCATCCTTCAAATAGCTGACATGTGCAGCCCGTGCACGCCATCCGCCCTTGCATTCAAGAGCTCCAAGCCTTCATCGTTTCTTTGTGATAAAAAGAGCGTTTGAGAGAGAGAGAGAGCAAGAGAGAGAGAGAGAGCTATAACCAAAGCTTCTAGGACGTGTAGTAGCCTCCATGTTTCACGAGCTTCGGTTCTTTAGATAAAAAACCGATTTGGGGAAGTGATTCCTCCCCTTCCGTGCTTTCGTTCCTCTCTATCTAGTGCCTCCTTCATCAACCACCTTCTTCTCCAAGTAATGTTCTTCTTCTTATCTCTTCTTTTCTACTATTTTTCGTAGCACTCACACATACTCTCCTTACCATCTGAGTACACCCTGACCTACATCATTCTTTGACGATCTTCGCACCATCATCATCTTCCTCCACCCACTTCTCCATTACTCTCCTCACCTCAATCTGTCATTATCCCCGTAAAGGGTAGTGACCAATTAGTTTGTGACGTCTGACACCCTCACAAAGCCTATGTCTCACTCCCTGTAAATCTGAAAAGATTCTCCTTTTGTGGGTATTTCTCTTGACCTTGTTGGGATCTCTATGGCCATAGCTTCGTCAGAGCTTATAAGAGCTTCTCCACCTCCAACATCCCGAGCTTGATTGGGCACCACAAAATATGTAGCACCTTTCTTGGACATGGGTTTTCATCGCCACCCAATTAGCAACCTTCACCGATAATCAAGAGCATCCAATGAGCATGGAGGAGTAGAATAGAGGTTTTTGGAGCTCCATTGAGGCACCATCGGCCATGGCCAAGGACGGAGGAGCAGTGAAAAGCGGATACTATTGGATCAAATCATCAAGATCTTATCTAATTACCGTGATTATTTCATAGCTTGGACTCAAAGCATCACTTTGCTCCTTAGGATCGAGCACCCGAACTAGCACACAGAGCACCCGAGCGCACCACGTAACTCAAGCTATCCAAGCCACTCCGGCCTAAACCCCACGTGAGATGGCTCACGTGCTTGGGAAATTTGCAGCATCAGGGTCCAAAGTTTCAAGAATTGCATTTAGGTTCAGGAGCGTGAAGCACGTGTCACTTGAAGAAATTGCTGATAATCCCCGCCAACTTATTATACTTGCATATAAACCCCTGTGCGTGGCTAATTTTCATATATGCCCTAATGGCTTGTACTGTTGTCATTAAAATCCTATTTTAGTCCTTTTTATTATATTTTCTAATATTTTTCTTGCAATTATGCAAGCGACTTGCATGCTTAATATCTTGAGCACCTTAATTCCAAATTTAGTGATATTGGTCTTGTTTGAAAGCTTATTTCTTGCTTTGTGATGTGATGTATTCATATATATGATGTGCCTTGTTGAAAATTAATTAAAAATCAGAGAAGTCTTGTTGTTTCTAAGCATGATAATTCGAGTTGAAATTTGCAGACTTGTGTACTTAATGCTACATTGAAAAGCATGACGTTCCTTATAATTAATTAAACTAATCAGAAACTTGGTTTGGAATACTTTGAATCATTTCATGATTTGGTTTCAACTTATGGAGTTTATTTCATTTATTGATAAATTGTTCCCCTGATTGAATTGAAACACACATCAATTTGAATGATGAATTAATTTGTGTGCTTTGGGTCATCGTAAGCACGATACTTTAAATTGTTAATTTATTAATTCAGGAGATAAATTCTGATAGTTTTGTGTGAGTTATTTTTGTTGTGGATTTCACGTGTGATCATTTTGTAGCATAAAAATGATTGCATTGAAAAAATCCATAAAAATCATGCATCCATTGTGTTATATCTTGCATGATCCAATTACATAGCCCCTTAGAGTAGCATATCACTTACTTTAGGACTCAATTAAATAACATAATCAGTGCCATTGTGTTCAACCATGGACTTATCTAGGAGAAATTAAATCGATCCACTCCTTACAGTGATTCTCGCTTTGTTTCTGATAGATCCATTCATGGACATACTACAACAAGTTGTTATTAGATTAGCCGACTGTATGTCCATAAAGTGGAACCATTACCGAGTACATGAGTTGATTGGATTATTTAATTAGGCTTAAATTAGTTGATTAAGTGAATTTTGAGCTATTTAAGTTAAGCTTGTTGTGTGATTATTTCTATTTTTTGTCTTGTTCGATTAAAATATTAATTTGATTAACTATCTCTCTTGAAAAATCTCTACCACATGTTTTTTTGATAAGCGCCCAAAAAGAGACTAGAGAAGGAGTGAAGCGGAGGCTCGAGCTCGGTGCTTGAGCTAAAGAGGGTCAGGACGACCATAGTGGAGACACCATGTGCATTACGACCAAGTACATTACGACCAAGTACATTACATATTTCAAAGCTACTAGGGATTGCCTTCGACCTTAGCATACGTTTCGATTGTATACGCATGTGTGTCACTTTTGGGGTGTGATATTAAACTATGCAATCGGGGAAGATCGCCTCATTGATTGAAAGCATACAGAAGCATCGTTGGACATAGGGCGACACCATGTGTGTAATGTACTGATTGTTTTATCACCAACTAAAATTGATAAGATAATTCGACTGAACTGTACAGCCTTCATGTGTGAAGTTGTTGAACTCAAAAGGTTCGATTTGTGCTTTAATTACTTGAATATACTCAACACATTTACATGCATCGTAATACATAGGATGTCCTAGCTCTCCTGTTCATTTCGATCGTCTTTATATCGAAAATGACTAGTTGGATGGATTTTTGTTCGGACTTTGTGAATTTATAATTGAACCCTCCAAAGAGTACGTCTTTCAATGTTCCTTCACTTCCAGGAACACCATGTACTCATGACCCTCTATAGTCCGGGTTCACTCATTATGGGGATGGTGACTCACTGACCAACCTCTTTCTATCTTCCCTACTCATCGAGGAAGACCATTGCCTTCGTGAGGTTGATTTGTGTTCAATACCCTCTTCTAATTCAAACCTATTTGCTCACAAAGTATTCAAAGAAATTCATTCGAGATGCCTCTAAAGAGAAAAAATTATGACGAGGAGCAGATGAGAGGACTCCGTGCAGATGATACTTGCTAGACTCGCTGCATTTGAGTAGCATATTGCTTTATTCAGAGCTCAGATAGACAAATTGAACACAAGGGTTGTTGCACCCATGGATGCATCCTATAACTTGGGACAATGTAGAGTGAAAAATTTCTTGGGTCCGATGGAGTCAGAAGATGAATATGAGTTGAAGTCGTAGTTCATGAATTTGTTGCCACACTTTCATGGGAATGCCAACAAGGAGCCTTATGCATTTCTAAGGGACTTTGAAATCGTTTGTGTTAACATTTGGAATGCTAGTATTAACCAAGATTATATTAAGATCAAAGCCCTACCATTTGCTTTTGGGGGTTAAGGAAGACTATTGGTTCAAAAACTTAAGTGTCATGGTGATCACCTACAACCAATTCAAGTACCTGTTTTTGAAGAAGATCCACCCTTTTTAGTAGAATTAATCAGACGAGGACACACATCATGAGATTTTCCCAACTGCCCATTGAGTTGTTCTGTGATAATTGGGAAAGATTCAAAGGCATATTGTAGAAGTGCATGTGTGATGGTATGGAAGATACCATTCCGATCTAGTCTCTTTTCTACGACCGGGTTTAGTTAGTGTTGTCTATGCATGCAGTTATACATCATTGGGAGTAGATACTATCTAGTAGGTATTCGAGAAGATGGTTGTGACACGCCACTCAGACCGCCAATAGGGCATATGCATAGTCCCCCATTTCACTCTTATATAGAGGGTGAAAGAAGGTTGTAGTCAATCTCTCCGAGGATTTGATTCCCAGTGTGGTAATCATCGCCGATAAACTGACAATAGTCAAGAGGATAGACAAGAGGATGAAATAGTTGATAGTAGTCTTTCTAATCTTCTGAAGAAGATGGAGGAGCTAACTGAGAAGGTATCTACGATGAAGTAACATGCCATGACTATATATGTTGCTCTTATTTTCCGTGTACACCATGTACAAGAGCAACCGATAGCGGGACACCCTAGCTTTAATTAGAGGGCTATTCCTATACCCAATCTTGTCAGCAACAACTGCCATCAGCAAAGATAGCTCGGGGGGAACCTCCCTGGGTGTGGGAGGTGAATGGTGTTTGGTACACACATGACCCTGTCAAGCAGGGAAGTATGTGAGACTGCCAATCTTACCATTATCCTACAACATTTTAGAACATCGAATTCACCTCAACACCTCACCCTACACAGTATAGTCGTGGACCTTACCATCCCCAGCAGAAGTGGAAGAATCAGTAGTATATTCATTAGCAAGCATACCATGTGGGCCAACAGGGCCCGCCCCACCAGCATTATCCCTAGCCACATTAGCAGCATTAATATTAAGGACAATCCTCACGATATTATTCTTCACATAGCATCCCTCTTCATCATGCCTCACAAACTTTCATCGCCATATTATTGAGGAGCTTCGTTCCTACTGAAACGAGATTGATGGCTGTATGGACATCAATCACCTATATCGATGGCAAGATGTGTAGTCAACCACATCGACCTTCAGTCCAGCTGAAGTTCAGGCTAACCCTAATACCTTGGACAGATTACAATCACAACAGCAGTTTGGTTAGGTATACTACTAAGACTTCCTTAGATCTAAGCATGAGATTCATTCTTGTAATGATGTTAATAATATGTAACTCAAGAGAACAAGGATTGTGGTCGTACCTAACTAAGCAAGGGACGTGGAGAGGGACACCTCAAAGGTTCTACCTAAGGAGACATAGAATGACGAGGAATAAAGCCATCACATTCAGTATCCCCTTTAGCAAAGACTGAGGATATCAATTCAGGGGATAGAGAGGATGAGGACACGAGCACAACACCAGCATGGAGACACTTTGGAGTTCTATAGGACCTCGCACCTCCTATTGTGGTGGATATACCTTCAACATATGTCCCCCAACCTATATTTGATGACTTAGATTTTGATTCCAAGTTGTATAATAATGATTCATGTATGAAGAAATATGTATCCCTTAATTAAACGAATGATGTTTTTGATTCAGATTCTTCATCGTATGGTTCCTTAGCTTCGATTACTTTCCACCGTTCTCTGATGAGAGTAAAGTATAGCATGAAAATAATTCACAAGGGTCACCCAAAAATGGAACATTTTTTTATGGAAAATCTCATGGTTAAGGTGCCATTTGATGACTATGTGTCTAACAATCTTGCATCAGAAGTAACTTTATGGTGTGATAAAACCTACAAGGGTTAGCAAGAAGAAAGAAAACCATTATGTGAAGACCCACATCTTATTACTAGACACTACCTATTATCTCAAAAATCAGCAACTAACAAGGAAGAAGATTTACATGGGTGCTCATTACATGGAGAGTCATATCGATGACGTTACGTTTGCATGCACTCTCCTATATAACGTTTTTGAAATCAATATTCTGCCCTTAACATTATATGAGAAATTGGAGTTGGGACAACTTCGCAAATCAAAAGCACTGCTCCATTTTGCTGACAAGTCAATGAAAAGACATAAGGGGGAAGTAAAGAACATGGTTATCTTGATCAAGGGATATGTCTACAAGGTGGACTTTACTGTCCTTGATATGGAAATCCCCAATCATTGGAGATAATCTGCTGTAATTA
This sequence comes from Ottelia alismoides, assembly GCA_037367405.1. Lineage (NCBI taxonomy): Eukaryota > Viridiplantae > Streptophyta > Magnoliopsida > Alismatales > Hydrocharitaceae > Ottelia > Ottelia alismoides. Next base: position 261,046 of record JAZKJV010002332.1, read on the forward strand.
TTAGGTGGCCATTCCTTAAAATTGTTGGCTCGTCATTCGATTATCATACCGGAATGATGATGTTCCCTTCTCCAAGCATAGAAGCGGAACAAGATATCAAGCAGACGAAGGGGCAGCGACCTGACTCCGAGACCATAACAGAATAATCATCTTTAGAGGTAGATTGCAAGATGATCAACACATTTGGGATTGGAGACAAACCCCAACATGACATAGCAAAACCCTCTCATATGTAGAGGATATAGTGCACGATGCAGTTTGTTAAGTGTTGCCCAGATTTTTAAGAGATGCATCCCCCTCTTCCCTTGACAACTCAGAGATCCCTTTGGATTTGTTGATTTCATTTCCTTTGGTACGGTAAATAGACATAGATGACAAGTTGGATGCAGGTTTGGCCAAACTACAACATTTCATTGGCGATACGACTCCTTACACATATGAGTTGGTGGCAAGTGTTGAGCAGCTAGACCCACCTATATGAAACACGGAACCAGATTTAGAGGTGGTTCAACCATACTTGATCAAGTATACAACACTACTAGATCTGAAGTTGCTCCTTCATACACTGAAGTACATCATCCTCGTAGGACCCAAAGAGAGATTTCCTATCATCAATAGTTATGACTTGGCCTTAGAATAAGAGACTAGGCTCTTAGATGTCTTAGAGAAGAACCACAAGGCTATATGTTGGATGGTGTCAGATCTTGTGGGGATTAACTTTGCTCTCTGCTCGCACCACATTTTTGTTGAGGATAATGTGAGATCTTCCCGTGAGCTCAAGAGGAGAATAAACCCTAATCTATGGGAACTAGTGAAGAAAGAAATCTAGAAGTGGTGAAAAGCATGATTCATATACCCTATTTCAGACTCCAAGGGGGTGGCCCCACTTCATGTTGTCACTTAAAAGTCGGGAATTCTGATGGTCATCAATGAGGAGGGGATAGAGATTATGACACAAGAACCCACGTCGTGGCACATCTATGTCGACTACAAACAACTAAATGCCACAACTAAGAAATACCACTTTCCCTTGACATTCAATGATTAGATTTTGGATAGACTAGCAGGGAAAGTGTTCTTTTGTTTTCTTGATGTGTACTCGAGATACAATCATGTATACATCACCCTCGAGGACCATGAAAGGACCACATTGCATGTCCATTCATCATTTACACGTTCAAGTGCATGCCATTCAGTCTTTGAAATGCTTCAGGCACATTTTAGCGGTACATGATCGTTGTATTTACTAATATGGTGGGGGATTCTTGAATATCTTCATGGATGACTTCCCAATCAATAATGATTCTTTTGATACAGTTTTAGCACACTTGGACCAAGTCACTAGGAGGAGTAGAGAGGTAAATCTTGTATTCTCCTGCTAGAAAAACCGTTTCATATTGACGGAGGGTCTTGTGTTGGCGCATGTCATCTCTTAGAAGGTAATGGAGGTTGACCCTGCCAAGAAAATTGATCCAACAACCAACGTTAAGTTAGTGAGGTCATTCTTAGGGCATGTTGGATTTTATAGAAGATTCATTAATGATTTCTTAAAGATTTCTCATCCACTGACGGAGCTATAAGGAAAAGACATCGAGTTCATTGTACATCACAAGTATTTGGAGGCCTTTTAGCTCTTGAAGATAGAAGTTCGTGATTCATCAATATTACAAGCTCCAAATTGGTCTCAGCCCTTTCATATCACGATTGACATGTCTCAATTTACCATAGGAGCTGTTTTAGGTCAGAGGCGAGAAGGGATTCCATTTCTGATCCACAATGCGAGCAAAGTTCTGGAACCGACATAGAAGAACTATACGTGACCAAAAAGGAAATGGTCGTTGTAGAATGGGCCCTCGAGAAGTTCAAGTCGTATATTTTGCGCTCTAAGGTAATAGTTTTCACAGATCACACAATCATTTGGTACATAATGGAAAAGAATCATACAAAGGCATGTCATCTTAGGTGGATTTTACTACTCCAAGAGTTTGATTTGGAGAAAAAGGATAAACCTAGAGAAAGGATGGTATGGTTTATCCCCTTTTGATTTGTATATTAAGGACAAACCTGGAGTAAAGAATGTTATGGTTGATCCCCTTTCCTAAATTGAGCAGAAGGATTCTCCTGACAATGAGCATATTAGAGATACCATCTCAGATGAGTCTATTTACGTTATTGACACTCTCCCTTGGTATGCCAAATTGGTGAACTATCTTGTCTCCAAGTATGTTCCTCGTGGTTGGACTATGAGCAACATTAACCTACTAAAGTTGGATTCGAGGAGATATCACTGGGAGGATCTATTCCTCTCTTTTTTGGGGTTAGATTGTGCCTAGAAAAGGTATTTTCCTCAGGAGGAATTGCAGAGTGTCCTCATGTATTGCCATTCACTTGAGGATGGAGGACACCATTTGGGGAAAAGAGCATACGAGGTACTCCATTGTGGATTTTACGAACCGATGATGTTCAGAGATTCCATTGATTATGTACGTCGTGCCTGATCTATCAGCGGATGGGAGGTATATAGAGATGAGATGCCCATGCAGCTAGAGATTTTTTATGATGTTTTTAATGCATGGAGCATAGATTTATAGGTCACTTTCTTAAGGACAAGTGCATCTCGTTGGTGGTCGATTACTTATCAAGGTGGGTGGAGGCTATCTCAACCAAAGCCATAGATAGTAAGATTGTCTGTATGTTTTAGAAGGACAATATCATTGCAATATTTGGGGTCCCAAATGTTATGATTTCTGATAGGGGTAGCCACATTGTGAACAAAGATGTTACATCAATGGCTAAGGACTATGGATTTCAACATAGAGTAACTAGTACTTACCACTCATAGTCTACTAGCATGGCATAGGTTTCTAATATGGAAGTGAAGAGTATTTTTGAGAAGTTGGTTTGTCTCGATAGGAAGAATTGGTCCTAGCTATTAGACCAAGTTCTGTGGGCTTATAGGGTGACCTACAAGATACCACTTTTGAATGATCTATGGAAAGCCATGCCATTTGTCTATGGAGTTGATTCACAAATCAGAATGAAAACTAAAACAAGTGAATTGGAGTGGTCACCTAGGGAAGATTTGTCGTGACTTGAACTTGAATGAGCTCATGGAAATCAGAAACCAGGCATATGAAATCAGTCTAATCTATAAGGACAAGGTTGACAACTGACATTATCTGCACATTAGGTGGATAAACATTGTTATACGATAAAATGTATGGTTGTTTCACGTTAAGGTAAAATTTTTCCATGGGAAGCTCAAATCTAAATGGATGGGTCCTTACGTTGTTAAGAAAGTGCACAACTAAAGGAAGTGTATATATAGTCGATCATACAGATGATGCACATTCCTTTCTTGTTAATGGACAATTGTTGAAGTCCTTCGTCAATTACAAGGTGTAGTCAGTACATGTTTAGGTCATCAACTTTCAGATCATTCTTCATGGAGATGCAACATACAAATTCAACAATTGAGATTCACCTACTCCTTTTCCCATACACACAATAAATTAATTCATTCTTTTTGAGTTTTGGATACTTATCCTATAGATACTCACTCCTTACTTAGTCTATTCAAGACTTAAGTATAGGAGGAACCCCCGCTCTTGTTTGTAGATTCTTGTCGCTCTCTTGAATCACTCTTTCGGCCCAGTCCCTTTGTACATATATTCTTCATACTTAGGCTTTTTCTAGCCTAAGTATATGGTTGTTGGGCCTTGTCATACCCATCATTTTCTTCTATTCATTAGTGTCTTATCCCTTAGTGCTCTACCCTATACTTATGTTATTTAAAGCCTAAGTATAGGGGGGTAGTACATGTTTCTCTCCTCGTATTTTTACTTGTCTTATGCTAAGTACGAGTTGTCTTTTATAACATTTGTGCCATGACGACATACAAAAATCTAAGTATAGGGGGTGTACATACATATTTTCAAATATAGTTTATACATAGCTGGTACTTTCACATGTTTATATATTACTATGGGCTATGGATATGGGGATTTTGAAACTGACTTGTACAAATATTTTACAAATTGTTTTGAAAAAGAGTACACTTTGTTTCGACACATTGTTTGTATATACGCAATAAAAGTTGTCTTTAATGATTAAAGAAGCTACCTAATAAGTTGATCTACTCCCTGACACTTATACTTTCATACAAGGCATGTGAAGTTCAAGAAAACTTGATTTATGATGTCCTACCATATAGAGTTAACCAAACTTTGTCATTTGGGTTTATGACCTAATTATTTACATCTCCAGATTTTACAAGATGCCCATGTTATATTGCATACTAGTCTCTTCCTTAAAGAATATGATCAACACCTCACATGGATGACTGCAGTTATGATGAGATGAGTTGAGGTTTCAATTGTGGAACTACGATGGATGATTTGAGTCATGACCTAATTTTATGATGCTCGAGGATGAGATAAAATCAATGAGGTCTTCATTAAACCAGAGTGTCACTGACCTAAGCCAGTATGAGAACAAGTTATCGTAATATCCCTTTATATTTACCTAAGTTTTTGGTTGTGATGAAATTAATAAAAAATTATTGATCAGTGTACGCCAACTTGGTAAAAGTAGTAGAGCTAGCCAAAAAGAAATGAAAGATACAGTTGAAAAGCTCTCACATTACAGATCTACATTCAAAAGTGCTTCCACCAAAGGCAAGCACTCACAACCTTCCAAAGTGTCCACTTGGACCACTATTTTAGGCGTTTATGAGTCAGTCAAGCACCCAAAAAAGGCTCTGCATCATATTGATTGACACATATTTTATCATTTTAATAGTATCGAATTAACAATTTCGTTGCAGTCAGATAAATTCAAATCGATCAAAAATTTACCGCACGAATAGAATAATCGATTAATTAGCTAATGCACAGTTCGATGTTTTTTTAACTTGGGCAAGCCCCAGGATCGACTCAAGGAGGCAAAGAAACAACTTCGGATCAGATTATACGAATTAGTTCACGGTTTTCCAAGAAAGAAAATTTTTTGTAATTTTTTTAGGCAATAAAATGCAAATGCACAAATACGGATGAACTAGATTATTAAGAAAATCAACAACTTAGCTAAATTGATTTCAATGTCAAATTAATCCAATTCAACCAAATTATAATTTTCCTATAAATCTAATCCAATGATGAATGCTAAATGTATTTTTTTGGAAATTTTGGGTTAATATGCAACGTTGAAATGCAAACTTTTTGAGGATTTTTATGCAATTTTTCGAGCAAATGAAATGCAAAAAATTATGAAAATTTTACTTGAAGTTAAATATGATGAATGGAGGCTACACTATTTTTTTTGGAATTTTCTGACTCTTTATTATTTTTTTATGAATTTTTCACTGAAAACAAAGTGAATGCTAGTACTTAATTTTTAATAAATCCACAAAAATAAATTATCTAGAAGCAAAATTATCTCAAATAGATATTTAAGTTAACGATCCAAAATTCTTGGAATTTCACAAAAATTTTTTTGTGGTTTTTATTGAAAATCATTTACTGTAATCACTCAACAATTTATTTTAGGCAAAACAAACTCCAATTTAGATGCAATTTGGACAACAATTAAATAGCACTTAAAGGCATCATCCACAATTGTTTCACAATTTTTTGAGAATATATATATATATATATATATATGTTTATGTGAATTTCAGAGCCTAAATGGGTAAAAATCACTCAATTTCAAACCCTGATTTTTAGTAAATTATTCAAAGCTCATAAAAATTTAAGTAATTAGCCAAAAAATAAAGAATTAGTTTCCCTACAAAATGATATTTTGTTGATTAAAAATTGATGCAAAATCAATGTCCAAATTAATGCTCAAAGTCAGGGGTGTCTTCACAATACATAAATGAAAGAAATAAATTGAAACTGTACACATGGGCACTTTTGCAAATATAGAAAACTTACAGGTTAGATATGCAAATTTTCCTAAAAAATTTAAAAAATCAAATCTCTTGCTTTTCTTCTCCCGTAAGAAAGGACGCAAGGGCAAGGGGGCTCTATGCGTGGAGCGCCAATGGAGGAGTCGGCCATGCGTGGGGAGGATCGGCGGGCGGAGCGGCTAGAGACGGTGGGGGCTCGGTGTGGTGGAGGGTCGTCATGGCGGTGCGGCGAAGGGGTACGGATCCATCTTCAAGTGGCGCGCGATGGCGGTGCACGACTGGAGCGTCGTGCTGGAGGGGGAGCATCTGGTGGTCGGCTCTTGGCGGGGCCGCGTGCAGGTGGAGAGTGGAGGCGGCTGGCGGCCGCGGGGATGGTCAGTCGTTGAGGCGGCTGCGGTCGTGGGGGCAGATGCAGGGGCCGGGATGCATGGCGGTGGTGGGGCATGCCCCGCGCGAGGGAGGCGACCAGCCGCAGGCGTAGGGGAGCGGTCACGGGCTGGAGAGCGTGCGGTGGTGCGCTCGTACGGAGATGGAGGCTGCTGTTGGTGGCCGCGGGGGAGGCGCCTGCCGGCGGCGTCGGACGATCGTGAGGGAAGGGGTGTTGTAGTTGACCTGCAACATTTTTTTATTTTTTTTGCAAATTTTTTATTGTATTTTTTGTAAACATGAATAAAGAGGATAAATTTGTGGTGATGGTGATGCCTAAAATAATAAAATAAAATAAAATAATGATGATGGATATGGTGGTGGTGGATTTGATGGTTAAAAAATGCGATAAGAAAATGGGATGATAATGAACGAAAAAATGACGTCAGATAAATAATTAAAAATGACTAAGTGAAGATAGATGATTTACCTGTGGCTCGTCAAATTTTGGAGGAGGTGGTCCGCAAGTCATGTTGTCGCCTCAAGAAGGGTGGCAGAGTCCTTCGAAGCTGAAGCAGCGTCTTGCAAGGGATGACTGCGACGAAGTAGTTGAGATGACCTTGGATCTCGCCGTGGTCGGAGGACATCGCTTGACGATGATTCTTGGTACCTGTCACAAACAGATAGCTGGAGCTCTCTCTCCCTTTTCTATCGAAACGGGGGATGAAGATAAATGAGGGATGAGAGGAGAATAAAAAGGAGGAGGAGGGAGTTTAGAAAATAAGTGGAGAAGATGGAGGAGGTGGTGACTTGGAGTAAGGAACAAGTAGAGAATAAGTAAGAAGGAGAGAAATAAAATAAAATAATAATAAAAGTAAAATATAGAATAAGTAAAGTAAAATAAGTAGGCTACTAGATAATTAAGGGAAAATAAATAAAAGAAAGTAAAAATAAAAAATATATAAATAATTAATTAAAATAAATAATAATAAAAAAAATAAAGAATAAATAATATAAATAAATAATAAAATAAATTATAAATCAATAAAATAATTAAAAATAGGGTGACAGGTGGAGGCTCTAGGAGTTTCCATGTGTCGCACCTGAAAAATCAAAAATTAAATTGTAAAGAAAATAAAAAAAAATAACGAAAGGCTTCAAATCAAAAAGTGGTCAAAATGAAAGTTTCTCTTCTCGATGAGACGACAACTTCTGTGAAGGACCAAAAATCATAGGAAGTCATATGTATAAAGTGTCTTCTTGGGTGATACCTTATAGGTATAAAATACCACATTTTATCTTTTGCATTTTTTTATTTTTAATTAAAAGAAAACAAAAAAATATATAGAAAATATGAAAAGAATATTTATAAATCAGTATATATTTTTGGATTTTTAGTAATTAAGAAAATAAAAGGGTAAAATACAAGGGCGAAAAGGTCAAATTGTACAATATACAATAGAGGCCCAAAACCCAAGTTTTGCATACGATCTCCGATTTTAAGTAAATTGGTCTCATTTTGAAGGTATTTGAATGTATATTTCTTTAAAAGTGAGTAGACCTAACTCGGATACTGTATGAGAGAGATATGTACATTTTAAGGCTCCTAGTTTCAAACTTGGACTCTGGTTTTATTGTTCAATTTTACAAGGTAGTATTTTTTGGTTTTTTTCTTCTATTAGTGTTAGTAATATATACACTATAGAGTTTATTTTATTGGATTTGAAGTTAGTACAAAATAGATACAAATATGGTATTTACAGGTGATTTTTACAAGTGAATTGGTCTTATTTAATGCAAATATGAATGCTAAAATGCAGATATTTTTTATGCATGCATGAATGCTAAATATACAATATAAGTGGGAATATGAAGCTAAATACTCGGGAATAAAGCTCTATTTTCAACTTTTATTTTGATGAATAACATACTCATCAATCCCCTATACTTAAACCTTGCTCGTCCCCAAGCAACTAAAATGAAATGCAAAAGTGAACTGATTTTAGGTTCTATACAGAGGTCATGAATAAAAGAAGAAAATGGAGCTTGACTCAACCATTGGATTAGTAATGTGGTGGAACCTTATTGGGATATGAATTTAAGACCTAATAGACTTTAAGTTCCTCAAGTCTTCTATACAAGATGCCTTTATAGTAAGGTCAGAACAAATCCTTATACACAAATTTCTGATGACTATGAATTTTACTTGTACTATGTAAGTGAAATATAGCTCTCCACATCAGAAATGGCTAAGAAAAAGCCTCCTATAACAAGGTAACTCTAATTCCCTGGTCCAGTAACTCTTTCCTCGAGGAGTGGGGTATTCCCTTCTAAGTTCAAGTGCAACCGGCTCAAGAAGAGGGGTGGGGAGAAGAATGGACGGTAGCCAGTGTAGCTACCTATCCCAGGATGCTTGACCAGTGTAGCCAAGTCATCCAGCTCCAGGCTTCTGGCAAATATACATACTCCTACAGGCATTTTATTTTAAATCAGGCCTATCTACTTTTTTTGGAGTTCTCTCTTTTTTACTTTCTTTTCTTTTTTTTGAACTATATACAAGGGGCAGCATGTACATCAGGAGTTTTTCCTCTTGAGCCAGTAGACTATACCTCTATTGAAGCTTTATTGAAACCCACAGCATCCCGTCCTTAGACGTCAACACCACCAGACTTGGTTGAGATGCACTACCCTCTCTAGAGGAGGACAGTTGTTTCCACCCGTGTGCTACTCCAAGCCAAAGGATTATACCTCCTCACCACCTCAACCATGAAGAGCTACGTGCATGGTGCTTGTCCATGTTAGGTCATTGTCTAAAAGAATCATGTATGGGTACGAGATATTCTACTTAGACTAATCAATATGACATGTGAACATAGACTTGCACACTCAAAGAATTAAGTCCCTTGACCTGAGAAATCTTAACTCCAGTTCCTATAAGGTTCCTCTGAAATTAGGTAGATTAAGATCAAATCAAATCCATCCTCAACATCTATTCATAACTTGGTTCGGAACCCACGAACTTTTCACTTTGCGTATGCAAGATATGCATATGAGATGTAGATGACATGCTATGTAGATAAATGAAGTGAAAGACACAAATTTTTTTGAATGCAAGGATGATATGCATGAGTAAATAAGAAGCCTATTTTTTTGGTTTTTTTGGTTTTTTTTTCTAAAATTTAGTATACCTCCTATGTTACAACAATTTTACAAGAGTTCTATCAGTATTATACAAATTATATAACTATTATTATACGTATTATACAAGTATACATGTATTTTACAATTTTTTTTCAATTTTTACCCACCCGTAATTATTGCATAATATATGCAAAAATGCGTGCAAATACGTGAAAGTACGAGCTATGGGTAAAGTATATATGTAATATATACATGCCCCCCTATACTTAGTGTGTGCTATGTTCTCCGAGCAAGAAAAGAGAGGAAAAAGTCATAGCTCGTGCTAAGCGTAGGAGAGCTATAATAACAAAAATGTATAGAAGTCGTCCCGTCCCCCAATACTTAGACTATAGCAGCCTAAGTGTAGAAGAAGAACAAAAATGGGGCGGGCGAGGTCAAGAAGGGAAATGGATGAGTATTTACTTGGCGGGCATCAGTCCCCCCTTTACTTAGGCTTTGGTCAGCCTAAGTATAGGACAGAAGTAAGTGTGAGAACCGATGAGATCTGGAGAATGTACATAGAATGATGAAGAGACTCGGGTCACTCTCCCCCCTATACTTAGGATCTATTCATCCTAAGTATAGCCATAAAATGAATTGATATGGAGTCGGGGAGAGTGATTCAAATAAACGGCGATGGAGGGAAAGAAAATATATATAAGAGGATTGAGAATATACAAGGATCAAGAAGGTTTGTGATGAACCTTCTTGCGTAAACGAGGAGGTGAGGAATATACAGGTGTGTCTCTGTCAGAATCGTCCTCAGATGAATAGTAGTGAGGTGAAGGGATTGTCCAACGCAGGTCGACACACGACTGCTTGCTTAGATAAGGCTTGAGAACAGCCGAACTGAGCTCACTCATATAAATCACCTCATCCATACATGATAAGGACTCCTCAGAAAGTTTCTTCCCTGGTATGTTGAAGGAGACTTTCTTAGTCGATTTTCTAGAACATGAATCATTGAGAGGGAGTGGAGAGCGACGTGCCTTGAGGGGTTTGGTGAAACTCCGCGGGAAATCATTTCTTGACTGCATCTCACTAGATAGCCGACAAGAGGAGGGAGCAGCCATGTTTTTATGTGTAGTCAATTTAGTCTTGGTTGTTTCCTTTGAAGGTCCGGTATGTGGTGCGGTGCTGACCATGGGTTCCTCATCAGATGAGTCACCATATAGATTGTAATATTCCTGATGGGTCAGCACATGTCTCAAGAAGGTGCTAGTGATCTCAGTTGGCTTGGCATTATTGGGCTCTTGTGTCGGATCATCAAAATGGTCAAGGCAATCAACAAAGGTCATGTCTGACTCAGTGATAGCTTTTGGTCGTGAATCCTCTTTAGAAGCAGTCATGGTGGTGGTTCAAGTAGTTGGTCAAGTGGAGGTGTGGGGAGTATCTGAACCAACGGTCGTCCCAACAGTCAGTCTCTCAAGTGTAGAAGAGAGGTGGGACTCGTCTACCTCTCGATGAGAACGACTATCAGTGGATATGCGAGTCACCTTAGAGTAAAGTGTATCAAAGAATGGGTGAGGTTGAAGCACTCCCAATGCTGTAAAATCGATTTCCCAAGTCTCGCAATTTATAATCGTCTTTGGCAAGGCTAAGAATGGCTTCCCGAGAATAATAGGAGATTGGGTAAATTCTCCTCGATGCTTAATGTCAATGACTGTGAAGTCTTCCTAGAGTAGAGCACTTTGGAAAGTTATGATGACTGAAAAGTCTCCTCTCTACCGTTTGATTTATCGATCAGCCAGCTGAACGATCTCTCTCGACATTCTGATTGGCCTGAGATTGAGCTTGTCAAACATAGAGGTCGAGAGGATATTTATCGGAGTGTCATTATCTATTCTTGCATGGGTAAAGATAGTGTCTTTTATTTCACACTCAACTCGGGGCAACCGCTGCACTTTGCAACACTTGGTCTTTCTCCCCATCACCAAGGAGGTGGTCATAGACACTATGTGTCTTTCATTCCTTGTTCTCTTATTACCCAACCTCTTGTGCATGAATTTACTCTTTAAAGATCTATTGAGGTCAGAAAAGTGATCTATAGCCTTTATTAAGGGAAGTTTAAAAAGCAATTCCTCATCGAGTGCTTCCCTTAGGGCAGGATCTATTTATTTTAAGTCTTTTTCATTGTCTATTTTTATGAATTTTTTAGATTTTCCATTGTTTTTGGACTTTTTGGGTTTTTCAATTTTTTTTGGTGTTTTTGGTGGATGAATGATCAGACTCTGGATTAGAGGGTAAGTGGTTAGTAGAAGAGGGAGGTTGAATTGACTCTAGTTGTACAGAATGTGTGGGTTCCCTAATGCTCGCTTCCCAAGATGGCAAGAATTGAGTGGAATATGTCAGTTACATCTCTTAACTTGGCACCAAATGATTCATTTTTCGCGATAAGTCAAGAAATGTCATCCTCCAAGATGTTCTCATGACAAATCATGGGAGAAGTCTATTCAATTGGAGGATACTGCTGAGATATTGGGGTATCATACTCAACATACTTAGACTCCGGCATGTACTGCTGGGTCGAGTATGGACCATCTTAATGGTAGATATTTATTGGAGCCTCATATAATGGAGTCAATGAACGGTGGACTAGCAAGTCTATCTCATGAGTCCAATCCTTTGAATGAGTAGGCTCTCTGAGTGTGATATGAAGGCTGGTCAATGTAGGCTTGATTATTAGGGCAAATCAAGTCAGGAAGATTTTAAGGTGCATGCCTCTCCATTCGGGTAGTTCGATCGACCAAGTTGTACATTGAAATCCAGTTAGGATGTGCATGTATGATTCATTGACTTGTCCCATCATTCATATGAAAAGGAAATGAAGCATGTGGGGGTTGGTAATTCTGGCAGTCATTTGTATCAGCAGTGGCTTGCTCTTCATTCAATTCTTTGATTCCAACAAGTTCTCGAGAATAAGGACAGTCAGCCCAAGATGAAAGTGGATCTGGATTTTAGAATATGGAGTAGGCAATAAATAGAAAGAAGTGGAGAAGTCAGTCGATGATCTGACTTCATAATCGGGTCGAGGTGGAACCGACCACAGGTAAGGGTCTCCCATGGATGGCGAAGGATATATTGAAGAAGGAGAAGGTGAAGATGAATGGTATATGGTCGAGGAGGAATGACCAGCGGTCACAGGGTAAGGAAACCAATATCCCGACATCTTGAGGAGGAAAGGATGAATGTAAGAAGAACAAGGTAGAAAACGTGTAATTACACAGGATAACACACACGAACAGACACAAAGACAAACGCAAGAGCAAACCCTGAGTTCACACTCAACATGGTGAAGGACCTGAAGCCGGGTCCGATTAATCTGGTTGATTTTAAGTGTAAATTTTCAGGCAAATAACAAGGATTACGCGGCCTTAGGAAAGTCGGCTCAAAGTCGGTGCATCTTCCCTGTTTAACTCGTCACCTAAGATACCAATGCCCTTCCTTTTTTCGCTCCTATCACCAGCTGAGAAGTTCGAGAACTTGCCCCTATCTACCTACCGAAGTAGGCAGAGGCTGACAAGGCTTATAACTTCGCCCCGTAGGGTTACTAGCAATTTATCATGGTGCACTGCAATTTCACCCCTATCTACATACTAGAGAAGGCGGAGGCTACTTCGTGATGGTAAGTCAAACCCCAAATAGGTCAGCCTGTGATATTTGCTTGGAACAGGGTACGTGATATGGAAGGCGGGGATTTTGGCTCTGCCTTAGGGTGTTCACACACACTATGTACACTCACTCAGCATGAAATTAAGGTCGGGGTTGCTCTCCCGCAAACAAGGGTCAATTTTAGTCAATTTTTTTTGTCCAATTCAATTAGCAGTCCTAATTTTAGAGATTAGTTGTCACTTTAATTAATCCGCACAAGAAATCACGTCTACCGTGCAGTCCCAATTTGTTCATTCAAGGTTACAAAAACCAAGAGAGGGAATCAGAAAAGGCCAATGCGATCGAGAAAACGATGATGAATTCTTGAGTAAGAAGACTTACAATGCCTCCAGCTCTCTACATGCAGGATGCAAAACATAATTGAAATTTTTACACTAAATGAATGCAAGCGCTGAAAAGCCACTCCTATACAGGCGATTCAATTAGAGAGGAAAGAATGAATTTCAATTTGTCTAAGATCTGCGGTCTAAGTGCATCTTTTAATGGTGAAGTGTGGTTCTAGACATTACGAGCACAAACAGTACTAAGAAAGCTCTAAGAGTCACGAGTGTAGGTCCTATCCTACGTCAATCGACCAAACAACACAAAGACACTTTTTATTATTTAATTTCATGCACGAGAACTCAAACAGGAACCGCTTTAAATATATAATTAAAAATATATGAAAATCTCTCATTAAAAGATCTCTTTGGGATCTCAACAGCCGACTCGATCCACGAATCGTCGGCCTCCGATGCACTTTGAGATGCATCGACTTAAAGAAAGTTGTTACAAGTCCACCGGACCCTCGCACAAAAAGATAAAAATTATGTCAGTGAGAGATATACAATAAATAAATAAATAATTGGAGAAAATGGAATAATTACAAATGGGTTCGGAGGTCAGACTACCCAAATGAATGGAAACCCAAAACCTAATTTTCTAAAATGATCCTAAGTGCCTCCCCGGCAACGGTGCCATTTGATTGACCTGGATTTTATAACTTCCTGTAATCAACGCACACACGCCATGATGTGGTTACTTTCTTTGGAATCTCCTCTCCACTCTCATTCGTAACCATCTAAATTCCCGTCTTCTTCGGGACAACATGTAATGTGCTAACCCATTCAGAGTTGGAGAAGGGATAAATAAACCCTGCTTCACACCATTTCGTAATATCTTTCGTGACAACATCTCGTAAAATCAGATTCAGTCTGCGATGAAACTCTCTAGAAGGTCTGTTGTCATGATCGAGATAGATATGATTAGAACACAAAGCAGGATTTATCCCACGGAGATAGGATACAATCGACCCAATTGCCTTGTGGTTTCTTCAAGAATCTCCATCAGACAAGATTCTTGCTCTTCTGTCAAATATGCGCTAATAATGACCGGAAACTGTCGATGTGGACCCACAAGGAAGGCGTATTTCATGATTGGTGGCAATGTCTTCAGCTCTGGTAAGGTAGAATATGGATCTGTTGTAACCTCATTTGTATGTGTAATGGGATTTGTGCTGGTGACAGATGTGTCTGCAATATGGTTATCCACCATCTCAATGTGCTCCAGAGTAAGACTATAGAAGATGTCTAAAACAACATCATCAGACTCACTACTATGCTCATCCTCAGAATGACTAGAGGAAAATAACTCAGCTAAATGAAACTCAAGGAATTGTGTAAACTCTCTGTATCTGAAATATCTGCAATAAAATCCTCATGTATCTGCTCCATCTGCTCATCATCATCCATATTGAAATATAAAGTACCATCAGAAGAACTGCCAACTGTAGTCTTGGACCCATCCTCTGCTAGGAAATCTTGGATCTCTACTCGATACCTCTCAAGGTCATCAAGGCGAACCTCATCCATGTAATCACAGGCGGCTAAAGAACTCAAGATATCTGAACTGGCAGTGGATGCGGCACTGGATGTGTGTGATTCTCTCGCCATCTCTATATGTACCTTCTCACCCTAAGCACGAAAAGATACCTTCCCTATATCATAAGCGAAGAGAGCCTTCGTGGTCTCTAAGAAAGGCCTCCCAAGAATGATCGGGGTAAGGTGCAACTGTGTAGGGCAATCCATGTCGAGGACAGTAAATTCCACTGGCAACTACATGTCATGCATGGTCACGATAACGTTCCTCAATATGCCCCTAGGTCTCTTTACAAATCTATTATTAAACTGAAGGATCAGGCAGGATTATAGAGTACCTAACTTGAGCTTGTCGAGTAAACAAGATGGTATCAAATTGATCGAGGAAGCATTATCTAATAGAGTGTTATCGAATGTTGCATGGGCAACCTCGCATTTGACGTAATGTGCTCTTGAATCCTTCTTTTTCTTATGCAATTTGTTCTGTATAGTGCAGGATGTGTCCTTGGTCAAAACATGCTTCTCTGTACGTGATCTCTTTTTCCTACGTGTGGTACATCTATTCTTCAACTGATTCTTGAGCATAGGAAAGTGATCCAAGGCATCGTGAAGCGGGATCTTCAAAAATAGGTGATCTTTCAATATTCGCTCGGTCTGGAGTGACAACATTCTTTTTTGTGTTTTTCTTTCCTTTTCCAGAAAAGGCATCGGGGAAAGGAACAATCTCAGTAATGACAAAATCAACATTTTTATTCACATCAGTAGTGGAATCAACATGTACATCGAGAGTTTCAGAATTATGTACAAAACTCACTAAAACATGGGGAGAAAAATCTGCATCGGGAGTATATACATGGTATGGCGTGATATCATCGTCTGACTCACTTGTGTCCATGTCAATTGTCTTTGCATCGCTCCCCTCTCTCTGATAATCAAACTAGTCATTATGGTGGTCCTCCTCCTCAGCATCATAATGTGTGTGATCAATATCATCATGGATTAGCTCTCGCTCCTCATCATGTTCCCTCTCCTCTACTCTATCAGGTGCTCGTGGTGATCTACCGCTCCTGAGACGAATGAAGTTCGATAAAAAATCATGAACAACGATCGTACTTGTAGTGGTGGTGTCTACCTGATCTGAATGACTCCTCTTATTGTTCAGATTCATCTGAGGCTGGGCTGGGAGAGTGGTCTTGGGCACGACTAACTCATCCAGACAATGGTTAACCCGCTCCATATCTATCCTATGTGCGATATGGAGTGTGCTGAACATATCCATGATCTGCTTCAGTGCCATGGCCTGTGAAGACATCTCAGACTATGTGTGGTGACCCTGGCTATCTACTCTCTCCTGCCTAGAAGTGTGTTGCGTGGTGTGTAAGGCTGAGGAGATCTCTGAGGTGTAAAAGAAGACTGTTGTTGTTACTGGTAATGATGTGTCTGTAAATGTGTAGCAGGATATTGTAAAGAATGTGGTCTCTGATATGCATGCCAGAGAGATTACTGCTGCATGTAAGGCTGACGGTGCTGGAAATGTGGACGTCCATGCTGTGGATGACTATACTGCTGCAGCGGCTGGTGTACGTTATGAGTAGTAAAGTGTATTGAAGACTAAATAGGAGCGTACCATATCCCGTTGGTCTCAAAAGTAGCATGAGAATCAACATCAACATCTCTAGAGCTATTGATCTGACTCAAGTCGGCATCGGACGGTTCCGCATGCCAATCAAGTTGTGGAGTCTCAGTAGGATGAACTGGCACGCTCTGAACAAACTATATCTGACGGGTGGGAGGAGCGAGTAAAGATCTCCGAACAGGCTGGGGAGTAAAAGAAGGATGAGTTTGTTGGTATAGAAGCTGCAACTCACTCTCCTTCTTCGTTAAATCACTCAACTGCTGAGGAAGTAATGAGAGCTTCTCTAACTCTTGTAGCGGCTGTAAATCCTGAACTTGCTTCTGAATCACATCGACTAATCTAAGCTTCTCACTAATAAACCCCATGTCAGCTCGTGACTCAGAATCTGAAACATGTGCCACCTTCTGATGTTCTTGATGATGTGGTGGTTGTGGGCCCTTCTAGATTGCCCAAGTAGAATCAATAACACGTGAATTCTCCGCCATCCACTCAAAGATGGACCAAACTGACTCAGCATCCCTATTCAGATAACTGTCACCACATGCGGCGCTCACTAAGCCCTAAACATCTGGTTGGAGTCCTCCAAAATAATTCTGCGCTAGCACCTTCAAAGGTATCTCATGATGTGGGCATCTCTCTATGAAATCCTTGAATCTATCCCATGACTCATGGAATGATTCATGCGGTAACATCATAAAATTGGAGATCTGGCTCCTCATCATGTTAGTCCATCCTAGAGGAAAATATTTACGCAGGAATGTGGAGTTCAGATTGCCCCATGTAGAAATCTCCCTCCTTAGATGACTCAACCAGAAGAGCGCCTTATCTGCTAAGGTGAAAGGGAAGGCCTTGAGGTGAACAACCTTCTGCGTAACTCCTGGATAACTAGTCGTACCACAAAACATCTCAAATTGCTGCTAAGGTGAAAGGGAAGGACTTGAGGCGAACAACCTTCTGCGTAACACCTGGATAACTAGTCGTACCACAAAACATCTCAAATTGCTGCAAGAAAGGTAAACGGCTCCTCTGTAATGTTACCATAGAACTTGGGAAGCAAAGAAATAAAGGATGGTCTCAGCTCGTATGACCCTTGATTCGGTGGTAACTAAATCCAATGGTGTAGCGTCCTAGCTCATGGGTCATACTCATCTCGCAAAGTAACGGGAACCACTGTAGGTGGTAATGGGTTCCTCGCTCCTACTCTCAGCGCAGTGATCTCATCTCTAAGCTCATCCTAGACTCGACAATGATCTCTGATTTGTAAGCTCATATGTTGTAATGTGTCTAAATCCCCGTAGTAATATCTGATGTTGGATCAGGCCTCTCATCTATCCGTCTCTCTTATGTCTGTCTATCCTCAGCAACTCTGTCCTCAACTGGTCCCTTCCCTCTAGCCATGATCTTCGAATCCTCTAGGAAGGAAAAAGTCTCATAAGAACTCAATGAAAAATGTATAGGAGAAATAGACGAAACTTGAGGCATGGTTCTGCCTCAACAACAAGGCTGGGAGGCGAGGGAATCTGGGTTTGACTCCTCTCGTGACTAGGTGGAATCAACTCGAGAAGAGGGTCATCTCAAGACTATGAAGACATATGATTGACGATGGATCGTCGAAAACTCACGGAGTCTGAGCACAAAATCCGTCTGGTCATCATCTTCAATGTCAAATGAATACGGTAGAGAGCACGATATCAAGTAAAAAACACGAGTGTGAAGGCATATAAGACGTGGTATAACGCACACCTCTCATGCAAACACAATACAACCCCATGTTCACCAACTACACGCAGTGAAGACCAATGGATCGATCTTTTATCTTTTCAATTTTATTTTTGGTGATCAATCAATTAAGCCGTCAATGCACAACAACCTAAACAAGACTACTTCTTTTAAAATCTGAGGCAAGTGCTTGCAGCAAGTAACAGGACCTGAAGAGTGAGTCCAAGCTCTCAGGGCACAAGTCCAGGGATTTGGGATCTATTCCTTAAGTGTACGTGCCTCACTCTGTCTGGAGTGTACCTGCAAACAATGAGGGATTTTCTCTCCCAATACAAGTTAAGACCATGTATTTTTAATTTTTTTTATCAAGTTTTTAGAAGAAAGATAACTTTTTTTATTTTTATGTTTTTCATTTTTTTGGATATTTTCAACAATATCTAGCAGGAGGTTGGTTCCTTTTAACATTTCGAAATGTGTCTCACAAAGGGAGAATCATGGAATGCAGCGGACACCGATGATGCATGCTAAGATAGAGATCATACCTGATGTCAGTAGTCTACATGCAAGTGATCCATGCAGAATTTGTAAACCTATAGGCTAATGCATGAAAAGTCAAGAAAAACCGAGTCCTAATCAACACTTCTATCGTAAGAATGAATTATTTTTCAAATCAGTGATTTACGCCTAAGTGTGGATTAGGGAGGTAGGTTTTACTTTAGTTGTCTAAATAATGAGTCATGCAAACCTAAGGCTCCACGAAATCGCGTGAAACAAAGAAAATCAATGAAAACCAAAACCCGCGGTGAGGTCCCCCAAGTGCACCGGCACCTGGTGAAATAGACCCCGAAGAATGTTTAGAGTCTAGTTTACAAGTCAGGATGTCCTTAGTCGACCACTTCTACAAAAGTTCGAAAAGTGCAGAAGCTCTTCCTCTCCTAAAAAAATACACAAACTCGCTCTGCCCTCTGCAACCGACTCGTAAAGAAGGAATCGATCTCTGCACATTCAACTGATTCAGCTTTCTAAGCAGTCGGCTGATCGTGCAGGCCCTGTAAAACTCGTTAGCAGCTCAAGATACGAATCAAGAGAAGACTCGGAAAAATCGTAAAAACTGGAGAAAAATTGCGAGAAACAAGAAGGAAGAAAAAATCACAAAATAGGATAAAAACTGAAATATGGATAACGCCTCCCCCACAACGGTGCCATTTTGATAACACGGACCTGCCTGCAGTTAAGAAAGGTGCCGGTGTGGAAAACCGCAAAGAAAGATTTACGTGTATCAAACAAAGAAATCGATAAAATAGGAAAGAGAGAAGGTGAATTGAATAAAATATCTTCTCTCCTATTTTACCTTAAGCTATTTATTTTACCATGTAAGTGTGCCTAGGTCGAACTCAAGGACGTAGAATAAAAATATTTCGATTTTTTAAAGGAAAGGGAATTTTTGTGATTTTTTACTTCTTCTTGAAGGAAATGAGAAAGTGAGAAATCTTTTTTATCGATTTTTTATTTAGAAATTTTTATTTGATTTTATATTTTTTAAATTTTTATTTATTTTCCAAAGTGGTACTTTTAAAATGATTTACCTACAATATAGTACGTGGAAAATATGTAAAATATAAGTGATACTATAGAGTAGGTAGGTCGCTCGTGCAACAGGCTCGAAAAGCACTCGAAACAAACTCGAGAAGGAGTTGAATTACAAAGAATAAAAAATCAATGAAATCATGATAAAATTCTTTAAAAATCGAATCGAGATAAATCTAGGGCAGTTAGATAGCTACCCCAAGAAAATCGTCTCGAAATAGTGTCCAAAATAAGTCTAAAACTATCCTACATTCCAGGGGTATAAAAGAAAGAAAAATATAAAGAGTTATGCAGTTCAATCCTTGCTCAAAGACCAAAATGTAAAGAAAATAAAAGGTTATTACATTTAGGTTCCTGTGTAGGGACCTAAATGTAATATCAGGAAACTTTTGGAGTGCTTCTATAAATCTGGAAGTAGGCTGGGTTTATGTTGTAATTTCTCCACCGGTTCGCAGTCATCGGCCTGGATTAGAAGATGGCGCGTAATCTGGGCTACTCGTGATGGTGCCATGTGTCAGAAGCCTGTAGCATCTGGCAATGTTGTTGTTCTTCAATTCTAGCGTGCAGCTGGCGACGAAGTTATTTGGCCTCCTACAGAGCAAGAGGGGTGACATCTTCACCCCTCGAGCTCTCTTGCGGGTGAATCGACTCTGAAAGTGGCTGAAGGTTGTTGTAATCTGTCGATGAAGATGGCTGGTCTGACTATCCTAGAGTTCGATAAGGATGGTGATGTTTGATCTTATATTTGGATTTCCAAGCTCCAGTTGAAGTTGTTGTTGCTTCAGATAACATATGGACCTGCAAACAATGATTTTTGTGCTCGACTCATGCAATAATCAACCAAGAAGGTTAGATTTGCAAGTTAAAGAATGTTTCAAGAATTATTGCAAACAATGAAATGGGAAAGAAGGGAGATGATCTTGGGATTGATTCGATTTGGTTTGAAGGGTTGAAATTCGATATGCGTTTAATGACAATGATCAATGATCCTAATTACGTGCTTAACTTGGCTAATGATGGCACGTGATTCGAGAATTAAAATGTGAAAGGTGGATGGATTAGCTGGGAAGTGCAGGGTGTAAGACCTCTACTGGTCGTCGCTGGACAGTCGGTGGCCGGAGCTTTGCGCGCATGGAGCGGCGTTGCAAGTCCAATCTTGGACCTGGAACGTCTCCCCGATCTCCACTCTTCCACGTGGGATGGCTCATGGGTGCTGTCACCACTGGAGTTGGCCGGAACAAAGCGAGGAAGGAGGAGGGTTAGCCTGGTAGTTCTTGAGTTCAAGGTGGGTTGGAGAAGTTAGTTGGCTCGAGCCAACTTTTGGGGTTTTTATAGGTGAAATGGAAGGACATTTGGATAGATCTAAGGGTAAGTGTGTGACAGGGTTGTTAGGGGGAGAAGATGGAGGGGTAGGATCAAATGAAGGGGTTAGAAATGGCACGGGATAAACCAGTGAAGAACAAGCATTGGAACAGAACTCCAACTGCTAAGTTCTAGAAGAAGAAGAACCAGGTGCTGACACATGTCAGCACCTGGTTGGACAGATGTTAAATTTAATATAAATTTGGTAATAAATAGTAAATGATATTATTTTAAATAGGTATAAAAACAAAATGTCTAGATAATTAAATTATCTAAATTATGGTATAATTACTTTTTATAAATACAAAATATTGTTAAAAAATATAAATATTATATTAATAAATAGGTATAAATAATACTAAATAAATAGGTTTGGATTCTTAATTCAATAAAAAAATTACTTATTAAATTTTATATTTTCTTAATTATTAGAATAATAAATAAAAATCTATGTGAATTTTTGTGGATTTTAAAAAATTAGTTTAGATTTATTAATAAATACGTTTATAAGTTATGTAGTTTAATTTCATCTATAAATTAGGGCTTGAATTTAAATAAATAATAAATAGGCTCCAAAATTTCTGAAATAAATCATGGTTAAAGTACAAGATCACAAAAATAATTAAAAGTTATAAAATTAATAAAATTATAAATAATGTATTATAAATAAAATAAATAGCCCAGAAACCCCATTGTCATTAGGTCCCAAAACTGACATTTTGCAAACAAACTCCGATTTTAATGAAATCACCTCCATTAATTAGATAATATTATTTTATGAATTTTAAAGTGAGTAGAGTGAAATTGAAGTTCGTATGAGAAAGTTATGATGTTTGGGAATTTAGAATTTGACAATTTAAAAGATGGATTTCTTGGCATATATACAAGATAATATATTTAGCTTATTTTTTATTTTTATATACATTTTTATAAATAATCAGGAAAAGATTTTGGTGAAAATGATGCTAATATGAATTAAATAAAAATCAAGGAAGATTTGATATTGATTTGATAAATAATGGAGAATGTGTGGAGTGTATCTTTAACTATTTTTATGATTTTCTTTTCTTTCTCCCCCTACTTGTTTGTTTGTTGAGCAATCCATGCTGACTTGGTCTCAGAGATTAGGTTGTATAAATATATTTTGCAGCTATATTTATATTTTCTAAGTCATATTGTACTTATATACATATTTACAATCTGCCTTCTATTCTTTTCTTTATTTTTTATTCTTTTATTTATTTACATGTTTTTAATGCATAAAAGTGCATTCTTATTCATTAATGTGTTTTTGATGAAATATGGAAATTAATGGATATTTACATTTATTTGTTAAGGTTTTTAAGACAAAATGCGACAGAACTGTTAATGAATCATGGATTCATCAATACTCAAAAGAGACACATCCCAGTGTGCTCCCTGAAAAACAAGTGTAGGCGACTCTGAATTCTCTTGACAGACACACTGATCAACAAAATAAAAATATACTTGTGTTGAGTAATAAGGCACTCGAGGGACCCCTTGTTCCAGTTTGAGGGAGAGAAAAATAGACACAATCCTATGGCCTCCATCATTTGGCAGTTCTTCTATACTTTCAAGTCAGACGAACTAATGAGATCGTTGACTGAAGCAAGGATAGACTTATTCCCCAGTGTTGAGGATTAGGTCTAGAGGAGAGTCTCCCGAACTGGAACTTTGGGTGATGTCTTGACTCGACTCTCATGATTGCAATACACTAAATTTCATATCCTTATATTTTGTGTACAAATAGAGTGTCTGATAATTATAGAAGTTGGATTCCATTTGACTAGAACATGGTTGAGCACAGAATTTTTGGATCATTTAAGTTAATGGTTTTTGAAGAATTGATCCTTGAAATTTTCACATGCACAATCAGGAATTAATCCGACTCCTTCATTCTTTATATGCTCGAGGACGAGCATAATTTAAATATAGGGTATGATGAATCTCAGATTCACCATCCTAAAATCACATTATTAATCTCCTTTCTTAAACATTTCAATAAAAATCAGTAATAATTCATTAATCTTTACGTGTATTATATTGTATAAATTCTGTGTATAATTATCCTATGAATACAAATAAAAGCTAACTCTAATATTATTGTTTTTAATTACTAACTATTTTCTTTAATTTTATATTTTTTTAAAAACCCCTAAAAATTAGAATAAATATTGTATATATATATATATATTGGCCTTTAAAAGAAAATAAAAAAAATATCAAAACCTAAAGCATTGTTTTTAACCCATAAAAAATGCCCCCAAAAATACACTTTTGTACAGATGACCTCTTTTGACATTATGTCCAACATGAAAATTGTAGATCTCATTATGATATACAACTTTCATGTTTTGACTTTTTCCTATTTTTGCCTCTAACTATTTCATTTAGATGTATCTTCATTTTTGTATTTTCTGAGTTTTCTAATTGCCATGTACTGCTTTCTAGGCTGCCCATGTGGCTGCAACCTCTCTCGACACCCGGACCCCACTTATGGCCATTGGATCACTTTCCCCAGACTCCATCGCAATTGTCCTTCGCCCTTCACTCACAACCATCAGATCTGATCCCATATCAGATCTTATCCGCTCCCTTTCGCCCTCGTCCTTACTGCAAGATCTGCTCCCATCCAAAGGTAGAGCAACATCCACATCACCTAGTCAACCTCAACCCTCTAATCTTCACCTCTTCTCCATCCTAGCCGTTAACCCTCACTCGGCTTCTAGCCACTGGATGAGATCCTAAGATTTGATCCACGCCCTCCACCTGCGCCCTAATCTTGGTTGTTGGATCACGAGATCCAACGGCTACGACCTCTTCTACCACCTCAGTTGCCTCTCCCTTCTCAACCATTACACCTCGAAGCCAACTTCCCCCCTTCCTATTCTAGCCATCCACTCCGAACTCGTCTCCATAACCTAATGCCTCCCCAAAGTAGATCCAAGATCTGCCATCCTCACGTAGCCATCCGAGCACCCCACCATCACTCTTGTTCTTCACTTCTGCCATTCGAAAACGTCCCACCAACACGTAATTGTCGACTTCTTCCACCTACAAATAACCAACCTCAGCCTCCTTCTACCCCCATCGACCACTCAACGGGGTTGCGACCTAGCTTCCTTCGTCTTTCGGTTATAAAGAATGGTGGTGTTGAGGCGAAGACAACCCTAGTTCCCAAGTGAGATCCATGACAGAATGCCATGTAAGCACCAACTCCACGGCGGCTGCACGAGCTCCGGGGACTGCTGACCTCATTGGGCGACGACCCCGAGCTTCGAATAAATCTAAGCCCAAGCCAATTCCTCCATTTCAGATCTCCACGTAACCTTCTACTTCCCTGTCTTGAATTTTCTCCTTTTCACTCAGATGCATGTAGATATCAATACCCCCACATAACCATCCTATTAGATCCACCACCCATCACTCACCTTCACCAGACCCTCCGATCACCCCCTTCCTTTCCCCAGAACCCCCTCCACTTTAACCTATCGTCTTTGCTGACAAGACGGAGGAAGATTCGAGCCTCCACCTCGATTAGGCTCCCACCTCACACCCACTTCTCCTTCGCGTACTTTACGGACATGCTTTGGCAACGACTAATGATTGCATATGTTCAATGGTCAAAGCTTCACAACCATCGTTGATCTCTAGCTCTGCCATCAATGATGAGACGTCGACTACATATACAACTAACATCCATGCTCTAACATCCATGCTCCTCCTCTGATCAGCCTCCTTCGCCAGACTATCACAATGGACCAACGAGCATTACGGAGCACAGGGGACGCCGACGGAGCTCTGGCTAGGTCGTCGGAGTTCCAATTACGCCTCCACTCCTCCAGCTAGGGTAAAAGCACATGAGTCATTAGTTAGCACCTCTCGATGGCCATCCAACGGTTCAGGTGTTGCGACATCACATCACTGAAGGTTGCGGTTCAGAACTTCTGAGCCATTGACTTAACCAAGAGACGAACCATCTGAGCTATGCCACGTAGCTGTCGACGTTGCACCTCGTCCGAGCCTAGCCGCTTACGTGCCCTGCACGTGAGGGGGCTGGGTTATATTCAAATCTACCCTCAGACCTTTCCGGAATTACAAGAATGTGCCAGACGTGTGCCTCACGTGCGTGCCTGGGATAATTTGCAACAAGGCCCCATCGAGTTTTATTAATTGTAGAATGGTCCTCGCACTTCAGGAAAATTTGTAGAAGGGTCCCTTCGGATTTTTGTATTTGTAAATGGGACCCTCCGGGAACCTAATTGCAATATTTATCTTTCTTTTTCTCGCATTTTTATTACAGTTGTGCCGTTCCACTATTTTGTTCATATCTTGAGCATTTTAACTCTAAATCACATGACTTCAGTTTCATTGTGTTGCTAATTTTATCTGCATCATATGGCATAAAGAATTTCATGTTTTGACACTGAATTAAAGAGGCTACATTTTTATGTACTCTAGGTCACTTACTTTTTATGTTGAATGCCATTACTTATCATTGTTGCCTAATTTAACTCTGAAACTAATCCTTATTCCATTGCTCAACAATTTGCTAATTCAAGGCGTATTTGTACATATTGTTTTGCATACTTTTTTACATCACATTAGTTGAGTACATTTCATCCATTCATCATCTTATAATTGCATTGAAAAATAAAATAAAAATTGCATCTCTTACATGCATCATTTTCCTTTACTTTTCTTTGCATTATTTTATCTGCATTTCACATCACATTTGCATGAAGACCTAAAATGAGAATATAATCACATTAATTAATCGGTAAAATTTTATAAATAGATGAAGAGGCTCGTGTCCCTGAGTTTGACCTTGGTATACTCGCCAAGTAAAATAATTTCCACATATTCGAAGATGTGGTCTTTGTTGTATCAAATTTGCCTCCTATACTACGGCAGTTCCACATTATTAAAGAGGTAAATTTGACATTCATCATGTATCATGTGCCTGGGAAATTTGTAGTGCTTCGGACCAGTGTTTCAAGAATTACATTTAGGTCTAGTGCATGGAAAGCGCATGTCGCTTGAAGAAATTACAGATCAACACCACATAATTATTATATTTACATTTATACCCTCGTGTTGGACATGCGAGCCCATGGAGAGCCATTATGCAATAAATGTTATTGAAAATATCATTCCCTGATCTGAAATGAAGACTAATTAATTTGCATTATATGTCTCGTAGTATAATTAAGGTTATGTACCATGGCCATCTTAACAATCATACAGTTGCTGATTCAATTATTGAATAACAGAGGATAGTGATTGGATGAATATCTAAAGAGTTAGATTAAGGACACATCAAGCACCGTCAAATTTTTGTTAAGAGAGAATCATCATCCAGAGAAGGAGATGGGAATCCTTTCTTTAAAGGTTGATATCTAACCGACCTCTTGATGCAAGTCCTTTGTATAGGAATAGAGATTCGGATGTGTTAAAAAGTTAGGTCAAAGAGTTGACGTAACACGATCGAGATAACCAAAGACCTATGTAAATATTTGTCAATATAAAAGTACACATCCTCTGACCGGAGGCAGATGTGCTACTATATGTCTGAGTATGTACATTTGGCAAAGCAATAGGTTGATGGACAAATCAAGGTCTGTGCCTCACTCATGAAGAATACATCGAATTTCGTGTGATGGGATCAATATATTTGTCGCGTGGATCATCAACATGGATTGGTAGGAGCATGCGTTTCATCAACGTACTCGCAAGCGTCTCCTCTATAGGATCAAACTTGAGAGAGGAGATCTCTTCATTTAGAGACTCGATCGCAACCACACTTCAAGAGGAAATACTAATACCTGTTTGTTATTTCGATGAAACGATCTGAGAAGCATTTTTCGGATCATGCGGTTTCATTGTTTATTTTTTATAAATTCCGCTGCCCAGAGCAACTAGTTTGATTGGTCGCTATGAACGCATGTGATGCGATTCTCACACTTCCGTGATGCACTTAAGGCTTTTTTTCCATATCCTTCAAGTGGTGTTAGAGCCAGGTTGGAGGTTATGGATACGATCCATAAAACTAGAACGATAACGACACTTTCGGGTTTGTGAAATTTTGTCGCATTTTGTTCACATTGCTCTGTATTGTGTGATTTTTCCGCAATGTTTAAATTGTTTAAACTAGAAATTATCACTTGCATAATGTCTCCCATTAAATAAGGAAACTATGGGACTTGAGTTTGCGTGATTTTTGGAATCTGATGCTCAAGTTATGATCTTTTTAATGAACATTTGTCCACATTTCAGGGATGGGAATCTTGACGTAATTAAAGAGTTAATTACATTTTTGAAATGCCTAGAAATGCATGTAAATAACTTGGGTTTTGTTGTAAATCAAACTAGCAACTATGGAAACTTATTTTTCTTGATTTGGATTTAAATTTATTGAGATGTGTTAATTTTAGTAAGTGAGGGTGACTGTTGAAAATTACTTTCCTAATCAAGAACCATGTGATTATCATTTAATCAATTAGTGAATTTAATAGAAAATTTCCTAAGATAATTATCGATAAATATTTGTGAAATATTTGATGATTATATTTTCCTTAAATGGCATTGACATTACCAAATATAATAAGGTAATTGATATTGATCACAAATTAGTTACAATTGTTCTAATAAACAAAGTTGCTTGAATTAGATTAGGAATTTGATTAGCAAATTTAATTATAATATTATTATAAGGGTTTTGATGAATATTATATGTGGTATAACTTCGGTTCAAAGACCGATTATCATCTCAAATGCAAAATGATCAATTCACATTATCCTGATGTGAGGTAGATATGGTGTCGAGTCAGGGAGCATTGGGGAACCAGGTTGCTCCGCGAGCGGTCTGTCCCACTCCTATCGGTACTGGCCATGACAACGGATAAGGAAAGGGTAATGCTTGAAGCGATCATGATATATTTTTCTAAATATTAAAAATTTGAATAATACATATTTTGAGATTATACCATCCTCTAAGTAACAATTTATTAAAAATTATTTGTTGGTTTATTGATTGGATTGATAATTGATTTAATATGATTAAATTAATTAGATCTAGTTAAAATTAAACTCTTTATTATGAATAGAGTAGTATTTCCCTTTAAAGAATTGATTATGTGAATATGATTCAGATTAATTAATTAGATTTTTAACAAGATATGGAGGATCTCATAAAAGACATACACGATCTCCCATCAAGGAGAAGGGCTCCGTCACCAGGAATTGTAGGTAGGAGACGTCTGTCTGATGTGATAGCTCCTGCATACGAGCGCATCTAGATCTGGATCTTTTCTTCTCAAAATAATAAGGTGGTATGCGTAGTGACCCCATTATCGAGTCCTCATATTATTGGGGCGATATTGGATTGCACGTAGCTAGTTCTACTCATGTTGATGGTTGGTTCAATTAACGATGGGTCGACATTAACTTAGGGGTGGTGGGCTCGGGTGTTAAAGGCCAAATTGGGAATGCAAGTTGGACTTGCTATGCGGAATGTGTTCCTGCTTCTTTATCCGAGTTGCAAGTTCTCATATTATTGGGATTTAACAAAGATCAGAAAGGAGATCCTTGATCTTTCTTGAGATACAACGGTAAGTATATCTCTTACATTGAATGTGATTAAGGGAATGAGCTTTCAATATTGACAAGGCAAGACAACTTTTATAAAAAAAATTACTATATCAAAGTAATATATATATATATATATTTATTTAGGAAAATTTCTTATTTTAGATAATCCTCATTAAACCCA
Source organism: Ottelia alismoides (assembly GCA_037367405.1). Classification (NCBI taxonomy): domain Eukaryota; kingdom Viridiplantae; phylum Streptophyta; class Magnoliopsida; order Alismatales; family Hydrocharitaceae; genus Ottelia; species Ottelia alismoides. The sequence continues at coordinate 290,124 of JAZKJV010002332.1, forward strand.
CTCCATACTGTACTCAATAATAACCAGTAAAATATCATGGATTGGATCAATAATAAAGATAGTGTATTTACAGCTGGACACATAATGTACGTGGTTACAATGTGCAAGTTTCCTCGTAACATTGAAGAATGACATTTAAATAGACAATAGGACAACATCCTTGGGTTTTTGTGTCTTTATAATCTTGATCACTCATCGAGTGTGCTTTGTATGTATCATGTCGATGATGATCGTAATTGTCAAATAATCCTAATAAAATATGAGAAGATGTTCTGGCATACAGATGTGCTCTCAACATTTAATAATGAATTACATGGTTCACTACATTATGCATAATGGTGCCTCAGTAAGAGTAGATGTACTTAAAATGTTTGAGTACCTACCTGAATCAATGTCTTTTAGAATTAAGATGGATGTAGATACGATGAGTGTCATCATCTTTTTATACTCAAGTCATTCATGAAGCTTCAAAATATTCATATTGTATGAAATAAATGAATCATGTATAAATGTTGAAATATTCTTATATTGAATTCTTTTGAGTTGAACATAAGAGATCCTTAGTCTTAAACATGATTTCTTATAGATAAAGGGAGCGTAGTGGAAGCATGGGTCTGATCCATGTGAGAAGGAAAGTCAAAGAGTTAACTATATTTATGTGACTTCCAAATGACATCCAAAGAGTTGGATGAATGCCAATACTGCAACAAGCTGATGTGTTGATAGTATGACTATCAACTCTATCTTGTATCCTTAGAGAATGGCTCGGATAGTGCATTGGAATAATATACATCTACAAAACATCACTGAAATTGACTTACTTGTTAGATAAGATCAAAGTCTAATAACTGTGTCTCATTCTTCTAATGACATTTGTAATTAGTTTCATATGTTTTAGAAGACTAGATATTTTGATCTTATGGTTTAATAGTCATCAACATGGATATTGATGCAATTGTTGAAACAATCTCTATTGGATTAACATACTTCAAGTTTTCGATGGGAGAGTCGTTAGTCTTTGAGAATGTCTCTATGGAATCGATACTAGAATACATTCATTGTTTATTTCTAAATGTTGGGAATAAACATAAATTTTAGGATAGAACTATCATAAAGAGATGTGATGGATATATTTCAGATAGTAATCTTACATCTAGAGGACTCTACTTAATTAGAAAATTAATGAATGGGTCATTAACATTTCTAATAGTGAAAGCTAAACCTTATGAGATCAATAGGAGTATGAAGATCATATGAAAATGATCAGCCATAGTGACTTGGACATATGTTTGTTGATGAAATCAATAGACTAGTAAGAGATAAAACTTTAAAATATCTTAAATTTAAAATCTTGCATACCTGTGAATATTGTATTCAAAGTTAAAAATGTCCAATGCACCATTTTCTAGGAATGGTGTTAGATGTCAAGGTATTCAAGATCTCATACAAAGAGATGTTTGTGGATTATCTATATCACAATAAATATGTGATGTCATTCGATGATTATTTGTGATATTAAATTTCTTCCCTTCACCTTAGATATCTTTGAAATGTTTAAAGATTTCACAATTTTGGTTTAGGACCAAAGTTTAAAGGAAGATGAAATAAATTTGATCTAACCAAGGTAGCAAGTAACTATTAGATGAATTCAAGGAATACCTTATGGAGATAAGAATATCATTCCTATCTCACTCCTCATGATACTCCTAAACTCAATAGAGTTTATGGAGATACAATTAGATCTTATGTCACATGATTTGATCAATGATTAATATTAGCATAATTATCACTTAGTTTGCAGGTATGTATATGTAGTAAAGACTACAACATATATCATTGTTAAGATTCCATGCGGATCTAAACCTGAATACCCTTATAAGATATGGTTTACAACCTAGCCTAGTGTTGCACACTTGACGATTTAGGGTTGCGTGGTCCATGACCATGTCATGGATGCATGTAAGATGGAATCTAACATAGTTGAGTCCTACTTTATTAGGAAATTAAAGGGTGGTATTGAATACCTACTTAATGACCTTTGGTTCTTAAAAGATTTCATCTCTAAGTACATATTTCTCAGAGGTTGAGACTCTTGAGAATCAAGATGAAAATGATGTGAAAGAAGTCAATGAATCTTGAGAAGACAAAGAGGATCTTGAAATCGAAAACTAAAAGGACAATTAAAGATGAAACACCCGTACCTCTTCAAATAAGTTTTTAGAATGTAATCCTTGTTTCATTTAAGTCTGACAATTCTCCGACATCATATGATGAAGATTATGATGATCATTGCATGGAAAGGTGGATGTTAGCAATAAAGTCTAAAGTAGACTTCATATACTAGAGTTGTATATGGACCCTCGAGGATCCACCTATATGGGTAAGACTCGTTGAGGTGTAAATGGATCTTCAAGAGAAAGAGAGAAAATTATTAGAAGGCAGAGACCTTCAAAGTACGGCTCGTAGCTATGAGCTACACAACGAAGAGAAGACATCGCTTTCGATGAGACTTGCTCTCTTGTGACCATGCTTAGACCCATCAGAATATTTTCTAACTATAGCTACACAACATGATTATGCCATCTTGACGATGGAAGTCAAGATTGTTTTCTTCTATGAATTCCTCACAGAGGATATTCACATAAAGTATCCCCAGGAATTCATGGTTGAGGATGGTAGGGTGTGCAAGAAACTCCATTTATGGATACAAATAATTTTCTTGTAGTTGTAACATTATATTTGATGAAACTACAAATGTTATGATTTCAAATAGAATCATGATGAAGCATGTGAATGCTACTGGGAGTACCATTGTGTTCGTCATGCTAAATGTAGAAAAAATTTCCTAATCATTTGGAACGATATAAGGATGATAATAAGTGTTTTATAATCTGGTTCTACCATACCTTGAGATATGATCTAAAGAATACCTATTGGATCTTAGTTCTTAAGATGTTTAGAAGAAAAGAAAAGAGGGTATTTGGACCGTCATATTAAGTGATACACCTTGGACATGTTCCATTCTTAAAAAACCCCTAGGAAGGCTTCCTATCCTTAAGATATGGTACTAACCTATCTGAAGGGATAATATCTCAAGGAGTTGAGGAAGTGAATGCTAAAACCGCTTGCCCTTGTGCATTTGTTATGAGAAGCTAAGTGTATGCTAGATGTTTACGAAAGCAATATGTCTACCACGCAGTGGTAGTAGTAAACTGGTACTAATCCAACTATGGAGATAAAACACTCGATTGCAGTGACAACAATATCTTCAAAGATTATAAGACTTTAGATATAGTGATCTCAAAGTCTTATCTTCAAGAACCTAAGACTTTATAGATCGTTATCTAAAATATCTTAACTGTAGATATCTTAGGAGATAGAGATCTCTAGGAATAAATGTATTTTGATAATGATAATAGAAATTAAATACCTATTATAACAATTATTGAGTTGTAGTATTAGAGACACTATAACTACCTCAAAATTGAGAACCCGTTGCATAATATGCAACATTCCCATTGGAGGTGAGCATTGTTACTAGGGGATATGTAAGTGCAGTAAAACAAATTAGCGTAATCTCTTAGGAACAGAATGACTAATCAGCTTACCTACTTTTTTTTAAATAACTTATGATTGTTACATGAGTGTGGGTTTAAAGATTAGCCTATTAATGGCTCTTTTGGCTAGGGGGAGATTGTTGGACATGCGAGCCCGTGACGAGCCATTATGCAATAAATGTTATTTCAAATATCATTCCTTGATCTGAAATGAAGAATAATTAATTTATATAATAGGTCCCTTAATACAATTACATTGTGTACCATGGCCATCTTAATGATCATTCAGGTGTTGACTCAATTGCTGAATCACAAAGGTTGGTGCTTGGATGACTATCTAAAGAGTTAGATTGAGGAATCATCAAGCACCATCAAATGATTGTTAAGAGAGAATCACCCGCTTGAGAAGGTGATGTCAATCCTTTCTCTAAAGCATGATATCTAACCGACCTCTTGATGCATGTCCTCTACATAGGGATAAAGATTCGGAGGTGTTATATATGTTAGGTCAAAGAGTTGAATTAACGAGATCAAGATAACCGAAGACAATGTCGTATGCTGTCAGGATATAGGCACGCATCCTCTGACCGAAGATAGATGTGTTACTATAAGTCTGAGTATGTAAATTTGGCAGACCAATGTATTGATGGCCTAATCAATGTCTCTAGATTGTCAAACTGGTGTGCATGCAAGGGCATATGAGTAATACCATCTCTCAATGCTATCATATAGGTTCATTTCCTGAACCAGAAGACATGAGCTCACTCATGCGATATTGGGATCAAATTTCGTGCACGGTCTTCTCTCTTTGGAAGCTTGATTGAATTTGTAGGTTTGATATATACTTTTGTAAAGTGTATGATCAACACCTAGGTATGATATAAGATTTTGGAAAGTATATGATCCATACCAACTCCCAATGATCAAATGAGAAAGTTAATGATGAAACCCTGAAGGAGACGTTCTAAAAGAGATCTAAAACTTCAGGTTTAATCTAGGTCTTCCAGTATGTAAGATGTAAAGGTATTAATAAAATACGAGGGCGATGTGGTCATAAACGATTGTATAACCATGATGCTTCCATTTCGAGCGAGTCATGAAACTGTATGGATACTAGTCACTCCTCTCAATAGAGAAGTGATCTATTCTTTGTCCAAGTGTTGGACAGTGATCTGAATGTGATTCAGATGCAATAAAAAGACTATATTTACGGTTTTGATTTAATCAAATATCTATGGGAGGCCCGTAAGATCTGGATTTTAGATTTGACTTCAATATCCAATTCACTTTACATGGAACGTACAATTGCCATGTCCTTATTTCTAGGAATCCGCAGAGAAAGCGCATTATCCTACAATGAGTTCAAGGATAATTTTACTGTTGAAATATGCATCCGGGCATTTAGAAAATTAATAATTAAATGTGATTTAATTACTATGAATAATATCAATTTGATTCATATTATAAGGAGAGTTATCTGAGATAACTAAATGTGATTTATTTATCAAATATGTGAATGATGTGAATGTGGTTCATATTATTTGGCCACATGAGAATGGAGACCCAAGATGATTAAATGTAATTTAATTATCTTGGATATGAATAATGTGGATAGTACTATCCGTAGTAATCACTTATATGTATATATATTATAAATGTGATTTATAATATATTAGATTGAGTCTATTGAAACTTTTTATTGATTAATTATTTATGTGAATTGGAATAACATCGGATAATTAATTGAAAATATAATTTACATTTTATTTTGGGTTGTGAATGTGATTCAAACTCTCCAACAACATGATTGCAATGTTCACAAAATAAATTGGATTTATTTTTGTGAAATAATTTGCAACAAAAGTTGTTGCAAATATTTGGAGAAATTCATGGAATTGTAGAATCCAAGTATTAGTAAAAGAGGGGTCCCTTCCTATTAAGGATAGGGGACGGTCGCCAAGTCCAATTAGGACTTGAGGCCGTATACCCCCTTATGGAAGGAGGCTAGCCTGCTTCCTATTTCTCCAAGGTAGATTGATTTAACTAAAATTAAATTATATTGATTATTGTTCAATATAATAAATTTAACTAAATTAATTGTTGTTGTGTTTTTACAAAAAAATCATGGCCATTTAAAGAAACACAAATCAATCTCATCGAATTATTTTGTTTGTCCATGGATTGAGATCCATGGACTCCCAAAATACTATATAAGAAGAGGCACCCTTGCTCTTCAAGTTACAACAATAAGAGACAAATCATATGCTCTTTGTCTGTCATTCTCTATACGTCCTCTCTCTCCTTCTCTCTCAAATTGTGGTTGTCCATATGTTGACCTAGAGAAGAACACAGTCGTTGTTGCTATGCCATCGTGTTGTCGCTTGGGATGCTCTTGGATCTCCGCTCCTCTGATACGCCTCGCTCACGAAGAAGACATCAGATCTCATGGGAAGAGATCATAAGATTCACTGCTTGGATCATCAGCATGGATTGCGAGGAGCATCGTTTCATCAATGGGTTCGCAAGCATCTTCTACGTAAGATTGGACTTGAGAGAGCATGTATCTTTCTTAGAGTCTAGATCACATCCACGCTTCAAGAGGTAAACACAATACTTGTTTTTGGTTTAGATGAAACAATCTGAGAAGTGTTCTTGGATAACGGATAAAAACTTTAAAATTTGTTGCCTCGAGCAAGTTGTACAACTAGTCACTCCCGATCGCATACTATGTGATTCTCATGCCATCGTGATATGCTTAAGGATTTTTTTCCATATCCTTCATGTGGCATTAGAGCTAGGTTGGAGGTTTTAGATACGATCTATAAACCTAGGACGACAATGTCACTAAAGGGATTATGAAATTTTATCGTATTTTGTTTAAGCAGCCATGTTTTGTGTGATTTTTCCACCCTTTTTAAATTCTTTAAACTCTAAATTATCACTTGTATAATGTTCCCCATGAAATAAGGAAACTGTGGAACTTCGGTTTCCATGAACATGTATCCACTATTTCGGGGATGGAGAATCTTGACGTAATTCAAGAGTTAATTACGGTTTTAAAATGCTTAGAAATTCATGCAAATCCCTTGGGTTCTATTGTAAATCAAATTAGCAAACTATATAAAGTCATTTTTCTTGATTTATGTTTAAATTTATTGAGATGTGTTAGATTTAGTAAGTGAGGGTCAATGCTGAAAATTACTTTCCTAATCAAGAACCTTATGATTGTCATTTAATCAATTAGTGAAATTAATGGATAATTTCCTAAAATAATTATTGATAAATAGTTGTGAAATATTTCATGATGATTATATACTTAAATGGCATTGCCATATCGAAATATGATTAGATGATTCATCTTAATCACAGAGTGGTTACAACAATTCCAATAAACAATGTTGCTTGAATAGGATTGGGAATTCATTTAGCAAATTTCCTTCTAATATTATCCAAATTGATTTTAATGACCATTACATATGATATAACTTTGGTTGAAAGATCGATTATCATCTCAAATACAAAATGATCAATTCGCATCATCATAACCCGAGGCAGATATGGTGCCTAGTTGGGGAACGTTGGGATAGCAGGATGCTCCGTGAGCAGTCTGTACCACCCATCGGTACCGGCCATGACGTGTAAGGAAAGTATAATGCTTGAAGCGATCATGATGTATTTTTCTAATTATTAAAATTTGCATAATATGTATTTTGATATTATACCATCCTTCAAATAACAAATTGTTAAAAAATTATTTGTTATTTTATTGATTGGATTTATAAATTATTTAATATGATTAAATTAATTAGATCAAATTGAAATTAAACTCTCTATTATTATAAGAGTAGTATTTTTCTTGGAAGAATTAATTATGTGAATATGATTCATAATAATTAATTAGAATTTGAACATGATATGGACGATTACATAACTGACATGCATGGTCTTTTGTAAAGGAGAAGGGTTCCGTCGCTAGGGATTGTATATATGAGATGCATGTTCGAAGTCATAGCTCCTGCAGACGAGCGCATCTGGGTAGGGCTATTTGATTCTCGAAAGAGTATGTTCATATGCGTAATGACCCCAATATTGTGTCCTCATAATATTGGGAAGATATCGGATTGTGCATAGAGGGTTCTAATCATGTTGATGGTTGGTTCAATTAACGATGGGTCAACATCACCTTAGAGGTGGTGGGCTAGGGTGTTAAAGATCATATTGGGAATGCAAGTTGGACTTGCAAGGGGGAATGTGTTGCCTATTCTTTTGATCCGAGTTGCAAGTTCTTATATTTTTGGGATGTAACAAAGATAGAAAAGGAGATCCCGGATCTTGCTTGGGATTTAATTATATGTATATCTCTTACATTGAAAGTGAGTAAGGGAATGAACTTTCAATGATGATAAGGCAAGACAACTTTGATATAAAAATTCCTAAATTAAAGTAATATATTTATTTATTTATTTATTTATGCAAATTTCTTATTTCAGATAATCCTCATCAAACCCACCCAATAGTATACTCTATAATAACCAGTAAAATATCATGGATTGGATCCATGATAAAGATATTGTATTAGCAAATGGACACATAATGTATGTGGTTGCAATATGGAAGTTTCCTTGTAATAAATAGGAATGACAAATAAATAGATAATAGGACAACAACTTAAGGTTCGTTTATCTTTATAGTCTTGATCACTCATCGGAGTATGCTTTGGAAGTATCATTATTATCATGATCGTAATTTTCAAATAATCCTTATAAACTCTAAGAAGATGTTATGGTACACAGATGTGCTCTCGACATTTAATCATGAATGACATGGTTCACTACATTATGCAGAATGGTGGCTCTATGAGAGATGATGTACTCAAAATGTTTGAGTACCTACCTGAACCAAAGACTTTTATAATTAAGATGGATGTAGATACGATGAGTGTTATCATTCTATTGTCTATACTCAAGTCATTCATGAAGCTTCATGAAATTCATATTGTATGAATTGAATGAAGCATGTATAAATGTTGAAATATTCTTATATTGAAATATTTTGAGTTCAATATAAGAGATCTTTAGTCTTAAGAAATGATTGCCTATAGATAAAGGGAGCGTAGTGGAAGCATGGAGCTGACCCATGTGAGAAGGAATGTCAAAGAGTTGACTATACTTCTGTGACTTCCAAAAAGTTGTACAAAAGCTAATAGTGCAACAAGATGATGTGTTGATAGTATGACTATCAAGTCTATATAGGATCCTTAGAGAAGGGCTTGGATAGTGCATTGGAATAATCTACATCTACATAACATAATTGAAATTGAATTACTTATTAGATAAGATAAAAGTCTAATAATTGTATCTCATTCTTCTAATGACATTTAAAATTAGTTGCATATGTTTTAGAATACTGGAAAATTTGATATTATAGTTTAATAGTCATACACATGGATATTGATGCAATTGTTTAAACGATCTCTATTGGATTGACAGACTTAAAGTTTTTAGTGGGAGAGTCGTTAGTCTAAGAGAATGTCTCTATGGCATAGATACTAGAATGCATTCATTATTTATTTCTAAATGTTGAGAATAAACATGATTTCTATTATAGACCTATCATAGAGTTATGATGGATATATTTCGGATAGTAATCTAACTTCTAGATGATTCTACTTAATTAGAAAATTAATGAATGGTTCCTTAACATTTCTAATACTGAAATTTAAACCTTATAAGATTAATAGGAAGATGAAGATCATTTGACAATGATCTGGCATCAAGCCTTGGACATATATCTATTGATGAGATCAATATACTAGTAAGAGATGAAACTTTTGAATGTCTGAAATATCAAATCTTACATACATGTGAATATTGTATTCAAAGTAGAAAATGTCCAATCAACCTATCTCTGGGAATGGTGTTAGATGCCAAGGTATTCACGATCTCATACATATTGATGTATGTGGATCATTTATATCATAATAAACATTGATGATATGTGATATCATTAGATGATTATTCGTGATATAAGATTTTTTCCCATAACCTTAGAAAGGTATGAAATGTTCAAAGATTTCGCAATTTAGGCCTTAAACCAAAGTTTGAAGGAAGATGAAATAAATTTGATCTAACCTAGGTAGCAAGTACCTGTTAGATGAATTCAAGGAATACCTTATGGAGATATGAATATGATTCCTATGTCACTCATCCCGATACAACTTAACTCAATAGAGTTTTGGAAAGATACAATTGGATCATGTGTGACATGATTTATTCAATGATTAATCTTAGCATAATTATCTCTTAGTTTCCAGGTATATATATGTAGTAGAGACTGAATTATATGTCACTTATAAGATACCATGCGGATCTAAACCTAAAATCCCTCATAAGATATGGTTTGGAAACTAACTAGTGTTGGACACTTGAGGATTTAGGGTTGCTTGATCCATGACCATGTCTTGGATGCAAGTAAGCTGGAATCTAGCACAATAGAGTGCTACTTCATTAGGAAATTAAAGGGCATTCGATACCTACTTTATGACCTTGGGATTCTTAAAAGATTTCATCTCTAAGGACATGATTCTTAGAGCTTGAGACTCTAGAGAATCAAGACGAAAATGAAATTAAAAAAACTCAATGAATCTTGAGAATACTAAGAGGCTCCTGAAACCGAAAACTAAAAGGACAATTAAAGAAACATTCATACCTCTTCAAATAAATTTTTAGAATGGATTATTTGTGTCATTTAAGTTTGACAATGATCTGACTTCATATGATGAAGCTTATCATGATCATTGCATGGAAAGATGGATGTTAGGGGTAAGACTCATTGAGGTGTAAATGGATCTTAAAGAGAAAGAGGGAACAATATTAGAAGGCAAAGACCTTCAAAGTATAGCAAGTATAGCTCGTATCCATGAGCTACACAACAAAAAGACATCGCTTTCAATGAGACTTGCTCTCCTGTGACCATGCTAAAACCCATCAGATATTTTTAACTATAGCTGCACAACTTGGTTATGACATCTTCAAGATGGAAGTCAAGATTGTTTTCCACTATGAATTCCTCACTGAGGATATTCGCATGAAGTAGCCCCAGGAATTCATGGTTGATGAAGGCAGGGTATGCAGGAAACTCCATCTATGGACACCAATAATCTTCTTGTAGTTGTACTATTAGATTTGATGAAACTACAAATGTTATTATTTCAAATAGAATCTTGATTAATAATGTGAAGCCTAGTAAGAGTACCATTATTTTCATCATGCTAAATGTAGATAAAATATCCTAATCATTTGGAATGATATAAGGATGATAATAAGTGCTTTATAATCTGGTTGTACCATACTTGAGATATGATCTCAAGAATACCTCTTGGATCTTAGTTATGAAGATATTCAGAAGAAAAGAAAAGAGGTATTTGGACCGTTATAATAAGTAATACACCTTGGACGTGTTCCATTATTGGAAAACCCCCAAGGAAGTCTTCCTATCCTTTAGATTTGGTACTAACCTATCTGAAGGGATAACATCTCAAGGAGTTGAGGAAGTGAATGGTAAAACTGCTTGCCCTTGTGCATCAGTTATGAGAAGCCGAGTGTATGCTAGATGTGTATGAAATCCATATGTCTACCATGTAGTGGGAGTAATAAACTATTACTAATCCTACTATTGAGATAAAACACTTGTTTGAAGTGATAACAATATCTTCAAAGATGATAAGACTTTAGAGATAGTGATCTTAAAGTCTTCTTCAAGAACCTAAGACTTTACAGATCGTTATCTAAAAGGTCTTAACTGTAGATATCTTAGGAGATAGAGATATGGAAATAACATATTCTGATAAGGATAAGAGAAATTACATGTTGTTTATAGCAATTATCGAGTTGTAGTTTTAGAGACACTATAACTACCTCAAAATTGAGTATTGGTTGCATAAGATGAGACATTCACATTGGTTGCGACCATTGTTGTTGGGGGATATGCAAGTCCTGTAAAAGGACTTGGCATAGTCTCTTGAGAACAAGATGACTGATGAGCTTTCCTAGCAATTTTTTTCTAAATAGCATATGATTATCACATGAGTGTTGGTTTAAAGATTAGCCCATTAATGTCTCTTTGGCCTAGTGGGAGATTGTTGGACATGCAAGACCACGACGAGCCATTATGCAAGAAATGTTATTGCAAATATCAATCCTTGATGTGAAATGTAGAATAATTAATTTGCATAATAGGTCCCTTAGTACAATTTGAGTTATGTACCATCGTAATCTTAATTATCATACATATGTTGATTCAATTGTTGAATCATAGAGGCTGGTGCTTGGATGACTATCTGAAGAGTTATATTTAGGACTCATCAAGCACCGTTAAATGATTGTTAACAGAAAATCTGCAGCGTAAGAAGGAGATGGAAATCCTTTCTTTAAAGGTTGATATCTAACTGACCTCTTGATGCACGTCCTCTGCATAGGAATAGAGATTCGGAGGTGTTAGATAACTTAGGTCAAAGAGTTACTTAACTAGATCGAAATAACAAAAGACCTATGTCGTATGTTGACACAATATAGGCACCCATTCTCTGACCGAAGACAGATGCGTTACTATATGTCTGAGTACGTACATTTGGCAGACCAATAGGTTGATGGCCTAATCAAGATCTATATATCAGCATGTTGGTGAGCATGCATGGGCATATGAGTAATACTATCTCTCAAAGGGATCATACAGTTTCATTTACTGAACCGAAAGATGAGCTCACTCATGTGATATTTGGATCAAATTTTGTGCACAGTCCTCTTGCTTTGGAAGCTTGATTGAATTTGTATGCTTGATATATGCTTTTGGAAAGTATATGAACAACACCTAGGTATGATATATGCTTTTGGAAGTATATGATCGATACCGACTCCCAATGATCAAATGAGAACATAATAACAAATCCCTGATGGAGACAGTCTAAAAGTGAACTGAAACTTCAAGTTTAATCTAGGTCTTCCAATATGCATGATGTAAATGTATTTGGAATACCTGAGGGTGATGTGATCGTAAACAAGTGTATAACCCTGACACTTCAATTCCAAAGGAGTTATGAAATATGTCTGGATTTTAGTGACTCCTCTCAATAGAGAAGTGATCTATTCTTGTTCCAAGTGTTGGATAGTGATCTGAATGTGACTCGGATGCAATACGGCTTTCATTTAATGAAACATCTATTGGAGGTATGTATGATATGGATTTGAGATTTGATCTCAATATCCGAGTCACTATATGTGGAATGTACAATCGCCATGTCCTTTCTCCAAGAATCCGTGGAGAAAGTGCGTTGTCCTTGACAGAGTTCAAGGATAATTTCACTGTTATATATGTATCCGAGCATTAAGAAAATAAATAATTAAATGTGATTTAATTATAATGGATAATATGAATTTGATTTATATTATAAGGACAGTATGTGACATAGTTAAATGTGATTTAATTATAAAAGATGTAAATGATGTGAATGTAATTAGTATTATTTGGGCACATGAGAATGGAGATTGAAGATGATTAAATGTGATGTAATTATAATGGATATGCATATAGTGGATATCCCTATCCATATTTGTCACACACACACACACACACACACACACACACACACATATATATATATATAAATGTGATTTATAATATACTAGAGAGCCTGTTATGATTTATATTTATTGATTATTTATTGATGTGAATTGGATTCACATTGGATAATTAATTGAAAATATAATTTACATTTTTTTTGGGTTGTGAATTTGATTCAACTTTCTAATGACATGATTGCAATGTTCGCAAAAAAATTGGATTTATTTTTGTAAAATAATTTGCAACAAAAGTTGTTGCAAATATTTAGAGAAATTCATGGAATAGGAGATTCCATGTATTAGGAACATAGGGCACCATTCCTATTATGGAGAGGGGATGGCCACCAAGTCCTATTAGGACTTGTGGCCGTCCACCCCCTCATAGAAGCCTCCTTCCTATTTAATGAAAATTGAATTATATTGAATATTGTTCAATATAATTAATTTAATTAAATTAACTACTGTTGTGTTTTTACAATAAAATCATGGACATTGAAAGAAACACAAATCAATCTCTTCCGTTGATTTTGTGTTGTCCATGGATTGAGATCCATGGACTCCCAAAATACTATATAAGAAGTGGCACACCTTGCTCTTCAAGTTACAGCAACAAGAGACAAATCATATGCTCTCTCTCTATCTCTGCACGTTCTCTCTCAACATGTGGCCATCTATATGTTGAACTATAGAAGGACATCATGTTTCCGCTTTGACCGCTCTTGGATCTCTGCCTCCTTCGGTGCACCTCCTCATGAAGTAGAAGTCGGATCTCATGTGACGGATCAAAAGATTCATTGCTTGGATCATCAACATAGATTACGAGGAGCACGAGTTTATTCAATGCGCTCGCAAACATCTCCTCCGTCGGATTGGACTTGAGACAGGATGTCTTTTCATTTAGAGACTCGATCTCAACCATGCTTCAGGAGGTGAGCCTAATACATGTCCGTGGTTTAGATGAAATGATCTAAGAAGTGTTCTTGGATCATGTGGTTTCATAGTTTAAAATCTTTTTAAATTCCACTGCCCCGAGCAAGTAGTACGACTCGTAGCTCCCGATCGCATATGATGTGATTCTCATGCTTCCATGATGCGCTTAAGGAATTTTTCCATATCCTTCAACTTGCACATGTCTAAATTGTAGATATGCCCGAGCAACTTGTATGTATAGCATCTTAGTCCTATTTTAGATCTTTTGTTATATTTTCTTATATTTTTCTTGCAATTATGCTCATGACTTCCATGCTTAATATCTAGAGCTCCATAATTCCTATTTTAGTTAAATTGGTCTTGTTTGAAATCTTTTTTAATGCTTTGTGATGTGATGTATTCATCTGTCTAATATGCCTTGTTGAAAATGAATTAAAAATCATAGAAGACATGTGGGTTTTAGACATGACAATTTGAGTTGAAAATTGCATGCATGCGCATTTAGTGCTACATTGAACCCCCTGATTTGCCTTAGAATTAACTAAAATAATCAGGACCATGGTTAGGAATACTTTGAATATCATTTCCTGATTTTTTTTCCACTTAGGGAGTTTGGTTCATGTATTGATAAACTGGTCCCTCGATTGAATAACACACATTAGTTTGATTGATTAATTAATTTGTGTGCATTCGACCATTCTAAGCATGATACTTTAATTTGTTAATTCAATAATTCAGGAGCAAAATTGTGATTGTGTCATGTGAGTTATATGTGTTGTGACTTGCATGCGTGATCATTTTGTAGCATAAAAATAATTGCATTGAAAAACTCCATAAAAGTTATGCAACCATTGTGGTGTTTCTTCCATGCTTGAATTAGAAAGACCTTAGAGTAGCATATCACTTACTTTCAGACCCAATTAAGTAAGTTAATAAGTACTATTTTTGTGTTCAACCATGGACTTATCTAGGATAAGTTAAATCGAGCAACTCCTCACGGAGATTCTTGCTCAGTTTATGATAGACCCGTAATTGGTGTATAAAAAGGAGCCAATATTAGATTGGTTGATTATGTGTTCATCATAGGAGGATTCGAGTGGAGGGGGCTCTAGAGAAGGAGAGAATGGACTTGACACTGATCATGAAGAACTATGGAGTGTGATGAAGCTCTAACTCAGGTCATAGCTGTGAAGTGAGTTGTGTGTTGAGCGAAAAAAAGAAAGGGTGTGAGGTCGTAGAAGGGAAATTGTATTGGAAATGAACGGCAATAGTGGGATGGAGGGATTTTTCCTATGTTGGGGTTCAGAGTGAGTCCCTAGGTATTCGCTCAAGGTAGGTCGCAACTCTACCGAGCTTGGTCAATCACCAAAGTAGCTTCTATATGGCAGATATGGTCATGGACCACACAGGAGGTGGATCCCCTAGTCTCTCTAAGATGACCTCTTTGATGTCACATGGAGGTTGTACGAGCTCGGGACTTTCTCTATATTGTGGTAGATGAGTTGAATGATGGGAGATGGGAGCTATTTATAGTATAGGAGGAGATTTGTGTGAAGGCGATTTCGAGACTTGATGATGAGTGATTGAGGGGGTAATGGTGCAGGGTGGTTGTTCGATAAAAAAGAGGGGAGTAACAACTATCATGTGGGTGTTGTGGCAAGATGAGGTGATGTGGGTAACAGTCAGTGTAAGTCAGAGAATAGGCTTTAGCGATATGTGTAACGGTAGAGAGAGAGCGGAGGAAGATTGGAGGAAGAAGAAGACCCCAATGATGTTAGATATAGAGATCCAGCAATAATTGGATGGGTGCATGTGGACGAGAGTGAGTCGTCTGATCAAAAGATTAGATGTGCGAGACAAAAAGGTTGGGTCACGTGATTGCTTCAAGAGAGCCCGGGTGCCTTGATAGGATATTTCACAATAGGAAAATAACTTCAACAACAACAACAAAGCCTTTTCCCACAATTAAGTAGGGTCGGCTACATGGATTCTTCGCCTCCATTGAGATATATCTTGGGTCAATCTCGGGCTTATATCCACAAAACAAAGATCCCTTCGTAGGTCTCTTTCCAACAGTTCTTAGGCCGTCCCCGCCCTCTCTTAGCCGGCTCAACATCCCAATACTCACATCTCCTAACTGGTGCATCAGCTGATCTTCTTTGCAAATGACCAACCCATCTTAAGCGGTTTTCTTGCATATTATCCTCAATCGGAGAAACACCAACTTTCTTTCTAATTGCATCATTTTGAATCCGATCTTTATGTGTGTATCCACACATCCACCTTAGCATTTTCATTTCTGCTACAGTCATTCTCTACACATGTCTATGGTTCACAGACCAACATTCAGATCCATAGAGCATAGCAGGTCTCACGGCTACTTTGTAAAACTTTCCTTTAATATTTAAAGGAATTTTATTATCACTGAGAACAACAGAGGCTCCTCTCCACTTTAGCCAACCTGCATTTATTCTAGGGTAAATTACAATTTTGGTCCCCATCTATGGGTCAGATCCCAGATTGGGTCCCGATCGTTAAATTTTAACGATTCGGGTCCCAGGACCATTTAGGAAATGGAAATTTTGGGGTTCATGACGAAGATGCCCTTATTGAAAAGGGAATGGGGATTGAGTTCCAACTTTTAAACAAGGACATACTCATCATTAGCCTTAAAAAGTTCCCTACATTAATGGCCCTGGGACCCAAATCGTTACAATTTAAAGATCGGGACCCATTCTGAGATCTGACCCATAGATGGGTACCCAAATTGTAATTTACCCTTTATTCTATTAGTAACATCTCCATCAATTTCCCCATCATGTTGCCAAATAGATCCCAGATATCTAAAAGAATCTCTCTTCACAATGTTATCATCACCAATCTTCACCTCAATTCCTTCACCATTGCTTCCATCAAAGGTGCACTCCATATACTCTGTCTTAGCCCTACATATACGAAATCCTTTACTCTCCAACTCATGTTTCCAGACCTCAAGCTTCTCATTTACTACATCTCTAGTCTCACCAATCAACACAATATATTAAGCAAATAACATACACCAAGGTAACTCATTCTGAATGTGACTTGTCAACTCATCCATAATCAACGTAAAAAGAAATGGACTCAAAGCTGAACCTTGATGTAAACCAATGTTGATGTCAAAATAGCCAGTCTTCCTAGACGGGGTCCTTACATAAGATAAAGCCCTATCATACATGTCCTTTATGAGTTTAATGTATAGGACTGGCACTTGTCTCTTCTCCAAAACTCTCCACAATATCTCTCGTGGGACAGAATCATAAGCCTTCTCCAAATCAATAAAGTTCATATGGAGGTTCTTCCTTTTAGCTCTATAAATCTCCATTATTCTCCTCAACAAATGGATGGCTTTAATAGTTGAGGTACTGACATGAATCTGAATTGGTTTTCTTTGACGTTGGAAACTTGCCTCAACCTTCTCTCGATCACACGCTCCCAAATTTTCATAGTGTGACTGATCAGCTTGATACCTCTATAATTTGAACAATTTTGAATGTCCCCTTTATTCTTATAAAGAGGCACCACGATACTACTCCAATCATCAGGCATTTTCTTGCTTCGCCAAATAACATTA
This sequence comes from Ottelia alismoides, assembly GCA_037367405.1. Taxonomy (NCBI): domain Eukaryota; kingdom Viridiplantae; phylum Streptophyta; class Magnoliopsida; order Alismatales; family Hydrocharitaceae; genus Ottelia; species Ottelia alismoides. The sequence goes on from JAZKJV010002332.1 coordinate 307,841, forward strand.
AATAGATTCGTAAGCCAAGTCAAACCGCGCTCACCTAAAACTTTCCATACTTATACAGGGATATCATCCGGTCCTACACCTTTCCCAAGTCTCATAACTTTCAAAGCATCCTCTACTTCCTTTCTTTGTATCTGTTTATAGCTTGCACGATTCAAGTAACTTCCACTACTAGCTAGATCACCCAAAGTGATCTCTCTATTTCCTTCCACAATGAAAAGTTTATGGAAGTACTTCTCCCATCTAGTCTCTATATCCTTCTGAGTAACAAGCACGTGACCTTCCTCGTCCTTAATGCATCTCACTTGAGAAAGGTCTTTGGTCCTTTCTTTCTCTTGCTTTGGCCAACCTGAATATATCCTTCTGGCCCTCCGTAGGGTCGAGATTTTTATACAAAACTTCATAAGCTTTCGACTTAGCTTCGCTTACAGCTTTCTTTGCTTCCTTCTTTGTTATTTTGTAGTTTGTGTCAGTTTCCTCTGTTTTATCCTTAGACATAGCTTTAAAGCATGTTCTTTTAATTTTTTAGCTTCTCTTGCACCCCTTCACTCCACCACCAAGCCTCCTTTTGACCTGGGGATCCTCCCTTTGACTCGCCTAGCATCGCTTTGGCTACCTTTCGGATACAAGATGCTACTCCCTCCCACATCTCGTTTGCACTTCCACTATAATCCCAAGATAAATCTTCTAAAACCTTCTCCCTGAAGCTTGATTGCTTCAGTGGAAGATTCCACCATCTAGTTCTAGTGATCTTAGGAACCCTCCTTTTCTTTACCAGCCCTTTTATTTGTCCATCCAAGACTAACAAGCGATGTTGAGTTGTCAAACTCTCTCCTAGGATTACTTTGCAGTCTTTGCAACACAACCGATCTCTTCTCCTCAACCCAAAGTAATCTATTTGTGTTCTCGTTGGCCTACTCTTATAAGTAATTAAATGCTCCTCCATCTTCTTGATGAGAGTGTTTGCTATGAAAATATCATATGCCGTTACAAAAACCAGGATGACTTTTCCCTCTTCATTTCTATCCCCAAAACCATGTCCTCCATGAACACTAGCATACCCTGAAGCATCTTTTCCCACATGTCCATTAAGATCTCCACCTATGCAAATCATCTCTCTTTGTGGGATTCCTTGTAAAATCTTATCTAGATCCTCCCAAAAAGCTTGTTTAGTCCTTTCATCTAAACCAATTTGCGGTGCATAAATTGAGATTATATTCAGAATTTCTTCTTCAAGCACCAATTTTAGCAAAATAATCCGATCCCCGAATCTTTGCACCTCAACCACACAATCCTTCAAATCCTTATGAACAACCACTCCAACACCGTTTCTACCCTTATCTTTACCTGAATACTAATGTTTAAAGCATGTCTTCTCGATCTCCCTTGCTTTCTCTCCAACCCATTTAGTCTCTTGAAGACATAGTATATGAATCTTCCTTCTTTCCATCGTATCCACTATCTCCGTTGATTTTCCAATCAAAGTGCCAATATTCCAACTACCAATCCGCAACTTCCGTTACAATCTCTTTTGGAATAACTTCTTTACTCGCATGCGTCCATTATGCGAGAACCTTTGTAAATTTTGGACTGCATACGGGCTGTGATGCAACCGAACTAGCTTAATTACCCGCATGTGTTCCTCATGCGAGAACCCTTGCAAATTTTGAACTACATCCAGGGTGCGATGTAGCGACCCTTGCCATTTTTTCATTGCATTCGGGCGATGCAACGCATCGTAAGTAGGGAACGCCCCAACGAAATCTGTATGTTTGCTTAAATCCATGTTGAAAAGATCTGACTGTCATGAGGCAACATCCTAAATAAATTTTTTTTACGAAAATTATTTAGGAAGTTATCTCCGACTGTTTTACGCTAGCTGTCGGCTACCTAGTGCAACCCTCCTCATTTACCCGGGCTTGGGATCGGCCATGGCTGAGTTACACTAGGAAAATAACTAAAATAAAAAAATAGTAGAAGACATTAAAATAAAAAATGTTCTAGAACTTTCATGTAGAACTCAAAGCCAAATTCTAACATATGTACAAACTAGGATTTTGCATAGGTATTAATTATCAACTAATTCCTTACTTTTTATGTTTTGCATGTTTTTGTGCTTTTAAAATAATACCAATTAAAACATTATTTATGTACAATATACATTATTGATCTAATTTTTATGACTTTTTTTTATATGTTATGAGAAGGTAAAACAAAGATAAAGGCAAAATAGATATTGTATATACACTATATACAGGTTTACAAACTTTTATTTTAATTTGTTGTTGTTATTGTTATATTATTTTATTTTTTGGTTTTTGTTTCTTTATGCTAAGTTAGTAAACCACTAAAAGTAGATAATAGAAAAGAAAATAAGACAAGATACTTAATATTTGTACATAAAAATAATAAGCATAAGTTTAGTGATAATCCGGGTTTATTTATATACAAGAATTAGACCTAATTTCTCACCCTATTAATGAAATAAATTAATTAGAAATATATGCTTTATTTAGTGAATTATTAAGGGGAATTTGCTAAATTATTTACATAGAGTAGATGAATCATGGATTTATCATTGACTCATACCACAGATGTGACAAAACTATTGGAGGTGTACATAGGGTTCATGAATGCCCATTTCATCTCCTTTATTCTTTTATTTTAGTCATTAAACCCTAAATAAATGCATGTAAATAATATTATATTACATAAAATGACCCATACTATTTACTGAGTAATTATTATATAAATATTGTAGTTTAAATCAAAAAAAAAGAAGAAAAGAAATAAAATAAAGGAAAATGGAAATGCCATAGGTATTGAATGACCCTAAACCTCGAGTCCTATGCATCATGATGATTGGATCGACAAGGAATAAAGTTGGGGGAAATAAGGGCCAATAAAAACAAGAAACCTTGAGTCATAAATGCATAATAATGCATTTTTGGGACCCATTTTATTCTTTATTATTTATACATCATTTCAATAAAATTTTGTCAGGAAGTTGTAGATAAAAATATATAGAAAGATACAAAAAAATTTCACACAAAAATAATGCATAGTGTGCTTTCTACACTCAAAATAAAATTCTAAAATCTCATCTTCACAGACATGTACCTTCTCCATACGAATACAAAATCATTAAAGTCACCTTTAATTGTATATAACTTTTTATTAGATATTTAATGATGGTGGTTTCGTTTAATTTGGAGTTAAGGTACAAAATTTATGTTTTTGACCCTCATTGTATATTATACATAAATAAAATATTCATTTTATTTAAACTTTATACTCTTTGATATTTTTTATTTTTATAATTTTATAAATATTATTTATAACATATTTATAATTAGAATAAATTAAAAGGAATAAAAAATACACTTAATTAAATAAAATACAATAATACATAGATGAATTGTACATACTTATACATATACAGTAAATACATCTATTTTTTCTAAGTGTACAAATTACTTCAAAAATATAAAAAATATAAATATATTTATGTATATTTAAATAAAGATAAAAAATATATAAAATATAAAATATAAAAAACAAAATACAAAATTAAAATCAAATATACAATAGGTAAATATACTTATAAATGAACCCTTAAAATGTAACATACAATAAATTAACTTGTCGAAATAAATGAAAATCATAATTAAATACTACATAAATTAATAAACAATTTTTGTTTTATCTCAAAATATATTTCTAGTATATTTCAATTTTTCTTCTCTTTTATTTTCTATTTTGTCTTTTTGCGTCTAACATGGCCCAATCAGAGGTCGGCATTAGTTGACATGCTGGTCAACTATGGATGCGCCTAAGATTAGGCATGTCGGAGCGTGGCTCACCCATTTTCCTCAACTTTCCCCACTCACATTTTGCATTCTTAGATCGAATCCTTGTGTGAAATTTCTCCTCGAACATCCCTCTTTATGCACATATATCTTCTCGATATAAGGATCCTCGATTCATGAGATTTCGTTGCTCAAAGATCACTTGTATATAATATGCCCCCCTCCTTTGATTTTTGATTCCTCTTCTACCATCCAAACCCTAAGCCTATGTATAATCGATACTCCTAGTGTCAACAGGAGCATCTTTAGGGGTTCAATGAGCAAGGAAGGTATCAATCCGAGGTCAATCCGAGCTTCTCCAGTCACCTCTACTGTGAGCTCTAGAGCTCCTCGTCTCCAGGAAGGTAGAGCTCATTTTCTGTGCTTTTTATGTAGAGTTTCTTTCCAACATTGCATTTTCATTCTTAGATTTGGCTTTTGATTCCTTCTATAGTGTATAATCCAATTAGTTCGATAACCGGAGCTCAGAACTCCAACCCTTCGTTCATACCATACTGCTTGTGCTCCGAACCCATTATTACCTTCAAGCCCTTCCACTTCATCTGCTTTGATCCCCTTGTGTTTCCATTCATCCCAAATTACTCTTGACCAGGCAATCAGGGCTTCCTCCACCGTCGTGGAAGACTCCACCATGCTCCACCCTCTCCCTTCTCCACTGAGTAAAGCCTCGGACTCTTCATTTTTGCACTCTGTAGCTAACCATGAAGGTCTCAAGGCTGGAAGGCCTCGTTTGAAGCATTTTTGACCCATGGAGGAGCTCTAGGAACCTTGATGCTCCAGGGCTCTTCCGATGAGCCCCGAACTCCATTGAGCCCTCCAGTAAACGTGAAAGAACGGCGAGAGTGTTATGAGCCATTGAGGAGCATGCTAGGTGGTCGGTGATGCACGATATCCGTAATTGAAGCTCGTAAGTGCTCAGTTCTTAATCTGTTCATTGAAGGCCCCTTAGCACCGTTCGATAAAGAACCCATCTCCATCTGTACAACCATAGTAGGATCAAGCTATACTTCCACTGTGGGATCTCATCTGAGATCTAATCACTGGCATCCAGCGCGAAGTGGTGTCCACCATCAGATAAGCGCCACGTGTATAAATGAATCCATCTACATCATCCTTCAATTTTGTGGGCTTTAGTGATTTTGCCATGTACCCCTTTTTATTCATTTTTAAATTAGTCCGTACACTTTACTTTCCTCTGTAGCATTAAATATTGGGATTTTTACACCTATAATCCTGAGTAATTACATAATAACATTCATAACCTTGTATCACCGCGAATTATATGAGAAACCCTGAGTAATTCTTAACTCTTACATGACATAACCTATGTTATGTTCCATTTGGGATATCTGTTATATTTAACGGTTTACGTTGAAAAAGATAAAAATGCCCCTGATGTTCATCTTATTCCCCTAGAGTTCCTCCTGGAAGCCCCCCAACCCCACGCTGAGTCGCTCCACGAAGCCTCCCGCTACCGAGCTCCTTCTCGAAGCACCTCCCTCCCCCGGACCCCCGGCAGTGCAAGCCCTATAATCCCCGTTAGTAACCAACAAATTGGTGGTACTATAGGGTCAACTGCAAGCTTCGCCACGATGAGCTTCCTACGGTTGCTCACAATGGTCGTTACAGACTCGACAGACGATCTCGCCAGGTATTGTCCACCCCCCCCCCCCGACATCCAAATGGAGGAAGCCCGTTGGATACGACCTCGATGCGAAAGCCAAGCTCCTTCTCCTCACCTCTACCCAGCCCCATCCCTGTCGTCGTGCCAGAGCTCATCCCTCATCGAGCCCTCCCCCCCCCCCCCCCCCCCCCCCCCGCCGAGCTGCTCCTCCCCTTCTTGAACCCCACTACCCCCTCGGAGCCCAGCTCCCCTGCTCAACTTAAGTTCCCTTTGGATCCACCCCATCGGCAGGAACCCAAGCTTCCCCCCCCCCCCCCCCCCCGGCCTGGTGCTCCACGCCCAGCCAACCTGCTCAACCCCCCCCCCCCCCCGCTCGACTCGAGCTCCCTTTCGGACCACCCCACCTGCAGGAACCCAACCCCCCCCCCCCCCCCCCCCCGAGTACCGCAGATTCCCAGCCCGAGTGCCCCCCGAGCCTCGCAACCTCCTTGCTTTAACGCCCCCCAGAGTACCGTAACCTCCCTGCTTGAGCGTCGATGGAGCCCCGCAGCCTCCCTGCTCGAGCGTCGATGGAGCCCAGTGCCCAGCATCCCTGTTCGAATCCTTGACCACCTACCCCCAGGTTTCCTTCTTCCCTTAGAACTTGAAACCACCCACAGAAACCTAAGCTCCCCCACTGTCGACCTGCATGCAACCTCCCTATACCACCGTCTGCAAAGCTTTATTGGATTTTTTTTCTTTTTCTTAATTTTTAGTAAACCTAAATGTTCATTGGTAGATTGGTTAGATTAACTCACTCATATGGTTGAGTTAACATATTAAACTAACATAGGGTTAGGGGTGTGAGACAGGGTGACTATTCGGGGTTTCACATGTGATTCAAGATTATGAAGTGTTATGAATGTTATTCCGAAATTACTCAGTGTTAGCGGTGTAAAAATCCATTAAATATTTCGGATATTTTGCCCTTTGTCCAGTGCAATTCCCATATTTGCACTTGGATCCAATCCACATTACCGTACGTACCCACGCGTGTGAGGGGACTGATATTTTGCATCTAGACCATTAGATAATTTGTGGTTCATTTTAGTTAACATTTATGTAATATTATGTAATATTTTCTAGAATTTTTTCATTCCCCCCCCGAACATAGTATTAGTTATAAAATTACCCCTCCGGCTATTTATTATTGCAAATTTTGGGGAAATTGCATATTTGATAATGTATTTATGTGAGGTGTTAGAAATTGGAACACAAACTTTAAATTTTTACATAAATGCCCTGATTAGACTCTATATTCTTTTTGTAGATTTAATTTTTGTGAAATATAGGTCATATGCCCTAATAATTCGTAGAAAATTAGGATAAATAACTTATATATTATTCTATATCATATCACTTTATGAAAGTATTTTGTTTTATATTCTATTTATGAAAAATAATAAACAGAGATATTTGGTCTTGTTTACCTTAGAAAAATAGAAAAATGAAAACATTAAGAAAAAATCCAAAAAAATGTATGGTCTTTTGAACCTACAAACCAAAAATCCCTAAAAATAGAAAAAGAAAACATTAAAAATTAAAAGATACTCAAATCCATATAAAATTATAAAAAAAATATAGAAAAAAATCCAAAAATTTGGTCATGTTTATGAATTTTTTCTATTATATTTATTGTATATTATAAATAATATTATCATTTTTTGGCTATTTAGATATTTTTCAATTCCAAACAATCTGACCTATTTACTCGAGTAACTATTTTGCCATAATAGTTTAATTAAAAATACAAAAAATATTAAAATATGTATGAAAAATACCGAAAATAGGTAAAAGATAAAAACAATATTTTTCGATTTTTGAGTATTTATAGCAACATTTGTCAATAGAATAAATTTTATATATTATTATATTTACTTATAATAATATCTATAATTATTATTGAAATTTAAATCTGGAAATATAAAAAGAAAAAAAATATAAAATTAAAAATTTGAAAAAAATATATAAACATTTTTTTAAAAAATGAAGTATTTAACAACCCACAAAACATTCAAAAAAACCCCTAAAAAGCCCAAAAACATTTATTTTCTTTTTAATTGATTATTGCCGTCTCTTACCCATTCTCATTGTGTTCGACACCCTACCATATTTATCCACTATAGACATTTGATTGTAGGGTTATAATAAATTTTGATTCACACTTGATTGCATTGTGTTTGTTGATTGTTGATCGATATCGACCTTAGTGAGCGACCGCCTTAGCGACAATTTATCTTCGATTCTTGTGAGGATATTTTTAGACCCTCGCCAATGTTGAGCTCACTAAATGGCGTCGTTGCCAGTAGCAATGCATAGGATAGAATTTCGGGTCTATTTTTTATTTCATTATTTTTATTTTCTTATTTCTCTTTCATTTCATATGATTGTTTATTGTGCTAATATTTTCTCTTATAGTTTTCATGTAAGGGACTACAAGACGACGACGACCTCCTAGATGGTTGGAGAACACGAGTCAAGAAGACTTGGCACTTCTACTTGTGAACCAAGAGGAGAGAATAAGAGAGAGAAAATAGCATAAATCATGCTATATGTCCACACACATCTATTTGGAAGATGATGCCAATTCATCTCAAGAGTTTCAAAGAAGGTTGAACCAAATTTATGGGACATCGTCATAAAGGAAATCACGAAGTGGTGTGATGCAGGCTTCATTTATGCCATCTCTGATTCAAAGTAGGTGAGTCCCCTACATACTGTTCCAAAGAAGTCATGTCTCATCGTGGTTACAAATGATAGATTTTATGAATTTTTCAAAATGTGTTTAGATTTTTTGTATTTATACTACAAAATGGCCAAAAATTACTCCTTTAGATTTTTAATAAACAGGAAAATGACCTAAATTCTAATCTAAAATTATGTCATGAATCTAGGTGCAAGCAAGCACCTATCCCTATTTTTGAGATTTATTAGAGCATGGATTATATATTTAATAAATATATCAAACACCCAAAAATTAATGTCCTAGTAGGGGCACATATGCATTTAAAGTAAAAGTCAGGGGTGACTTAACAAAATAACCAAAAATACTAGAATTAAAAAATATTGGACTAAATTGAAATACAAAAACCCCGCAACGGTAATAGTGCAAAATCGCCACCTCGTGTGGGAAGGCACGTGTGGTGACGTCGTCTGGACTAAAGTACAAAAATGATGCGAGGGTTTTTTTGCAAATATTACAAAAATATTACAAAGGCAAATTGATGTTTATGGGCTAAATATTAAAATACAAAAAATCATTGGGTGAATAATGCAAAATATCTCATCGGCACAATCCGACGGTGACTAGCAAGCCACTTATCCATGTGTCAGCTCCCAAGCACGCGATGACGATTCACCTTGGATGGATCAAATTAGATCTCATGCGGGAGATCAATGGCTCTAGGTATGTCTCATCCAATGGCTTTGGTATGACCTGGGCGGACTTGATTATTGGACGGTGGAAAGAGGTGGTGGACGAACAGGGATGAAGCTCCTACGAGGCGAGGTTCCTTTGATGAGATCTCCCATCTATGGTGTTCTCTGCTGCTCCAAAATGGCTCCAAGCATACCTACAGGGGTCGTCTATCTAGTGGAAGCATCAAAATGCCCAGAGGGTCAGCGAAGCTCTCCCAAAAGGTTAGAGAAGCTGAAGAGCCCCAAGAACCTCCGTCCGTCATCAAAATGCTCCAGCAGGGCTTTTGGTCTTCAAACACCTACACTAAAAGTTTACTTGGTCAAGGGAAAATTACCATGACCCTTCGGGCAGAGGAATGGAGTCGAGAATGGAGCGGATGGAGGCGCTACGGCGAGTCGTTGGAGGTGGAGTAGTCGGATCCTACTCCAGGGAGGAGCAAGTTGGATGGAGTGGATAGGGGCATGAAGAAACATCAGCGAAAGAACATGAAGGTGGAAAATGGGTCATGGAATGCTCAAAAACGAGAAGAAGGGTTCGTCAGAGCAAGGCTTCAACGAACTACAAAATAGTTTTCTATGCTAAATCAAGAAATAAAATAATAAAATAATATCGCTAAATAAAATTTAAAGCCTAAATCTACCTGGAAAGTGATAAAAGAAGACCTCATGTGGCTAGGAACCACGAGATGGTACATGGACAGCATCAGAGCTCGCCGAAGGTGGATCGACTCGATTCAACGTCGACCTTGACCGTTGAGCAGCCAAAGAGAGACCACCCTTGACTTATTCAAGGTGGTCGTCCCATGCATATATTTAAGGTGTCTAGCGACCTTCCTTATCCTTTCTTGGATTGTAATTTAGTTAAATTAAATTACATTGATAATATCTCTATATATTTGATTTTATTTAAATTAATTATTGATGTTTTTATACAACAAAATCAAGGCCATTGAATAGAAACAAATCAATCCCAACCATTGATTTTGTATTTTGCATGGATTTTGATCCTTGGACTCCCAAAATAGTGGAAAAGTAGAGGCAGCCCTAGCTCTTCTTTTACAATGTTTTTGGAAGTGCTCTTTCACTCTCTAATTCTCATACACGCCCCCTCTCTCCGTAGAGTGGTTGTCCACTCTAAACCCTAGAGAGGACCATCGTCGTCGCCACATCATTGTGCCACTGCTTCAACCGTCATGGATCTCTGTCTCCTACAGTGCACCTTGCTCGTGAAGAAGACGTCGGATCTCGTGAGATGAGATTAAGAAATTCGTTGCTTGGATCATCAACTTGGATTGCAAGGAGCATGTGTTTCATCAACGCGCTCGCAAGCATCTCCTATATTTGATTGGACTTGAGATAAGAGGTCTCTTACTTCAGAGAGACGATTGCAACCATGCTTCTAGATATAACCCTAATACCTTTATGTCATTTAGATAAAATGATCCAAGAAGTGTTCTAGGATCATATGGCTTCATTGCGTTAAATATTTTTAATTTTGTAGCGATGAGCCACTAGTACAACTAGTCGCTCTTGATCGCATATGATGAGGTACGAGTGTTTCATGTTCATTTACACCTCAATTTCTTGTTCTGGAAGCTCAATATCCTCAAGGGATTCAATGAGTTCCATTAATTCATTTTTGTGTTGACTCTTAGGGAAGTCATACTCCATAAATTTCACATCTGTAGATGAAAAATTTTTTAGTCTCAGGGTTGTAAAGTTGGTATCCAATATCGTCCTTTATATACCCATTGAAGTAACAATCTCGAGTGCGAGATTCTAGTTTATTTGCATCCATGTTCGTGAAATGGACCATGCAACCCCTAATCTTCCAGTGTCTAATACTGGGGTTGTTTCCAAACCAAAGTTCATGAGGGATTTTCTGTACATATTTGGTAGGAATCTTGTTAAGGATATATGTTATAGTCTCTACTGCATATCCCCATAAACTAAGAGATAAATGTTCTTTGATCATAATTGAATGGATGAGGTCCATGATGATCCTATTACTTCTTTTAGCAACAACATTTAGTTGGGGAGTCCCAGGATGAGTGAGATTGGATACAATTCCTCTCTCTTTGAGGTATTCCTTAAATTTATCTAAGAGGTAATCGACAACTCTGTCAAATTGAATCTGTTTAATCTTCATATTGGTTTGGTTCTCAAACAAAGCCATGAATTTATTTGAACTTTTCAAAGGTTTCAGACTTATGACGTAATAGGAAAATAAACACATATTGTGAATGACCATCAAAAAATGTCAAATAATATCGATATCTATTTTAGGTCGCGGTAGAGAAAGGATCACATAAATAGTACGTATTAGGTCAAGAATACACTTGCATTGTGTAACCTTTTTACGTAAAAGTGTCACAGTCATTTTACCTTGAATACAATGTTCACATGCATGTAATGATTGGACCTATAGAAAATATAAGGGTCCATTCTTTGTCAATCTATTAATCCTATCAACAGATAAATGAGCAATCCTTTGATGCCAGATCATATTAGAATGATTTCCATCCACTCTATTTCTTTTAGGATTATTATTAGTGGGTATTACATTTATCACAGATTCATTAATGCATAATTCATAGAGTCCATCAGAATATAGAATACCATCTGCAATATATTTGTCACAACGACATGAAAAGTTTCTCATAGAATAAGAACGAATATCCATTTCTAACTAACTTAAATACATACATATGGTTCCTTCTACCATTTAGAATATAAAGGCATTGTTTAAGTAATAGGATTCACCCACTAGATGATGATAGTTTGTAGGTCCCAATGGCGACTGCTACAGTAGTTGTATCGTATCCCAACTGGATGACTATCTTCCATTAATCAAGGCTTCTAGTTTCTAGAAACAGAAGCAACAAATTGCATACATGAACAAAAGCACTAGAATCAATAATCCAACTACCTTCTCATCCTATGAGAAAAGTAGTTCCAATGATGAAAGTAGATTTTATACATGTTTGGGTTTTACCTTTCTCATAGGTTTTAAGTTATTATAGGTAGTTATGCTTCTAGTGACCCGGCTTCCTATAGTGATGAAAAACATTGATCTTCTTCGATGCTATCAGTGTAGAAGTATGAGAGGATAAGCCAACAACTTGACTCTTCTTCTTTTTCTCTGGGGCCATATCCTTCTGACCCCCTTGCTTCCGAACGCACTTCCTTTTGACCTCTATAACCATTGTACTACCAGCAAGATTCTCTTTTTCATTACAAGTTATTCATATGTTAATGAAGCCATGAGTTCAGAGTTTGTTAACCTCACTTATTCATGTGGTATAATTCCACAAAGTTGGTAAAAGTATTGGGCAGAGATAGCAGAATGAAGCCCGACTACAAATCTGCATCAATCGGAGCCTACTGTAAGAATATCTAGTTCTTATAGATAACCAAACATTTTGATTACGTGATTTCGAATCGAAGTCCTCCCATCATCTTGCAGTGAATAATTTATTTTATTATATTGCAACAATGAGTGTGATTCATGTCACCGAACATATATTCCAAATTCAACATTATATACTCGCAACCATCCATGTCCATATGTTGCTTCTGTAGGTGATGAATCCATGATTCATCACTCTAAAAATGATTATTCAAGCTCGGATTCCAAAAATTCATTGGTATTTCATCATCTATATTGCGTAATTAGCATTCATATGCGTATGAATATTAATTGCATTTTATCACTCATTTTTGCATAAAATAAGAAGCGAAAAATCTCAGCCCAATTGACCTGTAAAATAAGTTAACTTCACTGATTTATAATTAATTCATGCTAACTCCAAATCACCGAAAACCACTCCTTTTTGTAAATATGACTAACTATAATAAATGACAAAATTTAAAAAATTCACTATCATAAATAATTGTAAAATAATCCCAAACCCTAATTTCATTTTTGTCGAATTAAAATGTTAATATAATCTTCATGCAGTGTTCGATTTTAGCCTAGTCACTTTTGAACTAATGTGCATTCAATTATCTTCAAAACAAGATTATGCTCAAGTAAATCAGAGCATATATGTGAAACTTGGGTTTTGGGCCTCTTTTGTACTATCTGTATTTTACCCGATTTTAACCTATTATTTTATGTATATATTTAACTATTTTTCATTATTCTTCTTTTACTAAAATTTTATTAAAATGCACAAAAGTTCAAATCTAAAATAAAATCGAAATCAAAGAAATTGACAGAGTCTGAGTGTTCACTAATAATCTTTACAAAAGTCTTCCTTTTCTATTATATTTTATTTCTTCATTTTTTAAATTAATATAAATCCAAAATTTTAGATTAATTTTTAAATATTTATCTTTGATTTTATCATTTTTTTCCTAATTTTTATCCTTTTTAAAGATGACAACAAATTATAAAACCCAAAATTAAGGTATTCTATGTACATAGAGTATCCCAAAAAATTCGTTTTGTGCAAGTTCTCGATTTATTTTATTAACTTCATGAAAGTTGTAGATTTCATCGAGTTGGGCAACATTCATGAACAAAATTTTTCAATCCAAGGTCGTTTGCTATTTATTATGGATTATTCTTTGTATTTTATTTTCTGATTTTCCAGGACTGACACGTGGCAGCTTTGAGAGGCACCACGTGTCACCCATTTTCAGTATTTATGTATTCAATTATTTTAAAAAATAAAAAATAAAATAACAATATGAAATAACATACCATATGTCGGCCATCTGGTCGTCCAATCTTGGTCAATCTGACAGCTAAGGCTCTTCCCCTTCCACTTCTCGTCTCATCCTCTTTCCATCTAAGGCGGTGTCGTCGCCTGCCCCTCCGCATTCTCCGACCAACTGCCATAGATGTCACCCTGATCTCTTTGCCCTTCAGGCCGCAACCCAATTTCTTCAACCTCGCGAATCCAATCAGATCACAATCTTGCCCAATGAGATCCCCTCTCCCCCTATTCTCGCTATTGACTATCACCTCGCAACTCTGATTTGGCTGACCTCCCACATCCTACAAAAGCCATCAATGTCCCCCTCATCACCTCATCTGTTGTTAGCCCCACAAGCAGAAAGTGCGGCGGTCACAGCACCGCCTATTCCCCACCTACGCGGTGAGATCTAAGCCCCACTGGGCTCGTTACAACATGATCAAGTTCAACCGGCTACATATTGGCATCGACATCCTTCTATTGAGCTCTACGACCTTATCCCTCGATTCCAACCAACCACCTTAAACCGCTTACCTTCCAGTTCCTTTCCTACACCATGTTCATCACCACCTTCTTATTGATCGCCACTGCTTCCACCTTCGATGCCAACCTCAGAGCTCTTCGACATCAGTAGGGGGTTATCCTCCACGACTTCATCTCAAGCCATAATACTGCATATCTTTCCTGACATCGACTGTGTACCCTTCATGTGCCAAAGGAGCTAGGATCCTCCTCCAGCGACCCGGACTTGCGCCGCATCCTGTCGAACCTACATCGATGTCTTCCCCCGGGAATCCATCTTCCTAACGAGCTTCACCTTCAACGCTTCTTCCTCGAAGCTCGAAGGCACAGAGCATTTACTTGGAGCCCATCCTCCGAGCTAACATGCTCTGGCCTAATTCTCGCGCTTCGACTCCTGTCCTGCCTACTAAGCTGCCCTCCGCCATCTAGAGCCATCGGGTGTGAATCCCGAGACCCCCTTGATGATCCGCTAAATCTGACTCTTTAATAGTGTGTAATTAGCACTTAAGAAGTCATTACAGTCGGGCCGAATTGGGTTCATCAAAAACCATCTAATTGATATGTCCTTAGAATAAGATGGTCATGTTTTATTTTTACTTGGTAAGAAACCAAGGTCGAACTCAGGGACGCGAGCCTCTCTCGGATTATCTAGATTTCTACTTATTAATTAAGTGGTGAGTTAAAGAAGCATAGGTCAAATCATGCAATAAGAGAAGACAATGCAATAAACGAATATAAAACATTTATTTTTTTATTTTATTTTTTTAACCATGCAAATAAATGTGATGCAATGCAACACAAGTAATATGCCTAGATCAGAAATCCTTGAGCCAATTTAAGAATGAGTCAATTTCATGTTTTATTAAGGTGACAGACTTGATTGATAAGTGAAACAAGTCATAAGTTGAGTAATAAGAGACACATGGCTAACAAAAGAATATGTCAAAATTTATGTGGCCAAAATAAAAAATGCCAATAAAAAGTACATCAAGCAAGCTTTAAAATGAGACTGAAATCAACTGAATCGGATATATGAAGCTTAATATATGCATGAAAGAAAGCAAGGGCATCAATGAAAGAAAACCTGAAAAGATAAATACAAACAGGTCCCTTAGAGAGACTAAAGTGCAATAAAAATAAAGCACGAGGCCTTACCTGTAAAATACCCACACGCACAGGGGCATTTATGCAATTACGAAAACCCACGAGGATTTACTTGCAAAATACCCAAGATACACGTGAGCTGGACGTGATGCGGGACCTGTATGCAATATGGAGAAGATGGCGAGGACCCTGTGAAAATAACCCATAAAACACATGCATGACACGTGCTTCTTCCAGGCTTGGAGGACGTTGAGGCTCGGCTGATGCTTCGGGCTCGATGTAGCTTCGGATGCAACTTCACCTAGGCTTGAATAGTAGGCCCAGACTCGATTCAAGTTGGGCATTGGCTCGGGATATCCAAGCCTGAGCTCTGGCGATGAGGTTCGGATGATCTTTGGTGCCGACACGTGGTCAACCAGAGACTGTTAGATCACAAGGATCCAACGGCACCTGTAGATATCGTTCAGGGGTGATGTGGTTGCATCTGCACCGTTGGATAAACCCAGGGAGGAATCATCCAATGGTGCCTGTACTTCCTTTTTCATCTTCAGCTGGCGGCGGAAGCCGAGCTCCGGCGAAGGAGCTCTCACTCCGCCACGGGTGCTCGGACGTTGTAGGCTTCCCAGAGCTGCATGGAAGAGTGGCGAAGTAGCTGGGAGCTCGGTGAAGGCATCTGACATCCTGGCTCAGCCCATTGGTGTGTTGATGATGATGGCGAGGTTGATGAAATTGGCCTTGATGGAGCTCCGGTCGTTGATAGCTTTTATGACCTGCACAGTTAAGCACCTAATCGAAGCAAAAGGCGTGTGTGCATGAATAAAGTGAAGGGCTTGCGTACGACGGGAGGTGGAGCCCTGTTGCTCTTCATCTCCGGCGAAGGGATATGGAGGTGGAGGAGGAGGTCGGGTAGTGTAGAAAGGGGATAAGTGATTGGATCGGAGCGCGTGATCGGTGGAGGTGTGATGAAGCTTGAATGGGGGTCTAATGGTGGTGGAAATCCAGAGAATAGCTTAGGTAATTCTGAGAAGATAAGGGAATAAAATAGAGAAAGGAATGAGATTCTTAAATGGTCGGAGATGGAGGCGACAGCATGTGCACGAGCTCCGAGGATGAGCTTTGGTCTTCGCTGAACACCGTCAGCTACTCAGGGCAGCTCGAGCGGGTTCTAGGAACCGCGACACCGCCATGATCGACGACAGGTCTCACCGTGGTAATAGGGTCATCTTCGCTTGATCCATTCACCTCCCCCTGTTACAGGGAGGTGGAGGAGGGTTGGGCCCTTCCCGCGTAAAGATGGACGTCGGTCTAAGGCGGAGGGGAGGGCATATTTAAAGTGGCGAGTCCGCGGTTCTGTGAAGTGGGATCGTGGTTTGGTTGAGGGTTACGGAGCGGCTGGGAGTCCTACGTGGGTTGTGGAAGTGCCCGCGAGGAAGAGGGATGATAGTGGTATGTGGTGAGGCGGTTAGCGAGAGAGGGGGTCGTTGGAGGAAATGGAGAAAATAGGAAGGGTGAGGTATCTGCATGAGTGGAGAACGTGCGAGTGAGGGGTGCACGGAGGTTGACGATGATGTTCCGCCATTGGATCGTGAGATCCAATGGCTGACGTTTGAGTGCTAAAGGATGGATGAGATTTGATCAAGTGGGGAGTATCGAAGGGCTCTCAATGCACCACGTGTTGAGCGCAAGGACCGGCGGAAGCGGACGACCTAGATCAGACTAAGGGATAGATCGGAGGGTTGGAATCAGTCGTGGATTTGGATGGTGAGGATTGGAACTCCATACACTGATCAGAAGGCGGCGGCTGCGACACATGGCGAAAGGCGAGCAAGGCGGGGTTCGACGGATGCGATGAAAGGTGGGGAATGATCGGATGGTGAGGGAAAAAGGCGTGCATGGAGAGAGTGGAGCCGTTGGATCAGAAGGAGATCCAACAGCTG
Source organism: Ottelia alismoides (assembly GCA_037367405.1). Lineage (NCBI taxonomy): Eukaryota > Viridiplantae > Streptophyta > Magnoliopsida > Alismatales > Hydrocharitaceae > Ottelia > Ottelia alismoides. The sequence continues at coordinate 325,053 of JAZKJV010002332.1, forward strand.
AGAGGACTGGCGGATAGATCAAAGATCAAGGGGCCACGTGGCTCAACCAGAAAGGGCCATGTGGCCCAATAAGATTATTCCGAGAGTAAAAGTGAGATATGAGAGGTTAAACGGCCGAATTTGAGAAAACTAAAAACATGAAAGTTGTAGATCTTGATGAGATCTACAAGTTTCATGTTGATCAAAAAAGGAGAGGAGGTCATTTGAAGACACAAAGTATTTTTAGGGGTATTTTTAAGGCTAAAAATACCACAGATTTTAATTTTGCCATTTTTTTGTGATTTTTAATTTATTCAAGACTCTGATAATTATAGGACACTATCTGGTTTTTATTGACGCACATTTAAGAAAGGGGGTTAATAAAGAAAAATTAAGATGATGAAATCGGGTTTCATTACCCCTTATACTTAAACTATGCTCGTCCCCGAGCATCAAAAATAATGAATCAACTGGATTAACCCCCTTGTGCACGTGAGTACAGGATCTAATCTATTCAAGTGCACTTCAACTTTAGAGGTCCAAAATTCTAGAGTTCAACCCAGCCTTAATCAAGAGGCACCCAATTCCTCTAATTTTCCAGACTCTGTCTGATATACATATACACTAAGGATATGACTTTTAGTGTTTGACTGCGATCACGAGAGTAGAGTTAAAACGTCACCCAAAGTATTGGTCCAAGAAATTCTCCTAAGGACCCAATCCTCAACACTAGGGAATAAATCAAATCTTGCACCCAGTCCACCATCTCTTTAGTTGTCTGACTTAGAAATGTAGATGGATGGCCAGTAATGGAGGGCATAGGATTGTGTCATTTCTACTTTCCCTCTCATTGGAACAAGGATTCTCACTAGTGACTTTTTTTGCAATACATTTTTTTGGTGTTGATCAGAGCGTCCGTCAAGAGAAGTTTGAGCCGTCTGCACTTGTTTTCCTATGAGTACACTGGGGTGTGCCTTTTTTGAGTACCTATCGTACCTTCTACACCCAGACTTGTAGCATTTACGATGCAGAGCCCTTTTTTGGTGCAAGCCCGACTCTTGGTCCTAATAGCGGTGGTCGAAGTGGACACTTTGAAATGGTTGGGTGCGCTCGCCTTTGGTGGAAGCTCTTTTGATAATTGACTTTGTGGAATGAGAGCTTTTCTTTAACATTTCATTGCTTTGTAGTATTTTTGCTAGCTCCACCGCTTTTACCAAAAGTTGGCGCACACTGATCCATAATTTTTTATTTTATCACACCCTCGTACATAGGTAAATGTAAATAGATAGTACAAGAACCATGTTCTCATACTAGCTAAAGATGCTGACACTCAAGTTTCATGAAGCCTTCATTGATTTTATCCCATCCTCGAGCATCATCAAATCAAGTCCAAACTCAAATCCCTCATCCAGTTCCTCAAGTGAAATTTCAACTCATCTCATCATAACTGTAGTCGTGTATGTGAGGTGTTGATCATATTCTTAGGGTAGAGACAAAGCATGCAATATAGCACATAAATCTTTCAAACTAGGGAAATGTGAATAACTAAGTTAAAGACCCTAATGACCAAGGCTGATTAACTCAAAATCTCAAGACCTCATAAAACAAGCTTCCTTGAACATTTCAGATCCTGGGTGGAAATGTAAAAAGTAGAGGATTAATCCAACTCCTTCATTCAAAAACACACACTTTTTTTTAAAGCTTCAAGAGATATTAGGACTGCCTAAACTCAATTAAGTGGATGCATCTGCATTCAGCCAGTATGGATGTAAGTACAGACCGGAGCCCGTTGCTTGAGGACGGGGCCTTACGCGATGTCCTCTAAACCATCCAATCTGCTAAGGGCAAACCCTTACTGAACGCGGCTACTTAATTGGGTTTAGTAGTCACTAATGACTCCTATTGGGTTTTTGGATTTTTCTCATTTTTATGGATTTTAATTTAAAGGTTAAAACACTGGTTAAACTCAACTTTCCTTGAAAAGAGAAAGAAGCTTTCAAAACCATGTCACACAGATAAAAATTTTCAGAACATTTTCAAAGGAATTTTCAAACAAGAAAAACTCATTTTTCAAATCATTTTCGAAAATATTTTTATAAAAATAATGTAACATAATATATAAAAGCCATGAAAACATTTGAGTCCACTTAGTTCAAAGGATTTTACTTTAGCCAAAAAGTTTAAAATTTTCAAAATTTTTCATATTATAGCTAAAGTAAGTATATTGTATATACGGTATACCCCCCTATACTTAAACTTTGCTATGTCCTCATAGCATTATATGATACAAGTCCATAGGTCAATTTAAATATAGAGAAGTATACGGGATCTAAGAGGGGCTCCCCCTATACATAGGTTAGAAATAACCTAAGTATAAAGGCAAGGAAAGATGAGTAGAGAAAATCACAGGGACTCGGATACCCCCTATACTTAGGCTGAGATTAGCCTAAGTATAAAGATGAGATTTGATGTTGGGAGAGACCGAGGTGAACCGAGAAGATGGATGGATATACAAGTGAGCGGGTGAATCTACGGAGATTAATAGAGTGACTAAGGCTCTAGGGAGTGTATCGAAGCAAACAAGGCTCAATCAAGCATGCAAGACCCTCAAATTCACCAACTCACACATGAAACTAATGGAAGATAGTTTATTATCTTGTTGGTTTTGTTGGTGATTAAAACATTATATCTTTACGCAGAAAAAATGTCAAGTATGAATAAATGCGTAAGCGAGGGTGTTGCTCTCCCAAAACCAAAATTTTACTCCATTTTAAGTTGACATGAAATTAACAGTCCCAGTTATTATTTAAAGTTGTCACTGAATTAAGGTGAGCACATAAATCAAGAAACCATCGTCTACCATTCATTACCATTTTCCATTAACCTAGGTGATCAGGCTAGGAGGTGAAATCGAGAAAAACCATGTATTCGATAAAAACCATGATCTAAGCTAAGTGATAAAACATGCAGTAACGTGGCGAAAATCCGTGGAAATTTGTGCTATTTGAAAACCAACATGATATGTATGCAAGTCGATAAAAGCCGCACCTAACTTGCTTCTATTAGCGGTAAAGAATTTCTGTTAAATTTGGCTAAGTGAGGTGATGCTACGTGCATCTTTATTTATAGTGTGTCCTACCTACGAGCAAGCAAATAAAAATGCAAATGTAAAATGAAGCTCAAAGAGCCGTGTGCCTGGTCTTAGGTCGACACTCAAGTGGGGACGATCCCCACACTACCACAATCATTCGATTACAATTGCGAGTCTTCGATTGAAGACCGCTGTAAAAGACGACTATTACATGAGACAATGAAATGCAAAATGACACATTTTTTTCTTTCTTCTCAACGTGCTCCAAGCGTGCTTCTGCGACTCCTCACAGCGGGTAGCTCCTTTTCCTCGCCTCCTTGAATAATCAAAGGCCATGCCACAAAATCAACGGTTAGAGATCAATCGAGAAGAAAATTTTATAGTGTAAGACAAATGGACCACTTGACCTATAAAAAAGAAACAATAAATAAAAATCCAAAAATACAAGAAATGAGTCGTGTCCCCGGCAACGGTGCCAGTTGATGATCTGCTAAATCTGGCCCTTTAATAGTGTGTAATTAGCACTTAAGATGTCATTGCAGTCGGGCCGAATTGGGTTCATCAAAAACCATCTAATTGATATGTCCTTAGAATAAGATGGTCCTATTTTATTTTTACATGGTAAGAAACCAAGGTCGAACTCAGGGACACGAGCCTCTTTCATATTATCTAGATTTCTACATATTCATTAAGTGATGAGTTAAAGAAGCATAGGTCAAATCGTGCAATAAGGTAAGACAATGCAATAAACGAATATAAAACAAGTATTTTTTTATTTTATTTTATAACCATGCAAATAAATGCGATGTAATGCAACACAAGTAATACGCCCTAGATCAAAAATCCTTGAGCCAATTTAAGACTGAGTCAATTTCAGGTTTTATTAAGGTGACAGACTTGATTGATAAGTGAAACAAGGCATAAGTTGAGTAATAAGAGACACATGGCTAACAAAAGAATACGTCAAAATTCATGTGGCCAAAATAAGAAATGCCAATAAAAAGTACATCAAGCAAGCTTTGAAATGAGACTGAAATCAACTGAAATGGACATATGAAGCTCAAGATATGCATGAAAGAAATCAAGGGCATAAATGAAAGAAAACATGAAAAGATAAATACGAACAGGTCCCTGGGAGGGACTAAAGTGTAATAAAAATGAAGCGTGAGGCCTTCCCAATAAAATACCCACACGTACAGGGGCATTTTTGCAATTATTAAAACCCACGAGGGTTTTCTTGCAAAATACCTAAGATACGCGTGAGCTGCACGTGATGCACGACCTGTATGCAATATGAAGAAGTCGACGGGGCCCCTGTGAAAATAACCCATAAAACACGTGCATGACACGTGCTTCTTCCAGGCTCGGAGGACGCTGAGGCTCGGTTGATGCTTCGGGCTCGACGTAGCTTCAGATGCAGCTTCGGCTAGGCTCGAATAGTAGGCCGAGGCTCGATTCAAGTTTGGCGTCGGCTCGGGATTTCCAATCCCGAGCTCTGGCGATGAGGCTCGGCTGATCTTCGGTGCCGACACGTGGTCAACCGGAGACCATTAGATCACAAGGATCAAACGTCACCTGTAGATATCGTTCAGGGGCGACGTGGTTGCATCTGCATCGTTGGATAAACCCAGGGAGGAATCATCCAACGGCACCTGTACTTCCTTCTTCATCTTCAGCTGGCGGCAAAAGCCGAGCTCCAGCGAAGGAACTCTCACTCCACCACGGGTGCTCAGACGCTATAGGCTTCCCAGAGCTCCATGGAAGTGTGGAGAAGTAGATGGGAGCTCGGTGAAGGCATCTAACATCCTGGCTCAGCCCATCGGAGTGTTGATGACGATGGCGAGGTTGACGAAATTGGCTCCGATGGAGCTCTGGTCGTTGATAGCTTTTATGACCTGCACAGTTAAGCACCTAACCGAAGCAAAAGGCGTGTGTGCATCAATGAAGTGAAGGGATTGCGTGCGATGGGAGGTGGAGCCCTGTTGCTCTTCATCTCCGGCGAAGGGAGATGGAGGTGGAGGGGGAGGTCAGGTAGTGGAGAAAGGGGATAGGTGATTGGATCGGAGCGCGTGATCAGTGGAGTTGTGAAGAAGCTCGAATGGGGGTCTAATGGTGGTGGAAATTCAGAGAATAGCTTAGGTAATTCTGAGAAGATAACGGAATAAAACAGAGAAAGGAATGAGACTCTTACCTGGTCGGAGATGAAGGAGGCAGCTTGTACGCGAGCTCCGAGGATGAGCTCTAGTCTTCGCTGAACCCCGTCAGGCACTCGAGCAGCTCAAGTGGGCGCTAGACACCGCGACACTGCCATGATCGGCGGCGGGTCTCACCGGGGGAATAGGGTCGTCTTCGCTCGATCCATTCACCTCCCCCTGTCACAGGGAGATGGAGGAGGGCTGGGCCCTTCACGCGTAAAGATGGACGCCGATCTAAGGCGGAGGAGAGGGCGTATTTAAAGTGGCGAGTTGGAGGTTCTATGAAGTGGGATCATGGTTTGGATGAGGGTTACGGAGCGGCTGGGAGTCCTACGTGGGTTGTGGAAGTGCCCGCGAGGTAGAGGGACGATAGTGGTACGTGGTGAGGCGGTTAGCGAGAGAGGGGGTCGTCGGAGGAAATGGAGAAAATAGGAAGGTGAGGTATCCGCACGAGTGGAGAACGTTCGTGTAAGGGGCGCCTGGAGGTTGACGATAATGTTCCGCCATTGGATCGTGAGATCCAACGGCTGGCGTTTGAGCGCTAAAGTATGGATGAGATTTGATAAGTTGGGGAGTATCGAAGGGCTCTCAATGCACCACGTGTTGAGCGCAAGGGCCGACGGAAGTGGACAACCCAGATCAGACTAAGGGATAGATCGGAGGGTTGGAATCAGCCCTGGATTTGAATGGTGAGGATTGGAACTCCAGACACTGATCGGATGGCGGCGGCTGCGACACGTGGCGAAAGGTAGGCAAGGCGGGGTTCGACGGATGCGATGAAAGGTGGTGAATGATCGGATGGTGAGGGAAAAAGGCGTGCATGGAGAGAGTGGAGTCGTTGTATCAGACGGAGATCCAACGGCTGAGAGGACTGGCGGATAGATCAAAGGGCAAGGGGCCACGTGGCTCAACCAGAAAGGGCCACATGGCCCAATCAGATTATTCCGAGAATAAAAGTGAGATATGAGGGGTTAAACGACCAAATTTGAGAAAACTCAAAACATGAAAGTTGCAGATCTCTATGAGATCTGCAAATTTCATGTTGACCAAAAATGGAGAGGAGGTCATTTGAATAAACAAAATTTTTTTAGGGGTATTTTTAAGGCTAAAAATACCACAGATTTTAATTTTGCCATTTTTTTGTGATTTTTAATTTATTCAAGACTCTGATAATTACAATACACTATCTGGTTTTTATTGACGCACATTTAAGCATGGGGGTCAATAAAGGAAAATTAAGATGATGAAATCGGGTTTCATCACCCCTCCCACGTGAGGTGTACATATCTGGAGGGAGACATGCGGTGAGCCCCTACAGCACCATCATATTTAAATAGAACACCCACCCATACATGATCTACACATACGCACGAGGGACATATTACGAAGAAGCCTCCTAATGAACCCCTTATTTCTGAATCGCCCACCTTCAAGGAGGAACGTGCTTCGCACATGCCTTGGTGAAATTTTTTTTTTTTGCACAAAGACCCTCATGGTCTCAGTAATGTATTTATAATTGCTATTTTGCATTGTTTTTGTGTAATTTATTTATTCAAATTTGCAAACAAACCCTTCCCTTTCCTCTATTATTTGAACATAAGTATTGCATCATTTTATTATTTTAAAATTTGCATTGTGTTTCTCAATTAATTCTCTACTTAATGGCATACTTGTATTATTTTTATTCTCCATGGTTAATTGATAATTGATATTCTTGTGGAAATTGCTTATTTTACCCATTTTATGCTTAGAAATTCATAGATAATTAATCATTGCTCTAAAAATTACCAAAAATTCAGTGATAATAGAATTAATGGTTATTTACTTGGTGCCAAAAAAGATTTACAATTGCATGCATATTTAATTCCATAAAAATCATTTTGTGTATTTCAATAATTAATTTTTAATGGTATTAAATTTTACATTTTTAAGGTTTGGTATTTTTCTAAATTTAGTAATTATTATAGTTAATTGTTTAAAATCACACTATCTTTGTTCATTTATTGATAAAATATTCACTTTGCATCCAAAAATTTAAAAAAAAATAACAATGCATTTGTTCATCATTATTTGCATCTCGGTCAAGTTTCCTAATTTTTGGACCTCGTTTAATAGATATTAATTTTTCTAGTCCTTAAATTTGGCCTCATTTTCACTTGCATTTAAAAATTGCATAAAAATATCAAAAATATACCACCTCGAAAATCACGCATGAAATTTAATAGACATAGATTGTTCCTTTGCCTTCTTGAGTTCGACCTTGTGATTTTCCCAAGTAAAAAAAATTAAAATCACTCGAATTAATTGAATTAAATTCCTAAGTGATTATTTCTTGATTGATTCTGATTACCCGTCAAAAAACGAAACGACATGTCATTATATTTGAAATGATTATTCACATAAATTAACCATGTGTTTTTCGAATCCATCAGATGGCGTCATTGCCGGGGAGGCAAACAACTTAGATTTTGTCTAGAGAATTAATATTAAGTTTTCCCTACACATTCGGGTAGTCTAACCCTGGTCCTCATCACTGTATATTGTCCATTTTATCATGTATTTATTTTATTTTTTTCAGTATTTTTTCTTATTTTATTTTTTATCAATCTTTGTGTCATTCTCTTACATTCTCTCTCTTATTTTTTCATGTGAGTTACCCGACTTACGTGGAGTGGTTCTCTCGAAACCAACGCATCTTCATCGACCACCAAGTCGAATTAAAATTAAGATCGAGTTGAGTCGTGAGAGAGCATAGAGTCTAGGAATTTATTATATGCAATTCTAATTATTTGTAATTAATTGCTCATTTACAGTGGTGTCCGTTTGGACTCTCGCACATGTAATCAAGACTTGAACTCCTTTTTATGTGCTGTGTCGTGGCCTGTTTCAATCTCCGATGAGGGTGGGGCCCGACTTGAGTGGTTCGTAGGTTAGACCTGCACATAGGCTATTAGATCTTTATAGATTTTTTAATTGTGCTTGTAGAACGTCGGACCACATTGCACATTAATCAAGTTGCGCATTAGATCGTTCAACTTAGTCAACATTCAAATCAATTCTTCATAGCTGATAGAACCATCTGATAGGTGTGGTTTTTGTCGGTCTGCAATCATATAGAATAATTTTCAATTCTTGTATTGCTTCCCATATGGAGATTGTAAGGAATCACTATATGTCTTCTAAATAAGCATTCATCATTGTTTTCCATTTGCATCGACTTTTCCGAAATTTCTCCCTCTTGTTTTGCAATTGAAAATATAAAAGGAAATTGGGAATAGATGGTATACGTTCATTTGTGCTCACCTAATTTTTCATTGATTGTCTAATTAAAATTGGGACAGCTAAACAAGGCTGGCTTTAATTAACTCATCAAATCAAGACTTTTTGTGGGAGAGCAACCTCGTCGTTGGATTCATTTATCTATTTCAGTGAGTGAGAGATGACACTTAAGGCTAGAGCCCCTATCAGGAATCTTCATTCAGACTGTTGATTCTATAGAAATGATTACCTACTTCTCCGTGAGGAAATACAGGTAGCTGGTAAACAGTCTGGATTTCTTTAGCAGCGTGGGTGGTTTAAAGGACAATGTGTAAGGCTCCATACTTAAGTAATGGGTACAATCTGCACTTACACCCATACTGGTTGAAAGTAGGTGTAACTATCGTATGAATTCGGTACATCCTTTAAGAAAATTTCCAACATCTAACAACTCACTAATTCTTTTCCAAGATTGATTTTATCATTAATTAAAATTTAAAATATAATTAGCCGAACTCTTGTAGCTTCCTCTGTGTGAGTTGGTGAATCTGGGGTATGATTTGTGTTTGCATTGGTGTGCGTGATCTTAGCTCAAATATCAAAAACTGCATACGTGTGCCATCGCTCTCGTTGATTTAGAAATTAGAGTTTATTTTTTTGAGTATCTTGTGCACTTGAATATCTTTTACCAATATCCATTATGAAAACTCATCCACCTTGTTTAAAGATATCAGGACATTACTCCGAGAATCCATCAGATTTGTACTATTAAATGAATTCTTCTAACCCAAATCATTTAACCCAAATCATCTATACCCATCAAACAATTACTATGAAAATGAATTCTTCTCGGACAAACTCAAATCATCTAAACCCTCTTCCTCCATACATCCTACAACCTTCAGCGGGAGACTCTCGCCCTCAGATAAATCCAGTCCACTCTGTAAATTCCAATCCATGTTACTCTGATCATCTTATCGAATTCTCTCCTTCTTCATGTTGCCCACCCTCATGGCCCTGTTCTTCACATTATCGGACTTCAACCTAGGCTAACTCATCTTATTCTCGAGTTCTCGCAACACCATTTGAAAATCATACCATTTTCGAGACTAGTGGTCGACCGAGACAACAATTCCAATTAACTCCATTCTTTCCTCATCATAATGTTGGGACATGACAACCATTCACAAAACCACATCCGGACTGGACCTTAGGGAATAACACGATGGACTAATCAAACCAAATGTGAGGCGCACACATCCGGATCATTCGTATTGTATTGGCCTATTTGACCAACCCGAACAACCTACATATGCTATCAACAAACATGAACGTCGTTTGATTCCACGATATGATGATCTGTCTAATCATGACCATTGAAATAGGCTCTACTCAACCCAAAACACCCAAAAAAATTAAAAACCGGAAAAACCCAAAAACATGATAGAGGATATGATTTGAAAATTTTGGATCCTACTCTAAGGGAAGCACTGGATTAAAGATTTGTTTTCAAACTTCCCTTAAATAAAGCCAATGAATATTTCCTCAACTTCGAAAGATTTATAAAGAGTATATTAATGCTGAAAAAGTCAGGAAGGAAGAGAAGGACTGAAAGACATATATTGTCAATGGCCACCTCATTGGTTATGAGGAGAAAGACCAAGAGACACAAAGTAAAGTGGTTGCCTCAATTGGACTGTGGAATCAACAACACAACATTCACCCATGCCTGAATCGATGACGACTCCCCAACTAATATTGCCTGACCTCCATGTTTGACAAGCTCAAACTCAGATAAATCGGGAAACAAAGTCAGATCATTCAGCCATTTGATCCTTCTATAAACAGCCAAGAGGAACTATTTCGATCAACAGTTCATTCCAAGGTGCTCCGCTCAAGGTGGACTTCACGATCGTTGTCATTGAGCATAAATGAAAATTTACGCAATCTCCAATAAGTCTTGAAAATACGTTCTTAGCCTTGTCTAAGATAACTCTAATGCAAGCCTCGGGAAATCAATTTCATGGCATTGGGAGCACTTCAAGGTCAACCAGTCTTTGAGGAAACAACATATAAGGTAACCCATGAAGACAACAATAGTCGTAACAGTTAAGCAGTAGAAGATCCCTACCCCGGTGCTAAAACTTAGTTAACGACTGTTGAGCAGACGACTGGTTCAAAGACTCATTTCATCCTCCCATTCCATGTTGCTTTTACCTCTACCACTGTCATTACAAATCCTATGGAAGATCACCAAATACAAGATCTTTTATATGGTTACGAGGAAATACGAGAATGGGCTTACCCTTATCCAGACAAGATCTTCTCTGACCACATTGGTCAACTCAATCTGACATAGGAACTCACCAATGACATGCCAACTTAGAACACATATACAAGACGTCCGCTAACTAGGGATGAATGCTATAATGGTTATTTATCTAAAGAGGACCTGATTGTCAACACATCACATACAATAAAGACCAAATTGACCCTTCCCGATAAACAAGCTAAGAAAGTCACCTTGGACATTCCAAAAAAGGAATCTTCTGAGAATTCCTCATCAGGGTTGGACAAGGTAATCTACATGAGTGATTTTGGTTCGGCAGCTCTACAGCCCTATATAAGAAAGTAGTCAATATGGACCTCCGTTGGACTATTCCTTCTCCTACTCTTATTTATCCTTGATTCTCTTGGTCTCGTCTGATATACCGAAATTATTTCTTATGAGAAGACTAAGACTAGTGGTTCAGAGCATTCATCATCCGAAGACGAATCTCTTGTCCCTAACACTAAGTGTAACTTGTTAAGGATGCTTAATAACAAGAATATCTAGAGTGCCTCCACTTTCAACTATTATTATTTTGAGGATAACTCTGGCGATGGCTGGGGATCATCTAATTCATATGCTTCATCTACTTTCGACCATGATTTTTCTAAGTTTGACACTGATGATAGATGAGACTCATCTGCATCACCTTCTCTCAATCATTATGACCTCCTGCACACGCTCACAAAAAGATCTGCTGAAAACCTCCTTAATCATCGGCAACCCTCCCTCCCAACCTGATCAATTCCCTTTTATGTCTTCTTCCTCTACTTATACCAAGGCCTAAGCATATGGGGTGGTAAGGCGATGCTATTTCTATATACCACTCTCCTTATATAATCCCTCTCTCGATCGCCCCATTTCCACCCTTCTATTGTACTCAGGCTGCTAGAGCCTAAGTAAAGGGGGACCGATGCCCACTATATATGTATTCCTCATTCAAATTCTACATCCTTGCCTTCCTTATTTTTCGCCCTTTTTCTATACTCAGACTTCTCACAGCCTAAGTATAGGGGAGCATGATGACATCTATTTTTATTACTTTTTCTTCCTTTTCAATCTCTTATGCTTATCTCGAGATATGTCTTCTCTACGCATCTAGAGCTCTGAGGATGTAACACTCACTAAGTACAGGGTGGTGTGTATATATACTGTGTACATATTTTACCCATAGATCATACTTTCTCATAAGTCTATATGTATTTACAAATGCATAAATAACTTCTAAAAAACCAAAACAAAAATAAAAAACAAAAACAAAAAAAATGAGTTTTGAAACTAACAGTGACTGTGTCCAATTGTGTGCAACAAATTTTTTTTGAAAATGGCTTCTTATTCATTTTTGCAAAAAAAATGGTCTTGCATAAGAAATTGCAAAAAAAAATCATAAAATTCAAAAAAAAAATTGTTGCATTTCATGCACCTGCACTTCATCCAACATTACATGCATATGCATCCAGGAAAAGCCATTGGGTTCTGAACTGAGTTATGAGCAGAAATCGAGAGTGGTCCGAACATGACCTTAATCCACCTAATTTTAAGAGGAATTTCATCTAGAAAGAGGATTTCAGAAGCTTCAGGTCATTGACTAAATTCTTCAAGTTCCACATGATAATGGATAGAGTTTGACTCTCAGTGTCTATCTTGGTCGCCTCAATCTGGGTATGATTGTTGAATAGGGAATTAACTTGTAATCTCAAACTATGTAAGCTTAACTCAGACAAGGTGTTGGAAGAGTGTGTGAGTCTCTATTCTGGTACCACGGACATCTAAAGACCGCAGTACAGATTGAAATAAAGCTTCAGAAAAGGGATGGACAACTAGGCATAATTTTTTCTAATACCCCAAACATGTACGAAAAAAGATTCCATATATGTAGGAGCATAACAAGATCTACATAGAGCTACCAAAAATTCAAATAAAAAGAAGCCAACTACCAAATAAATATTTGACCAAAAATGTCCAAGCTTCAAGAAAACATGTAGATCTTGGTGAAGAATTGGCTAAACTAGTCATCTTCACAAGAGGAGGTGACTACACTAGTCACCCTCCAGTTTTTTTCCTCTTTTTCAAATTTCCCCCTCCTTTCGATTGTAAACACAACACGACAAACATTTGAAGGAAATGCCTGACTCCTCGAGAACGAGTTATTAGAGGAGAGGTTTGTATGGTAGTCCGGCATTCTGAATGGGAAGAGCTAAAACTTTTCACATACATGAGTTAGTTGTTCAATGTTCATAAGGTATGCTTTGGGAGGGGGATTGATCTAAAATGAATTCTGAGCCGAAAATGCGACAATGATGTGTAGAACATGGAGGCTGTTGATTTTAAAATCCTAATTCTCACCGTAGTTTTGCGAAACTAATAATACAAAGGTCGATTCTAGCTGCATTTTCACCTTTTGCTCATGGTCTTAGTATGGAAACCAATCTCATTTCACCTCATTGCATTTCTTTTGATGCTTGGGGACGAACATGGTTTAAGTATAGGGGGTTGATTAATAAATTATTCATCACTCTAAAAATGATTATTTAAGCTCAAATCCCCAAAATTCTTTGGTATTTCTTCATTTATATTACATAATTTGCATTCATGCATGTATAAATAATAATTTCATTTTACTACTCATTATAGCATAAAATAGAAGCTAAAAATCTCAACCCAATTGACCATTAAAATAAGCTATCTTCTCTGATTTTTAATTAATTCATGCTAACTCCAAATAACCTAAAAACAACTCCTTTGTGTATATATAACTAACAAGAATAAAAAAAACTAACATAAATAATTGGACAATAAACCCAAACCCTAATTTCATATATGTCGGATTAAAACTCTAATGTCCTCCTCATACAGTGTCCAATTTGAGCCTAGTTACTTTTGAACTAATGTACATTCAATTAGCTTCAAAACAAGATAATGTTCAAGTGAATAGGAGCTCAAATGTGAAAGTTGGGTTTTCGGCCTCATATTATTTTGTATTTTACCCGGATTGACCTATTATTTATGTATATATTTAACTCTTTTACTTTTATTTCTTTCCCATTTATCTTCTTTGATTATAGTTTTATTAAAATATGTAAAAATCCAAATCTAAAATTAGATCGAAATCAAAGAAATTGACAGAGTCCAAGTGTTCACTAACAGTCTGTATAAAAGTCCTCTTTTTAGTCTTATAATTTATTTCTTCATTTTTTAATTAATAAAAATCAATAAATATTATATTAATGTGTAAATATTAATATTTGATTTTATCATATATTTCTTGATGTTTATTTAAAATTTAAAAAACTTATAAAACCCAAAATCAAGGTACTCTATGTACATAGAGTATCCCGAAAAATTCATTTTGTGCAAATGAATCTTTTGGTTTTGCTCTCTTCATGAAAGTTGTAGATCTCGTTGTGATGAGCAAATTTCATGAAGAAAAAGTTTCAATCTGAGGTCTTTTGTTATTTATTTTGGATTTTTATTTAATTTTCTAAATTTTCTAAGGCTGACATATGGCTGCCCCTGGAGCCGCCACATGTCACCTATTTTTGGTATTTATATATTCTATTATTTTAGAAAAATTAAAAAATGATAAATAAAATACAAAACACCATGTGTCAGTAATCTCGCTGTCTGATCTTGGCCGATCGGATGACCAGGGCCCATCCCCTTCCTCCTCTCATCTCTACCTCTTTCCATCTACAGCACCACCGCCACATGCCCCTCCGCAATCTCCGGCCACCGGCATAGATGTCGTCGCCGGATTTCCTTAACCTTGCAAATCCAATCAGATTGCAATCTCGACCGATCAGATCCAGTCTCCACGTCATCTCGCAATTGGCTGCCACCTCGCACCCCCTAATTTGGTTGACCTCCCTCATCCTATAAAATCATTGTTGTCACCCGGATCACCTCATCTGTCGTTATCACTACAAGAAGAAGGTGTGGTGGTGACATCGCCACCTCTTCCCCACCTACACTGGCGAGATCCGAGCCTCGCAGGGCTCGTTGCAGCGCGACTAAGTTCTGTTGGCTGATCATAGGTTTCAACATCCTGCTGTTGAGCCCCACCACCTTTTCCCTCGATTCCGCCCATCCACCTTCGACCACCTATCTTCCAATTCCTTTCCTCAACTGTTCACCACCTTCGATTTGATCACCACCGCTTCCACCTCCGACGCCAACCTCGAAGCTCTTTGACATCAGAAGTGGGGTAGACTCCATGACTTCATATCTGGCCGGACTGATGCAGTTATTTCTTGACATCGACTGTGTTCCCTTTAGGTGCAAACAGATCTAGGATCCTCCTCCAGTGACCCGGACTTGCAATTCCTTCTACTGGACCTGCATCGTGGTCTTCCCCAGAGAATCCGTCTCCTCGACAAGATTCGACTTCAATGCTTCTTCCTCAATGTTCGAAATCATGGAGTGTCTGTACCTAGAGCTCATCGTCAACACTTACAAACTCTAGGTTAACTCATGTGCTTCAACACTCGTCACGCCTGCTAAGCTGCACTCTGCCATCTAGAGCCACAAGCACGTGAAGCACGAGACCCCCTCCCAGATGAGGCGTACGAGTTTGGAGAGGGCACTTGCAGTGAGCCCCTCTAACTCTTCCATATTTTCATAGAACACCCCCCACATGTGATCTACGCGTGCACGCGGGGGACATATTATGAAAAGCCCCAAAGGAACCCCTTATTATTGAGCTATCCTGGTGGAATTTTGCACAAACATCCGTATGGTCTTGGCAAGGGACTTCTGATCCCTATTTTGGTTTATTTTTATGTAATTTATTTATTTCAATTTGCAAACAACCCCTCTCTTTCCTCTATTATTTGAACATCAGTATTGCATCTTCAATTATTTAAAAAATTCATTGTGCTTCTCACTTAAATCTCTATATAATGGCATGCTTGTATTATTTTTATTCTTTGTAGTTAATTAATTATTGATATTTATGTGTAAAATTGCTTATTTTACCCATAATGTGCTTATAAACTCATAGATAATTAACCATTACTCTAAAAATTACTAAAAAATCATGAATAATAGAATTCATTGTGATTTACATTGTGCCCAAAAAGAAGTACATTTGCATGCGTATTTTATTGTATAAAAACATTTTGTATATTTCAATAACTAAATTTTAGTTGCTATTAAATTTTACTTTTTTAGTGTATAGGATTTTTTTGAGATAAATCACCCAGTGATTAAATAATATTTTCATGAATATAAGTAGATATAATATTTATTATAATTAGTTATTAAAAATCACATTGTTTGTATTCACTAATTCATAAAATATTCATTTTGTATCCAAAAATTTCAAAAAAAAAAGTACAGTGGATTTATTTCATCATTATTTACATCTCGATAATGTTTCAATATTTTTGGACCTAGTTTTATAGATATTAGTTTCTTTAGTCCTTAAAATTGGCCTCATTTTCACTTGCATTTCAAAAATTGCATATAAAATATCATAAATAACCTGCCTCAAAAAAATTGCACGAAATTTGATAGACATGATTCTAGTTTGTTCCTTTGCCTTATTGAGTTTGACCTTGGGACTTGCCCAAGTAAAACAAAGATAAAATCACTCGAATTAATTGAATTAAATTTCTAAGTGATTATTTATTCATTGATTCCAATTACCCACCTATAACGAAACATCATATCTATATTTGAAATGATAATTCATGAAAATTAACCGAGGGTAATATGGATACGTTAGTAGGGAATTGGACAAAGATCCGAGTATATAACACGTGGTCAATGAATGATCCCCATCATATTTTTAATTGAATTTGTATTCTTTTAATGTTTGAGGGTTTGCATGCTTGTTTCTTTTGAGCACATAATTGATGCGCTCTACAAAAACAAAAAGTTCCAAGTTTCAGATCCAATCCAAATAGTTGGGTCCGGTCAACAGTTTGACCTCCTGAAGCTTGCTGAGTGGGTTCATGGATTTCATATCTGAGATTAATAATACATCGATGATATAAATAGTTATATATTCAAATTTAAATTCTTTCATAAGGATTTTTAATCAAATTAGTCTTACCTTTTAAACTTTGAAAGTCCATTCCATTATGAAACTTTCAAACTAAGAGATATACTTGTCGATATATCTCTATCAAGATCTTGGATCTCCTTTTTACCTTTCTTGCATCCCAATAATATGATAAATTACAACTCAAAGAAAAAAAGTAACAACTCATTCCACCTTGCAAGTCCAACTTGCATTTCCCAATTTAGTGTTTAACACCCGTGCCCACAAACCCTAAGGTGATGTTGACCCATTGTTAATTGAATCAACCATCAAAAAGAGTAGAACTCGTTATGTGCAATCCAATACCTCCTCAAATATAGGAGGAGCAATATTAGTGTCACTACCCATACGGTCTTACTCTTTCGAGAAGAAAAGAGTTTGATCATGTGCGCTTGTATGTAAGATCTGTCACTTGGATAGGTGTCTCCAACGTACAATACATGGTGACGGAACCATTTTCCTTGACGGGAGTCCATGGATGTCATTTATATGATCCTCCATATCTCATTCAATTTTAATTTACAATTACGAATCATATTCACAAATTTAATTCTTCAAAGGGAGCTACATATCTATTTATAATAAATGTTTATTTTCATCGTATTTAATTGGTTTAATTATATTAAATTAATTAATAATCCAATTCAACCAACAAAAAACTAGGGTTTGCTTGATACTACTATGTAGTACACAACCTCACATTGTACAGTTGTATTATTCTAAATAATTGTTTAAAGTACACAGAGACTTCTAATGCTACGCAACCTTGAAATGGATAAAGCCAGGTCACACATATAATGCTAATAGAGAGCGCTTCCACTATGATACAAGGTGCCAATTAAGTAACCCATCAGCATATCCACATCCTAGACACCATCACCGAATCAATTCAAGACAACACAATTGGTACAAATTGTACTAAGATGTTTTATCAGTTACGGGCTCTTTATGTTCTACATGATACATATATAGTAATCACTCATAAATCTTAGGCATCTTAAAAAATTTTAAAGATCCTAAATTACTAGTCATATCAAGCAAACATGTTTTGCATGTAAAAATTGACCTACAACTATTATAGGTTAAACTAGGGCTTTGTCATGAACTAGTCATTCAACGGTGATTGATTTTTAATCAAATTCTTCAATAAATATTAAATATCAATTTAATCACTGGAAATTAATAATTTGCTTGATCTACAATGAATGTTAAACACACATTAAGAAAGTAATCTTGATGATCAAATCATCAGCCGACACATCTCGATTGAGTATGGAATATCCAGTGAAAATGGAGTCGGAATCTTGCAAAATAAATTTGAGCAGTTTGTTGGTGTACTCCTATACTTAATTAAAGTATTTATTTGATGTTTCATTGAGAGAAAATATTATTAAAAATTATTTTGTTACAGATTCGTGAATACATGCATAAATAATGTCACTACAGGAATATTTTGTATTTCAATTTATGCACCTTTGGTGCTAACTATTGGATACTGTTTTTTAGGGATGTATTTATACATTCTAGGTAAATTTTATTATCCAAAAAAACCGTCCAAATAGTGCATAAATAGTATATTTTCAATATATCAAAAAATAATTCGAAACATACATGTTATGCATAAACTATGAGTGCACGCGCATCCTGTATACAAATCCTTGTTCCCTTAAATTTTTTATCAGATCCATGACCTTTGACCAAGTCTCTGATAGCACTTGAAGGACATGGTTTGGGCCTTAGCATGCCGTGAAAGCATGAAGATTGCATCACATGAGATCAAGAGTGACTAGTCATGCCAGTTGCTCGGAACAATGGAAATTACAATTTTTTGTAAAGATGAAACCACATGACATGAGAAGCATTCTCATATTGTTTAATCAAGATAAAAAATGAGTAATGTAATTAGCTCTTAATGCATGTTTTCAACAACGTATGTCTCTAAGCAAAGAGATCTCATATCTCAAGTCTGATCCGACGAAGGATGCACTTGCTGGCGTGTGGATGATACGTGTACTTCTAGTAATCTTAGTTGAAGATCAAAGCGTAGAGTCTCCTGATTTCATATCATGATATTGATGGCCTTCCTTAGGATCAAGATGCATCGAAGAAGATGGATACCCATAAGCAG
Source organism: Ottelia alismoides (assembly GCA_037367405.1). Taxonomy (NCBI): domain Eukaryota; kingdom Viridiplantae; phylum Streptophyta; class Magnoliopsida; order Alismatales; family Hydrocharitaceae; genus Ottelia; species Ottelia alismoides. Next base: position 344,076 of record JAZKJV010002332.1, read on the forward strand.
TCGATACGGCAACAAAATGGTGTCACGACGACTATGTGGCTTTCAAGATTATCATGGTGGACAACCACAATACTGAGAGAGAGAGAGTATGTGTGTGTATGTATGATAATAGAGAGATTTATTGCTCTTTGTAATTTTTGCAAAGAAAGAGGTAATTCTAGCCTTTATTTTATAACATAATATATGTCCATGGATCTCAATCCATTTCCACACATAATCAATGGTGTAGATCATTTTGTGCTCTCAATTAATGACCATGATTTCGTTGCAAAAATTTGCAGCAACAAATAATAAATTTAAAATAATCTAAATATATTGAATACTAATCAATATAATTAATTTTAATTAAATCCATAAACTTATGGAATGAATGGAAAGAGAGAAAGCCTTTTTCCTTTCATAGAGTGGATGACAACATTAAAAAAGGAATTAATATGGTCATCCACCCTCCATGTATGGAAGGTGGATCTCTCATTCCAATTTTATGAGATCTCATATCTCAATAAAATATTCCACATGTGCAACAACTTTTGTTGCATAATAAATCACCAAAAATAATTCCAATATATTTTGTGATGATTGTTGTAATGTCATTGACAATTATAAAACATATTCATATGTCAAATATAAAATGTTTGCATCTATAAATAATTATTAAATGTGAATCCAATTCACACAAACATTTAATTCGTAAATACAATTTATAATTAAATCTCTCCAAATATTATTAATCATATTTATAATATTTATGATTATTGTGGATAATGATATCCACATTAGTCATATCCTTGATAATTAAATCATATTTATTTATCATAGATGACTATTCTCTTGTATCTAAATAATTTGTATCATATTCACATTATTTTATGATAATTAAATTGTATTAAAATTTTAAATTTCCAACGCTCAGATATATTATCAACAATTGAATTATTCTTGAACTCTTTCAAGAACAATGTGATTTCTTCGCAGATACGTGGAGATGAAGACAAGGTGATTGTACATTTCATGTATAGTGACTTAGATTGAGAACATATCTCAAATCCAGTTCATGTGGACCTCTTAAAGATGTTTGGTTAAATATAACTGTAAATCTAATCTTCTCATTGCATCCTAATCACGTTTAGATCAATGTCCAACATATAGACAAATATTGTATTTCTAATCTACTGAGAGGAGGCAATACAGTCCAAACATGTTTCATCATTCCCTTGGAATGGAACCATCTTGTTTATCCAATCATTTATGATCACATCACCCGTGAGTATTCCTAATCCCCGTACATTCGACATACTAGAAGACCTAGAATAAACCCGAAGTTTTTAGATCATATTTGTATTGTCTTCTTCGGGTTTTTATCATTAAGTTTCTCATTTGTTCGTTGGGTGTTGATGTTGATCAAATACTTTCCCAAAAAAAATATATCATACCTATACATTCTTGTCATGTTTCCAAAGCAAGATGATCATGGATGGAATTGTATCGGTCCCAATACCTCATGAGTGAGCTCATGTCTTCTGGTTCAATAATGAACCTGTACGGTCCCTTTGAGAGACTGTATTACTCATATGCCCTTGTATGCAGACCAACTCGCCAATGTATAAAACTTTATGAGTTCATAAACCTAATGGTCTGCCTAATGTACATACTTAGACATATAGCAATGCATATGTCTCTGGTCAGAGTATGTGCGTGTATATCGTGACGACATACTACATAGGTCTTTGTTATCTCGATCTTTCCAGGTCAACTCTTTGACCTAACTTATCTAACACCTCTGAATCTCTAATCCTATGTAGAGGACATGCATCAAGAGGTCGGTCAGATATCATCCTCTAGAGAATGATTGTCGTCTCCTTCTCATGATGGAGATCATCCCTGAATAATCATTTGATGGTTCTTGATGTGTCCTTAATCTAACTCTTTAAACATCATCCAAGCACCAGCCTCTATGATTCAACCATTGAGTCATCAGTTGTATGATTTATTAGGATGAATATGGTACATAACCTAATTATACTAATGGAACTTATAAGTTAAATTATTTATTTAATATCATATAATGAGTGAAATAAACCAATAACCTTTATTGATATATCAAAGAATAAAATAACATTTATTGTAGGAATGGTTTGCCCCAGTCTCACAAGGCTAACAATATTTACATGCACTTGAGTAGTATCGAATCTGTTGAACTAATGGTTCCTCCCAGTTATTGTCAGTCAATGCATCATTTCACTTATGTTGCGATATTCATGAATAGTGTAGGGCACCAGAGGCAACACTACAATACTTCCACTACCATTGTACTTCCAAAATGGTATCCTCTCGCTTCGAGCTTATGACATTGCTCAGGGACACTGATGTACTCTTCTTGAGGAATGCACCAACGCTAAATGCATTTTGCACCTTCCTTTAAAAGGTATGGATCTTCTCACTAGTAAAAAAGAATATCAGATAAAATCTTATCCTTCTTTATTTGCGTTCAATCTTGTAGAACTTTCCTTGAGACTAGGTAATATACAATATTGGTATATCAGGGGAGCGATGTGACTCTCAAAATTGATTCATCAGGAGAGGTTTATTTGATCAGTGCACTGCTCAACAGAGTCTCTATACATTCAATTCTGTATAAATGTTTCGCTACTACATTTTTTACTCAAGGTTAATCTCTTATTTCCAAATGAATTCCCTAGAGCAAAAGGATCCAACGAAGCTGACATACAACAAGTGGGTGGAGTAGGGTTCATTTATACCAACTCAGACTCCAAATGGGTGGCACCACTACACATAGTCCTGAAGAAATTGGGACTCCAGATCATCACCAGTGAGGAGGGAGAGGAGATCACAACACGAGTACCCACATCGTGGTGCGTCTGTGTGGATCACATGCGCTTGAATGCCATAACAAAGAAGGATTGCAAATTGTTACCTATTATTGATCAGATTTCAGAGATACTGTGGGAAGAGAATACTTTTGTTTTCTAGACGGGTACTCGGGTTATGACCATTTAGCCATCGCTCTGAGGACTAGTAAAAGACAACATCTTCTGATCCTTTAGTACTTATGCTTTCAAGTGCATGCCTTTCAGGTTATGTAAAACCACCAGCACTTTTCAGTGGTGCATGATTGCAGATTTTACCGAAATGGTTGGGGATTTCATGGAAGTTTTTATGGATGAATTCTCTATCCATGGTGATTCATTCCATGATTGTCTTGCGCACCTGGATCGAGTCCTCCATAGATGGAGGGAAGTGAATCTGGTTCTCTTATGGGAGAAAAGTCAATTCATGGGAATCATGTCGGGTCCCGTCATCTCAAATATGGGAATATAGTTGACCCTTCCAAGGTGGACGTGATCAAGAAACTCGACACACCAACCAACGTTAAGCAAGTGCAGTCTTTTCTTGGGCACGTCAGATTTTATCGAAGATTTTTCAAAAATTACAAGACCATTGACTGAGCCCTTAGGGAAAGACACCGAGTTCTTTGTATATCATAACTGTCTTGAAGCCTTCGAGTTGCTCAGAAAGAAGTTCATGGAAACTCCCATCCTACAAGCCCCTAACTGGTCTCTTCCCTTGGAGATAATGACCGATGCCTCATATTTGGTAAAAGGGATTGTGTTGGGGCAGAGGAGAGATGGAGTCCCTTATTCTATTCACTATCCAAGCAATGTTTTTGATCGAGCTAAGAAAAATTATACGGTGATAGAAAAGTAAATGCTTGTTGTAGTCTCTGCCTTAGAAAAATTCGGATCTCTATTTCTAAGATCTAAGGTGGCAATATACACAGATCATTCAACCATCAGATACTTATTGGAAAAGAAAGACTCAAAGGCATGTCTTCTCAAGTGGATACTCCTACCTCAAGAATTTGATTGCAGATTTAGGATAAACCTGGTGTAATGAACATGGTGGCAGATCATTTATCTAAGATTGAACAAGATAAAATTCCTTATTCATAGTCGATCTGTGAATCCTTCCTAGATGAGTCAATTTATGTAATTGACTCCCTCCCATGGTATGCCGACATGGTTAACTATTTTGTATCTTAGAATGTTCCCTGTGGTTGGTCCAAAGGCAGAATTGACCAACTAAAGTCGGAATCCATATACTACCATTGGGAGGATCTGTTCCATTTCTTTGAAGGACATGATTATATATGGGGAAGATTATTCCTCAGGAGGAATACCAAAGTGACCTCATATTGTGCCACACCTTTGAGGCAGGAGGACACTACTATGGGAATAGAACCGTCGATAAGATATTACAATGTTGATTTTACTAGCGGACCTTGTTTAAGGATGCCAACAATCTTATCAGGTCGTGCCTGATCTGTCAGAGAATGGAAGGGACCATTATTCCCAAAGTTGCCATGCCTATGAAGCAAGTGATCCTCTACAATGTATTCGATGCATGGGGCATTGACTTTATGGGCCCCTTCCCTAACATACATGGATTTGAATATATTCTTCTCGTGGTGGACTATTTATCAATATGGGTAGAGGCTATCCCTACTCGAGCAGTAGAGAGCAGAACTGTTTGTAAATTTTTGAAAGGTCATATTATTTCAAGGTTCGGAATTCCCAAGGTTCCTATATCAGATTGGGAAAGCCACTTTGTTAACTGGGAGGTGAAAAAGCGGACTAAGGAATAAAACATTGAGCATCATGTCTCTAATTCTTACAACCCACAATCTAGTGGCATGGCAGAGGTGTAAAATGGGGTGGTTAAAGGAATTTTATAGAAGTTAGTCCACCCTAACAGGAAGAATTGGTCCCAAGTCATGGATTAAGTTCTTTTGGCTTACAGGACAGCTTACCAGAACCCATTAGGCACCTCCCCATTTAGAATGATATTGAGAGAACTATGTCATTTGCCCACATAATCAATGTGTAAATCAGAATGGGCAATCAAAATGATCAACTGGAACTGTCACCAAGGAAAGAAGACAGAGATGTGGATTTAAATAAGCTTTCATAAATAAGAAACCATGCATACGAGAACAACATAATTTAAGAGGATAAAGTAAAGAAATGGCATGACAAACACATCAGTATAAAGAACACCATCCCTGGGTGGAAAGTATGGTTGTTTAATGCAATGTTGAAGATTTTACCATGCAATATGAAATTGAAATGGACGAGACCTTTCATCGTCAGGGAAGTACACAATAACGGAAGTATCACAATTTCATAGACATTAGACAATACACAAACTTGCCTAGTCAATGGACGGCAGCTTAAACACTTCATTGAATCACACGAGCAGTTGGTATTGGTGGAACAAATGTCCTTCACTCGGGACACATAATAGGACGTAAGATCCCTTTGGCCCACAAAAAACCCAAATAAACGACGCCATCATCTTCAATGCAGCTAGTAAATTCAGCCGATCACTTGTATATCCACTCAAGATATACTCAGTTCTCCACTTATGATTGCTCGATCATGTTAGGCTGACATGAGACTACGTATAGGGTGATGGATATCACTATGTATACCTCACTTCTATTCATTTCTTCTCACCCTGGACCGTCTCATTTTTTGCTCTTCTTCTATACTGAAGACCTCAAAAGCTTAAGTATACGAGGACAAGTCGACTTCATTTTTTGTTCACTCAACTATGCTTGGGACGAGGTATGAGGACAAAGCACATGCTAAGTACGGGGGGGGGGGGGTTGTATATATTCTATATACTTTATCAATTGCTTGTAATTTAATTGTTTTCATAAAAATTTGGGTATAGGTACAAGTTTTGTATATTATGTATACTATACTAAATTTCTTGTATAAATAATGCTTGTTATAAAAAACAACAAAAAAACTCACGGTTTTATCTCTAACATTTTCACTATCATTTAAGGCCTGGGGAATGAAAGAAACTTGATTTTTTAAAGTCCTTTGATTGAAAGTTAATCAACCTTAATCATTAGGGTTCGAGACTTAATAATCCACACTTCCCTACTTTGAAAGATCTGAGTAATATATTGCATGCTTAATCTCTACCTTTAAGAATATGATCAACACATCACTAGTACAACTGCATAATTGATGATGAGTTGATATTTTCCTTGAGGGACTGGGACTTGAGATTTGAGTTTGGACCTAATTTAATGATACTCGAGGATGGGAAAAAGTTGATGAAAACTTCAAGAAGCATGAGTGTCATCAACCCCTAGCCAGTATGTAAACAAGTTCGCACAATATCTCTTAACATTGACCAATGTGCTAGGGTGTGATAAAACTAAATGATTGTTGATCAGTATGCGCCAACTTTTGGTAAAAGTAGTGGACCTAGCAAAAAAAAGAAAGAACTATGGCAAGAAGATAGCTCTCAAATACAAAGTAAAATTACAGAGAGCTTCTACCGAAGGCAAGTGCTCCCAAACATTTTTGAAGTGTCTAATTGGACCAAAGCTAATTAGGCCAACTGAGTCAGGCTAGTAGCTCAAAAAGGGCTATGCATCGTAAGCGATACAAGTGTGGGTGTAAGTATGTTATATAATTAAAGAAGACGCACGTCAGTGTACACCTAGGAAAACAAGTACATATGAGTAAATAACTTTTGACGAACGCACTACTCAACACACAAAAATACATGTGTTGAGTAATAAGGCACTCAGGAGGATCCTTGTCTCAATGAGAGGAAGAGAAGAAAGTGCACAAACCTATGCCCTCCATAATTTGGCATGTTATATACATTTTTAAGTCTGACATACTACAAAGATGGTAGATTGAATGCAAGAATTGATTTATTCCCTAGTGTTGATGTTTACGTCTTGAGGAGAGTCTCTTGGATTAGGACTTTGAGTGACATTTGAAATCTCCTCTCATGATTGTAATACACTAATTGTCATATACTTTATACTATATATGCAAGTAGAGAGTCTGATAATTATAGAAGTTGGATTCCTTTTTACTAGAGCTTGGTCGAGCTTAGAATTTCAGGACCGCTAAAACCAAAGAATCTTACTGAGACAAGTCTTGAAATTGGCACTTGCATGGTCAGGGATTGAACCTTCTAACTCACTAAAATTTGCTTGGGGACAAGCAAAGAGCTAAGTACAAGGGTGTGATGAATCAATGACTCATCTACTTTATATGGATGTTGTAGCAAAATCCTCTGAATTTCACTAATTTAACTCCATGAAATAAATTAATTAACATTCAGTATATGTGCTTAAATTAGGGAAAAAAATGAAAATAAATAACCCTTGTTTTTAACCTAGATTGAACTTCTTATTTTATGTGTAAATAATCTTTATTTTAACCTAATTCTTTCTCTACATTACTATTTCATTAATTAACTAACATGGCATCAAGAATTAAAATCCATAAGAAGTACAAAATAAAGAGAAAGCAGATAAACCTGACAATGTATTATTTTGTAAATATATTATCTTTGGTGTTTTTTGTCTTCCCTTTTTCTAACCTAAAAAAATCCATAAAAATTTGATTATGTATGTATATATTGTATATAAATGAATCTACTAATTAAAATCCAATCAAAAATATAAAAAAAATACAAAATGGAGAAGTTCGTATTTTATTATCTATAGAGTAAACTAAAAAATACTTTTTGTATAGTTTACCCCTTTTGATTTTGGATCCTTCACAAAAGTTATAGATCTCGTCGAGATGAACAATTTTTATGTTTACAACTTTTTCAATTGACCTCATTTTTTATTTCTTTTCAAAACTTCTTTTAGTTTAATTTAAATTAATTTTTTATTTATCTTTATTTTATTTTTAATTTTTACTTTTCATTTATTTAATTATTTATTTTAACTTTTTTATTTTTTTTCAATTTTCCTTTCCTTCTCTTTTTCTCTTCTCTCTTTCCCTCTAATTTCTTTTCCTTCTCTCTCTCTCCCCTCTGTCATGTGTTTTGCACGTTACCACACCTTCGTCTATATCTCTATGAAGCACGTTCCTCACACATCCCTCTTCATCACTCTCCCTCCTCTCACCCATCATCTTCCCATCATCTTGTAACTTCTGTTGCCCACATCGCGCCTCCACCGCGACCATTACGCCTCCGCCCTCATCATTACACCCTACTCCCTCCAATCGTTACTCTCTAGCCTTGCTCTCTAGCTGCTCGACCGTGTCTCGGCTGAGCTCTGGCCGCCTCTGCCTGTTGCGTCGACCTACGCTATGCGTCACGGCCAACCTCATCGCCGCACCTTCGCTGTACGCCTCCACCATTGCCACGGCCTCTGCCCGCGATCCTCCGCTCGCCTCGACCACTTCTCGTCATTGGATCCCGGGATCCAACAGCTATAATGCAGTCGCATCCCCCTCTCGAGCATAGGCCTAAGCCTCATGTCTCATGCTGGTCAAAGAGATGTCTCCGCACCATTTCGAGGCTCGACTACGGATCCTAAGCCTCTGCTCTTAAGCCTCGCTCGAGACAACCACTTCCACCTCCGAACCATGTGAAGCATGCGTAGAGCACATGTTGGGGAAAATTGCAAAAGTGACCTCGAAGTACCAGCAAATTATGAATGTATCCACACTAGAAGAGAGCACGCTCGTAACATGTGCCATCAGTGAAAATTACAGAATAGTCACTGATCTCCTCCAAAAAAGTAGAAGTTCCCTCGCAAGCAGAATGACATATAGGACCACCCACTGATTTTAGATTTTATAGATAAGTCCCTCTAGGGACCACTTTGAAAGAAAAACTATATTTTTTATTGACATGTTAGTCCCTGATATTTCATTTTAGCATATCTTCTCCATTTGAACTACGATTTGCACAATATGTCATTTTGAAGCCTATTTCGTGATCTATCATTTTGCATTACTTATGAATATATCTGAGGCTATTTAATGATGATTATTATTTGTTGATTTACGTTGACATTTCCAGGTCGATTTATTGACATTTTACACCTTATTTTATTGAGAAAAATAACGATTGATTTTGCTGGGATTCAATTAACGTTTTGGTCCGATTAATTCTCTGTTGATAGTGGATTTTTTAATTGAATAATCAATCTCTATATAGAACAAGATCAAGTAGAAATTATTGAATTGCACAGATATTTTCAAGGAGGTTTTAATTGTAATGCTCTAGTGATAATCATATTAAGTTAAGGATCTAATTTTTGTAGGAGTTAATTTGAGGTAAAATAAATAACTTTCCTTGACATTTGAGGTGATGAAATTTTATCTGAAGATTATATTACAGTGGAATCAGGATAAAATAAATGGTCCATCTCCAGGCTTATTAGATTAATCACTATTGATTGAGTAGCCAACAGTGTGTGGATTCAAATTGAATATCTTTCTTGGGAAAACATTCTTTAGCTCTGTGAGTCATTTTTATGATACTGATTAACTTATTTGGATTACAAATTCTAGTTATAAATCCCATGATTATCCTCTATGTTTATTTTACATCACATTTTCATCACATTTTTTTGTTTATTTTTTATTTAATTTATGACACATACATTAATGTAGCAATTAATTCATTATTTAATTTAACTTGAAACCACACAACTAAAAATCACCGTTCCCTATTTTAGACCTTGGTATCTTGCAAAGTAAAAATTTTCCATAACATTCCAAGATTGTGGGTTTTGACGAGTCATTTTCTGCCTCCTATACTACAAGACTCGATTATTAAAGAGGCAGATTTCACATTCATCACCCAGATCAGTGAATCTGATTTCCACTTTTGTCGCTCGTCGGAGATCGACCACCACCTTCATTTTTAAAGCTTCCAACGTCAATCGAAGGTCGAGATCATAACTCTCAAGCCCTCAAACCTTTTGAATCAAGTTTGAGCTCTAGTCGAGGAACTTGGCACCATAATTTATTGAGGCAATCCATTCCTAGGTGCCCAAAGAAGAAGATATCTCCAGGCCTCCTCTGACAATGACTGGACCATCTGAAGAGCTCCTACTAATCTAGAAGGGTCCCAAGAAGATATTGGACCGACCAGGAAGGCTGAAAACCACAGATGTCTGGACTAATCAAAGATCTAAGGTGAACAAGGATCTTGTTCTTCCCTATTCTTCGTCTGATATCCAGAGTCTTCCGATCAATCTCATAGTCTCGATTTAATCTGCATCATTCACTCACGATGAAACGATGCCCGCCTCTGATCATTGGATTTAAGTGGCGTGGCGTGGTACCATGAGGATCGCAAATCTCCATCCTTAAATGCGTTGAACGCAGACTCCTAACGATAACTTCATAATAGACCTACCACCTTTTGTATTTTATGTTTAATATTGTAAATATTATTTGTCGTGTAAAATAGAGAGGGATAATTTTAATATGGACCTCACACTTTCTTTTATTCACACTTTAGTCCTTCAGCCTCATGTGTTGCGCGATGTGAGGTGTTATAAATATTTCATATGTACACCTATATTATCTAAACCTATTTTGAAATGAGGTTTACTATATTTTAATATGTAAACGGATCCCTATAACAGTAACATTTTTATTGTGTGCATTTTGTGCATATTATATTTTTTATTACTCGAAAAATTGAAGGAAAATTTGTTTGGCACATGATATCATGGTTTGTGATGCTTTAATTTCGTATGACTTTTTAAGTAATATTCATATTTTCTAACAATACAAAAACATGAAATTTTATTCTGTTTAAAAATTAGAACCCATAAAAACTAGAAAAATCTTTCTTAAAATTCCCATAAAAATATATTATCCATATTATAGTATAAACCACCACATATTAAAAAATTCTTAAAAATTACATAATATGAAACTTAAAAATCATAAAATCTAAAAAACTTATAAAAATTATCAAAAATTATAGAAAACACCAAAATTTATCTTTCTATTTCTGATTATCTCAATTATATACTATATACTAAAAATATTTTTATGTTAATTTTGAACTTATTGATATTTATTAAGGCTAAATAATTTTGACTACTAATATGATCATTGTCTTACTATATTTATTACTTTAGAAATACTTAAAATTTAGTAAAAAAATCTATAAAAATTACAAAAACAAAATGAATTAAAAATCATAAAAATATTTTATTTTTAGTATTTTAACTATATTTTTTAATATTTAAAAAATATAAGACCCGATATATACTGTAAACTTTATATACTTCTTATATTATCTAAAATGTCGTCATTATTATATATAATTATATATTTTATTGAAAAATTCATTAGAAATTCAAATTTAGCAAAATTAGAAAGAACATAAGTTTAAAAAAAATATGAAAGCTAATAAATCCATAAAAAATAAATATCACTAAAAACATATAAAAAATATAAAAAGAAATGGTATTTTTACACCCATAAACCTGAGTAATTTCGCAATAACAATAATAACACTGTATAATCATGAATTACATGGGAAACCTTGAGTAATGGTTTACTCTTACATGACATAACCCTGTGTTAAATTCCGTTTGTCACACACGTTATATTTGACAGTTTGCGTTGAAAAAGACGAAACTGCCCTTAAAGCTCATTTTTATTTGCAATAACATGGCATCGTCACCGCCCACCCCACGTCGACCTCGAAGTCCACCACCCGTCGAGCTCCTCCTTGAACCCCCATCCCGGAGCCCCAGCTCCCTCCCCCCCCCCCCCCCAACCCATCGTCCAGGTCCTCATCCACTTCTCGACACACCCGCTCCCCTGGTCGGACTCCCCCCCCCCCCACGCCCCCCTGACCAACTGCTTGAACCCACGGTTGGATTCCCCTGCTGCCACCGTGCCAAGCCCCCCTCATCGATGTCCCCCACTCCCCTCGCTCACCGCCCAAGTCCTTCCGCTCCTGCCCAACTCGCCGCCCCCAATCGCCCCCCTTCCTCTGCTCGACTCGCCGCCAACCCCCCCCCCCACCCCGCCATTGCCCGACTCGTCGCCACCCCCTGCCCCCCGCCTCTACCCGACCCGCCGCTACCCTCACCCCCCCCCCCGCCCCTGCTCGACCCACCGCCTGCACCCCCTCCACCAGCCCCTGATCGACCCCCCTTCCCCCCCCCCCCCCCCCCCCCCCGCCCCGTGCAATCCAACCCACCCGTCGAGACTGCTCCTCCCCTGCTCGACCGACTGCCGCCCAATGGCACCCCCTGCTATACCCGTCGCCACCTAATCGCCTTCCCAACCCACCTGCTCCTCCCCTGCTCGACCTGTCGCCCCACAATCCCCTCCCCCTTCTCGACTCGCCGACCGTGCCCAAGTCCTTCCACAACCATCGAGTGGAAGCCCTCCAACTCGTCCCCCACGTTCTCAAAGCTCGCATCCCACCATCCTCCAACCCCTTCCTTCTTCATAAGTTTGTGCTCCTCGGCTCACTCATACTCGCACCGTCCCTGCAGGTTAAGGTGCGATAGGTATGTTGGGAGATTGTCGGTCGACGGTTGGGGAAGGGAGGTCGGAGGGGAGAGGTTGAGGTAGATTAAGGGTGAAGGGAAGGTGGATGGAGGTTGAAGAGAGATGGGTATTTTTTTGTTTATTTATTAACCGTTGGATTGAGGATGAGTTATATTAGCTCATTCATATGGTTGAGTTAACATATTAAATTAACAGAGGGTTATAAGTGTATGACGGAGTGACTATCCAGGGTTTTTCGTGTTATTCATGATTATGCGGGGTTATGATTGTTATTGCAGAATTACTCAAGGTTATGGGTGTAAAAATCCTAAAAGAAAAATACAGGAATTAAATAAGAAATTGATATTAATTAGCAATAATTAATCATTACTTTTTTGAATATGTATTGTTCTACTCCCTTTGTTCAACTTTCCCACTTACTTACTCTATACATATTTACTGTAGAGTTATAATAAATTTTAACTCACTTGCATCTATCGCAAAATTTTAATTTTGGGTTATATGTTGATTGACAAACACTCTATATCGTGTGTGGTTAGTAGATGACGAGTCCTCAAAAGCCGCGATAAGAAATCGTTTTTATCGTTCGTGCGTGAAATTAATGAAAGTCGTTCGTTGTAGGCGGCGATCGGAAACAGTCAAGAAATAACCACAATTTTTAAACAAATTCAATCCAGTGGTTTTTATTTTTATTTTACTTGGGCAAGTCCGAAGGTCGATCACAAGGAGGCAAAGGAACAACCTAGATTAATGTCTATCCAATTTTGAGTTTGGTTTTCAAGGCGGTCTTTTTTTGGAATTTTTCAATGCAATAAGAGATGCAAAAGGCAAGTTCGGCCTATTTTAGGGACTAAAATATCAAATACGTTCAAACGGTGTCCGAAAAATACGAAACTTGGCCGAGATGTAAAAAATGATGAAATAAGTGCACTGTAATTTTTTCTGGAATTTTTAGATGCAATACGAATTTTTTACGAATTTTTAATTGTAAACAGAATGATTTTCAATATTTAATTTTAATAAATATTAAACCTACTTATTTTCGAGAACTAAAATTATCTAAGATCTATCACTAGGTGATGGATCCCAGAAAAATCCTAAACCTCGAAAATGTGGGGTTTAATACTTATTAAAAATCAAACATTGAAATGCACAAAATGATTTTTACAGGGCAAATAATGCATGCAAATGCAATGATTTTTGGGCACAATGTTAATCAAATTAATCTCGATGATATTTGATTTTTGGGGATTTTTTAGAGCAACGGTTAACCAATTATGAATTTCCGAGCACAGATTGGGCAAAATATCTCGATTTCCTCAAAACAATTATTTATTAATCAACCATTAATCACAAAAATATCCAAGACATGTCAAAAGGTAGAGAATTAAGCGATGAACAAAGTGCTATTTTTAAATAAATAAAACGATGTAATGTGAGGGTCTAAAATAAATGACAAAGATAGGGGTATCTATGCAATAAAAATGAATAAATAAACTGCAGAAGGTCCTATATGCAATTACCTAAATAACTGAGGGTTCCTATGCAAATTCACCAAAGGATCGCGTGCGACGCAAGTGACCTGTGGCTGTTGGGGCTCTGACGCAAATAGAGAATCCTTCGGGGGTGTCTTTGCAATTTGCCCAGGGCACGTGCATAGCGCGTGACCCCTGGGCTGGCGTGGCGATGAAGTTTCCCACGCACGTGCGGAGCACGTGCGGGGGACCTCGGGCCTGGAGCCCAGCCTGGCGTTGCTGTTGACGCGGCGGAGGAGGCGACGTCGAGGCGGAGCCCGGGAGGCGAGGGCGGCGGTTGCTGTCGACGGTGGGATCACGGAGGAGAGGCGAGCAGGTGGTGGTGCGAAGCTTCCTGGGCACTGGCGATGTTGTCGCGTTGTCGAAGTTGGCCGGTTCCAGGAGCTCCAGGCGTGGGCGTTGTCGGAGCTTGTCGAGGACGAAGGTAAGAGTGAGGCGGCTGGAGTCGTTATCGATGGAGTGGCGCTGATGGTGTTGAAGTCGAAGTCGTGGGCTGGATGATGTCGGCGGAGGAGGCGACGTCGATGATGCTCGGGGAAATGAAGCCGGCGGAGATGGCAGCGGTGGAGGTCGTTATTGGGCTCGACGACGGACGTCGGAGCTGGGGCAGTACGGCCGGAGCAGGTGGCGCTGCAACGAGCCACGAAGGCTCGGATCTCGCCGGAGAAGACGAGGGCACCGGGCTGTCACCACCGGTGTCCTCGGCTCGTGCAATCGACGGATGCCTGAAAGTGGGGGTCGGCGAGGGTGCTTTGTAGGCAAGGGAGTCGGTTGTGCGAGGATAACGAAGGGTGGTTGCGAGGGTTGCGGAGGCCGTTGGGAGGTCAACGAGGCGGCGGAGGGTGCGAGGTTGGGGGCGGCGGTTTCGGAGGGGAGAAGGCCTGGAGAAGATGACGGTCAAGGGCCGTCCGATCGGCCGAGATCGGACGGCCAAAAAGGAGCCACGTGGCGGGGACGGTCTTTGGGCGGAGCACGTGAGGGGCACGCGCCTGGGGGCACGTGCGCCGCACGTGCGGGGGATTTTAAATTTAATTTTTTTATATAAAAACGAGATAATCAAAAGGCGAAAAATAGCTGACACGTGGCGGCCTCTAGGGCTGCCACGTGTCAGCACCAGAAAATTCGAGAGATAAATCGTTTGTAAAATCAAAAAGAAATAGCAAATGACCTCGGATCAAAAAAGTTCCTTCACGAAAAATGCTCGTCTCGACGATCTACAACTTTCATGAAGACATCAAAGACAAATTCGGTCAAATGTAAAAAGTGAATTTTTGGGGTATCCCATGTACATAGAATACCTTGATTTTTGGTTTTCTAATTTTCTTGTCATTTTTAACACGATAAAAAAGTCCGGAAAAATAAGGAAAACTCAAAGATAAATAAAAGACACCTTAATCTAAATTTTTTTTTTATTTTTACTGATAAAGAAAATATACACATAAAATACAGGTCAAAAAGCCGTGAAAATACAATGTACAAAAGAGGCCCAAAACCCAACTTTCACATACGAGCTCCGATTCAATTGAACTTGGTCTTGTTTTGAAGGTAATTGAATGTGCATTAGTTCAAAAGTGAGTAGGATCAAATCGGACACTGGATGGGGAAGATATGTGGCTTTTAATCCGAAAATCCAGTAACTAGGGTTTGGGTTTTTGGTCCACTTGCCAGGGTTAGTTATTTTTTTTTGTATTTTTTATTTATTCTTGTTAGTGATGTATACACAGTGGAAGTGAGTTTGTGGTATGCGGTGTTAGCATGAAGGAGTTAAAAATAGGGGAAGTTAGGCTATTTACAGGTCAATTTGGGCTTGGATTTTTGGCTTCCTATTTTATGCAGAAATTAATGCTAAAATGCAATTCTTATGAAATCATGCATGAATGCTAATTATGCAGAATAAATGCAGAAATGCAGTTGATTTTGAGGGACTTGAGCTTTAATTAATGAGACTTAGAATGGTGAATCCGAGATTCATCATCCCCCTATACTTAAACCATGCTCGTCCCTGAGCATCACAAATAAATGCCATGAAGTGAAATGAGACTGGGTTCCATACCAAGACCATGAACTGAAGGTGAAAGTGAAACTAAACTCGACCTTTGGATTAATAATGTGGCGGAACTTCTGTGAGACTTAGAATTTTAAAATCAACAGCCCTCAAGTTCTACACATCATTGTCACAGTTTTGGCTCAGAAGTCATCTTAGATCAATCCTCTTCCCAAAGTATACCCTATGAACATTGAATAACTGACTCATGTGTGTGAAGGGTTTTAGCTCTTCCCATTCAGAATGCCGGACTACCATGCTCCTCTCCTCTCCAGTAACTCATCCTCGGGGAGTCAAGTATTTCCTTCTAAGGTCTGTCGCGCTGTGTTCACAATCGAATGAGGGAGAAGAAAGAAGAAAGAGAAAAGAACTGGAGGGTGGTCGGTGTAGTCACCTCTCCTTGTGAAGATGGCCAGTGTAGCCTAGTCTCCACCAAGATCTGCAGGTTTTTGAAGCTTGGACCTTTTTGGTCGGATTTTTATTTGGTAGAATGCTTCTTTGTATTTGGAATTTTTGGTGGTTCTGCTTGGATCTTGTTATGCCCCTACGGATATAGAATCTTTTTGTTCCGTACATTTTTTGGGGTCTTAGAAAAATTGTGCCCAGCCGTACATCCCTTTTCCGAAGCTTTATTTCAACCCGTACTCCGGTCTTTAGATTTCCACGCTACCAGAAAAGAGACTCACACAGTCTTCCAACATCCCGTTTGGGTTGAGCTAAGTGCATAGTGCGAGAGTGCGAATTAATTCCCTATTCCAGAGTGGTACCCAGAATGAAGAGACCAAGTTACACACTAAGAGTCAAACGCTGCACATTGTCATGTGGAACTTAAGGAATTAAGTCAAAAAGACCTGAAGCTCTTAAAATTCTATTTCTCGGTGAAGTTCCTCTGAAAATTAGGTGGATTAAGGTCCAGCCCAAACCACTCTCGGTTTCGGCTCATAGCTCGGTTCAGAACCCAATGACTTTTCACAGATGCAAATGCATGCGGTGATGGATGGAGTGCAGGTGCGTGAAATGCAGACATTTCATATTTTTATTTTTTTTGACATTTTATGCAAGGGATTTTTTTATGTAGAAAATGGAATAAGAAGCCTCTTTTTCATTCATTTTTTTTTCAAGTTAGTACCCACCCCGTAAATACATATAGACTTATGCGAAAGTACGAGATATGGGTAAAATATATACAAAGTATATATACAGACCCCCCTATACTTAGCGAGTGCTGTGTCCTCAGAGCACAAGAAGCGTAAAGAAGACATAGCTCGGGCTAAGCGTAAGAGAGTGAGAAAGAAAAAAGAAAAGAAGAAAAAGAATGAAAAGAAAAGCGGTCAGGAAATGAGGAGAGTATATACGGGTGGATGTCGGTTCCCCCTATACTTAGGCTCTGAACAGCCTAAGTATGGAAGAAGGGTGGATATGGAGCGAATGGGAGTCAGGAGAAGAATGATATATACAGATGGCATTGGTCCCCCCTATACTTAGGCCTTGGCCTAAGTAAAGGAAGAAGCTGTACAAGGAGACCAATGTGGTCGGGAGGGAGGGTGGGTAGCCGATGATTAAGGCGGTTTTCGGCTGATCTTTTTGTGAGCCTGCGGTGGGAGATCGTAATGATGAGTCGGAGATGAGGCATATGATTCCCAACTATTGTCAGTGTCATCCTCAGACAAATTATGATGGATAGTGGATGAATTGTTTGAGTCAGATGAAAGATATCCATCATCGGAATTATCCTCAGAGGAGTAGTAATTGAAAGTGGTCATACTCCAAGTATTCTGGTCTTTTTGTTTCTTCAATTATTTTCTCAGAATTCGTTCCTTCTTGGGGTCTATCAGTTTATCCTCGGATGAATGCTCAGAAGCACCGGTCTCAGTCAGCTCATACGAAAGAATTCCAGTGTACTTGAAGAATGCAGGAGCATCAGCTTTGGATGAGTAGTAGTTAGGAACGGGAGTTGTCCAACGCGGATTGAATTTTGGATCCTTACGAAGATATGGCTTTAGGGCTGCCGAACAGACTTCACTCATGTAAACCATCTTTTCTGGACCTGATGAGGGATCATCAACTGATTCCTCTTCTGAAAGGTCAAAGGTGACTCTCTTTTTATTTCGTCGTGAAGGTGTCGGTTCACTTGAGTATCCAGATGAATAGCCATTGAAATTCTCTTTGGTTGGTGCTTGGTCTACGTGCTCGTTCTTAGTCTCTCGAATGTTTGAGCACTCTCGATTTGGGATAATTTGTTCAAGATATTCAGAGAATGTTGCTCCAGGGTGTGACCATGCATATGTCTCTGGATCGTAGTAAAAAGATTTGTCTATTTTGAGATCCTTGGGGATTTGAATATTGGGGAGATTTTCTAAACCAATAGTCTCATCAACAACTGCTATCTCAGGTGTGGTTACGGGGTAGGGCTCTTCTACCGCTTCATGGTTACGGTTGTTGGGGACATCGTGGGTTGCCTCAGAAGATCGTGGTTCCTCAAAGATAGGGTCAGATTTAAGTGCTTCTAATGCTGTGAAATTGATTTCCCGAGTCTCACAATCGATACTCGCCTTGGCCAATGCCAAGAATGGCTTTCCGAGAATGATTGGAGACTGGGTAAATTCTCTTTGATGCTCAATATCAATGATCGTGAATTCTACCTTGAGCGGAGCACCTTGGAATTTCATGATGACAGAAATGGTTCCTCTCGGCCTCTTTATCGATCGGTCCGCTTATTGTACAATCTCTCGTATCTTCCGAATTGGTCCGAGTTTGAGTTCATGGAATACAGAGGTTGGGAGGATATTAATTGGTGAATCATCATCAATCCGAGCATGGGTGAAAATTGTGTCTTTGATTTTGCAGTCAAATCTGGGCAACCGCTTTACTATGCGGCTCTTGGTTTTTCTCCTCAACACCAAGGAGGAGGCCATTGACAAGATATGTTTTTCAGTCTTTGTTCGTATTCTGCCCGACTTTTTGTTCATTAATTTATCTGTTATAAATCTTTTAAGGTCGGGGAAGTGTTCAATGGCCTGTATAAAGGGAAGTTCAAATATCAAGCGTTTTTCCAGTGCTTCCCGTATAGTCGGATCCAAATTTCGTAGATCATCTTCAGTTTCAATTTTTATGAAATTTTCTGAATTTTCAATTTTTTTGTGATTTTCAAATATTTCTATTTTTTTGGTATTTTCTGGGTGGTGTGGGGGTGTGGGGTGTTCTTCAGACGAAGAGGGGCTCTGGTGTTCAGGGTGGTGGTCAGCAGCATAACCATTTTCAGAACTGTCCATAGGTCCCTGAATATCCTTAGAATTTTCAATCTCAGATCCAGTTATTTCCTCATTCATTTTACTGTCCGAGCCACCATAGAATGCGATGAATCGATCGGTAAATTTTTGAAATCTCTCCTCTATTGACTTGAATTTCTTATTTATCCTCGAAATATCCTCCTCAAGATTTGGTTCATGATTAATTATGGGAGCAGTAGGTTTATGTTCGATACTTTCATCTTCCATTTTTCTCTTTGTGCTGAGAGGAGAGCTTCTTGGAATATCCGAAATCTGCTCAGTATTTTCTGAAAATTTCTCCTCAAAAATAATGGAAGGAGGCTGCACATAAGGTTCAGACATGTGTCGTTGATTGGTCAGACCTTGATATTGCGGAGTCAACATACAGGGTTTATGTGTTTCTAAGTGGTCAGTCCAGTCCTCTGTATGAGCATCATGTCTGACGAGGGGTCTATCATGGTCAATCCAATGTCGATGATTATTCAGTGCATGTCTTTCCATCTGAGTTTGATTTCTCTGCCAGTCATGAGATTTGAAGGGATTTTGATCTTGAAAAGTTTCATTGGCGAGAAACTGAGAATAAGACGATTCGGTCCAAGATGGTAGGTGGTCATTTACGGTTGGATTGGTCGAATAGAAATTTAATGAGGAGGCCGAATTTATCTGCGGGTGGAAGCTTCCCGCAAATGTTGGAGGACTATTGAAATAAGGGGATTGAGTTGATTTGGGCCTAACCGAAACAAATTCATTTTCATAGTATAGCTCTGATGGGTGTTCGGTCATTTTTGAGAAGAATGGGGAGTTGGATCTGTGAGAGTTTTTGGACAAGAGTTCCATTATGAGGTTTAAATCAAGATAGGGAAGAGATGATTGCACGGGATAGTCAAGAGAATTTTTATCGAATGTGTGGCTATTGATCTTGAAATCGGTTCACGCACACCAATGCAAACACAATTCAAACCCCGGGTTCACCAACTCACACAATGAAGCCGTAAGAGTTCGGCTATTATCTTTTAATTTAAATGGTGATAAATTCAATCTTGCAAGCCGTTTAGACGAGATGTTAGGTTTGGAGCTGGGCTCTATCCTAGTGTGCGTCTCTCTCTTCGCTGCAAGATAAAATCAAACAATGTCGGGGTTGCTCTCCCGCAGAAATTCTTGATTTTATGGATTTTTAGATCGGCTATATTTAACAGTCCCAGTTTTATTAAGGTGATCACTGTAGAATTTAGGTGAACACAAATACACGTCTACCGTGCAGTCCCAATTTCCTTTAGATTTATGTGATAAAACAAGAGAGAGGAATTCGGGAAAAGCCGATGCACGCGGAAAACTTATGATGAATGCTCAGTTAGAGGACTTACAGTGCCTCCTCGCAATCTCCATGTGGGATGCAATACAGAATTGAAAATTTATACTACATGCGTGCAAGACGATGAAAACCGCACCTAAGTAGAAAGTTATATTAGCGGGAAGAATTGAGTTGAATTTGGCTAAGTTGAACGATCTAATGTGCGTCTCAGTTAAAGTGCAGTGTGGCTTAAGATCCTACGAGCACAATCAGAAATAAAAAATGCTCTAAGAGCCGTATGTGCAGGTCTATCCTAATCGCCACTCAAGTCGGGCCCCACCCTCTCCGGAGAGTGAAACAGGCCACGACACACCACAAATAAAGTTCAATGTCCTTGTACACACGCGAGAGTCCAAACGGACACCGCTATAAATGAGCAGAAAATAAAAATACAGAAATTTAAAACCTAGACTCTACTCTCTCTCACGACTCGACTCGATCTTAATTTAATTGCGGTTTCTTCAGGTGTCGGTGAAGATGCGTCGGTTCCTTGAAAAATCGCTCCACGTGCGCCGGGTACCTCGCAAGAAAAATAAGAGAGAGAATGTAAGAGAGTGACTCAGAAAATAATCAAAAATAAAATAAATGAAAGAAATGCTGAAAAATAAATACAAGAAATAAAATGGGATTTACAATGAAAAATTCGGGGGCCAGACTACCCGAATTCGGAAAACCGAACAAAAATTTTCAAAACAAAAACTAAGCCGTTTGCCTCCCCGGCAACGGCGCCATCTGACGGGTCCGCAAGAGCCGCGATAAGAAATCGTTTTTATCGTTCGTGCGTGAAATTAATGAAAGTCCTTCGTTGTAGGCGGCGATCGGAAACAGTCAAGAAATAACCACAATTTTTAAACAAATTCAATCCAGTGGTTTTTATGTTTATTTAACTTGGGCAAGTCCCAAGGTCGATCACAAGGAGGCAAAGGAACAACCTAGATTAATGTCTATCCAATTTTGAGTTTGGTTTTCAAGGCGGTCTTTTTTTGGAATTTTTCAATGCAATATGAGATGCAAAAGGCAAGTTCGGCCTATTTTAGGGACTAAAATATCAAATACGTTCAAACGGTGTCCGAAAAATACGAAACTTGGCCGAGATGTAAAAAATGATGAAAAAAGTGCACTGTAATTTTTTCTGGAATTTTTAGATGTAATATGAATTTTTTACGAATTTTTAATTGCAAACAGAATGATTTTCAATATTTAATTTTAATAAATATTAAACCTACTTATTTTCGAGAACTAAAATTATCTAAGATCTATCACTAGGTGATGGATCCCAGAAAAATCCTAAACCTCGAAAATGTGTGGTTTAATACTTATTAAAAATCAAACATTGAAATGCACAAAATGATTTTTACAGGGCAAATAATGCATGCAAATGCAATGATTTTTGGGCAAAATGTTAATCAAATTAATCTCGATGATATTTGATTTTTGGGGAATTTTTAGAGCAACGGTTAACCAATTATGAATTTCCGAGCACAGATTGGGCAAAATATCTCAATTTCCTCAAAACAATTATTTATTAATCAACCGTTAATCAAAAAAATATCCAAGACATGTCTAAAGGTAGAGAATTAAGCGATGAACAAAGTGATATTTTTAAATAAATAAAACGATGTAATGTGAGGGTCTAAAATAAATGACAAAGATAGGGGTATCTATGCAATAAAAATGAATAAATAAACTGCAGAAGGTCCTATATGCAATTACCTAAATAACTGAGGGTTCCTATGCAAATTCACCAAAGGATCACGTGCGGCGCACGTGACCTGTGGCTGTTGGGGCTCTGACGCAAATAGAGAATCCTTCGGGGGTGTCTTTGCAATTTGCCCAAGGGCACGTGCATAGCGCGTGACCCCTGGGCTGGCGTGGCGATGGAGTTTCCCACGCACGTGCGGAGCACGTGCGGGGGACCTCGGGCCTGGAGCCCGGCCTGGCGTTGCTGTTGACGCGGCGGAGGAGGCGACGTCGAGGCGGAGCCCGGGTGGCGAGGGCGACGGTTGCTGTCGACGGTGGGATCACGGAGGAGAGGCGAGCAGGTGGTGGTGCGAAGCTTCCTGGGCACTGGCGATGTTGTCGCGTTGTCGAAGTTGGTCGGTCCCAGGAGCTCCAGGCGTGGGCGTTGTCGGAGCTTGTCGAGGTCGAAGGTAGGAGTGAGGCGGCTGGAGTCGTTGTCGATGGAGTGGCGCTGATGGTGTTGAAGTCGAAGTCGTGGGTTGGATGATGTCGGCGGAGGAGGCGACGTCGATGGTGCTCGGGGAAATGAAGCCGGCGGAGATGGCAGCGGTGGAGGTCGTTATTAGGCTCGACGACGGACGTCGGAGCTGGGGCAGTACGGCCGGAGCAGGTGGCGCTGCAACGAGCCACGAAGGCTCGTATCTCGCCGGAGAAGACGAGGGCACCGGGCTGTCACCACCGGTGTCCTCGGCTCGTGCAATCGACGGATGCCTGAAAGTGGGGGTCGGCGAGGGTGCTTTGTAGGCGAGGGAGTCGGTTGTGCAAGGATAACGGAGGGTGGTTGCGAGGGTTGCGGAGGCCGTTGGGAGGTCAACGAGGCGGCGGAGGGTGCGAGGTTGGGGGCGGCGGTTTCGGAGGGGAGAAGGCCTGGAGAAGACGACGGTCAAGGGTCGTCCGATCGGCCGAGATCGGACGGCCAAAAAGGAGCCACGTGGCGGGGACGGTCTTTGGGCGGAGCACGTGAGGGGCACGTGCCTGGGGGCACGTGCGCCGCACGTGCGGGGGATTTTAAATTTAATTTTTTTTTATATAAAAATGAGATAATCAAAAGGCGAAAAATACCTGACACGTGGCGGCCTCTGGGGCTGCCACGTGTCAGCACCAGAAAATTCGAGAGATAAATCGTTTGTAAAATCAAAAAGAAATAGCAAATGACCTCGGATCGAAAAAGTTCCTTCACGAAAAATGCTCGTCTCGACGATCTACAATTTTCATGAAGACATCAAAGCCAAATTCGGTCAAATGTAAAAAGTGAATTTTTGGGGTATCCCATGTACATAGAATACCTTGATTTTTGGTTTTCTAATTTTCTTGTCATTTTTAACACGATAAAAAAGTCCGGAAAAATAAGGAAAACTCAAAGATAAATAAAAGACACCTTAATCTAATTTTTTTTTTGATTTTTACTGATAAAGAAAATATACACATAAAATACAGGTCAAAAAGCCGCGAAAATACAATGTACAAAAGAGCTCCGATTCACTTGAACTTGGTCTTGTTTTGAAGGTAATTGAATGTGAATTAGTTCAAAAGTGAGTAGGATCAAATCGGACACTGGATGGGGAAGATATGTGGCTTTTAATCCGAAAATCCAGTAACTAGGGTTTGGGTTTTTGGTCCACTTGCCAGGGTTAGTTATTTTTTTTTGTATTTTTTATTTATTCTTGTTAGTGATGTATACACAGTGGAAGTGAGTTTGTGGTATGCGGTGTTAGCATGAAGGAGTTAAAAATAGGGGAAGTTAGGCTATTTACAGGTCAATTTGGGCTTGGATTTTTGGCTTCCTATTTTATGCAGAAATTAATGCTAAAATGCAATTCTTATGAAATCATGCATGAATGCTAATTATGCAGAATAAATGCAGAAATGCAGTTGATTTTGAGGGACTTGAGCTTTAATTAATGAGACTTAGAATGGTGAATCCGAGATTCATCTGTAGACCGATGCAAAATCTCTCTGTCAGAAGGTGGCCAAAATCTCAGCCTGTGCAGCTAGTTGCTTTTCAATCACCTGAATTGAGTTCAATATCTATGTGTTGACCTCATTCTGCTCTAGTTCATGTGCCTTCTCCTTTTTAGGAGCCTTTTTTGGTTCTAAATCCGATGATGTGAAATCTAGATCATGTTCTTGATCTACAATGGGAAATATACATATGCACCATATGATTCGAAGTGTTCATGAGTAGTTTATTAATATGGTATATGTTAATGGATATTGGTCTACCTCCATTCGAAAAGGGAGAGAACTTTGCGAAGAGAGTCATCCTGAATTTTCGATGAAGAAGGAAGAAGTGAGGAGTCTCGAGAGTGGTTCACAATGTTTGAACTGGTCTCTATAGAATTGCCCCAAATTAGTGGAGATGTCGGCATTAGGGAATCGATGTACATGTTCACAGAGTATGAACAAAACCATCCCTAATCCTACCATTGAGAAATAAATAGGTAAGAGATGAAGAATTAGGAGCAAGGATATGAACAAGAAATAATGTGAAGATGTAAAATAACTGAAGTCTTAAAATGAGAAAAATGAAAAGAAATGATAAATGAAATGAAGAAAGATAGAGCAAGTGTGTGATATTTTTATCTTTGACATATATAAAATCTATCAAACCTCAAAACAAGGGTGGATTTGACAAAACATGTGAAGCCATGAGAGTTCGACTATTTATATTGGTAGTTTTTATTGGTTGTTTTCAAGCAAACTCATCAAAATAAGCTAGTGATACACCTATAGGAGAACGAGCACTACAGGACAAGTGTCTTGCACTTTCCACTTCCTATGTAACTTGTAGCCTATACTTTTTTAATATTCCTTGTTATCAGATACGGGCCCACTACTCAGCCAAATAATATGGAATAAGGATGCTGATATAACGAATCATGTACTTCCCTCGAAGGGTAGTTAGACATGGCATGATGAGACAGGGTCCCATCGTCAAAGTACCCCTATGCTCAATAATTCAGACCAAGCCCAAAGCGGATATGGATCTTCTTGCATACGCACCGATACAAGTGTTAGTACTTTGTAGACCCAAGTGATAAACAAGGCAATATCTAGCTTGCATTTTGGGCTCGAATTCCTAGGCTCATGCCTCACTTAGTTTAGAAAGTAGCTAAGAACCATATGGGTTTATACACCAAATACAATGTAATCCAATAATTGATTTTATTTGGGATAAAGTTTTTAGGCATTTCATTTTTTAATTTTTGATTTTCACTTTTTTGGGTATTTTTCAAACAATCACCTAAAGAATTTTTAGGTGTCCTTTTTATTCTAAGCCCAATAAAACAAGGAAAGGAAGATGGAAAAGTCGATGCATGAGAAAACTATAAATGCCTGCAGAGTCAAAAAGGTGTACCTCGCTCTAGAACTCTACATGCATGGTGATCCACACATTGAATTAAAACCAATCTAAATGAAGAGCATCTGATGAAATCGACCTAGAATAGGATTTCCTATCAACATGAAGGACATTTTTATTTGATGACTTAGTCCAAGCGCAGATAAGTCTATAGACACATGAATTATATTAAGGCTTTGGACCTAATTACGGAGTCAAGTAATCCTAGAACTAAAGGCTCAATCAATAAATACATAAACTAAAAAGAAGGCGGAGAACACAAATCATGAGAAATAAAATGAAACAAAGGGAAAAATAGGTAGAATATAGATAAAAGATATAAAACCACAGAAAATCCGATTGGGTCCCCAAGTGAATAAACAATTGTTAAAATAGACCCATAATGCTATAAGTGTCTAGAGAGTGTCTAATTATTACAAATTAATTATTTAAATCACTCTCTCACCAAAAAAGAAATCTAGCTAAGCTCAGCTAAACTACTCTTCTTGATTATTTGTTTTCTTCTGCCTCTCACTCTTTGGCCGGTTCATTCGAAAAGAGACAACCTCCACGACACTTGGTTTTAGTGGACTTCCTAGGAGATCTTCCCTTGCTCTGCATTCCCTCAAAAAAAACAAAAAAAAGATATGTGATTAAAATAGTTATCCAAATGAAATAAAAAGAAAATAATGCAAGAAAATAAATGATCTATACAAATATCTACCCTAACCATTGCTTCCCCCGCTACAGCGGCATTTGTTGATCCAGAATGCTTGGTCTACGGTATAATAAGCTAGAAAAATAATCATTGTGATGACCAAGCACTCAATCGGTCAAAAACAATCAACCCACAGTATGTATAAAAATGAAACTCATATGATTCAAAATTTATTATAACTCTTCAGTAGATGTATAGGTGTATGTAATCAATAATGTCGAACACTGGGAGGCGAAATGAGGGAAGAAAACTGTCACTATTTATTTTATAATTAATACTAATTTGTTTGCATTTTATCTTTTCTTGGTTTTATGTGGGCTTTTAATTATATTTGATTTTTATGATTTTTAAATTTTTTATAATTTCATTTTAATTTTAATTTTATTTTTAATTTTGATTTTAAAAATTTTTAAATTATTTTTTATTCTTAAAACTATATAATTAATAATATAGATATAAATAATCTATATGTAGTATTATAGATAATATATTTTTGGATTTTAAATTAAGATAAGATAGTCAAAATAAGTAAGAGAAAATAATTTTAGGTTTTCAATATTTTTCTCTGTTTTGGTAATTTTTGTAGTATTTTTCTAATTTTTATATCTTTTTAAAGTTTAAAAACATAAAATAATGACTATATTAATTTTGCATTCTTGTTTCGTGTTTTCAAAATAATTATAAGTTCAAAATAAACCCCAAACTATTTTTAATGTATATCACATATAATAAATTTTGCAGGAATAAAAAGATATATTTTTGGATTTTAATAAAACTTTCCCCATTTTTATATGATTTTTTGGGTTTTGAAGTTTTTAGGTTTTATATTTTGTATTTTGAGTGATTTTTGAATATGTGATACAATATATGAAAATATAACTAATATGATTTTTTGAATTTTTTTAACACGTTTAATTTTTATGGATTTTGATATGCAAAATAAGAAAAATAAGCATTTTTGTATTTTAAAAATATCAAAGAATGATTATATACCTTATAAAATTATGCGTACAAGTTGAAGGTCCCAACCATATATCCTAATTTTTCCACAATTTTTGTCATAAGAAAATATTTAAGTAAGAAATACACAAAATAAATTGAAACAGTATGCAAGGACCTATTTGCAATTAAAACAAATTAAGCATGCATTTCATAACATGTCTTTAAAGTGAAAGGGTATGCACATAAAATATCCACAGCATCTCTTGCGGGGAACCACGTAAGTTGACCTTGTGAGGACCTAATTGCAAATATCGAATAGTTTAGGGGTCCTTTTAGAAAATAGCCTAATTATTTTGTGCGTGATATTTTACTTACAAGACTAAAACAAAAATACAATAGTATGAAGGAGGTCAGTGAAATATACCTAAAGGGTGAGTGCCTTGTGTGTGTAGACAATACAACGATTGATGTATGCCACTTAAACATGTGGATGGCCCTCATCGCGCAACGCTTCACTTGAAATAGACATCCCTGTTTAGATCCGGGCCTTGTTCTTTATCGGACGATACCTTGAGTTCTAGATGAAGGGGAATAACACTATTATTTCCTCGCTTTGATTGGTCCCATCTCCTTCTCTGCACACTTCTCTCTCTCTCTCTCTCTCAAGAGAGGAGCAAAACATTCCTAGCATGGTTCTACAACCGTTGGGACAATTAGATGTGTTCGGGCCTCACTAGAAGAGCCTAGAGTTATTCTCTCTTTCGTTGCACTTGGAACTTCATTTGAGGATCTATTCCAACCCAAAAGAGGTCCTTTGCTCCAGTTACTTCCATAAGAAGAACGAGGGCACGAGGGAAAAACTCGTCTACCCAAAAATAAAGCTGGAAAGCACAAGGAATGAGGTGGATTATGTATCGACAATGTGACAAGGAAGGGGAGAACAGGTGCCTTGATCTGTGCATGATCGAGGGAACCTAGTGGTACTGGAAGATGGAGAAAGGAAGTGGAATAAGATGAGGTGGTCGAAATAGGGTCGTTTCATGGAGAAACAGAAGTCGGAGCCTAGATCTCAGATGTACTATATTTTTAGGATTTTAGTGAATATATGATGAAATTGACTAAAATAAATTTCAAGATTATTCTATAAATTAAATTGTAAACCTAAAGAACTAACATATCATATGCCTCGACATAGGTGTATATGGGAAGAAGAGCTCGCTAGAGTTAAGCTCTTGCGACGGTGGATTGAGCTCCGGGCTCCTTGTCCTTTCCGTGAATCAGGGGCTCCGAGTTTCCTATCACTGAGGGGGTCAATCCAGTATCTTTGGGGTTAAGGTGGCTTGAAGAGGATCAAACTCGATCTGGAGAGCATGGGAAGGGTTTTATAGACGTGACTTTTAATGTATTTTCGACCTAGGATTCACGTAATTTGTTGGAGGAAAGTGGAGTCTATTATGATGATGTAGAAGCGGATGATTGCGCAAATTTTTTTGTTTCAAAGATCAGGTCGAAAGGTAGCATGAAGGAGGCATGAAAATGGGCAAAGTGGATGGGTCGCTTAGTCTGACAGGTGCATGGGCCAAGGTCTATGCGGGAGAGGTGTTGATCGAGCGGTCAACATGTCCTGGATCCTTATTGGTTTATGTTGACCACATAAGGATGAAAGGTAATAAAAAATACAAAAATAATTCAAAAAAATGACAAATGATTTTATTTAGAAAAGAATAACATTAAAAATCTTTCTTATTTTATAAATTATTTTATAGTTATTTTTTATTTATTTTTGCAACCATATTTAATAGATATTAATATTTACCTATCATTATAAGTAGGTATATATACATGTATATTATATATATGTGTATTTTTATTTTGTTGTTTTTAAACATAATGCAATTTTTACATAATTTATATATTTAAAACATTATTTAATGTGCATTTACTTATTTTATGGTATTTTAATATTTTTGTTTATGTTTATAAATAATTGCATCTATCTATACTATAAGTACGTTTACCTATATAATTAAATATATATTTATTATTTTGGGTGTTTTGAAATATTTTTATTTGTCTTTATATTTTTATTATGTACTATATAATATATATACAATAATTCAAAAATAAAGCAATTAAAAATGTAAAGAATAAAATGATTGGATGTATGTACGAATGCCCAAATATAATATTACCTCGAAATACCGGCGTTTGCATATTAGCTTTAACTTCAATGAAGCCACCTTCATTTGAAAGAAATTTTAATTTAAAATACAGTGGAGAGGAGTTTTGTTCAATTTGAGTTCATATGGAGTAGATATTAATCAATGAAGTACTATATGCAACTTTTTCAACATAGAGTATCGGGTGACTTAGGCATGATTTATTTTGGCCAATATTTTTATTATTTTATATAAATTATTATGTAGAAGTTTTATGTTGAAAACTTTATTATTTGAAGTGTTATGATGAAGAATAAAATAGTCTAATATTAGTCTATTGACATATTATTTAGCGCATAGAATAATTAGGAATTCTTGTATATTTTTGTAGACTATTTCACCCTATTTAGGAATTCTTATATATTTTTGTACACTATTCCTGGTCGACCTAGTCAATATTTTACTTGGTCTCACAGTGCATGGTCAGTCACGATCAATAATACTTCCTTTATTTTTCTTTTATTTTTTTATTTTTATTTTAGGTTTAAATATAGGTATTTACACAATACTAATACATCAATGTTAGAGTGTTAATTATTTCATGTCAGTAATATTTATATGTAGTTTGCTAGGGAGATAAATCCTAAATGGGAATAAAGTTGAATGAATGGTTATTCATCACTACGGTGCACATAATTAAAGTGTTGTGTGTCCTAATGAATTAAACAAGCATGGGGATTGAAAATTTGACCTAATAAAGCTCTATGAGCTGCGAGTGCAAGTCCTATTTTCTAGGACAATCCACACAACACTAGGCCCTGGCCACATAATAAGGGTCAAAACAAGCTAGTGTGTCCCAAATTTTAGTCATGTGTTACATACAAAAAGGGTTTGAATAATAGCTTTGAAAATAAAATTATAGAATTAAACCTAAACTAGTCTCTGACACAACTTAAAAAAATCTTATGCAGGTCCTTAAGTTTTGCCTTTTATATGCTCTGAGATGGTCCTGCAAAATATTCAAATGATAAGTATAAGCGGAAAGTGAGGAAAATGAGAAATAATAAACATTAAAATACATAAGAAAATGACACTAAAATTAAAGAAAAAAATACAAGGATTAATTTAAACCCTAAAGTATTCAACGTTCCCCATCACTAACGCCATTTAATGAATCACTATTCTACATCTCTTGAGAGAGTCGAATTGTAGTATATTATATAGAAAATAAATATAAAAAAATCACAAATTTCAATAACCGAAGGAGACGGAGGTCCATGAGCGATCGGAGAGGCAGCACGACGGCATAGCGACAATGTTGGCATTCTTCTCTGGGTCAACATATGGATGGACAAATGTTGAGAGAGAAGGAGAGAGAGGATGTGTAGAGAATGAGAGAGAGAGGAGCATATTATTTGTCACTTGTTGTTGTAACATGAAGAGCAAGGGGTGCCTCTTCCAATACAGTATTTTGAGAGTCCATGGATCTTAATGCATGAACAATACAAAATCAATGGATGAGATTGATTTGTGTGTATTTCAATGGCCATGATTTTGTTGTAAAAATACAACAACTATATTAATTTAAAATATTGTACAATAATCAATATAATCTAATTTTCATTAATCAATCTACCTTGTAGAAATAAGGAGGCAAAACTCCTTTTATATGGGGGTGGACGACCCCATGTCCTAATAGGATTGGTTGTCTTCCCTGTTGTGGTTAATTTTACTTAGTAAGTATACCAAGGTCTAACTCAGGGAACACCAATTCTTTAGTTGTGTAGTTTCTAATTCATCTTTGCATTTAATTTATTTATAAAAATTAAGGCTCAGACGAAGTTATGGTGATGAGAATAGTGAGCAAAGTCAACAATATTTGATGAATTAATGAATCTACACAAATAGATCAAGTTATATCAATATTTGTATGAGTAGAAAGAGAATTGAACTGGTTTTAAAATGGGCCCAAAACCTATCAATATGGAGTTCGTATGTAAAAGTTATTCCATACTGAATCCAAAGGCTAATTCCAAAAAAAAAAACTTAAGTTAAGAATAATTGGAATAATAAAAAACAAGTTTGTAGTGTGTGTACATTACATCAAGACAAGAGGGGTCCTTTGCAAATTACCCAAGCAATGGTATTTTTTAAATCTAGAACCTTTAGAGGACCTCCTTGAAATTTTGTTTAGAAGGACAATTAATAATTTCAATAAGTTGGAATCCAACCGCTACAAATTTCCCACTCACATATAGATACGCGAGGCTTCAAGTTCAGACAGAGGGCTGGTGAGAATCCTTCACTTGTCTGGCTCAAGGCCCTTCAGGTGACCCACAACGTAGGCAAGGGATGGAAGCCTCGTAGAGAATCTAGGTCATTTGACCTTGAGTGATCTTACAACCTTGATTAAAACGAAGACAAACGGTTGATGACGGCCTACAGGATGACCGTTCGGCTGAGTCTAGGTGCAACAAGGATTGTTGGATTAAATCCATTGGTATATGCTTCTCCTTCATCCTCCTCATAGGGTGGCAACTGGGAGGAGCTTTGTGAAGGTTTTGCGGCTCTACCAGGGTTTTCCTGACATGTGGATGATCGGAGCAACACCGTAAGAACTTGGCAAAAAAGATGGATGGGTGTTGGAGCTACAGTGTCTTCTATAGTGGTGAGTCAATGGGATTTCGATGGAGGCAAAGATGGAGACCGATGTAAGTCTCGAAATTCCTATCTGAAAGAGTGAACCTGTAGGTCTTAGTGAATAGCTGAATATCTTTTGGGTTGGTAATGAGTGGAATGGGGGACCTGACGATGTGGCCGGAGTGAAGGGTCTGAATGGTCCCCCCCCCTTTGCAAGGAGGAGGTTGATAAATCCATGATTTATATTTTTAGTATATTGTTATTATTCCTCTTACCTAGACTATTCAATAACATTCCTAATAAATTCAATAATATTTACATCTGACCTCTTGTTTTTAGTTAACCCTAATTAGTGTACATAAATAACATTATTTTATTTTCTTTATCTTGTATTTTTCTTAATATTAATAATTCCATCAAAATTAGTTTATCATTTTACATATTTTTCATTTATTTTTAAATAAAGATAACAAAAAATCATATAAGAAAGTAAAATAAGTATTTTTTATTACATAAAAATACTTGTAAAATTTATATCTTGTGTATATGGTCTATCTTTATTTTGAATTCTACATGAAGTTGTGGATCTCAAAAAGAACGACAACTTCATGTTGATTCAATTGAGATTCGTATATACTTTATTTATATTTATCTTTATTTTTATATTTTTCTCAATGGACCACATCGCTCCTCCAAGGCTATAACACGACTCGCCTCTCCTTTTGCTGCATGGGGGTCATCCATCAATGGTTGATGGATGAGATCAAAGTCCTCTCCCATCACCTCTTTCCTCCACTATTGGATTGCTTGATCCAACAACTCACTGATATATTCACCTCCACCCATTCCATGGCTCGCACGTCCACCTCACCAACTACTGTTATTCTCTCTATTTTCCCCACAACTCTGGCAAGCCTCTCACCATCGTTTTGTCTTCTATCAGTATCCCTATCTACCCCCATCCACACGTGCCACCTGTCCCTCATTCTCCTTCAACTGCCAGTAAACGGGGATCAGTTGTACTTTGATGGTCACTGACCAGGAACCTCTCCCCCATCCTTCAAATAGCTGACATGTGCAGCCCGTGCACGCCATCCGCCCTTGCATGCAAGAGCTCCAAGCCTTCATCGTTTCTTTGTGATAAAAAGAGCATCTGAGAGAGAGAGTGAGCAAGAGAGAGAGAGAGCTATAACCAAGGCTTCTTTTCCAATGTTATACATGTCTTCTAGGACGTGTACTAGCCTCCATGTTTCACGAGCTTCGGTTCTTTAGATAAAAACCGATTTGGGGAAGTGATTCCTCCCCTTCCATGCTTTCGTTCCTCTCTATCTAGTGCCTCCTTCATCAACCACCTTCTTCTCCAAGTAATGTTCTTCTTCTTATCTCTTCTTTTCTACTATTTTTTGTAGCACTCACACATACTCTCCTTACCATCTGGGTACACCCTGACCTACATCATTCTTTGACGATCTTCGCACCATCATCATCTTCCTCCACCCACTTCTCCATTACTCTCCTCACCTCAATCCATCATTGTCCCCGTAAAGGGTAGTGACCAATTAGTTTGTGACGTATGACACCCTCGCAAAGCCTATGTCTCACTCCCTGTAAATCTGAAAAGATTCACCTTTTGTGGGTATTTCTCTTGACCTTGTTGGGATCTCTATGGCCATAGCTTCGTCAGAGCTTATAAGAGCTTCTCCACCTCCAACATCCCGAGCTTGATTGGGCACCACAAAAGACGTAGCACCTTTCTTGGACATGGGTTTTCATCGCCACCCAATTAGCAACCTTCACCGATAATCAAGAGCATCCAATGAGCATGGAGGAGGAGAATAGAGGTTTTTGGAGCTCCATTGAGGCACCATCGGCCATGGCCAAGGACGGAGGAGCAGTGAAAAGCGGATACTATTGGATCAAATCATCAAGATCTTATCTAATGACCGTGATTATTTAATAGCTTGGACTCGAAGCATCACTCTGCTCCTTAGGATCGAGCACCCGAACTAGCAGACAGAGCACCCGAGCGCACCACGTAGCTCAAGCTATCCAAGCCACTCGGGCCTAAACCCCACGTGAGATGGCTCACGTGCCTGGGAAATTTGCAGCATCAGGGTCCACAGTTTCAAGAATTGCATTTAGGTTCAGGAGTGTGAAGCACGTGTCACTTGAAGAAATTGCTGATAATCCCCGCCAACTTATTATACTTGCATATAAACCCCTGTGCGTGGCTAATTTTCATATATGCCCTAACGGCTTGTACTGTTGTCATTAAAAATCCTATTTTAGTCCTTTTTATTATATTTTCTAACATTTTTCTTGCAATTATGCAAGTGACTTGCATGCTTAATATCTTGAGCACCTTAATTCCAAATTTAGTGATATTGATCTTGTTTGAAAGCTTATTTCTTGCTTTGTGATTTGATGTATTCATCTATATGATGTGCCTTGTTGAAAATGAATTAAAAATCAGAGAAGTCTTGTTGCTTCTAAGCATGATAATTCGAGTTGAAATTTGCAGACTTGTGTACTTAATGCTACATTGAAAAGCATGATGTTCCTTATAATTAATTAAACTAATCAGAAAGTTGGTTTGGAATACTTTGGATATCATTTCATGATTTGGTTTCAACTTATGGAGTTTAGTTCATTTATTGATAAATTGGTCCCCTGATTGAATTGAAACACACGTCAATTTGAATGATGAATTAATTTGTGTGCTTTGGGTCATCGCAAGCACGATACTTTAAATTGTTAATTTATTAATTCAGGAGATAAATTGTGATTGTTTTGTGTGAGTTATTTTTGTTGTGGATTTCATGTGTGATCATTTTGTAGCATAAAAATGATTGCATTGAAAAATTCCATAAAAATCATGCATCCATTGTGTTATATCTTGCATGATCCAATTACATAGCCCCTTAGAGTAGCCTATCACTTTAGGACTCAATTAAATAACATAATCAGTGCCATTGTGTTCAACCATTGACTTATCTAGGAGAAATTAAACCGACCCACTCCTTACGGTGATTCTCGCTCTGTTTCTGAAAGATCCATTGATGGACATACTACAACAAGTTGTTATTAGATTAGTCGATTGTATGTCCATAAGATGGAACCATTACCGAGTACATGAGTTGATTGGATTATTTAATTAGGATTAAATTAGTTGATTAAGTGAATTTTGAGCTATTTAAGTTAAGCTTGTTGTGTGATTATTTCTATTTTTTGTCTTGTTCGATTAAAATATTAATTTGATTAACTATCTCTCTTGAAAAATTTCTACCACATGACTTTTTGATAAGCGCCCAAAAAGAGATTAGACAAGGAGTGAAGCGGAGGCTCGAGCTCGGTGCTTGAGCTAAAGAGGGTCAGGACGACCATAGTGGAGGCACCATGTGCATTACGACCAAGTACATTACATATTTCAAAGCTACTAGGGATTGCCTTCGACCTTAGCATACGTTTCGATTGTATACGTGCGTGTGTCACTTTTGGGGTGTGATATTAAACTATGCAATCGGGGAAGATCACCTCATTGATTGAGAGCATACAGAAGCATCGTTGGACATAGGGCGACACCATGTGTGTAATGTACTAAAAGATTGTTTTATCACCAACTAAAATTGATAAGATAATTCGACTGAACCATACAGCCTTCATGTGTACAGTTGTTGAACTCAAAGGGTTCGATTTGTGCTTTAATTACTTGAATATACTCAACACATTTACATGCATCGTAATACATAGGATGTCCTAGCTCTCCTATTCATTTCGATCGTCTTTATATCGAAAATGACTAGTTGGATGGATTTTTGTTCGGACTTTGTGAATTTATAATTGAACCCTCCAAAGAGTACATCTTCCAATGTTCCTTCACTTCCAGGAACACCCTGTACTCATGACCCTCTATAGTACGAGTTCACTCATTATGGGGATGGTGACTCACTGACCAACCTCTTTCTATCTTCCCTACTCATCGAGGAAGACCATTGCCTTTGTGAGGTTGATTTGTGTTCAATACCCTCTTCTAATTCAAACCTATTTGCTCACAAAGTATTCAAAGAAATTCATTCGAGATGCCTCTAAAGAGACAAAATTATGATGAGGAGCAAATGAGAGGACTCCGTGCAGATGATACTTGCTAGACTCGCTGCATTTGAGTAGAATATTGCCTTATTCAGAGCTCAGATAGACAATTGAACGCAGGGGTTGTTGCACCCATGGATGCATCCTATAACTTGGGACAATATAGAGTGCAAAATTTCTTGAGTCCGATGGAGCCAGAAGATGAATATGAGTTGAAGTCGTAGTTCATGAATTTGTTGCCACACTTTAATGGGAATGCCAACAAGGAGCCTTATGATTTCTAAGGGACTTTGAAATCGTTTGTGTTAACATTTGGAATGCTAGTATTAGCCAAGATTATATTAAGATCAAAGACCTACCATTTGCTTTGGGGGTTAAGGAAGACTATTGGTTCAAAAACTTAAGTGTCATGGTGATCACCTACAACCAATTCAAGTACCTATTTTTGAAGAAGTTCCACCCTTTTTAGTAGAATTAATCAGATGAGGACACACATCATGAGATTTTCCCAACTTCCCATTGAGTTGTTCTGTGATAATTGGGAAAGATTCAAAGACATATTGTAGAAGTGCATGTGTCATGGTATGGAAGATACCATTCCGATCTAGTCTCTTTTCTACGACCGGGTTTAGTTAGTGTTGTCTATGCATGCAGTTATACATCATTGGGAGTAGATACTATCGAGTAGGTATTCGAGAAGACGATTGTGACATGCCACTCAGACCTCCAATAGGGCATATGCATAGTCCCCCATTTCACTCTTATATAGAGGGTGAAAGAAGGTTGTAGTCATTCTCTACGAGGATTTGATTCCCAGTGTGGTAATCATTGCCGATAAACTGACAATAGTCGAGAGGATAGACAAGAGGATGAAATAGTTGATAGTAGTCTTTCTAATCTTCTGAAGAAGATGGAGGAGCTAACTGAGAAGGTATCTACGATGAAGATACATGCCATGACTATATATGTTGCTCTTATTTTCCGTGTACACCATGTACAAGAGCAACCGATAGCGGGACACCCTAGCTTTAATTAGAGGGCTATTCCTATACCCAATCTTGTCAGCAACAACTGCCATCAGCAAAGATAGCTCGGGGGGAACCTCCCTGGGTGTGGGAGGTGAATGGTGTTTGGTACACACATGACCCTGTCAAGCAGGGAAGTATGTGAGACTGCCAATCTTACCATCATCCTACAACATTTTAGAACATCGCATTCACCTCAACACCTCATCCTACACAGTATAGTCGTGGACCTTACCATCCCCAACAGAAGTGGAAGAATCAGTAGTATATTCATTAGCAAGCATACCATGTGGGCCAACAGGGCCCACCCCACCAGCATTATCCCTAGCCACATTAGCAGCATTAATATTAAGGACAATCCTTACGATATTATTCTTCACATAGCATCCCTCTTCATTATGCCTCACAAACTTTCATCGCCATATTATTAAGGAGCTTCGTTCCTACTGAAACGAGATTGAAGGCATGTGTATGGACATCAATCACCTATATCGATGGCAAGATGTGTAGTCAACCACATCGACCTTCAGTCCAGCTGAAGTTCGGGCTAACCCTAATACCCTGTACATATTACAATCACAATAGCAGTTTGGTTAGGTATACTACTAAGACTTCCTTAGATCTAAGCATGAGATTCATTCTTGTAATGATGTTAATAATATGTAACTCAAGAGAACAAGGATTGTGGTCGTACCTAACTAAGCAAGGGACGTGGAGAGGGACACCTCAAAGGTTCTACCTAAGGATACATAGAATGACGAGGAATAAAGCCATCACATTCGGTATCCCCTTTAGCAAAGACTGAGGATATCAATTCAAGGGATAGAGAGGATGAGGACACGAGCACAACACCAGCATGGAGACACTTTGGAGTTCTATAGGACCTCGTACCTCCTATTGTGGTGGATATACCTTCAACATATGTCCCCCAACCTATATTTGATGACTTAGATTTTGATTCCAAGTTGTATAATAATGATTCATGTATGAAGAAATATGTATCCCTTAATTAAACGAATGATGTTTTTGATTCAGATTCTTCATCGTATGGTTCCTTAGCTTCGATTACTTTCCACCGTTCTCTGATGAGAGTAAAGTATAGCATGAAAATAATTCACAAGGGTCACCCAAAAATGGAACATTTTTTTATGGAAAATCTCATGGTTAAGGTGCCATTTGATGACTATGTGTCTAACAATCTTGCATCAGAAGTAACTTTATGGTGTGATAAAACCTACAAGGGTTAGCAAGAAGAAAGCAAACCATTATGTGAAGACCCACATCTTATTACTAGCCACTACCTATTATCTCAAAAATCAGCAACTAACAAGGAAGAAGATTTACATGGGTGCTCATTACATGGAGAGTCATATCGATGACGTTACGTTTGCATGCACTCTCCTATATAACGTTTTTGAAATCAATATTCTGCCCTTAACATTATATGAGAAATTGGAGTTGGGACAACTTCGCAAATCAAAAGCACTGCTCCATTTTGCTGACAAGTCAATGAAAAGACATAAGGGGGAAGTAAAGAACATGGTTATCTCGATCAAGGGATATGTCTACAAGGTGGACTTTACTGTCCTTGATATGAAAATCCCCAATCATTGGAGATAATCTCCTATAATTTTTAGGTGGCCATTCCTCAAAATTGTTGGCTCGTCATTCGATTATCATACCGGAATGATGATGTTCCCTTCTCCAAGCATAGAAGCGGAACAAGATATCAAGCAGACGAAGTGGCAGCGACCTAACTCCGAGACCATAACAGAATAATCATCTTTAGAGGTAGATTGCAAGATAATCAACACATTTGGGATTGGAGACAAACCCCAACATGACATAGCAAAACCCTCTCATATGTAGAGGATATAGTGCACGATGCAGTTTGTTAAGTGTTGCCCAGATTTTTAAGAGATGCATCCCCCTATTCCCTTGACAACTCAGAGATCCCTTTGGATTTGTTGATTTCATTTCCTTTGGTACGTTAAATAGACATAGATGACAAGTCGGATGCAGGTTTGGCCAAACTACAACATTTCATTGGCGATACGACTCCTTACACGTATGAGTTGGTGGCAAGTGTTGAGCAGCTAGACCCACCTATATGAAACACGGAACCAGATTTAGAGGCGGTTCAACCATACTTGATCAAGTATACAACACTACTAGATCTGAAGTTGCTCCTTCATACACTGAAGTATGTCATCCTGGTAGGACCCAAAGAGGGATTTCCTATCATCAATAGTTCTGACTTGGCCTTAGAATAAGAGACTAGGCTCTTAGATGTCTTAGAGAAGAACCACAAGGCTATATGTTGGATGGTGTCAGATCTTGTGGGGATTAACTTTGCTCTCTGCTCGCATCACATTTTTGTTGAGGATAATGTGAGATCTTCCCGTGAGCTCAAGAGGAGAATAAACCCTAATCTATGGGAACTAGTGAAGAAAGAAATCTAGATGCGGTGAAAAGCATGATTCATATACCCTATTTTAGACTCCAAGGGGGTGGCCCCACTTCATGTTGTCACTTAAAAGTCGGGAATTTTGATGGTCATCAATGAGGAGGGGATAGAGATTATGACACAAGTACCCACGTTGTGGCACATCTATGTCGACTACAAACAACTAAATGCCACAACTAACAAATACCACTTTCCCTTGACATTTCATGATTAGATTTTGGATAGACTAGCAGGGAAAGTGTTCTTTTGTTTTCTTGATGTGTACTCGAGATACAATCATGTATACATCACCCTCGAGGACCATGAAAGGACCACATTGCATGTCCATTCATCATTTACACGTTCAAGTGCATGCCATTCAGTCATTGAAATGCTTCAGGCACATTTTAGAGGTACATGATCGTTGTATTTACTAATATGGTGGGGGATTCTTGAATATCTTCATGGATGACTTCCCAATCAATAATGATTCTTTTGATACAGTTTTAGCACACTTGGACCAAGTCACTAGGAGGAGTAGAGAGGTAAATCTTGTATTCTCCTTCTAGAAAAACCATTTCATATTGACGGAGGGTCTTGTGTTGGCGCATGTCATCTCTTAGAAGGGAATGGAGGTTGACCCTGCCAAGGTGAATCTAATCAAGAAAATTGATCCAACAACCAACGTAAAGTTAGTGAGGTCATTCTTAGGGCATGTTGGATTTTATAGAAGATTCATTAATGATTTCTTAAAGATTTCTCATCCACTGACGGAGCTATAAGGAAAAGACATCGAGTTCATTGTACATCACAAGTATTTGTAGGCCTTTTAGCTCTTGAAGATAGAAGTTTGTGACTCATCAATATTACAAGCTCCAAATTGGTCTCAGCCCTTTCATATCACAATTGACATGTCTCAATTTACCATAGGAGCTGTTTTAGGTCAGAGGCGAGAAGGGATTCCATTTCTGATCTACAATGCGAGCAAAGTTCTGGAACCGACATAGAAGAACTATACGTGACCAAAAAGGAAATGGTCGTTGTAGAATGGGCCATCGAGAAGTTCAAGTCGTATATTTTGGGATCTAAGGTAACAGTTTTCACAGATCACACAATCAGTTGGTACATAATGGAAAAGAATCATACAAAGGCATGTCATCTTAGGTGGATTTTACTACTCCAAGAGTTTGATTTGGAGAAAAAGGATAAACCTAGAGAAAGGATGGTATGGTTTATCCCCTTTTGATTTGCAGATTAAGGACAAACTTGGAGTAAAGAATGTTATGGTTGATCCCCTTTCCTAAATTGAGCAGAAGGATTCTCCTGACAATGAGAATATTAGAGATACCATCTCAGGTGAGTCTATTTACGTTATTGACACTCTCCCTTGGTATGCCAATTTGGTGAACTATCTTGTCTCCAAGTATGTTCCTCGTGGTTGGACTATGAGCAATATTAACCAACTAAAGTTGGATTCGAGGAGATATCACTGGGAGGATCTATTCCTCTCTTTTTTGGGGTTAGATTGTGCCTAGAAAAGGTATATTCCTCAGGAGGAATTGCAGAGTGTCCTCATGTATTGCCATTCACTTGAGGATGGAGGACACCATTTGGGGAAAAGAGCATACGAGGTACTCCAATGTGGATTTTACGAACCGATGATGTTCAGAGATTCCATTGATTATGTACGTCGTGCCTGATCTGTCAGCGGATGGGAGGTATATAGAGATGAGATGCCCATGCAACTAGAGATTTTTTATGATGTTTTTAATGCATGGAGCATAGATTTATAGGTCACTTTTTTAAGGACATGTGCATCTCGCTGGTGGTCGATTACTTATCAAGGTGGGTGGAGGCTATCCCAACCCAAGCCATAGATAGTAAGATTGTCTGTATGTTTTAGACGGACAATATCATTGCAATATTTGGGGTCCCAAATGTTCTGATTTCTGATAGGGGTAGCCACATTGTGAACAAAGATGTTACATCAATGGCTAAGGACTATGGATTTCAACATAGAGTAACTAGTACTTACCACTCATAGTCTACTAGCATGGCATAGGTTTCTAATATGGAAGTGAAGAGTATTTTTGAGAAGTTGGTTTGTCTCGATAGGAAGAATTGGTCCTAGCTATTAGACCAAGTTCTGCGGGCTTATAGGGTGACGTGCAAGATACCACTTCTGAATGATCTATGGAAAGCCATGACATTTGTCTATGGAGTTGATACACAAATCAGAATGAAAAATAAAACAAGTGAATTGGAGTGGTCACCTAGGGAAGATTTGTCGTGACTTGAACTTGAATGAGCTCATGGAAATCAGAAACCAGGCATATGAAATCAGTCTAATCTATAAGGACAAGGTTGACAAGTGACATGATCTGCACGTTAGGTGGAAAAACATTGTTATACGATAAAATGTATGGTTGTTTCACGTTAAGGTAAGATTTTTCCATGGGAAGGTCAAATCTAAATGGATGGGTCCTTACGTTGTTAAGAAAGTGCACAACAAAAGGAAGTGTATATATAGTCGATCTTACAGATGATGCACATTCCTTTCTATTTAATGGACAATTGTTGAAGTCCTTCGTCGATTACACGGTGTAGTCTGTACATGTTTAGGTCATCAACTTTCAGATCATTCTTCATGGAGATGCAACATACAAATTCAACAATTGAGATTCACCTAGTCCTTTTCCCATACACACAATAAATTAATTCATTCTTTTTGAGTTTTGGATACTTATCCTATAGATACTCACTCCTTACTTAGGCTATTCAAGACTTAAGTATAGGAGGAACCCTCACTCTTGTCTGTAGATTCTTGTCGCTCTCTTGAATCACTCTTTCGGCCCAGTCCCTTTGTACATATATTCTTCATACTTAGGCTTTTTCTAGCCTAAGTATATGGGTGTTGGGCCTTGTCATACCCATCATTGTCTTCTATTCATTAGTGTCTTATCCCTTAGTGCTCTACCCTATACTTATGTTATTTAAAGCCTAAGTATAGGGGGGTAGTACATGTTTCTCTCCTCGTATTTTTACTTGTCTTATGCTAAGTATGAGTTGTCTTTTATACCACTTGTGACATGACGACATACAAAAATCTAAGTATAGGGGGTGTACATACGTATTTTCAAATATAGTTTATACATAGCTGGTACATTCACATGTTTATATATTACTATGGGCTATGGGTATGGGGATATTGAAACTGACTTGTACAAATATTTTACAAATTGTTTTGAAAAAGAGTACACTTTGTTTAGACACATTGTTTGTATATACGCAATAAAAGTTGTTTTTAATGATTAAAGAGGCTTCCTAATAAGTTGATCTACTCCCTGACACTTATACTTTCATACAAGGCATGTGAAGTTCAAGAAAACTAGATTTATGATGTCCTACCTTTTAGAGTTAACCAAACTTTGTCATTTGGGTTTATGACCTAATTATTTACATCTCCAGATTTTACAAGATGCCCATGTTATATTGCATAATAGTCTCTACCTTAAAGAATATGATCAACACCTCACATGGATGACTGCAGTTATGATGAGATGAGTTGAGGTTTCAATTGTGGAACTACGATGGATGATTTGAGTCATGACCTAATTTTATGATGCTCGAGGATGAGATAAAATCAATGAGGTCTTCATTAAACCAGAGTGTCACCGACCTAAGCCAGTAATAGAACAAGTTATCGTAATATCCCTTTATGTTTACCTAAGTTTTTGGTTGTGATGAAATTAATAAAAAATTATTGATCAGTGTACGCCAACTTGGTAAAAGTAGTAGAGCTAGCCAAAAAGAAATGAAAGATACAGTTGAAAAGCTCTCACATTACAGATCTACATTCAAAAGTGCTTCCACCAAAGGCAAGCACTCACAACCTTCCAAAGTGTCCACTTGGACCACTATTTTAGGCGTTTATGAGTCAGTCAAGCACCCAAAAAAGGCTCTGCATCATATTGATTGACACATATTTTATCATTTTAATAGTATCGAATTAACAATTTCGTTGCAGTCAGATAAATTCAAATCGATCAAAAACTTACCGCACGAATAGAATAATCGATTAATTAGCTAATGCACAGTTCGATGTTTTTTTAACCTGGGCAAGCCTCAGGGTCGACTCAAGGAGGCAAAGAAACAACTTCGGATCAGATTATACGAATTAGCTCACGGTTTTCCAAGAAAGAAATTTTTTTGTAATTTTTTTAGGCAATAAAATGCAAATGCACAAATACGGATGAACTAGATTATTAAGAAAATCAACAAATTAGCTAAATTGATTTCAATGTCAAATTAATCCAATTCAACCAAATTATAATTTTCCTATAAATCTAATCCAATGATGAATGCTAAATGTATTTTTTTGGAAATTTTGGGTTAATATGCAACGATGAAAATGCAAACTTTTTGAGGATTTTTATGCAACTTTTCGATCAAATGAAATGCAAAAAATTATGAAAAATTTACTTGAAGTTAAATATGATGATTGGAGGCTACACTATATTTTAGAATTTTCTGACTCTTTATTAATTTTTTATGAATTTTTCACTGAAAACAAAGTGAATGCTAGTGCTTAATTTTTAATAAATCCACAAAAATGAATTATCTAGAAGCAAAATTATCACAAATTGATATTTAAGTTTGCGATCCAAAATTCTTGGAATTTCACAAAAATTATATTTGAGGATTTTATTGAAAATCATTTACTGTAATCACTCAACAATTTATTTTAGGCAAAATAAACTCCAATTTAGATGCAATTTGGACAGCAATTAAATAGCACTTAAAGGCATCATCCACAATTGTTTCACAATTTTTTGAGAATATATATATATATATATATATATATGTGAATTTCAGAGCCTAAATGGGTAAAAATCACTCAATTTCAAACCCTGATTTTTAGTAAATTATTCAAAGCTCATAAAAATTTAAATAATTAGCCAAAAAATAAAGAATTAGTTTCTCTACAAAA
Organism: Ottelia alismoides; assembly: GCA_037367405.1. Taxonomy (NCBI): domain Eukaryota; kingdom Viridiplantae; phylum Streptophyta; class Magnoliopsida; order Alismatales; family Hydrocharitaceae; genus Ottelia; species Ottelia alismoides. The sequence continues at coordinate 388,723 of JAZKJV010002332.1, forward strand.
TAATATTTTGTTGATTAAAAATTGATGCAAAATCGATGTCCAAATTATTACTCAAAGTCAAGGGTGTCTTCACAATAAATAAATGAAAGAAATAAATTGAAACTGTACACATGGGCACTTTTGCAAATATAGAAAACTTACAAGTTAGATATGCATATTTTCCAAAAAAAATAAAAAAATTGAATCTTTTGCTTTTCTTCTCCCGTAAGAAAGGACGTAAGGGCGTGGGGGCTCTATGCGTGGAGCGCCGCTGGAGGAGTTCGGCCATGCGTGGGGAGGATCGGCGGGCGGAGCGGCTAGAGACGGTGGGTGCTCGGTGCGGTGGAAGGTCGGCATGGCGGTGCGGCGAAGGGGTACGGATCCATCTTCAAGTGGCGTGCGATGGCGATGCACGGCTAGAGCATCGCGCTGGAGGGGGAGCATCTGGTGGTCGGCTCTTGGCGAGGCCGCGTGCAGGTGGAGAGTGGAGGCGGCTGGCGGCCGCGGGGATGGTCAGCCGTTGAGGCGGCTGCGGTCGTGGGGGCAGCTGCAGGGGCCGGGATGCGTGGCGGTGGTGGGGCACGCCCCTCGCGAGGGAGGCGACCAGCCGCAGGCGTAGGGGAGCGGTCACGGGCTGGAGAGCGTGCGGTGGTGCGCTCGTACGGAGATGGAGGCTGCTGTTGGTGGCCGCGGGGCAGGCGCCTGCCGGCGGCGTCGGACGATCGTGAGGGAAGGGGTGTTGTAGTTGACCTGCAACTTTTTTTTTGCAAATTTTTTATTGTATTTTTTTGTAAACATGAAAGAAGAGGATAAATTTGTGGTGATGGTGATGCCTAAAATAATAAAATAAAATAAAATAATGATGATGGATATGGTGGTGGTGGATTTGATGGTTAAAAAATGTGATAAGAACATGGGATGATAATGAACGAAAAAATGACGTCAGATAAATAATTAAAAATGACTAAGTGAAGATAGATGATTTACCTGGGTTCATCAAATTTTGGAGGAGGTGGTCCTCAAGTCATGTTGTCGCCTCAAGAAGGGTGGCAGAGTCCTTCGAAGCTGAAGCAGCGTCTTGCAAGGGATGACTGCGACGAAGTAGTTGAGACGACCTCGGATCTCGCCGTGGTCGGAGGACATCGCTCGACGATGATTCTCGGTAGCTGTCACATACAGATAGCTGGAGCTCTCTCTCTCTCTTTTCTATCGAAATGGGGGATGAAGATAAATGAGGGATGAGAGGAGAATAAAAAGGAGGAGGAGGGAGTTTAGAAAATAAGTGGAGAAGATGAAGAAGATGGAGGAGGTGGTGACTTGGAGTAAGGAACAAGTAGAGAATAAGTAAAAAGGTGAGAAATAAAATAAAATAATAATAAAATTAAAATATATAATAAGTAAAGTAAAATAAGTAGGCTACTAGATAATGAAGGGAAAATAAATAAAAGAAAATAAAAATAAAAAAATATAAATAATTAATTAAAATAAATAATAATAAATAAAATAAAGAATAAATAATATAAATAAATAATAAAATAAATTATGAAATTAATAAAATAATAAAAAATAGGGTGACAGGTGGAGGCTCTAGGAGTTTCCACGTGTCGCACCTGAAAAATCAAAAATTAAGTGTAAAGAAAATAAAAAAATAACAAAAGGCTTCAAATTAAAAAGTGGTCAACATGAAAGTTGCTCTTCTCAATGAGGCGACAACTTCCGTGAAGGACCAAAAATCATAGGAAGTCATATGTATAAAGTGTCTTCTTGGGTGATACATTATAGGTATAAAATACCACATTTTATCTTTTGCATTTTTTTATTTTTAATTAAGAGAAAACAAAAAAATATAGAAAATATGAAAAGAATATTTATAAATCTGTATATATTTTTGGATTTTTAGTAATTAAGAAAATAAAAGGTTAAAATACAAGGGCAAAAAGGTCAAATTGTACAATATACAATAGGGGCCCAAAACCCAAGTTTTGCATACGATCTCCGATTTTAAGGAAATTGGTCTCATTTTGAAGGTATTTGAATGTATACTTCATTAAAAGTGAGTAGGCCTAACTGGGATACTGTATGAGAGAGATATGTACATTTTAAGGCTCCTAGTTTCAAACTTGGACTCTGGTTTTATTGTTCAATTTTACAAGTTAGTATTTTTTGGTTTTTTTCTTCTATTAGTCTTAGTAATATATACACTATAGAGTTTATTTTATTGGATTTGAAGTTAGTACAAAATAGATACAAATATGGTATTTACAAGTGATTTTTACAAGTGAATTTGTCTTATTTAATGCAAATATGAATGCTAAAATGCAGATATTTTTTATGCATGCATGAATGCTAAATATACAATATAAGTGGAAATATGAAGCTAATTACTCGGGAATAAAGCTCTATTTTCAACTTTTATTTTGATGAATAATATACTCATCAATACCCTATACTTAAACCTTGCTCGTCCCCAAGCAACTAAAATGAAATGCAAAAGTGAATTGATTTTGGGTTCTATACAGAGGTCATGAATAAAAGATGAAAATGGAGCTTGACTCAACCTTTGGATTAGTAATGTGGTTGAACCTTATTGGGATATGAATTTAAGACCTAATAGACTTTAAGTTCCTCAAGTCTTCTATTCAAGATGCCTTTGTAGTAAGGTCAGAACAAATCCTTATACGCAAATTTCTGATGACTATGAATTTTACTTGTACTATGTAAGTGAAATATAGCTCTCCACATCAGAAATGGCTAAGAAAAAGCCTCCTCTAACAAGGTAACTCTAATTCCCTGGTCCAGTAACTCTTTCCTCGAGGATTGGGGTATTCCCTTCTAAGTTCAAGTGCAACCGGCTCAAGAAGAGGGGTGGAGAGAAGAATGGACAGTAGCCAACGTAGCTACCTATCCCAGGATGCTTGACCAGTGTAGCCAAGTCATCCAGCTCCAGGCTTCTGGCAAATATACATACTCCTACAGGCATTTTATTTTAAATCAGGCCTATCTACTTTTTTGGAGTTCTCTCTTTTTTTCTTTCTTTTCTTTTTTTTGAACTATATACAAGGGGCAGCATGTACATCAGGAGTTTTTCCTCTTGAGCCAGTAGACTATACCTCTATTGAAGCTTTATTGAAACCCACAGCATCCCGTCCTTAGACGTCAACACCACCAGACTTGGTTGAGATGCACTACCCTCTCTAGAGGAGGACAGTTGTTTCCACCCCTGTGCTACTACAAGCCAAAGGATTATACCTCCTCACCACCCCAACCATGAAGAGCTACGTGCATGGTGCTTGTCCATGTTAGGTAACTGTCTAAAAGAATCATGTATTGGTACGAGATATTCTACTTAGACTAATCAATATGACATGTGAACATAGACTTGCACACTCAAAGAATTAAGTCCCTTGACCTGAGAAATCTTAACTCCAGTTCCTATAAGGTTCCTCTGAAATTAGGTAGATTAAGATCAAATAAAATCCATCCTCAACATCTATTCATAACTTGGTTCGGAACCCACGAACTTTTCACTTTGCGTATGCAAGATATGCAGATGAGATGTAGATGACATGCTATGTAGATAAATGAAGTGAAAGACACAAATTTTTTTGAATGCAAGGATGATATGCATGAGTAAATAAGAAGCCTATTTTTTTGGTTTTTTTGTTTTTTTTTAAAAATTTAGTATACCTCCTATGTTACAACAATTTTACAAGAATTCTATAAGTATTATACAAATTATATAACTATTATTATACGTATTATACAAGTATACATGTATTTTACAATTTTTCTTCAATTTTTACCCACCCGTAACTATTGCATAATATATGCAAAAATGCGTGCAAATACGTGAAAGTACGAGCTATGGGTAAAGTATATATGTAATATATACATGCCCCCCTATACTTAGTGTGTGCTATGTTCTCCGAGCAAGAAAAGAGAGGAAAAAGTCATAGCTCGTGCTAAGCGTAGGAGAGCTATAATAACAAAAATGTATAGAAGTCGTCCCGTCCCCTAATACTTAGACTGTAGCAGCCTAAGTGTAGAAGAAGAACAAAAATGGGGCAGGCGAGGTCAAGAGGGGAAATGGATGAGTATTTACTTGGAGGGCATCAATCCCCCCTATACTTAGGCTTTGGTCAGCCAAAGTATAGGACAGAAGTAAGTGTGAGAATCGATGAGATCTGGAGAATGTACATAGAATGATGAAGAGACTCGGGTCACTCTCCCCCTATACTTAGGATCTGTTCATCCTAAGTATAGCCATAAAATGAAATGATATGGAGCCGGGGCGAGTGATTCAAATAACTGGGGATGGAGGGAAAGAAAAAATATATAAGAGGATTGAGAATATACAAGGATCAAGAAGGTTTGTGATGAACCTTCTTGCGTAAACGAGGAGGTGAGGAATATACAAGTGTGTCGCTGTCAGAATCGTCCTCAGATGAATAGTAGTGAGGTAAAGGGATTGTCCAACGCAGGTCGACACACGACTGCTTGCTTAGATAAGGCTTAAGAACAGCCGAACTGAGCTCACTCATATAAATCACCTCATCCAGACATGATAAGGACTCCTCAGAAAGTTTCTTCCCTGGTATGTTGAAGGAGACTTTCTTAATCGATTTTCTAGAACCTGAATCATTGAGAGGGAGTGGAGAGCGACGCGCCTTGAGGGGTTCGGTAAAACTCCGCGGGGAATCATTTCTCGACTGCCTCTCACTAGATAGCCGACAAGAGGAGGGAGCAGCCATATTTTTTGTGGAGTCAATTTAGTCTTGGTTGTTTCCTTTGAAGGTCCGGTATGTGGTGCGGTGCTGACCATGGGTTCCTCATCAGATGAGTCACCATATAGATTGTAATATTCCTGATGGGTCAGCACATGTCTCAAGAAGGTGCTAGTGATCTCAGTTGGCTTGGCATTATTGGGCTCTTGTGTCGGATCATCAAAATGGTCAAGGCAATCAACAAAGGTCATGTCCGACTCAATGATAGCTTTTGGTCGTGAATCCTCTTTAGAAGCAGTCATGGTGGTGGTTCAAACAGTTGGTGAAGTGGAGGTGTGGGGAGTATCTGAACCAACGGTCGTCCCAACAGTCGGTCTCTCAAGTGTAGAAGAGAGGTGGGACTCGTCTACCTCTTGATGGTAATGACTATCAGTGGATATGCGAGTCACCTTAGAGTAAAGTGTATCAAAGAATGGGTGAGGTTGAAGCACTCCCAATGCTGTAAAATCGATTTCCCGGGTCTCGCAATTTATAATCGTCTTTGCCAAGGCTAAGAATGGCTTCCCGAGAATAATAGGAGACTGGGTAAATTCTCCTCGATGCTTAATGTCAATGACTGTGAAGTCTTCCTAGAGTAGAGCACTTTGGAAAGTTATGATGACTGAAATGGCTCCTCTCGACCGTTTGATAGATCGATCAGCCAGCTGAACGATCTCTCTCGACATTCTGATTGGCCTGAGATTGAGCTTGTCAAACATAGAGGTCGAGAGGATATTTATCGGAGTGTCATTATCGATTCTTGCATGGGTAAAGATAGTGTCTTTGATTTCACACTCAACTCGGGGCAACCGCTGCACTTTGCAACACTTGGTCTTTCTCCCCATCACCAAGGAGGTGGTCATAGACACTATGTGTCTTTCATTCCTTGTTCTCTTATTACCCAACCTCTTGTGCATGATATTACTCTTTAAAGATCTGTTGAGGTCAGAAAAGTGATCTATAGCCTTTATTAAGGGAAGTTTAAAAAGAAATTCCTCATCGAGTGCTTCCCTTAGGGCAGGATCTATTTTTTTAAGTCTTTTTCATTGTCTATTTTTATGAATTTTTTAGATTTTCCATCGTTTTTGGACTTTTTGGGTTTTTCAAATTTTTTTGGTGTTTTTGGTGGATGAATGATCAGACTCTGGATTAGAGGGTAAGTAGTTAGTAGAAGAGGGAGGTTGAATTGACTCTAGTTGTATAGAATGTGTGGGTTCCCTAATGCTCGCTTCCCAAGCTGGCAGGAATTGAGTGGAATATGTCAGTTACATCTCTCAACTTGGCACCAAATGATTCATTTTTCGCGATAAGCTAAGAAATGTCATCCTCCAAGATGTTCTCATGACAAATCATGGGAGAAGTCTATTCAATTGGAGGATACTGCTGAGATATTGGGGTATCATACTCAACATACATAGACTCTGGCATGTACTGCTGGGTCGAGTATGGACCATCTTAATGGTAGATATTTATTGGAGCCTCATATAATGGAGTCAGTGAACGGTGGAATAGCAAGTCTATCTCATGAGTCCAAGCCTTTGAATGAGTAGGCTCTCTGAGTGTGATATGAAGGCTGGTCAATGTAGGCTTGATTATTAGGGCAAATCAAGTCAGGAAGATTTTAAGGTGCATGCCTCTCCATTCGGGTAGTTCGATCGACCAAGTTGTACCTTGAAATCCAGTTAGGATGTGCATGTATGATTCGTTGACTTGTCCCATCATTCATATGAAGAGGAAATGAAGCATGTGGGGGTTGGTAATTATGGCAGTCATTTGTATGAGTAATGGCTTGCTCTTCATTCAATTCTTTGATTCCAACAAGTTCTCAAGAATAAGGACAGTCAGCCCAAGATGAAAGTGGATCTGGATTGTTAGAATATGGAGTAGGCAATAAATACAAAGAAGTGGAGAAGTCAGTCGATGATCTGACTTCATAATCGGGTCGAGGTGGAACCAACCACAGGTACGGGTCTCCCATGGATGGCGAAGGATATATTGAAGAAGGAGAAGGCGAAGATGAATGGTATATGGTCAAGGAGGAATGACCAGAGGTTACAGGTTATGGGAACCAATATCCCGACATCTTGAGGAGGAAAGGATGAATTAAGAAGAATAAGGTAGAAAACGTGTAATTACACAGGATAACACACACGGACAGACACAAAGACAAACGCAAGAGCAAACCCTGAGTTCACACTTAACATGGTGAAGGATGTGAAGCCGGGTCTGATTAATCTGGTTGATTTTAAGTGTAAATTTTCAGGCAAATAGCAAGGATTACGCGGCCTATAGGGAAGTCGGCTCAAAGCCGGTGCATCTCCCATGTTTAACCCGTCACCTAAGATACCAATGACCTTCCTTTTTTCGCTCCTATCACTAGCTGAGAAGTTCGAGAACTTGCCCCCATCTACCTACCGAAGTAGGCAGAGGCTGACAAGGCTTATAACTTCGCCCCGTAGGGTTACTAGCAATTTATCATGGTGCACTGCAATTTCACCCCTATCTACATACTAGAGCAGACGAAGGCTACTTCGTGATGGTAAGTCAAACCCCAAATAGGTCAGCCTGTGATATTTGCTTGGAACAGGGTACGTGATATGGAAGGCGGGGATTTTGGCTCTGCCTTAGGGTGTTCACACACACTATGTACACTCACTCAGCATGAAATTAAGGTCGGGGTTGCTCTCCCGCAAACAAGGGTCAATTTTAGTCAAATTTTTTGGTCCAATTCAATTAGCAGTCCTAATTTTAGAGATTAGTTGTCACTTTAATTAATCCGCACAAGAAATCACGTCTACCGTGCAGTCCCAATTTGTTTATTCAAGTTTACAAAAACCAAGAGAGGGAATAAGAAAAAGCCAATGCGATCGAGAAAACGATGATGAATGCTTGAGTAAGAAGACTTACAATGCCTCCAGCTCTCTACATGCAGGATGCAAAACATAATTGAAATTTTTACACTAAATGAATGCAAGCGCTGAAAAGCCACTCCTATACAGGCAATTCAATTAGCGAGGGAAGAATGAATTTCAATTTGTCTAAGATCTGCGGTCTAAGTGCATCTTTTAATGGTGAAGTGTGGTTCTAGACATTACGAGCACAAACAGTACTAAAAAAGCTCTAAGAGTCGCGAGTGTGGGTCCTATCCTACGTCAATCGACCAAACAACACAAAAACACTTTTTATTATTTAATTTCATGCACAAGAACCCAAACAGGATCCGCTTTAAATATATAATTACAAATATATGAAAATCTCTCATTAAAAGATCTCTTTGGGATCTCAACAGCCGACTCGATCCATGAATCGTCGGCCTCCGATGCACTTCGAGATGCATCGACTTAAAGAAAGTTGTTACAAGTCCATCGGACCCTCGCACAAAAAGATAAAAATTATGTCAGTGAGAGATATACAATAAATAAATAAATAATTGGAGAAAATGGAATAATTAAAAATGGGTTCGGAGGTCAGGCTACCCGAATGAATGGAAACCCAAAACCTAATTTTCTAAAATGATCCTAAGTGCCTCCCCGGCAACGGTGCCATTTGATTGACCCAGATTTTATAACTTCCTGTAATCAACACATACACGCCATGATGTGGTTACTTTCTTTGGAATCTCCTCTCCACTCTCATTCGTAACCATCTAAATTCCCGACTTCTTCGGGACAACATGTAATGGGCTAACCCATTCAGAGTTGGAGAAGGGATAAATAAACCCTACTTCACACCATTTCGTAATATCTTTCTTGACAACATCTCGTAAAATCAGATTTAGTCTGCGATAAAACTCTCTAGAAGGTCTGTTGTCATGATCGAGATAGATTTGATGAGAACACAAAGTAGGATTTATCCCACAGAGATAGGATACAGTCCACCCAATAGCCTTGTAGTTTCTTCAAGAATCTCCATCAGACAAGATTCTTGCTCTTCGGTCAAATATGCGCTAATAATGACCGGAAACTATCGATGTGGACCCACAAGAATGCGTATTTCATGATTGGTGGCAATGTCTTCAGCTCTGTTAAGGTAGAATATGGATCTATTGTAACCTCATTTATATGTGTAATGGGATTTGTGCCGGTGACAGATGTGTCTGCAATATGGCTATCCACCATCTCAATGTGCTCCAGAGTCGGACTATAGAAGATGTCTAATACATCATCAGACTCACTGCTATGCTCATCCTCAGAATGACTAGAGGAAAATAACTCAGCTAAATGAAACTCAAGGAATCGTGTAAACTCTCTGTGTCTGAAATATCTGCAATAAAATCCTCATGTATCTGCTCCATCTGCTCATCATCATCCATATTGAAATATAAAGTACCACTATAAGAACTGCCAACTGTAGTCTTGGACCCATCCTCTGCTAGGAAATCTTGGATCTCTACTCGATACCTCTCAAGTTCATCAAGGCGAACCTCATCCATGTAATCACAGGCGGCTAAAGAACTCAAGATATCTGAACTGGAAGTGGATGCGGCACTGGATGTGTGTGATTCTCTCACCATCTCTATATGTACCTTCTCACCCTAAGCACGAAAAGATACCTTCCCTATATCATAAGCGAAGAGAGCCTTCGTGGTCTCTAAGAAAGGCCTCCCAAGAATGATCAGGGTAAGGTGCAACTGTGTAGGGCAATCCATGTCAAGGACAATAAAGTCCACTGGGAACTACATGTCATCCATGGTCACGATAACGTTCCTCAATATGCCCCTAGGTCTCTTTACAAATCTATTAGCAAACTGAAGGATCAGGCAGGATTATAGAGTACCTAACTCGAGCTTGTCGATTAAACAAGATGGTATCAAATTGATCGAGGAAGCATTATCTAATAGAGTGTGATCAAATGCTGCATGGGCAACCTCGCATCTGACGTAATGTGCTCTTGAATCCTTCTTTTTCTTAGGCAATTTGTTATGTATAGCGCAGGATGTGTCCTTGGTCAAAACATGCTTCTCTGTACGTGATCTCTTTTTCCTACGTGTGGTACATCTATTCTTCAACTGATTCTTGAGCATAGGAAAGTGATCCAAGGCATCGTGAAGCGGGATCTTCAAAAATAGGTGATCTTTCAATATTCGCTCGGTCTGGAGTGACAACATTCTTTTTTGTGTTTTTCTTTTCTTTTCCAAACAAGGCATCGGGGAAATGAACAATCTCAGGAATGACAAAATAAAGATTTTTATTCACATCAGTAGTGGAATCAACATGTACATCGAGAGTTTCATAATTATGTACAAAACTCACTAAAACATGGGGAGAAAAATCTGCATCGAGAGTATATGCATGGTACGGCGTGATATCATCGTCTGACTCACTTGTGTCCATGTCAATTGTCTCTGCATCGCTCCCCTATATCTGATAATCAAACTAGTCATTATGGTGGTCCTCCTCCTCAGCATCATAATGTGTGTGATCAATATCATCATGGATTAGCTCTCGCTCCTCATCATGTTCTCTCTCCTCTACTCTATCAGGTGCTCGTGGTGATCTACTGCTCCTGAGACGAATGAAGTTAGATAAAAAATCATGAACAGCGATCGTACCTGTAGTGGTGGTGTCAACCTGATCTGAATGCCTCCTCTTATTGTTCAGATTCATCTGAGGCTGGGCTGGGAGAGTGGTCTTGGGCACAACTAGACAATGGTTAACCCGCTCCATATCTATCCTATGTGCGGTATGGAGTGTGCTGAACATATCCATGATCTGGTTCAGTGCCATGGCCTGTGAAGACATCTCAGACTATGTGTGGTGACCCTGGCTATCTACTCTCTCCTGCCTAGAAGTGTGTTGCGTGGTGTGTAAGGCTGAGGAGATCTCTGAGGTGTAAAAGAAGATTGTTGTTGTTGCTGGTAATGATGTGTCTGTAAATGTGTAGCAGGATACTGTAAAGAATGTGGTCTCTAATATGCATGCCGGAGAAATTATTGCTGCATGTAAGGCTGACGGTGCTGGAAATGTGGACGTCCATGCTGTGGATGACTATACTGCTGCAGTAGCTGGTGTACGTTATGAGTAGTAAAGTGTATTGAAGACTAAATAGGAGCGTACCATATCCCGTTGATCTCAAAAGTAGCATGAGAATCAACATCAACATCTCTAGAGCTATTGATCTGACTCAAGTCGGCATCGGACGGATCCGCATGCCAATCAAGTTGTGGAGTCTCAGTAGGCTGAACTGGCACGCTCTGAACAAACTATATCTGACGGGTGGGAGGAGCGAGTAAAGATCTCCTAACAGGCTGGGGAGTAAAAGAAGGATGAGTTTGTTGGTATAGAAGCTGCAACTCACTCTCCTTCTTCGTTAAATCACTCAACTGCTGAGGAAGTAATGAGAGCTTCTCTAACTCTTGCAGCGGCTGTAAATCCTGAACTTGCTTCTAAATCACATCGACTAATGTAAGCTTCTCACTAATAAACCCCATGTCAGCTCGTGACTCAGAATCTGAAACATGTGCCACCTTTTGATGTTCTCGATGATGTGGTGGTTGTGGGCCCTTCTAGAATGCCCGAGTAGAATCAATGACACGTGAATTCTCCGCCATCCACTCAAAGATGGACCAAACTGACTCAGCATCCCTATTCAGATAACTGTCACCACATGCAGCGCTCACTAAGCCCTAAACATCTGGTTGGAGTCCTCCAAAATAATTCTACACTAGCACCTTCAAAGGTATCTCATGATGTGGGCATCTCTCTGTCAAATCCTTGAATCTATCCCATGACTCATGGAATTATTCATGCGGTAACATCATAAAATTGGAGATCTGGCTCCTCATCATGTTAGTCCATCCTAGAGGAAAATATTTACGCAGGAATGTGGAGTTTAGATTGCCCCATGTAGAAATCTCCCTCCTTAGGTGACTCAACCAGAAGAGCGCCTTATCTGCTAAGGTGAAAGGGAAGGCCTTGAGGCGAACAACCTTCTGCGTAACTCCTGGATAACTACTCGTACCACAAAACATCTCAAATTGCTGCTAAGGTGAAAGGGAAGGCCTTGAGGCGAACAACCTTCTGCGTAACTCCTGGATAACTAGTCGTACCACAAAACATCTCAAATTGCTGCAAAAAAGGTAAACGTCTCCTCTGTAATGTTACCATAGAACTTGGGAAGCAAAGAAATAAAGGATAGTCTCAGCTCGTATGACCCTTGATTCGGTGGTAACTAAATCCAATGGTGTAGCGTCCTAGCTCCTGGGTCATACTCATCTCGCAAAGTAACGGGAACCACTGTAGGTGGTAATGGGTTCCTCGCTCCTACTCTCAGCGTAGTGATCTCATCTCTAAGCTCATCCTGGACTCGACAATGATCTCTGATCTGTAAGCTCATATGCCGTAACGTGTCTAAAATCCCCGTAGTCATATCTGATGTTGGATCAGGTCTCTCATCTATCCGTCTCTCTTATGTCTGTCTATCCTCAGCAACTATGTCTTCAACTGTTCCCTTCCCTCTAGCCATGATCTTCGAATCCTCTAGGAAGGAAAAAGTCTCATAAGAACTCAATGAAAAATGTATAGGAGAAATAGACGAAACTTGAGGCATGGTTCTGCCTCAACAACAAGGCTGTGAGGCAAGGGAATCTAGGTTTGACTCCTCTCGTGACTAGGTGGAATCAACTCGAGAAGAGGGTCATCTCAAGACTGTGAAGACATATGATTGACGGTGGATCATTGAAATCTCACGGAGTTTAAGCACAAAATCCGTCTGGTCATCATCTTCAATGTCAAATGAATACGGTAGAGAGCACGATATCAAGTAAAAAACACAAGTGTGAAGGCATATAAGACGTGGTATAACGCACACCTCTCATGCAAACACAATACAACCCCATGTTCACCAACTACACGCAGTGAAGACCAATGGATCGATCTTTTATCTTTTCAATTTTATTTTTGGTGATCAATCAATTAAGCCGTCAGTGCACAACAACCTAAACAAGACTACTTCTTTTAAAATCTGAGGCAAGTGCTTGAAGCAAGTAACAGGAACTGAAGAGTGAGTCCAAGCTCTTAGGGCACAAGTCCATGGATTTGGGATCTATTCCTTAAGTGTACGTGCCTCACTCTGTCTGGAGTGTACCTGCAAACAATGAGGGATTTTCTCTCCCAATACAAGTTAAGACCAGGTATTTTTAATTTTTTTATCAAGTTTTTAGAAGAAAGATAACTTTTTTTATTTTTATGGTTTTCATTTTTTTGGATATTTTCAACAATATCTAGCAGGAGGTTGGTTCTTTTTAACTTTTCGAAATGTGTCTCACAAAGGGAGAATCATGGAATGCAGCTGAAAACGATGATGCATGCTAAGATAGAGATCATACCTGATGTCAGCAGTCTACATGCAAGTGATCCGTGCAGAATTTGTAAACCTATAGGCTAATGCATGAAAAGTCAAGAAAAACCGAGTCCTAATCAACAGTTCTAGTGTAAGAATGAATTATTTCTCAAATCAGTGATTTATGCCAAAGTGTGGATTAGGGAGGTAGGTTTTACTTTAGTCGTCTAATTAATCAGTCATGCAAACCTAAGGCTCCACGAAATCGCGTGAAACAAAAAAAATCAATGAAAACCAAAACCCGCGGTGAGGTCCCCCATGTGCACCGGCACCTGGTGAAATAGACCCCGAAGAAAGTTTGGAGTCTAGTTTACAATTCAGGATGTCCTTAGTGGACCACTTCTACAAAAGTTCGAAAAGTGCAGAAGCTCTTCCTCTCCTAAAAAAATACACAAACTCGCTCTGCCCTCTGCAACCGACTCGTAAAGAAGGAATCGATCTCTACACTTTCAACTGATTCGGATTTCTAAGCAGTCGGCTGATCGTGCAGGCCATGTAAAACTTGTTAGCAGCTCAAGATACGAACCAAGAGAAGACTCGGAAAAATCGTAAAAACTGGAGAAAAATTGCGAGAAATAAGAAGAAAGAAAAAAATCACAAAATAGGATAAAAACTGAAATATAGCTAATGCCTCCCCCACAACGGCGCCATTTTTATAACACGGACCTGCCTGCAGTTAAGAAAGGTGCCAGTGTAGAAAACCGCAAAGAAAGATTTACGTGTATCAAACAAAGAAATCGATAAAATAGGAAAGAGAGAAGGAGAATTGAATAAAATATCTTCTCTCCTATTTTACCTTAAGCTATTTATTTTACCAGGTAAGTGTGCCTAGGTCGAACTCAAGGATGTAGAATAAAAATGTTTCGATTGTTTAAAGGAAAGGGAATTTTTGTGATTTTTTACTTCTTCTCTAAGGAAATGAGAAAGCGAGAAATCTTTTTTTATCGGTTTTTTATTTAGAAATTTTTATTTGATTTTATATTTTTTAAATTTTTATTTATTTTCCAAAGCGGTATTTTTCATACGATTTACCTACAATAAGGTATGTGGAAAATATGTAAAATATAAGTGATACTATAGAGTAGGTAGGTCGCTCGAGCAACAGGCTCGAAAAGCACTCGAAACAAACTCGAGACGGAGTTGAATTACGAAGAATAAAATATCAATGAAATCATGATAAAATTCTTTAAAAATTGAATCGAGATAAATCTAGGGCAGTTGGATAGCTACCCCAAGAAAATCGTCTCGTAATAGTGTCCAAAATAAGTCTAAAACTATCCTACAGTCCAGGGGTATAAAAGAAAGAAAAATATAAAGAGTTCTGCAGTTCAATCCTTGCTCAGAGACCAAAATGTAAAGAAAATAAAAGGTTATTACATTTAGGTTCCTGTGTAGGGACCTAAATGTAATATCAGGAAACTTTTGGAGTGCTTCTGTAAATCTGGAAGTAGGCCGGGTTTATGTTGTAATTTCTCCACCGGTTCGCAGTCATCGGCCTGGATTAGAAGATGGCGCGTAATCTGGGCCACTCGTTATGGTGCCACGTGCAGAAGCCCGTAGCATCTGGCAATCTTGTTGTTCTTCAATTCTAGCGTGCAGCTGGCGGTGATGCTCTCTTCTGCGAATTCTTCCTGGCGGTCGACGAAGTTATTTGGCCTCCTACAGAGCAAGAGGGGTGACATCTTCACCCCTCGAGCTCGCTTGCGGGTGAATCGACTCTGAAGGTGGCTGAAGGTTGTTGTAATCTGCCGATGAAGATGGCTGGTCTGACTATCCTAGAGTCCGATAAGGATGGTGATGTTTGATCTTATATTTGGATTTCCAAGCTCCAGTTGAAGTTGTTGTTGCTTCAGATAACATATGGACCTGCAAACAATGATTTTTGTGCTCGATTCATGCAAGAATCAACCAAGAAGGTTAGATTTACAAGTTAAAGAATGTTTCAAGAATTATTGCAAACAATGAAATGGGAAAGAAGGGAGATGTTCTTGGGATTGATTCGATTTGGTTTGAAGGGTTGAAATTCGATATGCGTTTAATGACAATGATCAATGATCCTAATTATGTGCTTAACTTGGCTAATCATGGCACATGATTCGAGAATTAAAATGTGAAAGGTGGATGAATTAGCTGGGAAGTGCAGGGTGTAAGACCTCTATTGGTCGTCGCTCGACAGTCGGTGGCCGGAGCTTTGCGCGCATGGTGCGGCGTTGCAAGTCCAATCTTGGACCTGGAACGTCTCCCCAATCTCCACTCTTCCACGCGGGATGGCTCATGGGTGCAGTCACCACTGGAGTTGGCCGGAACAAAGCGAGGAAGGAGGAGGGTTAGCCTGGTAGTTCTTGAGTTCAAGGTGGGTTGGAGAAGTTAGTTGGCTCGCGCCAACTTTAGGGGCTTTTAAAGGTGAAATGGAAGGACGTTTGGATAGATCTAAGGGTAAGTGTGTGTCAGGGTTGTTAGGGGGAGAAGATGGAGGGGTAGGATCAAATGAAGGGGTTAGAAATGGCACGGGATAAACCAGTGAAGAACAAGCGTTGGAACAGAACTCCAACTGCTAAGTTCTTGAAGAAGAAGAACCAGGTGCTGACACGTGTCAGCACCTGGTTGGCCAGATGTTAAATTTAATATAAATTAAGTAATAAATAGTAAATGATATTATTTTAAATAGGTATAAAAACAAAAGGTCTAGATAATTAAATTATCTAAATTATGGTATAATTAATTTTTATAAATACCAAATATTGTAAAAAAATATAAATATTATATTAATAAATAGGTATAAATAATACTTAATAAATAGGTTTGGATTCTTAATTCAATAAATAAATAATTACATATTAAATTTTATATTTTCTTAATTATTAGAATAATAAATAAAAATCTATGTGAATTCTTGTGGATTTTAAAAAATCAGTTTAGATTTATTAATAAATACGTTTATAAGTTATGTAGTTTAATTTCATCTATAAATTAGGGCTTGAATTTAAATAAATAATAAATAAGCTCCAAAATTTCTGAAATAAATCATGGTTAAAGTACAAGATCACAAAAATAATTAAAAGTTATAAAATTAATAAAATTATAAATAATTTGTTATAAATAAAATAAATAGCCCGGAAACCCCATTGTCATTAGGTTCCAAAACTGACATTTTGCAAACAAACTCCGATTTTAATGAAATCACCTCCATTAATTAGATAATATTATTTTATGAATTTTAAAGGTGAGTAGAGTGAAATTGAAGTTCGTATGAGAAAGTTATGATGTTTGGGAATTTAGAATTTGACAATTTAAATGATGGAATTCTTGGCATAAATACATGATAATATATTTAGCTTATTTTTAATTTTTTGTATACATTTTTAGAAATAATCAGGAAAAGATTTTGGTGAAAATGATGCTAATATGAATTAAATAAAAATCAAGGAAGATTTGATATTGATTTGATATATAATGGAGAATGTGTGGAGTGTATCTTTAACTATTTTTATGATTTTCTTTTCTTTCTCCCCCTACTTGTTTGTTTGTTGAGCAATCCATGCTGACTTGGTCTCGGAGATTAGGTTGTATAAATATATTTTGCAGCTATATTTATATTTTCTAAGTCAT
Source organism: Ottelia alismoides (assembly GCA_037367405.1). Taxonomy (NCBI): domain Eukaryota; kingdom Viridiplantae; phylum Streptophyta; class Magnoliopsida; order Alismatales; family Hydrocharitaceae; genus Ottelia; species Ottelia alismoides. Next base: position 405,414 of record JAZKJV010002332.1, read on the forward strand.
ATTGTACTTATATACATATTTACAATCTGCCTTCTATTCTTTTCTTTATTTTTTATTCTTTTATTTATTTACATGTTTTTAATGCATAAAAGTGCATTCTTATTCATGAATGTGTTTTTGATAAAATATGGAAATTAATGGATATTTACATTTATTTGTTAAGGTTTTTAAGACAAAATGCGACAGAACTGTTAATGAATCATGGATTCATCAATACTCAAAAGAGACACATCCCAGTGTGCTCCCAGAAAAACAAGTGTAGGCGACATTGAATTCTCTTGACAGACACACTGATCAACAAAATAAATATACTTGTGTTGAGTAATAAGGCACTCGAGGGACCTCTTGTTCCAGTTTGAGGGAGAGAAAAATAGACACAATCCTATGGCCTCCATCATTTGGCAGTTCTTCTATACTTTCAAGTCTGACGAACTAATGAGATCGTTGAATGAAGCAAGGATAGACTTATTCCCCAGTGTTGAGGATTAGGTCTAGAGGAGAGTCTCCCGAACTGGAACTTTGGGTGATGTCTTGACTCGACTCTCATGATTGCAGTACACTAAATTTCATACCCTTATATTTTGTGTACAAATAGAGTGTCTGATAATTATAGAAGTTGGATTCCATTTGACTAGAGCATGGTTGAGCACAGAATTTTTGGATCATTTAAATTAATGGTTTTTGAAGAATTGATCCTTGAAATTTTCACATGCACAATCAGGAATTAATCCGACTCCTTCATTCTTTATATGCTCGAGGACGAGCATAATTTAAATATAGTGTATGATGAATCTCAGATTCACCATCCTAAAATCACATTATTAATCTCCTTTCTTAAACATTTCAATAAAAATCAGTAATAATTCATTAATCTTTACGTGTATTATATTGTATAAATTCTGTGTATAATTATCCTATGAATACAAATAAAAGCTAACTCTAATATTATTGCTTTTAATTACTAACTATTTTCTTTAATTTTATATTTTTTTAAAAACCCCTAAAAATTAGAATAAATATTGTATATATATATATATTGGCCTTTAAAAGAAAATAAAAAAAATCTCAAAACCTAAAGCAGTGTTTTTAACCCATAAAAAATGCCCCCAAAAATACACTTTTGTACAGATGACCTCTTTTGACATTATGTCCAACATGAAAATTGTAGATCTCATTATAATATACAACTTTCATGTTTTGACTTTTTCCTATTTTTGCCTCTAACTATTTCATTTAGATGTATCTTCATTTTTGTATTTTCTGAGTTTTCTAATTGCCATGTACTGCTTTCTAGGCTGCCCATGTGGCTGCAGCCTCTCTCGACACCCGGCCCCCACTTATGGCCATTGGATCACTTTCCCCAAACTCCATCGCAACTGTCCTTCGCCTTCACTCACAACCATCAGATCTGATCCCATATCAGATCTTATCCGCTCCCTTTCGCCCTCGTCCTTACTGCAAGATCTGCTCCCATCCAAAGGTAGAGCAACATCCACATCACCTAGTCAACCTCAACCCTCTAATCTTCACTTCTTCTCCATCCTAGCCGTTAACCCTCACTCGGCTTCTAGCCACTGGATGAGATCCTAAGATCTGATCCACGCCCTCCACCTGCTCCCTTATCTTGGTTGTTGGATCACGAGATCCAACGGCTACGACCTCTTCTACCACCTCAGCTGCCTCTCCCTTCTCAACCATTACACCTCGAAGCCAACTTCCCCCCTTCCTATTCTTGCCATCCACTCCGAACTCCTTTCCATAACCTAATGCCTCCCCAAAGTAGGTCCAAGATCTGCCATCCTCACATAGCCATCCAAGCACCCCACCATCACTCTTGTTCTTCACTTCATCCATTCGAAAACGTCCCACCAACACGTAATTATCGACCACTTCCACCTACAAATAACCAACCTCCGCCTCGTTCTACCCCTATCCACCACTCAACGGGGTTGCGACCTAGCTTCCTTCGTCTTTCGGTGATAAAGAATGGTGGTGTTGAGGCGAAGACAACCCTAGTTCCCAAGTGAGATCCATGACAGAATGCCATGTAAGCACCAACTCCAGGGCGGATGCACGAGCTCCGGGGACTGCTGACCTCATTGGGCGACGACCCCGAGCTTCGAATAAATATAAGCCCAAGCCAATTCCTCCATTTCAGATCTCCCGGTAACCTTCTACTTCCCTGTCTTGAATTTTCTCCTTTTCACTCAGATGCACGTAGATATCAATACCCCCACATAACCATCCTCTTAGATCCACCACCCATCATGACAAGACGAAGGAAGATTCGAGCCTCCACCTCGATTAGGCTCCTGCCTCACCCCCACTTCTCCCTCGCGTACTTCACGAACATGCTTTGGCAACGACTAATGATTGCATATGTTCAATGGTCAAAGCTTCACAACCATCGTCGATCTCTAGCTCTACCATCAATGAAGAGACGTCGACTACATATACAAATAACATCCATGCTCCTCCTCTGATCAGCCTCCTTCGCCATACTATCACAATGGACCAACGAGCATTACGGAGCACAGGGGACGTCGACGGAGCTCTGGCTAGGTCGTCGGAGTTCCAATTACGCCTCCACTCCTCCAGCTAGGGTAAAAGCACATGAGTCATTAGATGGCACCTCTCGATGGCCATCCAACGGTTCCGGTGTTGCGACATCACATCACCGAAGGTTGCGGTTCAGAACTTCTGAGCCATTGACTAAACCAAGAGACGAACCATCTGAGGTATGCCACGTAGCTGTCGACGTTGCACCTCGTCGGAGCCTAGCTGCTCACGTGCCCTGCACGTGAGGGGGCTGGGTTATATTCAAATCTACCCTCAGACCTTTCCGGAATTACAAGAATGTGCCAGACGTGTGCCTCACGTGCGTGCCTGGGATAATCTGCAACAGGGCCCCATTGAGTTTTATTAATTGTAGAATGGTCCCCGCACTTCAGGAAAATTTGTAGAAGGGTCCCTTCGGATTTTTGTATTTGTAAATGGGACCCTCCGGGAACCTAATTGCAATATTTATCTTTCTTTTTCTCGCATTTTTATTACAGTTATGTCGTTCCACTATTTTGTTCATATCTTGAGCATTTTAACTCTAAATCACATGACTTCAGTTTCATTGTGTTGCTAATTTTATCTGCATCATATGGCATAAAGAATTTCATGTTTTGACATTGAATTAAAGAGGCTACATTTTTATGTACTCTAGGTCTCTTACTTTTTATGTTGAATGCCATTAATTATCATTGTTGCCTAATTTGAAACTAATCCTTATTCCATTGCTCAACAATTTGCTAATTCAAGGCGTATTTGTACATATTGTTTTGCATACTTTTTTACATCACATTAGTTGAGTACATTTCATCCATTCATCATCTTATAATTGCATTGAAAAATAAAATAAAAATTGCATCTCTTACATGCATCATTTTCCTTTATTTTTCTTTGCATTATTTTATCTGCATTTCACATCACATTTGCATGAAGACCTAAAATGGAATATAATCACATTAATTAATCGATAAAATTTTATAAATGGATGAAGAGGCTCGTGTCCCTGAGTTTGACCTTGGTATACTCCCCAAGTAAAATAATTTCCCTATATTCGAAGATGCGGTCTTTGTTGTATTAAATTTGCCTCCTATACTACGGCAGTTCCACATTATTAAAGAGGTAAATTTGACATTCATCATGTATCATGTGCCTGGGAAATTTGTAGTGCTTGGGACTAGAGTTTCAAGAATTACATTTAGGTCTAGTGCATGGAAAGCGCATGTCGCTTGAAGAAATTACAGATCAACACCACGTAATTATTATATTTACATTTATACCCTCGTGTTGGACATGCGAGCCCAAGGAGAGCCATTATGCAATAAATGTTTTTGAAAATATCATTCCCTGATCTGAAATGAAGACTAATCAATTTGCATTATATGTCTCGTAGTATAATTAGGGTTATATACCATGGCCATCTTAACAATCATACAGTTGTTGATTCAATTATTGAATAATAGAGGATAGTGGTTGGATGAATATCTAAAGAGTTAGATTAAGGACACATCAAGCACCGTCAAATGCTTGTTAAGAGAGAATCATCATCCAGAGAAGGAGATGGGAATCCTTTCTTTAAAGGTTGATATCTAACCGACCTCTTGATGCAAGTCCTTTGTATAGGAATAGAGATTCAGATGTGTTAAAAAGTTAGGTCAAAGAGTTAACGTAACACGATTGAGATAACCAAAGACCTATGTAAATATTTGTCACTATAAAAGTACACATCCTCTGACCGGAGGCAGATGTGCTACTATATGTCTGAATATGTACATTTGGCAAAGCAATAGGTTGATGGACAAATCAAGGTCTGTGCCTCACTCATGAAGAAGACATCGAATTTCGTGTGATGGGATCAATATATTTGTCGCGTGGATCATCAACATGGATTGGTAGGAGCATGCGTTTCATCAACGCACTCGCAAGTGTCTCCTCTATAGGATCAAACTTGAGAGAGGAGATCTCATCATTTAGAGAATCGATCGCAACCACACTTCAAGAGGAAATCCTAATACCTGTTTGTTATTTCGATGAAACGATCTGAGAAGCATTTTTCGGATCATGCGGATTCATTGTTTATTTTTTTTAAATTCCGCTGCCCAGAGCAACTAGTTTGATTGGTCGCTCTGAACGCATGTGATGCGAGTCTCACACTTCCATGATGCACTTAAGGCTTTTTTCCATATCCTTCAAGTGGTGTTAGAGCCAGGATGGAGGTTATGGATACGATCCATAAAACTTGGACGACAACGACACTATCGGGTTTGTGAAATTTTGTCGCATTTTTTTCACGTTGCTCTGTATTGTGTGATTTTTCCGCAATGTTTAAATTGTTTAAACTAGAAATTATCACTTGCATAATGTCTCCCATTAAATAAGGAAACTATGGGACTTGAGTTTGCGTTATTTGGAATCTGATGCTCAAGTTATGATCTTTTTAATGAAAATTTGTCCACATTTCAGGGATGGAGAATCTTGACGTAATTAAAGAGTTAATTGCATTTTTGAAATGCCTAGAAATGCATGTAAATAACTTGGGTTTTGTTGTAAATCAAACTAGCAACTATGGAAACTTATTTTCTTGATTTGGATTTAAATTTATTGAGATGTGTTAATTTTAGTAAGTGAGGGTGACTGTTGAAAATTACTTTCCTAATCAATAACCTTGTGATTGTCATTTAATCAATTAGTGAATTTAATGGATAATTTCCTAAGATAATTATCGATAAATATTTGTGAAATATTTGATGATTATATTTTCCTTAAATGGCATTGACATTACCAAATATAATAAGGTAATTGATATTGATCACAAATTAGTTACAACTGTTCTAATAAACAAAGTTGCTTTTAATTAGATTAGGAATTTGATTAGCAAATTTAATTATAATATTATTAAAAGGGTTTTGATGAATATTATATGTGGTATAACTTCGGTTCAAAGACCGATTATCATCTCAAATGCAAAATGATCAATTCACATTATCCTGACGTGAGGTAGATATGGTGTCTAGTCAGGGAGCATTGGGGAACCAGGTTGCTCCGCGAGCGGTCTGTCCCACTCCTATCGGTACTGGCCATGACAACGGATAAGGAAAGGGTAATGCTTGAAGCGATCATGATATATTTTTCTAAATATTAAAAATTTGAATAATACATATTTTGAGATTATACCATCCTCTAAGTAACAATTTATTAAAAATTATTTGTTGGTTTATTGATTGGATTGATAATTGATTTAATATGATTAAATTAATTAGATCTAATTAAAATTAAACTCTTTATTATGAATAGAGTAGTATTTCCCTTTAAAGAATTGATTATGTGAATATGATTCAGAATAATTAATTAGATTTTTAACAAGATATGGAGGATCTCATAAAAGACATACACGATCTCCCATCAAGGAGAAGGGCTCCGTCACCAGGAATTGTAGGTAGGAGACGTCTGTCTGATGTGATAGCTCTTGCATACGAGCACATCTAGATCTGGATCTTTTCTTCTCAAAATAATAAGGTCGTATGCGTAGTGACCCCATTATAGAGTCCTCATATTATTGGGGTGATATTGGATTGCACGTAGCTAGTTCTACTTATGTTGATGGTTGGTTCAATTAACGATGGGTCGACATTAACTTAGGGGTGGTGGGCTCGGGTGTTAAAGGCCAAATTGGGAATGCAAGTTGGACTTGCTATGCGGAATGTGTTCCTGCTTCTTTATCCGAGTTGCAAGTTCTCATATTATTGGGATGTAACAAAGATCAGAAAGGAGATCCTTGATCTTTCTTGAGATACAACGGTAAGTATATCTCTTACATTGAATGTGATTATGGGAATGAGCTTTCAATATTGACAAGGCAAGACAACTTTTATAAAAAATTTACTATATCAAAGTAATATATATATTTATTTAGGAAAATTTCTTATTTTAGATAATCCTCATTAAACCCACTCCATACTGTACTCAATAATAACCAGTAAAATATCATGGATTGGATCAATAATAAAGATAGTGTATTTGCAGCTGGACACATAATGTACGTGGTTACAATGTGCAAGTTTCCTCGTAACATTGAAGAATGACATTTAAATAGACAATAGGACAACATCCTTGGGTTTTGTGTCTTTATAGTCTTGATCACTCATCGAGTGTGCTTTGTAAGTATCATGTCGATGATGATCGTAATTATCAAATAATCCTAATAAAATATGAGAAGATGTTCTGGCATACAGATGTGCTCTCAACATTTAATAATGAATTACATGATTCACTACATTATGCATAATGGTGCCTCAATAAGAGTAGATGTACTTAAAATGTTTGAGTACCTACCTGAATCAATGTCTTTTAGAATTACGATGGATGTAGATACGATGAGTGTCGTCATCTTTTTATACTCAAGTCATTCATGAAGCTTCAAAATATTCATATTGTATGAAATAAATGAATCATGTATAAATGGTTAAATATTCTTATATTGAATTCTTCTGAGTTGAACATAAGAGACCCTTAGTCTTAAACAATGATTTCTTATAGATAAAGGGATCGTAGTGGAAGCATGGGTCTGACCCATGTAAGAAGGAAAGTCAAAGAGTTAACTATATTTATGTGACTTCCAAATGACATCCAAAGAGTTGGATCAATGCCAATACTGCAACAAGTTGATGTGTTGATAGTATGACTATCAACTCTATCTTGTATCCTTAGAGAAGGGCTCGGATAGTGCATTGGAATAATATACATCTGCAAAACATCACTGAAATTGACTTACTTGTTAGATACGATCAAAGTCTAATAATTGTGTATCATTCTTCTAATGACATTTGTAATTAGTTTCATATGTTTTAGAAGACTAGAAATTTTGATCTTATGGTTTAATAGTCATCGACATGGATATTGATGCAATTGTTGAAACAATCTCTATTGGATTAACAAACTTCAAGTTTTTGATGGAGAGTCGTTAGTCTTGGAGAATGTCTCTATGGAATCGATACTAGAATACATTCATTGTTTATTTCTAAATGTTGGGAATAAACATAAATTCTAGGATAGAACTATCATAAAGAGTTGTGATGGATATATTTCAGATAGTAATCTTACATCTAGAGGACTCTACTTAATTAGAAAATTAATGAATGGGTCATTAACATTTCTAATAGTGAAAACTAAACCTTATGAGATCAATAGGAGTATGAAGATCATATGAAAATGATCAGCCATAGTGACTTGGACATATGTTTGTTGATGAGATCAATAGACTAGTAAGAGATAAAACTTTAAAATATCTTAAATTTAAAATCTTGCATACCTGTGAATATTGTATTCAAAGTTAAAAATGTCCAATGCACCATTTTCTAGGAATGGTGTTAGATGTCAAGGTATTCAAGATCTCATACAAAGAGATGTTTGTGGATTATCTATATCACAATAAATATGTGATGTCATTCGATGATTATTTGTGATATTAAATTTCTTCCCTTCACCTTAGAAATCTTTGAAATGTTTAAAGATTTCACAATTTTGGTTTAGGACCAAAGTTTAAAGGAAGATGAAATAAATTTGATCTAACCAAGGTAGCAAGTAACTATTAGATGAATTCAAGGAATACCTTATGGAGATAAGAATATCATTCCTATCTCACTCCTCATGATACACCTAAACTCAATAGAGTTTATGGAGATACAATTGGATCACATGTCACATGATTTGATCAATGATTAATATTAGCATAATTATCACTTAGTATGCAGGTATGTATATGTAGTAAAGACTACAACATATATCATTGTTAAGATTCCATGCGGATCTAAACCTGAATACCCTTATAAGCTATGGTTTAGAACCTAGCCTAGTGTTGCACACTTGAGGATTTAGGGTTGCGTGGTCCATGACCATGTCATGGATGCATGTAAGCTGGAATCTAACATAGTTGAGTCCTACTTTATTAGGAAATTAAAGGGTGGTATTGAATACCTACTTAATGACCTTTGGTTCTTAAAAGATTTCATCTCTATGTACATGATTCTCAGAGGTTGAGACTCTTGAGAATCAAGATGAAAATGATGTGAAAGAAGTCAATGAATCTTGAGAAGACAAAGAGGATCCTGAAATCGAAAACTAAAAGGACAATTAAAGATGAAACACCCGTACCTCTTCAAATAAGTTTTTAGAATGTAATCCTTGTTTCATTTAAGTCTGACAATTATCTGACATCATATGATGAAGATTATGATGATCATTGCATGGAAAGGTGGATGTTAGCAATAAAGTCTAAAGTAGACTTCATATACTAGTGTTGTATATGGACCCTCGAGGATCCACCTATATGGGTAAGACTCGTTGAGGTGTAAATGGATCTTCAAGAGAAAGAGAGAAAATTATTAGAAGGCAGAGACCTTCAAAGTACGGCTCGTAGCTATGAGCTACACAACGAAGAGAAGACATCGCTTTTGATGAGACTTGCTCTCTTGTGACCATGCTTAGACCCATCAGAATATTTTCTAACTATAGCTACACAACATGATTATGCCATCTTGACGATGGAAGTCAAGATTGTTTTCTTCTATGAATTCCTCACCGAGGATATTCACATAAAGTAGCCCCAGGAATTCATGGTTGAGGAAGGTAGGGTGTGCAAGAAACTCCATTTATGGATACAAATAATTTTCTTGTAGTAACATTATATTTGATGAAACTACAAATGTTATGATTTCAAATAGAATCATGATGAAGCATGTGAATGCTGCTGGGAGTACCATTGTGTTCGTCATGCTAAATGTAGATAAAATTTCCTAATCATTTGGAATGATATAAGGATGATAATAAGTGTTTTATAATCTAGTTCTAACATACCTTGAGATATGATCTAAAGAATACCTATTGGATCCTAGTTCTGAAGATGTTCAGAAAAAAAGAAAAGAGGGTATTTGGACCGTCATATTAAGTGATACACCTTGGACATGTTCCATTCTTAAAAAAACCCTAGGAAGGCTTCCTATCCTTAAGATATGGTACTAACCTATCTGAAGGGATAATATCTCAAGGAGTTGAGGAAGTGAATGCTAAAACCGCTTGCCCTTGTGCATTAGTTATGAGAAGCTAAGTGTATGCTAGATGTTTACGAAAGCCATATGTCTACCACGCAGTGGTAGTAGTAAACTGGTACTAATCTAACTATGGAAATAAAACACTTGATTGAAGTGACAACAATATCTTCAAAGATTATAAGACTTTAGATATAGTGATCTCAAAGTCTTATCTTCAAGAACCTAAGACTTTATAGATCGTTATCTAAAATATCTTAACTGTAGATATCTTAGGAGATAGAGATCTCTAGGAATAAATGTATTCTGATAATGATAATAGAAATTAAATACCTATTATAACAATTATTGAGTTGTAGTATAAGAGACACTATAACTACCTCAAAATTGAGAACCGGTTGCATAATATGCAACATTCCCATTGGAGGTGAGCATTGTTACTAGGGGATATGTAAGTGCAGTAAAACAAATTAGCGTAATCTCTTAGGAACAGAGTGACTGATCAGCTTACCTACTTTTTTTGAAATAACTTATGATTGTTACATGAGTGTGGGTTTAAAGATTAGCCTATTAATGGCTCTTTGGGCTAGGGGGAGATTGTTGGACATGCGAGCCCGTGACGAGCCATTATGCAATAAATGTTATTTCAAATATCATTCCCTGATCTGAAATGAAGAATAATTAATTTATATAATAGGTCCCTTAATACAATTACATTGTGTACCATGGCCATCTTAATGATCATACAGTTGTTGACTCAATTGCTGAATCACAAAGGTTGGTGCTTGCACGACTATCTAAAGAGTTAGATTGAGGAATCATCAAGCACCATCAAATGATTGTTAAGAGTTTATCACCCACTTGAGAAGGAGATGGCAATCCATTCTCTAAAGCATGATATCTAACCGACCTCTTGATGCATGTCCTCTGCATAGGGATAAAGATTCGGAGGTGTTATATAAGTTAGGTCAAAGAGTTGAATTAACGAGATCAAGATAACGGAAGACAATGTCGTATGCTGTCAGGATATAGGCACGCATCCTCTGACCGAAGACAGATGTGTTACTATAAGTCTGAATATGTAAATTTGGCAGACCATTGTATTGATCGCCTAATCAAGGTCTCTAGATTGTCAAACTGGTGTGCATGCAAGGGCATATGAGTAATACCATCTCTCAAAGCTATCATATAGGTTCATTTCCTGAACCAGAAGACATGAGCTCACTCATGTGATATTGGGATCAAATTTCGTGCACGGTCTTCTCTCTTTGGAAGCTTGATTGAATTTGTAGGTTTGATATATACTTTTGTAAAGTGTATGATCAACACCTAGGTATGATATAAGATTTTGGAAAGTATATGATCCATACCAACTCCCAATGATCAAATGAGAAAGTTAATGATGAAACCCAGAAGGAGACGTTCTAAAAGAGATCTAAAACATCGGGTTTAATCTAGGTCCTCCAGTATGTAGGATGTAAAGATATTAATAAAATACGAGGGCGATGTGATCATAAACGATTGTATAACCATGATGCTTCCATTTTGAGGGAGTCATGAAACTGGTATGGATACTAGTCACTCCTCTCAATAGAGAAGTGATCTATTCTTTGTCCAAGTGTTGGACAGTGATCTGAGTGTGATTCAGATGCAATAAAAAGACTATATTTACGGTTTTGATTTAATCAAATATCTATGGGAGGCCCGTAAGATTTGGATTTTAGATTTGACTTCAATATCCAATTCACTTTACATGGAACGTACAATTGCCATGTCCTTATTTCTAGGAATCCGCAGAGAAAGCGCATTATCCTACAATGAGTTCAAGGATAATTTTACTGTTGAAATATGCATCCGGGCATTTAGAAAATTAATAATTAAATGTGATTTAATTACTATGAATAATATCAATTTGATTCATATTATAAGGAGAGTTATCTGAGATAACTAAATGTGATATATTTATCAAATATGTGAATGATGTGAATGTGATTCATATAATTTGGCCACATGAGAATGGAGACCCAAGATGATTAAATGTGATTTAGTTATCTTGGATATGAATAATGTGGATAGTACTATCCATAGTAATCACTTATATGTATATATATTATAAATGTGATTTATAATATATTAGATTGAGTCTATTGCAATTTTTTATTGATTAATTATTTATGTGAATTGGAATAACATTGGATAATTAATTGAAAATATAATTTACATTTTATTTTGGGTTGTGAATGTGATTCAAACTCTCCAACAACATGATTGCAATGTTCACAAAATAAATTGGATTTATTTTTGTGAAATAATTTGCAACAAAAGTTGTTGCAAATATTTGGAGAAATTCATGGAATTGTAGAATCCAAGTATTAGTAAAAGAGGGGTCCCTTCTTATTAAGGATAGGGGACGGTCGCCAACTCCTATTAGGACTTGAGGCCGTATACCCCCTTATGGAAGGAGGCTAGCCTACTTCCTATTTCTCTAAGGTAGATTGATTTAACTAAAATTAAATTATATTGATTATTGTTCAATATAATAAATTTAACTAAATTAATTGTTGTTGTGTTTTTACAAAAAAATCATGGCCATTTAAAGAAATACAAATCAATCTCATCGAATTATTTTGTTTGTCCATGGATTGAGATCCATGGACTCCCAAAATACTATATAAGAAGAGGCACCCTTGCTCTTCAAGTTACAACAATAAGAGACAAATCATATGCTCTCTGTCTGTCATTCTCTATACGTCCTCTCTCTCCTTCTCTCTCAAATTGTGGTTGTCCATATGTTGACCTAGAGAAGAACACCGTCGTTGTTGCTATGCCATCTTGTTGTCGCTTGGGATGCTCTTGGATCTCCGCTCCTCCGATACGCCTCGCTCACGAAGAAGACATCAGATCTCATGTGAAGAGATCATAAGATTCACTGCTTGGATCATCAACATGGATTGCGAGGAGCATCGTTTCATCAATGGGCTCGCAAGCGTCTTCTACGTAAGATTGGACTTGAGATAGCATGTATCTTTGCTTAGAGACTGGATCACATCCACGCTTCAAGAGGTAAACACAATACTTGTTTTTGGTTTAGATGAAACAATCTGAGAAGTGTTCTTGGATGACGGATAAAAACTTTAAAATTTGTTGCCTCGAGCAAGTTGTACAACTAGTCACTCCCGATCACATACTATGTGATTCTCATGCCTTCGTGATATGCTTAAGGTTTTTTTCCATATCCTTCATGAGGCATTAGAGCTAGGTTGGAGGTTTTAGATACGATCTATAAACCTAGGACGACAATGTCACTAAAGGGATTATGAAATTTTATCGTATTTTGTTTAAGCAGCCATGTTTTGTGTGATTTTTCCACCCTTTTTAAATTCTTTAAACTCTAAATTATCACTTGTATAATGTTCCCCATGAAATAAGGAAACTGTGGAACTTCGGTTTCCATGAACATGTATCCACTATTTCGGGGATGGAGAATCTTGACGTAATTCAAGAGTTAATTACGGTTTTAAAATGCTTAGAAATTCATGCAAATCCCTTGGGTTCTATTGTAAATAAAATTAGCAAACTATATAAAGTCATTTTTCTTGATTTATGTTTAAATTTATTGAGATGTGTTAGATTTAGTAAGTGAGGGTCAATGCAGAAAATTACTTTCCTAATCAAGAACCTTATGATTGTCATTTAATCAATTAGTGAAATTAATGGATAATTTCCTAAAATAATTATTGATAAATAGTTGTGAAATATTTCATGATGATTATATCCTTAAATGGCATTGCCATATCGAAATATGATTAGATGATTGATCTTAATCACAGAGTGGTTACAACAATTCCAATAAACAATGTTGCTTGAATAGGATTGGGAATTCATTTAGCAAATTTCCTTCTAATATTATCCAAATTGGTTTTAATGACTATTACATATGGTATAACTTTGGTCATCTCAAATACAAAATGATCAATTCGCATCATCATAACTCGAGGCAGATATGGTGCCTAGTCGGGGAACGTTGGGATAGCAGGATGCTCCGTGAGCAGTCTGTACCACCCATCGGTACCGGCCATGACGTGTAAGGAAAGTATAATGCTTGAAGCGATCATGATGTATTTTTCTAATTATTAAAATTTGAATAATATGTATTTTGATATTATACCATCCTTTAAATAACAAATTGTTAAAAAATTATTTGTTAGTTTATTGATTGGATTGATAAATTATTTAATATGATTAAATTAATTAGATCCAATTGAAACTAAACTCTCTATTATTAGTAGAGTAGTATTTTCCTTGGAAGAATTAATTATGTGAATATGATTCATAATAATTAATTAGAATTTGAACATGATATGGACGATTACATAAGTGGCATGCATGGTCTTTTGTAAAGGAGAAGGGTTCTGTCGCTAGGGATTGTATATATGAGATGCATGTTCGAAGTCATAGCTCCTGCAGACGAGCGCATTTGGGTAGGGCTATTTGATTCTCGAAAGAGTATGTTCATATGCGTAATGACCCCAATATTGAGTCCTCATAATATTGGGAAGATATCGGATTGTGCATAGAGGGTTCTAATCATGTTGATGGTTGGTTCAATTAACGATGGGTCAACATCACCTTAGAGGTGGTGGGCTAGGGTGTTAAAGATCAAATTGGGAATGCAAGTTGGACTTGCAAGGGGGAATGTGTTCCCTATTCTTTTGATCCGAGTTGCAAGTTCTTGTATTTTTGGGATGTAACAAAGATAGAAAAGGAGATCCCAGATCTTGCTTGGGATTTAATTATATGTATATCTCTTACATTGAAAGTGAGTAAGGGAATGAACTTTCAATGATGACAAGGCAAGACAACTTTGATATAAAAATTCCTAAATTAAAGTAATATATTTATTTATTTATGCAAATTTCTTATTTCAGATAATCCTCATCAAACCCACCCAATAGTATACTCAATAATAACCAGTAAAATATCATGGATTGGATCCATGATAAAGATATTGTATTAGCAAATGGACACATAATGTATGTGGTTGCAATATGCAAGTTTCCTTGTAATAATTAGGAATGACAAATAAATAGATAATAGGACAACAACATAGGGTTTGTTTATCTTTATAGTCTTGATCACTCATCGGAGTATGCTTTGGAAGTATCATTATTATCATGATCGTAATTTTCAAATAATCCGTATAAACTCTAAGAAGATGTTATGGTATACAGATGTGCTCTCGACATTTAATCATGAATGACATGGTTCACTACATTATGCAGAATGGTGGCTCTATGAGAGATGATGTACTCAAAATGTTTGAGTACCTACCTGAACCAAAGACTTTTATAATTAAGATGGATGTAGATACGATGAGTGTTATCATTCTATTGTCTATACTCAAGTCATTCATGAAATTCATATTGTATGAATTGAATGAAGCATGTATAAATGTTTAAATATTCTTATATTGAAATATTTTGAGTTCAATATAAGAGATCTTTAGTCTTAAGAAATGATTGCCTATAGATAAAGGGAGCGCAGTGGAAGCATGGAGCTGACCCATGTGAGAAGGAATGTCAAAGAGTTGACTATACTTCTGTGACTTCCAAAAAGTTGTACAAAAGCTAATAGTGCAACAAGATGATGTGTTGATAGTATGACTATCAAGTCTATATAGGATCCTTAGAGAAGGGCTTGGATAGTGCATTGGAATAATCTACATCTACATAACATAATTGAAATTGAATTACTTATTAGATAAGATAGAAGTCTAATAATTGTATCTCATTCTTCTAATGACATTTGAAATTAGTTGCATATGTTTTAGAATACAGGAAAATTTTATATTATAGTTTAATAGTCATACACATGGATATTGATGCAATTGTTTAAACGATCTCTATTGGATTGATAGACTTAATGTTTTTAGTGGGAGAGTCGTTAGTCTAAGAGAATGTCTCTATGGCATAAATACTAGAATGCATTCATTATTTATTTCTAAATGTTGAGAATAAACATGATTTCTATGATAGACTTATCATAGAGTTATGATGGATATATTTCGGATAGTAATCTAACTTCTAGATGATTCTACTTAATTAGAAAATTATGGAATGGTTCCTTAACATTTCTAATACTGAAATTTAAACCTTATAAGATTAATAGGAGGATGAAGATCATTTGACAATGATCTGGCATCAAGCCTTGGACATATATCTATTGATGAGATCAATATACTAGTAAGAGATGAAACTTTTGAATGTCTGAAATATCAAATCTTACATACATGTGAATATTGTATTCAAAGTAGAAAATGTCCAATCAACCTTTCTCTAGGAATGGTGTTAGATGCCAAGGTATTCATGATCTCATACATATTGATGTATGTGGATCACTTATATCATAATAAACATTGAAGATTTGTGATATCATTAGATGATTATTCGTGATATAAGATTTCTTCCCATAACCTTAGAAAGGTATGAAATGTTCAAAGATTTCACAATTTTGGCCTTAAACGAAAGTTTGAAGGAAGATGAAATAAATTTGATCTAACCTAGGTAGCAAGTACCTGTTAGATGAATTCAAGGAATACCCTATGGAGATATGAATATGATTTCTATGTCACTCATCCCGATACAACTTAACTCAATAGAGTTTTGGAGAGATACAATTGGATCATGTGTGACATGATTTATTCAATGATTAATCTTAGCATAATTATCTCTTAGTTTCCAGCTATATATATGTAGTAGAGACTGCACTATATGTCACTTATAAGATACCATGCGGTTCTAAACCTAAAAGCCCTCATAAGATATGGTTTGGAAACTAACCTAGTGTTGGACACTTGAGGATTTAGGGTTGCATAATCCATGACCATGTCTTGGATGCAAGTAAGCTGGAATCTAGCACAATAGAGTGCTAATTCATTAGGAAATTAAAGGATGGCATTCGATACCTACTTTATGACCTTGAGATTCTTAAAAGATTTCATCTCTAAGGACATGATTCTTAAAGCTTGAGACTCTAGAGAATCAAGATGAAAATGAAGTTAAAAAAACTCAATGAATCTTGAGAATACTAAGAGGCTCCTGAAATCGGAAACTAAAAGGACAATTAAAGAAACATTCATACCTCTTCAAATAAATTTTTAGAATGGATTATTTGTGTCATTTAATTTTGACAATGATCTGACTTCATATGATGTAGCTTATCATGATCATTTCATGGAAAGATGGATGTTAGGGGTAAGACTCATTGAGGTGTAAATGGATCTTAAAGAGAAAGAGGGAACAATATTAGAAGGCAAAGACCTTCAAAGTATAGCAAGTATAGCTCGTATCCATGAGCTACACAACGAAAAGACATCGCTTTCAATGAGACTTGCTCTCCTGTAACCACGCTAAAACCCATCAGATATTTTTAACTATAGCTGCAAAACTTGGTTATGACATCTTCAAGATGGAAGTCAAGATTGTTTTCCACTATGAATTCCTCACCGAGGATATTCGCATGAAGTAGCCCCAGGAATTCATGGTTGATGAAGGCAGGGTATGCAGGAAACTCCATCTATGGACACCAATAATCTTCTTGTAGTTGTACTATTAGATTTGATGAAACTACAAATGTTATTATTTCATATAGAATCTTGATTAATAATGTGAAGCCTAGTAAGAGTACCATTATTTTCATCATGTTTAATGTAGATAAAATATCCTAAGCATTTGGAATGATATAAGGATGATAATAAGTGTTTTATAATCTGGTTGTACCATACCTGAGATATGATCTCAAGAATACCTCTTGGATCTTAGTTCTGAAGATATTTAGAAGAAAAGAAAAGAGGTATTTGGACCATTATAATAAGTAATACACCTTGGACGTGTTCCATTCTTGGAAAACCCCCAAGGAAGTCTTCCTATCCTTTAGATTTGGTACTAACCTATCTGAAGGGATAACATCACAAGGAGTTGAGGAAGTGAATGCTAAAACTGCTTGCCCTTGTGCATCAGTTATGAGAAGCCGAGTGTATGCTAGATGTGTATGAAATCCATATGTCTACCATGTAGTTGGAGTAATAAACTACTACTAATCCTACTATTGAGATAAAACACTTGTTTGAAGTGATAACAATATCTTCAAAGATGATAAGACTTTAGAGATAGTGATCTTAAAGTCTTCTTCAAGAACCTAAGACTCTACAGATCGTTATCTAAAAGGTCTTAACTGTTGATATCTTAGGAGATAGAGATATGGAAATAACATATTCTGATAAGGATAAGAGAAATTACATACTGTTTATAACAATTATCGAGTTGTAGTTTTAGAGACACTATAACTACCTCAAAATTGAGTATTGGTTGCATAAGATGAGACATTCACATTGGTTGCGACCATTGTTGTTGGGGGATATGCAAGTCCCGTAAAAGGACTTGGCGTAGTCTCTTGAGAACAGGATGACTGATGAGCTTTCCTAGCTATTTTTTTCTAAATAGCATATGATTATCACATGAGTGTTGGTTTAAAGATTAGCCCATTAATGTCTCTTTGGCCTAGTGGGAGATTGTTGGACATGCAAGCCCGCGACGAGCCATTATGCAAGAAATGTTATTGCAAATATCATTCCCTGATGTGAAATGTAGAATAATTAATTTGCGTAATAGGTCCTTTAGTACAATTTGAGTTATGTACCATCGTAATCTTAATGATCATACGGATGTTGATTCAATTGTTGAATCATAGAGGCTGGTGCTTGGATGACTATCTGAAGAGTTATATTTAGGACTCATCAAGCACCGTTAAATGATTGTTAACAGAAAATCTGCAGCGTAAGAAGGAAATGGAAATCCTTTCTTTAAAGGTTGATATCTAACTGACCTCTTGATGCACGTCCTCTGCATAGGAATAGAGATTCGGAGGTGTTAGATAACATAGGTCAAAGAGTTACTTAACTAGATCGAAATAACAAAAGACCTATGTCGTATGTTGTCACGATATAGGCACCCATTCTCTGACCGAAGACAAATGCGTTACCATATGTCTGAGTACGTACATTTGGCAGACCAATAGGTTGATGGCCTAATCAAGATCTATATATCAGTACGTTGGTGAGCATGCATGGGCATATGAGTA
Source organism: Ottelia alismoides (assembly GCA_037367405.1). Lineage (NCBI taxonomy): Eukaryota > Viridiplantae > Streptophyta > Magnoliopsida > Alismatales > Hydrocharitaceae > Ottelia > Ottelia alismoides. The sequence goes on from JAZKJV010002332.1 coordinate 424,151, forward strand.
ATACTATCTCTCAAAGGGATCATACAGTTTCATTTACTGAACCGAAAAGATGAGCTCACTCATGTGATATTTGGATCAAATTTTGTGCACAGTCCTCTTGCTTTGGAAGCTTGATTGAATTTGTAGGTTTGATATATGCTTTTGGAAAGTATATGAACAACACCTAGGTATGATATATGCTTTTGGAAGTATATGATCGATACCGACTCCCAATGATCAAATGAGAACATAATAACAAATCCCTGATGGAGACAGTCTAAAAGTGAACTGAAACTTCAAGTTTAATCTAAGTCTTCCAGTATGCATGATGTAAATGTATTTGGAATACCTGAGGGTGATGTGATCGTAAACAAGTGTATAACCTTGACACTTCAATTCCAAAGGAGTTATGAAATATGTCTGGATTTTAGTGACTCCTCTCAATAGAGAAGTGATCTATTCTTGGTCCAAGTGTTGGATAGTGATCTGAATGTGACTCAGATGCAATACGGCTTTCATTTAATGAAACATCTATTGGAGGTATGTATGATATGGATTTGAGATTTGATCTCAATATCCGAGTCACTATATGTGGAATGTACAATCGCCATGTCCTTTCTCCAAGAATCCGTGGATAAAGTGTGTTGTCCTTGACAGAGTTCAAGGATAATTTCACTGTTATATATGTATCCGAGCATTGAGAAAATAAATAATTAAATGTGATTTAATTATAATGGATAATATGAATTTGATTTATATTATAAGGAGAGTATGTGACATAGTTAAATGTGATTTAATTATAAAAGATGTAAATGATGTGAATGTAATTAGTATTATTTGGGCACATGAGAATGGAGATCGAAGATGATTAAATGTGATGTAATTATAATGGATATGAATGCAGTGGATATCCCTATCCATATTAATCACACACACATATATATATATTGTAAATGTGATTTATAATATACTAGAGAGCCTGCTATGATTTATATTTATTGATTATTTATTGATGTGAATTGGATTCACATTGGATAATTAATTGAAAATATAATTTACATTTTATTTTGGGTTGTGAATTTGATTCACAACGTTCTAATGACATGATTGCAATGTTCGCAAAAAAATTGGATTTATTTTTGTAAAATAATTTGCAACAAAAGTTGTTGCAAATATTTAGAGAAATTCATGGAATAGGAGATTCCATGTATTAGGAACATAGGGCACCATTCCTATTATGGAGAGGGGATGGCCACCAAGTCCTAATAGGACTTGTGGCCGTCCACCCCCTTATAGAAGCCTCCTTCCTATTTCTCCAAGGTAGATTGATTTAATGAAAATTGAATTATATTGAATATTGTTCAATATAATTAATTTTATTAAATTAACTATTGTTGTGTTTTTACAATAAAATCATGGACATTGAAAGAAACACAAATCAATCTCTTCCCTTGATTTTGTGTTGTCCATGGATTGAGATCCATGGACTCCCAAAATACTATATAAGAAGTGGCACCCCTTGCTCTTCAAGTTACAGCAACAAGAGACAAATCATATGCTCTCTCTCTCTCTCTATCTCTGCATGTTCTCTCTCTCCTTCTCTCTCAACATGTGGCCATCTATATGTTGAACTATAGAAGGACGTCATCGTCGTTGCTATGCCACCATGTTTCCGCTTCGACCGCTCTTGGATCTCTGTCTCCTTCGGTGCACCTCCTCATGAAGTAGAAGTCGGATCTCATGTGACAGGATCAAAAGATTCATTGCTTGGATCATCAACATAGATTACGAGGAGCACGAGTTTATTCAATGCGCTCGCAAACATCTCCTCCGTCGGATTGGACTTGAGACAGGATATCTTTTCATTTAGAGACTCGATCTCAACCATGCTTCAGGAGGTGAGCCTAATACTTGTCTGGGGTTTAGATGAAATGATCTAAGAAGTGTTCTTGGATCATGTGGTTTCATAGTTTAAATTTTTTTTAAATTCCACTGCCCCGAGAAACTAGTACGACTCGTAGCTCCCGATCGCATACGATGTGATTCTCATGCTTCCATGATGCGCTTAAGGAATTTTTCCATATCCTTCAACTTGCACATGTCTAAATTGCGGATATGCCCGAGCAACTTGTATGTATAGCATCTTAGTCCTATTTTAGATCTTTTTTTATATTTTCTTATATTTTTCTTGCAATTATGCTCATGACTTCCATGCTTAATATCTAGAGCACCATAATTCCTATTTTAGTAAAATTGGTCTTGTTTGAAATCTTTTTTAATGCTTTGTGATGTGATGTATTCATCTGTCTAATATGCCTTGTTGAAAATGAATTAAAAATCATAGAAGACTTGTGGGTTTTAGACATGACAATTTGAGTTGAAAATTGCATGCATGTGCATTTAGTGCTACATTGAACCCCCTGATTTGCCTTAGAATTAACTAAAATAATCAGGACCTTGGTTAGGAATACTTTGAATATCATTTCCTGATTTGTTTTCCACATAGGGAGTTTGGTTCATGTATTGATAAACTGGTCCCTCGATTGAATAACGCACATTAGTTTGATTGATTAATTAATTTGTGTGCATTCGACCATTCTAAGCATGATACTTTAAATTGTTAATTCAATAATTCAGGAGCAAAATTGTGATTATGTCGTGTGAGTTATATGTGTTGTGACTTGCATGCGTGATCATTTTGTAGCATAAAAATAATTGCATTGAAAAACTCCATAAAAGTTATGCAACCATTGTGGTGTTTCTTCCATGCTTGAATTAGAAAGACCTTAGAGTAGCATATCACTTACTTTCAGACCCAATTAAGTAAGTTAATAAGTACTATTTTTGTGTTCAACCATGGACTTATCTAGGATAAGTTAAATCGAGCAACTCCTCACAGAGATTCTTGCTCAGTTTATGATAGACTCGTAATTGGTGTATAAAAAGGAGCCAATTTTAAATTGGTTGATTATGTGTTCATCATAGGAGGATTCGAGTGGAGGGGGCTCTAGAGAAGGAGAGAATGGACTTGACAATGATCATGAAGAACTATGGAGTGTGATGAAGCTCTAACTCAGGTCATAGTTGTGAAGTGAGTTGTGTGTTGAGCGAAAAAAAGAAAGGGTGTGAGGTCGTCGAAGGGAAATTGTATTGGAAATGAACGGAAATAGTGGGATGGAGGGATTTTTCCTATGTTGGGGTTCAGAGTGAGTCCCTAGGTATTCGCTCAAGGTAGGTCGCAACTCTACCGAGCTTGGGCAATCACCAAAGTAGCTACTATATGGCAGATATGGTCATGGACCACACAGGAGGTGGATCCCCTAGTCTCTCTAAGATGACCTCTTTGATGTCACATGGAGGTTGTACGAGCTCGGGACTTTCTCTATATTGTGGTAGATGAGTTGAATGACGGGAGATGGGAGCTATTTATAGTATAGGAGGAGATTTGTGTGAAGGCGATTTCGAGACTTGATGATGAGTGATTGAGGGGGTAATGGTGCAGGGTGGTTGTTCGATAAAAAAGAGGGGAGTAACAACTATCAGGTGGGTGTTGTGGCAAGATGAGGTGATGTAGGTAACAGTCAGTGTAAGTCAGAGAATAGGCTTTAGCGATATGTGTAAAGGTAGAGAGAGAGCGGAGGAAGATTGGAGGAAGAAGAAGACCCCAATGATGTTAGATATAGAGATCCAGCAATAATTGGATGGGTGCATGTGGACGAGAGTGACTCGTCTGATCAAAAGATTAGATGTGCGAGACAAAAAGGTTGGGTCACGTGACTGCTTCAAGAGAGCTCGGGTGCCATGATAGGATATTTCACAATAGGAAAATAACTTCAACAACAACAACAAAGCCTTTTCCCACAATTAAGTAGGGTCGGCTACATGGATTCTTCGCCTCCATTCAGATATATCTTGGGTCAATCTCGGGCTTATATCCACAAAACAAAGATCCCTTCGTATGTCTCTTTCCAACACTTCTTAGGCCGTCCCCGCCCTCTCTTAGTCGGCTCAACATCCCAATACTCACATCTCCTAACTGGTGCATCAGCTGATCTTCTTTGCAAATGACCAACCCATCTTAAGCAGTTTTCTCGCATATTATCCTCAATCGGAGCAACACCAACTTTCTTTCTAATTGCATCATTTTGAATCCGATCTTTACGTGTGTATCCACGCATCCACCTTAGCATTTTCATTTCTGCTACAGTCATTCTCTACACATGTCTATGGTTCACAGACCAACATTCAGATCCATAGAGCATAGAAGGTCTCACGGCTACTTTGTAAAACTTTCCTTTAATATTTAAAGGAATTTTATTATCACAGAGAACAACAGAGTCTCCTCTCCACTTTAGCCAACCTGCATTTATTCTATTAGTAACATCTCCATCAATTTCCCCATCATGTTGCAAAATAGATCCCAGATATCTAAAAGAATCTCTCTTCACAATGTTATCATCACCAATATTCACCTTAATTCCTTCACCATTGCTTCCATCAAAGGTGCACTCCATATACTCTGTCTTAGCCCTACATATACGAAATCCTTTACTCTCCAACTCATGTTTCCAGACCTCAAGCTTCTCATTTACTCCATCTCTAGTCTCACCAATCAACACAATATCATAAGCAAATAACATACACCAAGGTAACTAATACTGAATGTGACTTGTCAACTCGTCCATAATCAACGTAAAAAGAAATGGACTCAAAGTTGAACCTTGATGTAAACCAATGTTGATGTCAAAATAGCCAGTCTTCCTAGACGGGGTCCTTACACAAGATAAAGCCCTATCATACATGTCCTTTATGAGTTTAATGTATAGGACTGGCACTTGTCTCTTCTCCAAAACTCTCCACAATATCTCTCGTGGGACAGAATCATAAGACTTCTCCAAATCAATAAAGATTATATGGAGGTTCTTCCTTTTAGCTCTATAAATCTCCATTATTCTCCTCAGCAAATGGATGGCTTCAATAGTTGAGCGACTGGCATGAATCCGAATTGGTTTTCTTTGATGTTGGAAACTTGCCTCAACCTTCTCTCGATCACACGCTCCCAAATTTTCATAGTGTGACTCATCAGCTTGATACCTCTATAATTTGAACAATTTTAAATGTCTCCTTTATTCTTATAAAGAGGCACCACGATACTACTCCAATCTTCAGGCATTTTCTTGCTTCGCCAAATAACATTAAATAGATTCGTAAGCCAAGTCAAACCGCGCTCACCTAAAACTTTCCATACTTATACAGGGATATCATCCGATCCTACACCTTTCCCAAGTCTCATAACTTTCAAAGCATCCTCTACTTCCTTTCTTGGTATCCGTTTATAGCTTGCACGATTCAAGTAACTTCCACTACTAGCTAGATCACCCAAGGTGATCTCTCTATTTCCTTCCCCAATGAAAAGTTTATGGAAGTACTGCTCCCATCTAGTCTCGATATCCTTCTGTGTAACAAGCACGTGACCTTCCTCGTCCTTAATGCATCTCACTTGAGAAAGGTCTTTGGTCTTTCTTTCTCTTGCTTTGGCCAACCTGAATATATCCTTCTGGCCCTCTGTAGAGTCGAGATTTTTATACAAAACTTCATAAGCTTTCGACTTAGCTTCGCTTACAGCTTTCTTTGCTTCCTTCTTTGTTATTTTGTAGTTTGTGACAGTTTCCTCTGTTTTATCCTTAGACATAGCTTTAAAGCATGTTCTTTTAATTTTTTAGCTTCTCTTGCACCCCTTCACTCCACCACCAAGCCTCCTTTTGACCTGGGGATCCTCCCTTTGACTCGCCTAGCATCTCTTTGGCTACCTTTCGGATACAAGATGCTACTCCCTCCCACATCTCGTTTGCACTTCCACTATAATCCAAAGATAAATCTTCTAAAACCTTCTCCCTGAAGCTCGATTGCTTCAGTGGAAGATTCCACCATCTAGTTCTAGTGATCTTAGGAACCCTCCTTTTCTTTACCAGCCCTTTTATTTGTCCATCCAAGATTAACAAGCGATGTTGAGTTGTCAAACTCTCTCCTGGGATTACTTTGCAGTCTTTGCAACACAACCGATCTCTTCTCCTCAACCCAAAGTAATCTATTTGTGTTCTCGTTGGACTACTCTTATAAGTAATTAAATGTTCATCCATCTTCTTGAAGAGAGTGTTTGCTATGAAAAGATCATATGCCGTTACAAAAACCAGGATGACTTTTCCCTCTTCATTTCTATCCCCAAAACCATGTCCTCCATGAACACTAGCATACCCTGAAGCATCTTTTCATACATGTCCATTAAGATCTCCACCTATGCAAATCATCTCTCTTTGTGGGATTCCTTGTAAAATCTTATCTAGATCCTCCCAAAAAGCTTGTTTAGTCCTTTCATATAAACCAATTTGCAGTGCATAAATTGAGATTATATTCAGAATTTCATCTTCAAGCACCAATTTTAGCAAAATAATCCGATCCTCAAATCTTTGCACCTCAACCACACAATCCTTCAAATCCTTATGAACAACCACTCCAACACCGTTTCTACCCTTATCTTTACCTGAATACCAATGTTTAAAGCATGTCTTCTTGATCTCCCTTGCTTTCTCTCCAACCCATTTAGTCTCTTGAAGACATAGTATATGAATCTTCCTTCTTTCCATCGTATCCACTATCTTCGTTGATTTTCCAGTCAAAGTGCCATTATTACAACTACCAATCCGCAACTTCTATTGCAATCTTTTTTGGAATAACTTCTTTACTCGCATGCGTCCATTATGCGAGAACCTTTGTAAATTTTGGACTGCATCCGGGCTGTGATGTAACGGAACTAGCTTAATTACCCGCATGTGTTCCTCATGCGAGAACCCTTGCAAATTTTGAATTACATCCAGGGTGCGATGTAGCGACCCTTGCGAATTTTTCATTGCATTCGGGCGATGCAACGCATCGTAAGTAGGGAACGCCCCAACGAAATCTGTATGTTTGCTTAAATCCATGTTGAAAAGATCCGACTATCATGAGGCAACATCCTAAATAATATTTTTTAAGAAAATTATTTAGGAAGTTATCTCCGACTGTTTTACGCTAGCTGTCGGCTACCTAATGCAACCCTCCTCTTTCACCCGGGCTTGGGATCGGCCATGGCTGAGTTACAATAGGAAAATAACTAAAATAAAAAAATAGTAGAAGACATTAAAATAAAAAATGTTCAAGAACTTTCATGTAGAACTCAAAGCCAAATTCTAACATATGTACAAACTAGGATTTTGCATAGGTATTAATTATCAACCAATTCCTTAATTTTTATGTTTTGCATGTTTTTTGTGCTTTTAAAATAATACCAATTAAAACATTATTTATGTACAATATACATTAGTGATCTAATTTTTATGACTTTTTTTATATGTTATGAGAAGGTAAAACAAAGATAAAGGCAAAATAGATATTGTATACACACTATATACAGGTTTACAAACTTTTATTTTAATTTGTTGTTGTTATTATTATATTATTTTATTTTTTGGTTTTTGTTCCTTTATGCTAAGTTAGTAAACCACTAAAAATAGATAATAGAAAAGAAAATAAGACAAGATACTTAATATTTGTACATAAAAATAATAAGCATAAGTTTAGTGATAATCCGGTTTTATTTATATACAAGAATTAGACCTAATTTCTCACCCTATTAATGAAATAAATTAATTAGAAATATATGCTTTATTTAGTGAATTATTAAGGGCAATTTGCTAAATTTCTTACATAGAGTAGATGAATCATGGATTTATCATTGACTCATACCACAGATGTGACAAAACTATTGGAGGTGTACATAGGGTTCATGAATGTCCATTTCATCTCCTTTATTCTTTTATTTTAGTCATTAAACCCAAAATAAATGCATGTAAATAATATTATATTACATAAAATGACCCATACTATTTACTGAGTAATTATTATATAAATACTGTAGTTTAAATCAAAAAAAAAGAATAAAAGAAATAAAATAAAGGAAAATGGTAATGCCATGTGTATTGAATGACCCTAAACCTCGAGTCCTATGCATCGTGATGATTGGATCGACATGGAATAAAGTTGGGGGAAATAAGGGCCAATAAAAACAAGAAACCTTGAGTCATAAATGCATAATAATGCATTTTTGGGACCCATTTTATTCTTTATTATTTATACATCATTTCAATAAAATTTTGTCATGAAGTTGTAGATAAAAATATATAGAAAGATACAAAAACATTTCACACAAAAATAATGCATAGTGTGCTTTCTACACTCAAAATAAAATTCCAAAATCCCATCTTCACAGACATGTACCTTCTCCATACGAACTCAAAATCATTAAAGTCACCTTTAATTGTATGTAACTTTTTATTAGATATTTAACGATGGTGGTTTCGTTTAATTTGGAGTTAAGGTACAAAATTTATGTTTTTGACCCTCATTGTATATTATACATAAAAAATTATTCATTTTATTTAAACTTTATACTCTTTGATATTTTTTATTTTTATAATTTTATAAATATTATTTATAACATATTTATAATTAGAATAAATTAAAAGCAATAAAAATACACTTAATTAAATAAAATACAATAATACATAGATGAGTTGTACATGCTTATACATATACAGTAAATACATCTATTTTTTCTAAGTGTACAAATTACTTCAAAAATATAAAAAATATAAATATATTTATGTATATTTAAAAAAAGATAAAAATATTTAAAATATAAAATATAAAATACAAAATACAAAATTAAAATCAAATATACAATAGGTAAATATACTTATAAATGAACCTCTAAAATGTAACATACAATAAATTAACTTGTCGAAATAAATGAAAATCATAATTAAATACTACATAAATTAATAAACAATTTTTGTTTCATTTCAAAATATATTTCTAGTATATTTCAATTTTTCTTCTCTTTTATTTTCTATTTTGTCTTTTTGCGTCTGACATGGCCCAATCAGAGGTCGGCATTAGTTGACATGCTGGTCAACTATGGATGCGCCTAAGATTAGGCATGTCGGAGCGTGGCTCACCCATTTTCCTCAACTTTCCCCACTCACATTTTGCATTCTTTAGATCGAATCCTTGTGTGAAATTTCTCCTCGAACATCCCTCTTTATGCACATATATCTTCTCGATATAAGGATCCTCGATTCATGAGATTTCGTTGCTCAAAGATCACTTGTATATAATATGCCCCCCTCCTTCGATTTTTGATTCCTCTTCTACCATCCAAACCCTAAGCCTATGTCTAATCGATACTCCTAGTGTCAACAGGAGCATCTAGGGGTTCAATGAGCAAGGAAGGTATCAATCCGAGGTCAATCCGAGCTTCTCCAGTCACCTCTACTGTGAGCTCTAGAGCTCCTCGTCTCCAGGAAGGTAGAGCTCATTTTCTATGCTTTTTAGGTAGAGTTTATTTCCAACATTGCATTTTCATTCTTAGATTTGGCTTTTGATTCCTTCTACAGTGTATAATCCAATTAGTTCGATAACCGGAGCTCGGAACTCCAGCCCTTCGTTCATACCATTCTGCTTGTGCTCTGACCCCATTATCATCTTCAAGCCCTTCCACTTCATCTGCTTTGATCCCCTTGTGTTTCCATTCATCCCGAATTACTCTTAATCAGGCAATCAGGGCTTCCTCCACCGTCGTGGAAGACTCCACCATGCTCCACCCTCTCCCTTCTCCACTGAGTAAAGCCTCGGACTCTTCATTTTTGCACTCTGTAGCTAACCATGAAGGTCTCAAGGCTGGAAGGCCTCGTTTGAAGCATTTTTGACCCATGGAGGAGCTCTAGGCACCTTGATGCTCGAGGGCTCTTCCGATGAGCCCCGAACTCCATTGAGCCCTCCAGTAAACGTGAAAGAACGACGGGAGTGTTTTGAGCCATTGAAGAGCATGCTAGGTGGTCAGTGATGCACGATATCCGTAATTGAAGCTCGTAAGTGCTCAGTTCTTTATCTGTTCATTGAAGGCCCCTTAGCACCGTTCGATAAAGAACCCATCTCCATCTATACAACCATAGTAGGATCAAGCTATACCTCCACTGTGGGATCTCATCTGAGATCTAATCACAGGCATCCAGCGCAAAGTGGTGTCCACCATCAGATAAGCGCCACGTGTAGAAATGAATCCATCTCCATCATCCTTCAATTTGTGGGCTTTAGTGAATTTTCCATGTACCCTTTTTTTATTTTTTTTAAATTAGTCCGTACACTTTCCTCTGTAGCATTAAATATTGGGATTTTTACACCTATAATCCTGAGTAATTACATAATAACATTCATAACCTTGTATCATCGCGAATTATATGAGAAACCCTGAGTAATGCTTAACTCTTACATGACATAACCTATGTTATGTTCCATTTGGGATATCCGTTATATTTAACGGTTTACGTTGAAAAAAGATAAAAATGCCCCTGATGTTCATCTTATTCCCCTAGAGTTCCTCCTGGAAGCCCCCCAACCCCACGCTGAGTCGCTCCGCGAAGCCTCCTGCTACCGAGCTCCTTCTCGAAGCACCCCCCCTCCCCCGGACCCCCCGGCAGCGCAAGCCCTATAACCCCCGTTATTAACCAACAAATTGGTGGTACTATAGGGTCAACTGCAAGCTTCGCCACGATGAGCTTCCTATGGTTGCTCACGATGGTTGTTACAGACTCGACAGACGATCTCGCCAGGTATTGTCCACCCCCCCCCCCCCCCCCGACTTCAAAATGGAGGAAGCCCGTTGGATACGACCTCGATGCGAAAGCCAAGCTCCTTCTCCTCACATCTACCCAGCCCCATCCCTGTCGTCGTGCCAGAGCTCATCCCTCATCGAGCCCTCCCCCCCCCCCCCGAACCCCCGCCGAGCTGCTCCTCCCCTTCTTGAACCCAATACCCCCTCGGAGCCCAGCTCCCCTGCTCAACTCAGGTTCCCTTTGGATCCACCCCATCGGCAGGAACCCAAGCTTCCCCCGGCCTGGTACTCCACGCCCAGCCAACCTGCTCAAACCCCCCCCCCCCTCGCTCGACCCGAGCTCCCTTTCGGACCACCCCACCTGCAGGAACCCAACCCCCCACCCCCCCGAGTACCGCAGATTCCCTGCCCGAGTGCCCCCCGAGCCTCGCAACCTCCATGCTTTAACGCCCTCCAGAGTACCGTAACCTCCCTGCTTGAGCGTCGATGGAGCCCCACAGCCTCCCTGCTCGAGCGTCAATGGAGCCCAGTGCCCAGCATCCATGTTCGAATCCTTGACCACCTACCCCCAGGTTTCCTTCTTCCCTTAGAACTTGAAACCACCCACAGAAACCTAATCTCCCCCACTGTCGACCTACATGCAACCTCCCTATACCACCGTCTGCAAGGCTTTATCGGATTTTTTTTCCTTTTTCTTAATTTTTAGTAATCCTAAATGTTCATTGGTATATTGGTTAGATTAACTCACTCATATGGTTGAGTTAACATATTAAACTAACATAGGGTTAGGGGTGTGAGACGGGGTTACTATTCGGGGTTTCTCATGTGATTCAAGATTATGCAAAGTTATGAATGTTATTCCGAAATTACTTAGTGTTAGCGGTGTAAAAATACATTAAATATTTCGGATATTTTGCACTTTGTCTAGTGCAATTCCCATATTTGCACTTAGATCCAATCCACGTTACCGTACGTACCCATGCGTGTGAGGGGACTGATATTTTGCATCTAGACCATTAGATAATTTGTGGTTCATTTTAGTTAACATTTATGTAATACTATGTAATATTTTCTAGAAATTTTTCATCCCCCCCCAACATAGTATTAGTTATAAAATTACCCCTCCGGCTATTTATTATTGCAAATTTTGGGGAAATTGCATATTTGATAATGTATTTATATGAGGTGTTAGGAATTAGTACACAAACTTTAAATATTTATATGAGTTGTTAGGAATTAGTACACAAACTTTAAATATTTACATAAATGCCCCTAACAATTCGTAGAAAATTAGGATAAATAACTTATATATTATTCTATATCATATCACTTTATGAAAGTATTTTGTTTTATATTCTATTTATGAAAAATAATAAACAGAGATATTTGGTCTTGTTTACCTTAGAAAAATAAAAAAAATGAAAGCATTAAGAAAAAATCCAAAAAATGTATGGTCTTTTGAACCTACAAACCAAAAATCCCTAAAAATAGAAAAAGAAAACATTAAAAATTAAAAAGATACTCAAATCCGTATAAAATTATAAAAAAATTTAGAAAAAATCCAAAAATATTTGGTCATGTTTATGAATTTTTTCTATTATATTTATTGTATATTATAAATAATATTATCATTTTTTGGCTATTTAGATATTTTTAAATTCCAAACAATCTGACCTATTTACTCGAGTAACTATTTTTCCATAATAGTTTAATTAAAAAATACAAAACATATTAAAATATATACGAAAAATACCGAAAATAGGTAAAAGCTAAAAACAATATTTTTCGATTTTTGAGTATTTATAGCAACATTTGTCAATAGAATAAATTTATATATAATTATATTTACTTATAATAATATCTATAATTATTATTGAAATTTAAATCTGAAAATATAAAAAGAAAAAAATTATAAAATTAAAAATTTGAAAAAAAAATATATAAACATTTTTTTAAAAAAAATGAAGTATTTAACAACCCACAAAACATTCAAAAAAACCCCTAAAAAGCCCAAATACATTTATTTTCTTTTAATTGATTATTGTCGTCTCTTACCCATTCTCATTGTGTTCGACACCCTACCATATTTATCCACTATAGACATTTTATTGTAGGGTTATAATAAATTTTGATTCACACTTGCTTGCATTGTTCATCTTTGCATTGTGTTTGTTGATTGCTGATAGATATTGACCTTAGTGAGCGACCGCCTCAGCGACAATTTATCTTCGATTCTTGTGAGGATATTTTTAGACCCTCGCCAATGTTGAGCTCATTAAATGGCGTCGTTGCCAGTAGCAATGCATAGGATAGAATTTCGGGTCTATTTTTATTTCATTATTTTTATTTTCTTGTTTCTCTTTCATTTCATATGATTGTTTATTGTGCTAATATTTTCTCTTATAGTTCTCATGTAAGGGACTCCAAGACGACGACGACCTCCTAGATGGTTGGAGAACACGAGTCAAGAAGACTTGGCACTTCTACTTGTGAACCAAGAGGAGAGAATAAGAGAGAGAAAATAGCATAAATCATGCTATATGTCCACACCACATCTATTTGGAAGATGATGCCAATTCATCTCAAGAGTTTTAAAGAAGGTTGAACCAAATTTATGGGACATCGTCATAAAGGAAATCACGAAGTGGTGTGATGCAGGCTTCATTTATGCCATCTCTGATTCAAAGTAGGTGAGTCCCCTACATACAGTTCCAAAGAAGTCATGACTCGTCGTGGTTACAAATGATAGATTTTAGGAATTTTTCAAAATGTGTTTAGATTTTTTGTATTTATACTACAAAATGGGCAAAAATTACTCCTTTAGATTTTTAATAAACAGGAAAATGACCTAAAATGCTAATCTAAAATTATGTCATGAATCTAGGTGCAAGCAAGCACCTACCCCTATTTTTGAGATTTTTTAGAGCATGGATTATATATTTAATAAATATATCAAACACCCAAAAATTAATGTCCTAGTAGGGGCACATGTGCATTTAAAGTAAAAGTCAGGGGTGACTCAACAAAATAACCAAAAATACTAGAATTAAAAAATATTGGACTAAATTGAAATACAAAAACCCCGCAACGGTAATAGTGCAAAATCGCCACCTCGTGTGGGAAGGCACGTGTGGTGACGTCGTCTGGACTAAAGTACAAAAATAATGCAAGGGTCTTTTTGCAAATATTACAAAAATATTACAAAGGCAAATTGATGTTTATGGACTAAATATTAAAATACAAAAAATCATTGGGTGAATAATGCAAAATACCTCATAGGCACAATCTGACAGTGACTAGCAAGCCACTTATCCATGTGTCAGCTCCCAAGCACGCGATGACGATTCACCTTGGATGGATCAGATTAGATCTCATGCGGGAGATCAATGGCTCTAGGTATGTCTCATCCAATGGCTTTGGTATGACCTGGGCGGACTTGATTATTGGACGGTGGAAAGAGGTGGTGGACGAACAGGGATGAATCTCCTACGAGGCGAGGTTCCTTTGATGAGATCTCCCATCTATGGTGTTCTCTGCTGCTCCAAAATGGCTCCAAGCATACCTACTGGAGTCGTCTATCTAGTGGAAGCTTCAAAATGCCCGGAGGGTCAGCGAAGCTCTCCCAAAAGGTTAGAGAAGCTGAAGAGCCCCAAGAACCTCCGTCCGTCATCAAAATGCTCCAGCAGGTCTTTTGGTCTTCAAACACCTGCACTAAAAGTTTACTTGGTCAAGGGAAAATTACCATGACCCTTCAGGCAGTGGAATGGAGTCGAGAATGGAGCGGATGGAGGCGCTACAGCGAGTCGTTAGAGGTGGAGTAGTCGGATCCTACTCCAGGGAGGAGCAAGTTGGATGGAGTGGATAGGGGCATGAAGAAACATTAGGGAAAGAACATGAAGGTGGAAAATGGGTCGTGGAATGCTCAGAAACGAGAAGAAGGGTTCGTCAGAGCAAGGCTTCAACGAACTACGAAATAGTTTTCTATGCTAAATCAAGAAATAAAACAATAAAAGAATATCGCTAAATAAAATCTAAAGCCTAAATCTACCTGGAAAGTGATAAAAGAAGACCTCATGCGGCTAGGAACCACGAGATGGTACCTGGTCGGCATCAGAGCTCGCCAAAGGTGGATCGACTCGATTCAACGCCGACCTTGACCGTTGAGCAGCCAAAGAGAGAGCAACTATCTCTGACTCTCGATCTGGGGCAAATGCTAAGGCAGAAGATGGTGGAAGAGTGCTCAAACAAAAATCAAAGGGGCAGAGATGCTTATGTCCAGATTGAAGTTGACCAAGGTGCTCATCTCGAGACGATGTTCCAATGACCGAGGAGATCTATTCGCGTGTATGCCGCAATATTGAGGAGAAATTTTTGTGAAGATCGCGAGTTTAAAGGAGCATCGAATCATGCTCTGTCGAGGCGCAAAATCAAGGATTTCCTAGCCTGGTGTAGGCCTAGTCGGTAATAGCCTCACTTGACCCGCGAGTCAACTGAGGCTGGCTCCAGATAGGGCCACGTCAGGCCACAAAAGGACAAAAATCAAAATTAAATGTTTAAAAATTCGAAATAAAATAATAAATGAATTATTTAAATACAATGTAAAACTAAAAAATACTTATTATTTTACATAGTATTAAACATTATTTAAAAATGATAAGATAATATACAAGAGAAAATAAAAAGAGACAAGTACATACAAAATCCAAGAATAACATGCTAAAAGAAGAAGAAACTAGCTACCATCAATGTGGCTCTCTGGTAACGGTTCCATTTGTTAATCACAACTTTTCAAGTTTTTATTTAATGAAATTAATCACAAGGTGAAACTGCCATCACTACCAAAAGAAACTTCAAACAAATTTTTTTATTTAATTCTCGAGCTGAAAATAAATAAAGGAATCAATGTGAGTAAGAGAATTTGTTGTTTATTTACTTGTATAGCAAACATGGTTAACCTAAAGAAGGATACAAATCATGAGGGTTATTTAAATCAATGAAAAATCAAAGAAAATAAAGCGAATTTTCCTTACGCAATTCAAGGTTTTGTGGTTTTTTATCTTTTAAAGTTTATATTTATATTTTATATTTTTCTATGGTTTTTAAATTTATAAAAGTTTTTAGATTATTAAAAAAGAAAATAAACAAGGAAAAAGAACAAAAGGAAAGGAAAAAAGTTATTTGTATTTTTATTCTAAAAATATACAAAAGTTCAAATAAAATTATATTGATTATGGATATTTATCAACTATTTATTTTCATTTTCTAGGATTTTCATATTTTCCAGTGTTTTCCAATTAATTAAAAATATAAATTAAGAAAATTGAAATTAACGTGTGTGTTTTTCATGATTTTTAAAATACAAATGAAAGAAATACAAAAAAATACAAAAATAAATAGAATTTTTCAATTTTTAGAAAGCAGTTTTGTGTATTTTTTTGGATTTTGTGTAATTTAATACAAAATTTTTGTGTTCTTAAAGTTTTGCATTCCTTTTGTTTTTATAAGGAATTGGAAAATGGAATTGATAAAGAAAATAAAACAAATAAAAACATGCACACAAAACTTTTTAGAATTTTTCAAAAAAATCAGTTTTGAACTGATTTTCTAACGCAAATAGAAAACACTTTTGATGTTTTTGATTTATTTGAAACAATAAAAATAATTAAAATGAAAGATAAAAATTAGGGATGAAAGAACAGATTAGCAAAAACCAAAGAAGATTTTTGGGGAAATTTTAGCAATTGTTTCCTCTTTATTAAGCACGTTTAACAAATAATTCAAAGTCATACACATAAGGGTATAGTTGTAAACGATTTTATTTCCAGGACCAAAAAATAACCAAATAAGAAGATAGGAGATGAAAAGTTCAATTTTCCTAGTAAAGGAGCATATCAACATACGTGAGTCGCACTCGCATGGACCTTTATGTGATTATTTAAACCTAAGGGACCAAATAATAACAAGGAATTATTGGGATTTTATTGCAATTTTTCCAGGATCTCACGTGATCTATACATTATGCAGTTCAAAAAGGACTCAAAAATATATATAAAAAACAACAGGGGCTAACATGCAAATAATCAAAGCTACAAAGTCTGACACGTGTCCCAAAGGGACTTATTTGTAAATTGAAACAAAAGCAAGGTAAAAAGTTGAAAAGGTCATGAACACGCGTGGTATGGACAACTTGATTTGATCTTTATTCTGATCTGATGACTGAGAAATGGGCACATGCAGACGGCTCGATATAGATCTGGAAGCTTGATCGACGGCCAATGTTTGGGGCGTTTCGGATTATGGAGATCCAATCTTGAGGCTCTATTCTTGATGTAACGGTGTGCAAGAGGCCTAGATGAACTTATATGAAGGTCATGCTCGACGAGTTTAGATCGACGAGAACTATGTTGATCTCTACTCGCAACGCCACCTGAAGGTGTTTGTTCGCTCCTACAGTTCTCCTGTGTCGATTGGATGCGGCGATGAAGTCCAAAAGTCTCTAGCAAAGGATATGGAGGCCTCTTAGGTTCTTATCCTCTCATTGCTCCCAGGTCTGATCCAAAGATCCTCTTCTGCTCCCAACACATGCAATGAGTTCCCTTGATCGAAACGAAGACGCCAACAGAGTCATTACCAACAACCAATGCAAATATAGGATGGATGGATCGACTTCGGTGGTTGGCAATCGGATCAGAGTTTTAAACCCAAACCACGAATTATCTAGAGGACCAGAATACAGAAGAATGAGGAGAGTGTATGGGGGACGCGATGGTGTAATTAGAATTGAAAAAGGATATATGTGGAACTCCAATCAAGATAATCGGACCAGATATATGGAGGATCGGAGATAAGCTTATGGACTGAAATCAAATGTGAATTTAAAACACGGAATTTAAGAAATTCTACCTAAGATTACCTCTGGTGGACAAATGGCGGTGATTGCCTCAATCTGCAATGTATAAAAAACAAACGGAACAAGCCATAGAGCTCCATCCACGTGTGGGATCTCGATATCCTGCGCCTCCTCGAGCTCATAATCGTGGGTATGTGTCAGTGTCACCTCATCGTACTTCAGTCTTCGATCTCTAGCACGAAAGATATGGAAAAACATATCAGTTAGCGCAAGTTGGGCGTGAGTTTGGTAATATTTGAATTTTGAAAAATGCACAATCCAAGGTAGGAAAAAGGAAAGTGGTAATCGTGCGATGGAGGCGGTTGTTAGGGCTAAAAGATTGGAGAAGACAAAGGGAGTACTTTAAAGGCAAATTGAGCTAGGAAAATTGGAGAAAACTCACCGACGAGAGGAACAAGTGAGCCAAGTTGGATGATTGGGGAGTTGACCAAAGGCAACATACCTGGGCTCAACCAATCAGAACGCGACCCGAATAAGACAAGAACATGAAAAAGACAAAGGAAAAAATGAAGTAAATTTAAATAAAATAGAAAATGGTTTCAAATAAAAAAGTGTTGAAAATGAAATATGTTTGTAATCAAATTAGCTTATTTATGGAGATTTTTAATTTTTTATATATGTTATATACCTGGGTAAAAATAAATAATTCCTTTTATTAATAGGTATTACACCTATATATACAACATTTGGATTTTTATTGCATTATTTTAACAAATATAAGTATAATTCCATAATTTATTATTTGACAATATTTTACAAGGATTTTAATGATATTTTTATTTTTTATGGAATAATGTATTAGGATAAATAAATAGGGTTATTTTACAATATACATGGAGATATATATACAATGTATACATGATTTTATTTTTGTTTATTTTTTGATTTTTTGATTTTTATTTCTATTTTATATAAGTCAAATACAATATATACAAGTAACTAAAATTACAATATAGACAAAAATACAAGGAAAAAATATACAAACGTAATATACATAAGTGTAACATATAATAGCACCCCAAAAAACCACATTCCAAATCCTAAATCTGATTTTTATAAAACCACTTTCGAATTTAAAAATTATTTAATTATGAGTTAATAAAAGTGAGTTTGCTTCAATTTGAGTTTTTGTAGAGAAGATATTGATCTAACAAGTTGAGCTTTGTGGCTTTTTCAAAGTGTTGTTATTTACAAATTGTATAAAGTTTCTCCTTGTACATATTTTTAATATTTTCAACTTATTTTTATGTACAAGTTCCATGAAGAAAAGAATTTTATTTCACGTTAATTTGCTGATGAATAATTTAGGGTATAAAATATGTAATATACACACACACAGTGCTATACAAGTGTTGACTATGCACATATGAGGATTGGTTCTCTTGATTATTTGTTGGTAAGGCCTTATCTCCCCCGAATTTATTCATTGATGATTAGGTTAAGTCTTGACTTTATCTTAGGGTCAGAGTCAGCTTGTATTTATTTCATATATACAATATATTTTTCTTAATTTTTTCTTTATTTATTTCTTTATTTATTTTAGGTTAAAATAGTGATAAATATACATTATTTACACAATAATGACAATTGTAAAAGGATAGATTTATTATTATTTATAGGTGTTTTATAAGGGATTTTAAGCTAAAATAATTGAATAAAGATGATGAAATGCATATTCATCAGTATTTAGTTCGAAAGGTTCTCTTGGGACTATCCATGTCTTTAATTTTCAACTGATGGTATTCAAATCTTATGTCAATCTTGGAATGCATAGTTGAACCCTGCAATTGGTCAAAGAGATCATATATTCTTGGTAGAGGATACTTTTTCTTTACTACATGTTTAGTTGACTATACTCAAATCACAACCACATTAACCAATCCATCTTCCTCATAAACAAGACAGGTGCACCCCACGGTGAAGTAATGGTATTAACAAGTCATTTGTGTAATAGTTCTTGTAATTGTACCTTGAACTCCAGTAATTTAGATGTTGCCATCCTACAGGGATGGATAGATATAGGCTGAGTATCAAGTGTGAGAGAGATTTCAAACTCAATCTCTTGCTCAAGCACTAATCAAGGTAGTTCATCTTGAAATACATCAAGAAACTTGCAAAGTATGGCCTTCTATCATTTTGTCTAACCTTGTTGTAGTAGATACATAAACTAAATCACTTTGGCACCCAGCTCTAATATTTATTATGCCTTATAAGTAGAGATATATTCGTTATCATCATTGGATGTCATTCCAATGATTTGGAAGCTCTACCGAGTTAGGAAGCTAAAAATTTACTGTCTTTTGGAAACTGTCAAGGCATGCATGATGCCTTTCTAGCAAGTCCATCCCTAAGATAAGATCAAAGTCATCCATTTCAATAAGTAGTAGGGAAACATGTAGTTAATGTAATGCAATCTGTACTACACAATTATCTAGGATTTATCGGATTATAAATACGGTTATTCATGATCCCTTGATTAGATAAGATTGTTGTACTTCTAATGGTATGATGCCCAAAGTGGGTACTATCCGTCGAGAAATGAATGCATACGAAGCTTGAAAATCAAACAATGCAAGTACTGAAAGGACATGGATAGTAGCTGTACCTCATATGACCATTCCTTAATTATATGTTTATTCTTCAACGATTGCATTAAGTTGGCCATTATGAATAGGCAAACTGCATCCTACAAATATTTGTAGTGGTTGTTGCGTAGGAAATGGTCCTTGTGTGCCTAACCTCTGCCTTTTCTTCCTCCACGTACTGCTATATTTCTCGAGATATATGTTACATTATTAGTTGGGGATGATTAAACCCTACTCCCCTCAACTGTGGATAGTATTTCTTAAAGTGGCTTTCTTGATGACTTTAATGACATGCACGTCTTCTCATCTGAGCTGAAGACCCATCCACAAAGGTACAATCTCCTATTGTTGAATCAGGAGGCTATAGTGGAGGTCAAGAGAAACCACTTCTTCTTACTAATTCATGGACCATGGACTTTGCAAGATTATACTCGAACCAGATGAATGATAGTGATGGTCACTATGGTTATAATCCTCCTTGCATTTGGATGGTCTAGCACTAAAGTGGAAGCTTCTTCTTTAACAATTTTCACCCCTTTCCATCTCAATAAGGATTTTTATGTCCATTGATTCATATATAGTAGTGGACTTGAAATCCGTAAGCTTCTCTCAAAGATCTCCCTGAAGACCACTAACAAATTTGGTAAGACACTACTATGGTGAAGCTTCTAAAGCTAAAAAGTAATGTAGTATTCAGTTAAGTGAATATGATAATCTTTCACAATTTTTGAGCCCTAGGTCAGAGAAGCCAACTCCCACTTCTTCAATTCTTCTCTATAGGAGGCACAAAAGTGAGCTCGGAACCTTTCTTCAAAGTTATCTCATGGAAAGTGATCTACTAAATTCTTGGAAATAGCTCTCCACCTTATTCTTGCATAGTTTTCTAGAGAGTAGTCAACAAAGTGCACCCAAGTGTCTGTTGGTGCATGTATTATCTTTACCATCCTACTGACATCATCAAGCCAAAATTCAGCCTCAGCATGTGTCTCTATGCCTTTGAATGGAGGTCCATTTTGATAATTGTCAATTAGCTTTTGGTGTCTAAGAAAGGCCTTCTCCATTGCTCATTCAGCTGGAGTAGGAGCAGACTCAGTGGAAGGATAGTAACTAGATTCTTCCTCAGAAAGGTGAAAGGAAACTTCACCCCTAGCATCAACATGTCCGGATACCTCGAGTCTCTCAACTTGTGCATTGAGCCTCTCCTCTAATGCATGCTAGCATTGCCTCATCTCTTAGAGCATTGCCATCATAGCCGCTAATTTCCTAGACACATCTTGGTCTGCCATGATCCTGGGATGAATCAAGGCCAAAGGATAGGTCCTAAACGTCTTAGCATGATGTACATAAGGGACGATGATTTGTAAATTGTACTGCAGTCAATTATTAATACCAAAGGATCATAATAAAACCTTAGGTTTTTAATACCACACAAAGTTGTCAATTATTGAATAAATTACTAAAGTGGCTGGCATCTAATACCAAACTAGCATGACCCCAAATTTCGAGTCATCAGATCCTCCCATATCCGGATCTTGTAACTCAACAATAATTTATTTAGCAATCACAACTAACATTCAGAAACATACTGTAATTTAAATACCAAGAAGAAATCATTTAACTCTTTTCCATTCACAAAATAAAATTTGCATGGTACATTGTCCCACTTAACCATTTGCATGTACATCTACTAGAAAGTAATTGCACAAAAAATTACCAATACCTCATGGAGTAATGATATTGTGGCCTTCTAAATGGCTATTGTCCATGTTATGACTCCCCAATGTATGTTTGATTTTCATAAAACATTGGAAAGAAATGATTCAGTGCTCAATAACGAAGAGAAGAAACATAGGCCAATCATGATATTTGAAAAGTTCAACAAGAGAAATTATACAGTTGTTCTTTTATAGTATTTTTGTTTTAGCTCCTATTCATTCTAATGCATGTAAGGGATTCATACTCTCCCCTCCATGGAGCATGAAGCTGTGGACACTTTGGGATTGGGGATTACGTTGATATAGATGAGTTTAGGCCACCTCCCATCGCCTCAAGCAATCCCCTAATCCACCATTGACAATTTCTCTTTTATTAGTAATCCAGGGTCCTTATAACCTACTGCCTTTTCAACACAGATGCATATCGTCCTTGAGGACCTGATTGCTTAAAACCCAATGCAACTTTCACCTTAATCATTTTGTCAGCGGATTATTTAAAGTTTTATCGTAATCCACCTGCTATTCATACCATCACATCCCTCCACATGGCACGACCACATCTTCCATCATTCAACCTGAAGATATTGGCATCCGGTACCACACTCTACAAATCATTCTATCATTTTGTGTACACTTATCATAACATTGCACTGTGTACCACCTTGGTAGGGCCACACCAATACGGGTTCCTTCCGACAAACCTACAGGATGCATGTCTGACCTGTAGTTCTACTCCCATTCATACTTAACAGGTGATCCTGTTTAGGATCCATTTCAATACACATAAATTCACATGATGTAATTCTTCCACTAAGCCTTCGATTTGTATATTCATAACCATTGAGTATAGACTTACATATATATTAATTCATATGTATATAAACTCATATTTATACTTATTTTAACTCCTAAAACCTAACCTTCTAAGATATTGAATAAATTCAATGTTTAGCCATTAATTTAGTGGGAATCACAAAACAATTTTTCATATTCTCTCAAAAATAGCCAAGTTAGGGTTCTTCATAGCAAAGAACATAAATTAGGAATTTCAACGATCTCATATGAAAACCAAATAGCAAAAAGTAGGATTTCGTTAATAATTGAGGTCTCTCTCATGTAAGAAATATTTGTTGCGATTTTTTCAGAAAGGGTTGAAACAATCGAATTTCACTTTCGTATCAAGAACACAATGAGAGTGCCAAGAACTTTAACAACAAACGAAGAACATGAAGAACATATTTTACCTCGTAATTTTATTAGAGCTTCCCCTTACACAGGGTGATATTTCAAGGAAAATTAAGTAGAGTTTCTCATTATATCAGGACAAATTTCTATGAACATTTCAGTAGAGTTTTCCATATATTGGGACATATTTCTATGAAGCTTTTGACAGAGTTTCCCCTCGTATTGGGACATATTTTTTAAAAAAAATGAAAAGACTTTCCTCTATAAAATAATCAAGAGGAAAAACAACAACGAAACAAAAAGAATATAGCAGAGCTGCAATCGATGGAGAATTGGTAGACACCACACATCTTAGATGAGTCAAGCGTGTGATGAATCATAGGGTTCACTGACAACCTAGATGCCCGCACCTAAATATGGAATTACACATATTCCTCCATTAAAACAACTATAAAATCCTTAGAAACTGTAGAATCGATGCATCCACCTACACCTGAGCAAGGCTATGCTCAGATTTCTCGTCGATCCATAACACAAACAAATCGGAAAGGAAGATGAATCGAAAACCTAGCTCAAGTTAGAGATACTTATCTCCTACACGATGATCAATAGGAGAGCACCACGCTGTTCTCCTCCTCCTCATCTTCCCGACAGTTGTCCCAAATTTCGAGTCATCAGATCCTCCCATATCCGGATCTTGTAACTCAACAATAATTTATTTAGCAATCACAACTAACATTCAGAAACAAACTGCAATTGAAATACCAAGAAGAAATCATTTAACTCTTTTCCATTCACAAAATAAAGTTTGCATGGTACATTGTCCCACTTAACCATTTGCATGTACATCTACTAGAAAGTAAATGCACAAAAAATTACCAATACCTCATGGAGTAATGATATTGTGGCTTTCTAGATGGCTATTGTCCATGTTATGACTCCCCAATGTATGTTTGATTTTCATAAAACATTGGAAAGAAATGATTCAGTGCTCAATAACGAAGAGAAGAAACATAGGCCAATCATGATATTTGAAAAGTTCAACAAGAGAAATTGTACAGTTGTTCTTTTATAGTATTTTTGTTTTAGTTCCTATTCGTTCTAATGCATGTAAGGGATTCATACTCTCCCCTCCATGGAGCATGAAGCTGTGGACACTTTGGGATTGGGGATTACGTTGATATAGATGAGTTTAGGCCACCTCCCATCGCCTCAAGCAATCCCCTAATCCACCATTGACAATTTCTCTTTTATTAGTAATCCAGGGTCCTTATAACCTACTGCCTTTTCAACACAGATGCATATCGTCCTTGAGGATCTGATTGCTTAAAACCCAATGCAACTTTCACCTTAATCATTTTGTCAGCGGATTATTTCAAGTTTTATCGTAATCCACCTGCTATTCATACCATCACATGCCTCCACATGGCACGACCACATCTTCCATCATTCAACCCGAAGATATCGGCATCCGGTACCACACTGTACAAATCATTCTATCATTTTGTGTACACTTATCATAACATTGCACTGTGTACCACCTTGGTAGGGCCACACCAATACGGGTTCCTTCCGACAAACCTACAGGATGCATGTCTGACCTGTAGTTCTACTCCCATTCATACTTAACACGTGATCCTGTTTAGGATCCATTTCAATACAAATAAATTCACATGATGTAATTCTTCCACTAAGCCTTCGATTTGTATATTCATAACCATTGAGTATAGACTTACATATATATTAATTCATATGTATATATACTCATATTTATACTTATTTTAAATCCTAAAACCTAACCTTCTAAGATATTGAATAAATTCAATGTTTAGCCATTAATTTAGTGGGAACCACAAAGCAATTTTTCATATTCTCTCAAAAATAGCCAAGTTAGGGTTCTTCATAGCAAAGAACATAAATTAGGAATTTCAACGATCTCATATGAAAACCAAATAGCAAAAAGTAGGATTTTGTTACATAATTGAGGTCTCTCTCATGTAAGAAATATTTGTTGCGATTTTTTCAGAAAGGGTTGAAACAATCGAATTTCACTTTCGTATCAAGAACACAATGAGAGTGCCAAGAACTTTAACAACAAACGAAGAACATGAAGAACATATTTTACCTCGTAATTTTATTAGAGCTTCCCCTTACACGGGGTGATATTTCAAGGAAAATTAAGTAGAGTTTCTCATTATATCGGGACAAATTTCTATGAACATTTCAGTAGAGTTTTCCATATATTGGGACATATTTCTGTGAAGCTTTTGACAGAGTTTCCCCTCATATTGGGACATATTTTTAAAGAAAAATGAAAAGACTTTCCTCTATAAAATAATCAAGAGGAAAAACAACAACGAAACAAAAAGAATATAGCAGAGCTGCAATCGATGGAGAATTGGTAGACACCATACATCTTAGATGAGTCAAGTGTGTGATGAATCACAGGGTTCACTGACAACCTAGATGCCCGCACCTAAATATGGAATTACACATATTCCTCCATCAAAACAACTATAAAATCCTTAGAAACTGTAGAATCGATGCATCCATCTACACCTGAGCAAGGCTATGCTCAGATTTCTCGTCGATCCATAACACAAACAAATCGGAAAGGAAGATGAATCGAAAACCTAGCTCAAGTTAGAGATACTTATCTCCTACACGATGATCAATAGGAGAGCACCACGCTGTACTCCTCCTCCTCATCTTCCCGACAGTTGTCCACTATAGCTCCTTCCCTATCTCCCTCTCCTCCTCCTGACCTCTCGACCCTAGCCCTCAAGATAGTTATGGTAGAGGAAATCATAGAAAATGAATGGGTGGGGGGGTATTTATATGCTTCAAAAAATAGCTAAACATGGTTAATAAACCATGTTTTAGCCCATGACCATGGTTAGCGACCCTTGATTTTGGCCAAGGCTTATATCGAAACATAGAGCATAAGTTAGAATCTTTCAGAAGCTTCTATATTTCGTATGACACTTAATTAAAATTAATCATAATTAACTTTCACTGACTAAATTTTATTAATTGTGATTATGTTTCAGTAATCCTAGATTAGTGCTTGTTCGTGATGATTAGTATACTTAATTCATCATTAGTGTCCTTAATCATGATTAACTAGTCATAATGACGGTTATTATGGCCAATGACATCTTAAGCCTCTTTACTTCTCTTTCTTAAGAAAATAATAACAATTCGAAATGAAGTCTGATTCACATGAAACAAATTCCATTGCTTTCCTCTTTATGAGTTGCGTCTTATGACACTTGATCCGAGAGATGGCCAAGTCCAAGGCTTTATGTAAATTGTTTTGAAAAATCTTTGGAAAACTTCTGAAAAGGCATTGTAAATTGATTTTAAACCTTTGAAAAATATCCTTTGTAAATATTTATAAATATTTGGAAATACATGCAATATACTTATCCTTTAAAAAAACCTAAAAACTAAAAATTTTAAAAACATTCCAAATTGTCATAAAAAGATCACAATCGGAAAATTCACTTCACAAAAATATACTTTAATTGCATAAGAATTTTCAGAATGGTTTTGACAATTGAACAATTCTTCATAAAATATGAAGATTGCAGATTGCTTTAGACCTTAATCCACTCCTTATAGGAATTGGAGTTAAGACTCTTCATGACTATTTGTATTAATTCTTTATGTCCGCTAGACTATCTTTACATGTCATCTTGATTAGTCTAAGTTTAATATTTCGAGACACATGCATGACTCTTATCAATAGTCGTCTAACTTGAACAAAGCACTTTGCACATAGCTAAACTCAGATGAGTGGTGGAGGGCAGAATTCTTTTTCCTGAAAATCACGTGTATGGAAACATACACCGCCCCAATAGGAGGCCTGTGTACCCCAACCCGATCTAGTGGCATGCACGTCTAAAGATAGGAGGTCGTGGGCTGCAATAAAGCTCTAAAAGATGGATAGTCTACTGGCTCAAGAAGAAAATTTTCTTGAGTAAATGCTATTGTATGTATATTATAAAAAAGTATAAATAAAAAACCCCCAAAAATAGGTGGGGAAAAACTCAATGAAAAATGATTCATGTCGGAGTTAGGTATCAAAATGAAAGGATTTTGCTTAAAAGTCAAAGTTACAAGGTTGTCTATAGTGGGAGACGGCTACACTGGCCAAGCTCCAAAGGATATGTGACTGCACTTGAAACAATCCATTCTTCTTCTTTACCTCCTCTTCTTTGAGCTTGTTGCACTTGATCTTAGAAAGGAATACCTTTCTCCTTGAGGTATTATGGTTACCTTATTGTGGAAACTATTTCTTTGCCACTTCAAATTCGGGGAGCTATAGTTCACACACATGGTACAAGTGAGTCTCATTGTCATAAGAGACTACGTATGAAAAGACATATGAACAGAGGACTATGGAACTTGAGAGCTGTTATGTTTTAAGACATATTCTCAATAAGGTTACGACAAACTAACAATCTAAAGGTCTGAGTAAGAACTGAACTTTGGGTTTATGAAGATATGTTTAAACATCATAATAATTCTAAGTTCTTTATTTTCCTTTTATTTTTTTCTTTTTTAGCACTCATTCTCCTAATATGTGTTTACTAGCGACAAGCAAAGGTAACTATAGGGGGTTAAGAATAGCCATTCATTCACCTTTATTCTCCTATTTTGGCTTTAGGTCTCTAGTAAAAGCTTACAAGTACCAATAACTTGCGTGAATTAATATGCTAACATTATTGCATAGATACCATATTAATATATGTATATAAACTGAAATAAAAGAATAAAGAATTAAAGAAAAATAAACGAGGTACCAAAGATACCGACTGACCTAAACCCCGAGAAAAAGTCAAACATTGGTTATGTTGACAAGGAATAAAGTAGGGGGAGATAATGGCAAAATAATGTCTACAAAATAATACAGAGAAACCTAGAAACCCGAGGAGTTTTATGTTCTCCATATAGCTTATACTTATACTATATTATACATATTCATACATAATTTAATAAAATTATTTTCAACTTGAAACATGTACATCACAATCTATAAAAAAATAATGAAATTATTAGCACAAATAAAGCATGCACACGTCACTCTGTACACTTAATTGAAAAAATCACAAACAGAAATTCATGATCAATATCTCCTCTATATGAACTCAAAATTCATCAATGTAAATGAAATTGCATTTGAAATAAAATTATCTATAAATGAAGGTGATTTTATTTAAGTTGGAGTTAAGATTCAAACGCTGACTAATTGGGGTACTCTAGTGCTTGTACATCTGTATATAAAGACAACATATTTTATATTTCTCATATTACCTTCTTTATATTTTTCATTAATTGTACATATTATTGAACACCAATAAAACATATAAATACGATTAAAAGTGTGTAAAAATAACAACAATAATTAATAAACACTAAATACATAGGTACAAAATAACTATATTGTCATTATATAATTTTATTGTATATATACCAAATAATAAAACCCCATAAAAATTGTAAATATGTATTAAATTATATTATAAAAAACTAAATAAAATTATGTAAATATACTATTATTATAAAAATTATGAAATTTAAATTAAAATACAAAATTTAGGTATAAATACATATACATTTCACATATAAATAATATATATCATAAACTAAGTCGATAAAAATAAATAAAAATAACCTAAATGAGTATAATAAATAAGAAACAATTTTTATTTTTTGAAATTCTATTAATTTAATTGTTTTCTAATTTTTCTCATTATTTTTTTTTCTCCTCTATTTTATCGTGTAGTGATCCATGTGGACGAACCAGCGCCTACCGTTGGATGACCGGGGTCAGCTTCGTCATTCTCTCCTTCATATCGGTCCCAAGCATGCAACTTCCACTTTTCAACATTTTTTCCTAGCTTGATATAAACCCCCGCTACACCTGATTCCTTCATGAAAAATCTTCGAATTATAGCCATGTATCACTTGAATCAAAGATCTCCACTAGTGATACCTCGATTCAAACACACACCTAATCAAAGACCCCCCACTAGTCATATGCTTTAAATCTTCTCCTTCACTTCCAACTTAACCCACTCAACTTTTGCCCCCCTTAACCCATTAAATATGTTCCGAGAGTCGAGCCCCTGTGACAAAAGGTGCTCCCCTATGGATCAAAGGCAAGGAGAAGGAGGTTTGAGTTGATACAACCCACCGGCAGTTGAGCTCCATCAACTCCTAGTCAATTCCGACCAGGTGAACTAGATATCTTTAGGCATTTCAATTCATAGGTTAATCATTAGCATAATTTGTGTTTTATTTCGCGTGATTTCATCTAGTTTTCATTAAAAATCTTAAAAATTCCATCACTAGAGCTCTAGGATCCGGCCACTATTCTACTATAGTAAGCCCATGTTCCGATTTCCTGAGCACCCCATTTCGTTCCCCTTTGTGTTCTTCACATCCCTGTCCCATCAAATCACCATGTTCTTGCACATAGCATAAGATCAAATCTTCATGTCCCCTTCGTGGGAGATCCCTTACCCAAGCCATCCCCCATCGTTTTGCATGACCTACGGGTTTAGGAGCTTCTTCCTCGAGCCCTAAGTTTTCTTGTGTAGGTTTTAACCCCAACAGACTATAACTGGAAGTGTTTTGAGCTGGGACAAAGCTCCTAGGTGCAGTGAACTATTAAAGAGCTCCAAGACTCCTTCGATGAGCCCCAAACACAATTGAACCCTTTGGTCGACGTGGAATGCTGCCAGGACCCTTCTGAGCTTCACAGAGAGTTGATTGACTTTCAAAGGAGAGATCAAGACCAGATTGAAGCTCGTGGAAGGCTATGTTCTTTCATGTTCTTCCTCTGCCCTTGTAAACCGTCATATCAAGTGTTAGCCATATTTTTTATCAAAGCCACCAAACTGTGAGCCGCAATAGCCATTGATCCACCCAAGGATCTAATCAAGACCATCGATCGACGAAGCAGCATCATGTGCCGCTGACTATCATATCAACTCATGTGGACGCACCTCAACCATCGGATCCAAGCACGCCTCATGTGCCCCCCTAATGAAGAGTAAAATGCATATATTAAAAATGTATCCGTTGTAGCATGGGTACTTGGTTTATCATAAAGAACTGAATAGAAGGTCTCCGCAAGATTGATTCAGCGTGATTTTCTAGCCTGGGAAATCCTGGGACGAATACGAGGATGTGAACAATTAAGCGATGAAATTTAAAAGTCAAATATTTTAGGTAACAATTTGTTGGGTGATTATGTAGAGAAAATGCACAAACAACAATGCACAAATGATATAATAAAGTCAATCACAATATGATTAAAAGCACAATGAACACAAGGGTTAATTACAAAAATCCTTGTAATTAATTGAATATTAATTAAGGCATGAGAGCATATCCAATGATGAATTTAAACAATAATTGGTCACTAAAGCAATTTTAACATAATTATAACTTCTAACATCACTTTGAGGCTCAAATCGTTTCAGCAAGCAATTAAAACTTTTATTAACTCGATGATAGTGATTAAAAATAACTATAATTAGTCATAAAGAGGTAAGGTGAATATCAAGTCTTATTGCTCATATAGATGATATTCTCAATTTTAATTAATGAGATATTTAAGCATTTAAAAGATGATATAATTCATGCGTGATTTTTAACTCAAAAATATCAACAAAGCGTGATATTGGAGAGGGCAACACATTGCATTTCAAATGAGACAAAAATCACTTAATTTGGATATAGATAAAAAAATATTCAATATTTAATCGAGGGGCATTTTCGCAAGAAAAACTTTGAGTTTTATTACACAAAGGGACATAAATGGACTAAATTGCAATTAAAAACTCCCGTAAGGGCTATTATGAATCTTTTACACAGGCAGGAGGAATTATCTGTAATTACGAAAAAGAGGGTGAGGTTGCAAATTACCCAATCACACGCACAAAGCACGTGACCCAGCTAGGATCAGACGAGTCGGTTCAGACCACATGTCCTGAATTGATGCTTTGGATCTGGTTTGGACAACTGAACCTTAGGATTCGATACAATGGCTCGGAATGGGCAACGTGGCTGAATCTAATACAATGAATCTCGCCAAAATGGAGGGATCCAATGGATACTATACTTCAACCTTGACGAAGCTCCTCCGCAAGAGGCAGAGAGTTGGATGCGCTCCGGTAACTATGGCCTTTCTGTGCCACTCTTCTTCTGATCGCAGGAAGATCGTGAACCCTTCATGAAGTCCTCGCGAAGGTGCTCATATACGAAGGTCATATCAGAGCAATTTCTAATGAAGATTTGATGACGAATGATCGGAGTGCAAGGTTGAGATCAGAGGTCCTCTTCTATCTCCGATCATTGGTGCATCTTTCATCACTTGTAGTTTTGAGTAGAAACCTGAAGCCTAGATGAGTAAAAGGAGGTGATAATGGCATGGGCTGGAGGGCTCCTTGGAGTGATATAGTTAGGCCCTAGATAGCTCCTTCTCTGTAAGGAAGGAGATGGATCGACGTGGAACACATCATGGAGAATTGGGAGGGATAACATAAGATAACGCATGAATTTTGGATCATATGTGGTAGCGTTATGGATTCAGATGAGTGAAAAGATGAAAGATGGATTACAGAATAAATAACAAACTGATGAGAGAAGAGAAGTTATGGCATCCTTGTTTTACAAAGTTGGCAAACCTTGAAGCTCAAAAAGTGTCGGATGATGGCGGCATAACGTGTAGTTTCTCATGGATATCGCTGGCATCCAAACTCTGTTGTAGCTCGTCCTTCGTCTTTCTCTCTGTCACAAAAAGGGGATATGAGGCTAGGAGTTAGCATAAACAATGGTAGATAACCATTACTCAAGGTGGAAAGGATGCATTTGAAGAAGGGAATGGTGATGTATGCTAATCCAGACAATGGTTTCAACCGCCGCCCATTACCACAAGAGGTTGGTTTTGAAGAAGTTCGGGTTAGTGCATGGTAGGTGGTTGTGGGGTGAAGAGATAGGGAGTTTTAGTTGGTCGGAAGAAGGCTAGAAGAGGTTGGAAAAACTGGTGAAGATGGTAGTTTGAACGAAGGGATAAAACAACAGAAGGTAGATGATGAGCGAAAAATCGAGATCGACTAAGGCGGAAAAATATAAAATGTCGTTGTCCTCAATCAATCCAATCCGTCAACTAGAAAAATAACAACTAAAGAAGATAAAGCAATCAATGTAAGTGGTCTGCTATTTTTATTTACCTCGTATAACTACTAGGGTCAAACACAAGGAGCATGATTGAAAAACTAAGTAGTCAAATTTTGGATAATAAAATATTTTTTAGTGGTTTAAATATTTTAGTTTTTATTTTTTAAAAAAATAAAAATAAACACAAAACAAAAGAAAACAAACACAACATTCTTTTTTGGATTTTTTAAAATAGTAAAAAATACTCAGAAAAATAATGTAAAAATATTTTAGGGGTTTGAAGTGTTTTTGATATTTTTTAGAGGTTTTCAAATGTTTTTGTGATTTTATAGAAATCAAACAGTGCTCAAAATACAATACAGTACACAACCAGTACCGAATTGCAATCAAAAATATTTAAAGTACCTCAAGGTTGGATGATAATTTTATGACAAGATAGAAATGACAACATACAAACAAGAACTGGAAACAAATTTTTTAGATGTTTCTTTGATTTTATATGATTTATATAAGTTTTTTGTTGTTTTATGATTTTTAGGGATTTTATAACGATTTTTCAATCAAAATCAATACTGAAGGTAAAGCATAACAAAATATAAACATAGGAATTTTGTGGAATTTTTAAATATTTTTCAAATTTTTAAAATTTTTCTAACTTAGAAATAGCACTTTTTAAGGGTTTTTCAATTTTGAAAATAGAAAAGACATGTAATTGAAGGCACCAAAATTACCATGAGTACTACATTCTAACATGAGCTAGATGTAAATTTTAAGTAATTTTTAGAATTAATTTACTATTTAATTTGCTAAAAAAAGACAAATAGTTAAAATAGTATGAAGGGACCTCTATGTGAAGAAAACAAGTTCTAGGGGCCAAATAGTAACATTCAATAAAAACCCATGGGCCCAGTATGCAATTAATCCACGAAAGGCGTGCTTCACACGTGTTTAATGCTCACAGGGGCATGAGTGCAAATTTCTCAAACTATTTCTATTTCAACAACAAATTTAAAGTGCAAGGTTAATCATACAAGTACACCAAATCTCACATGAGATAGCACATGATATCAGCTTAACTGGATTAATATGCAAATAAAGTAAATTACGAGGATCTTACTACAAATTATCTAAAACTATTTGCGTTACTACATACATTTATTAAACTAAAACATAAAGCTCAAAAAGTCGGGGCTAAAGGTGCAAATTACCCCCTTCATCGTGCACCAATCAACGGTTGGGGCGCTCCATTTACGATGGACGGTCAGGTTCTGGGGATACCCCTTCGGTGTTGGACGATTCTGGTGCGGCCTTCAGATAGATCCAACAATCTGGATGCCTCGATAGTGGACGTCAGAGATTAGACGCAAGGGGCGATTGGATACAACGGTTGGGGCATTGTCATGACGAACTAATGAAGAACTCATCTCTAACGAGTTTAGATTGGCAAATGCATGCTAGTCCAACGTACCCCGGTGCAACTATGATGGGCAAAAGGTAACTGATGGCAATCTAAAATGGTGAAGGTGCTCAGAAGGGTCCATGACAGAGGAGGATGTCTGGAAGGGGTGTGACGTGCTGGAGCATGCAGGAAGAATTGTAGGTATGAAATACCCTCCTGATCGGAGATTATTGAGCACTAGCACTGCAAGACTAAATGCTTGCTTGGAGATAAAGCTCCGACAAAGGGTTATGGCGAGGAATCAACATGAACAGAGGAGGTGGATGGGTCAAGTCATAGAAGGGCGATGGATTCCACCTGAGGTTTGATTACAACCCGATGGTTGGATCGAGGGACTGAACGCAGAGCTTGATGTAGATGCGAACACGAGTGGTGTGGGGTGTGCGAGGAGTAGAGCGAAGCTGCGAAATGGGAACAATGTGAAGGTTGATGCCAGATATGCAATAGATCTAACGAAAAGGACGTGAATAGAAGCGAATGGAATGGAGTTATCAATATTACCTACAGGTGGATGCTAACGCCTGAGCTGGAGAACATAGTCCTCTGAGGTGGTGTCCTCGATAGGTGGTGCGACCACAGTTTGGGGACTCCTTGCGGTGGAGCTGGATGAAAGTGTGGCCAGACCTAGGGCACTCCGCTCTGAATACAACTGATAACCGCTCCCTCTCTCAACTGTCACACTGAAAAAGGGAGGCTGGGCACAACAGGATTGTGGAGTAGCCGGAGATACCTGAAAAGGAGGAGGGAACATGGGGTTTTATAGACTCCCAGGTTCGAGAAGAATCAAATGAAAACAAGTGAACCGAGCCATGGATCTTGGAGATGAGAACTGAGCGTGGATTAGGGATCCACGCCCTCTAATCGGGGCTTTTAATCGAAGAAGGACTCGATCGGATTGGGTCAGGAAAATCGATGAATAATGGAGTAAACCGATCTGATGAGAAAAGGTGACGGAGGGGACCAGTTGACCAAGGTCAACAAAGCCAAGGTAGACCAATCAGAAGCGAGCTAGGAAGCAGACAAAATATACTAGAAGACAAAATCGGGAGGTAAATAAAAAGAATTATAAATAAAATAGTAATTATTTCAAAATAAAAATTGAATAAAATAAAAAAATGTTTAGTATTTGAAAACTATTTTTCTGTGTTTTTTAATTATTTTTATAAAAAATAAAATCAGGTATATATAGTATAAATTATTATATACAAGTTTAGTATACCTATGTATTATGTACAAGTATTTTCTTTTATTATTTTTACAAAAAATCTTATTATTATATATTTTCTTTATTTAAATGATAATTTAAGGAATACCAAATGATTTTTATTTTATGTCTACTAATTAACTAAAGGTGTAAAATAAATAGTTATTGTATTATATACATATGTATTTTATACAAAGGTTTGATGATTTTAATTTTATTTTTTTTATTTTTTTATATTATTTCTAGGCTATATACAAGTGTACAAAGAATAAAATAATTTTATTTTGTCAAAAATAAATAAATAAGTATTATGCACAAGTATATGTGATATGTACAATACATAGTGAACCCCTATCTCTCCCTACTTATTTTCTTTGCAATCATGTCAAGGCTTGACCTTCTCTTGGGGTTTGGGTCAATCAGAATTTATTCTAAATACATCCTTCTTTTTGTTTTCTCTTTATTTTTTATTTTTACAAAATAGGTGTTCATTATGCATTATTAACAAAGGCATGCCAAATGCTAAATTATTATATTTACAAGAATTTACAAGTGGTTTTGCAAAAAAGAAGAGCTAAATTAAAAGAATAAAGAATGAGAATCGTAGATTCATCAATTGACAAAGGGCCTCAACATCTGGATCATACAATACAATTGTCAGGGAATGAGCTCCAAGACATAGCTTAGATCACTACTTAGAGGCATGATCGAACGGTTGAGGGAACGGTGCTCACAGATGATCTTGAAACAAAGGCGGGTTGATATGACAGTCATCAACAGATGCTTATAAAGACAAAGGCAGCGAACCATGTGTTTGAAGCAGAATGTGCCATGTAGCTTGCTGAGAAAATTCAGAAATCAATATATACTTATAAAATAAATAATAAATATTTAAAGAGAAATATAGCCAAAATAGTAAACATGAAAGTTGTAGATCTCGATGCGATCAACAACTTTCATGTAGAACCCAAATAGATAATAGGTCACTAATACATAGGTAAAAAATAAATATATATTAAAAATTTAAACAATTTTCTTTTATTTTTTTGTTATTTTTTTGTGTTTTGATATTATTTTATTTATATACAATATTATCCTAATTTTTTCATTGATTTTTAATGAGAAATAGAGACATAAAATATAAGCACAGTAATATGGTTATATTAATATATGTTAAATGGTGTCAAATATATACAACACAACAAATAATAATTAGTGTTAATTAGTCTATGAACCTTGTTGATTAACTTGAGAAAGAGAGATAATATAAGTGATTAATGCTGATAAATATAGGATTTATCACCCCCCTATACTTAAGATAAGCTCGTCTTTGAGTTAATAAATAAAGAATAAGTTAAAAAGTTTGTTTAATTAGTGACATCCCTGACATGTGCAAGTGAGTATACAACGCTTGATTTTACATAAAACACTAGGTTTTAGGAATCTTAAAACTCTAAGTTGTCCAAGTATTAATCAAAAGAAATTCAACTCATCTATTTCTCAGACTATCAATATATACATGTACATATATATACACATACATATATATAAGAACCATGACTCAGTGTAGACTCTACTCAAGAGAGTAGATTCTTAGTATACCAAAAACTCCAATCTCATAAGCTCTCCTAGGGAATAAATACAGTCTTGCTTGAATCCACCTTCTCTTTAGTTTGTAAGACTTCAAAGGGATAGATGGAAGGCCGGGTAATGGAGGATATATGATTGTGTACTTATTTTCATTTCCTCTCATTGGAACAGGATTTTCTTGAGTGCCAATAGTCAACAAAATTTTTATTTTTATTTTGCGAATTAGTGTGTCCGTCAAGGAGAAAGTTGAGTCGTATGTACCTTTATTCCTAGGAATACATGGAGGTACATCTTCTTTAAGAATCTAATATACTTGTACACAAACTTGTAGCACCAATGATGTGAGCCCATTTGAGGTACTAGCCTGACTCTTAAAAGCCTAATGATTTGGTCCAAGTGGACACTTAAAGGTTGGGAGAGCTCGCCTTGAATGTAATGTCTCATAAGATGTAATTTTGTAATGTGATGAGATTTTTCTTTTATTTCAGTTTTCGTCATTTTTTTATTTGAGGGAACTTTCCTTCTTTTTGGCTAGCTCCACTACTTTTACAAAAGATTGGAGGACACTGATCAACTTCTTAATTTAATATCATCACACCTCAACACGATAGTTCAAATTCATGAGACAGCATGAGATCATGTCTGATATTGGCTAAGATGCTGAAACTTGGGTTTCATGAAGCCATCATTAATTTTATCCCATTCTCGAGCATCTCATAGATCAAGTTCAAACTCAAGCTTCAAATCCTAGAGTCCTTAATGATAATTTGACTCATCTCAATCACGAATGCAGTCGTGCATGTGAGTGACTGTCAAATTCTTTAAATGGAGATTAAGCGTGCAATATAGCATGCATATCTTTTAACCAGGGACATGTGAATTTTTAAGTCCAAGACCCTAATGATGAAGACAAGATAACTCTTAGTCTATGGGCTCCTTAAACCAAGTATTAAAGATCATCTCACGCCTTGAGTGCAATGTGAAAATGTATGGCATAGACACCATTTAGCAAGTTAATTATTTACAAAAGAATTAATGAATTGTTAGTTTTATTAAAACAGAAACAACATAATGGATACCCTTGTCAAAACAATATAGAGATAACACACAAACACACTAGGATACCCTATAACACTACAAGTTTTAGCTTCTTACAGATGAAGGCTGACTCTTCGAGGTATAAAATCACAGTTTGCCTTATGTTTCAACTGCTTCCTTCTAACAAAGAACACTTCAGAATCTGAATAAGAAAGATCTTTATCAACTTGGAATTTCAACCTTCTAGCATTATGCCATTTTTCCTAAAAAGTAACATCCATATCAACATGGTAAGCCTCAAAATTCTTCATAATCTTGAGAAGATGACTCAAACCCTGAAATCATGCTATCATACTTTTGGGTTTTCCTTATAAAAGAAAAACTAGACATAGAAGGATGACCCAATTTATAAGAAAGATAAGAGTCCAAAAACTAAACATCCTCAAGGAAAGGTAAGAGCACCTCCATATCTAATTCCTCTATCAATATATCATCCTCCTCAATCGACATCACTCTTTTTAGTGAACTCTTTATCAACTTGATCTTCCAAATATAAAGTTGAAATCTAGACTTTCCTCCATGTAAAACTCTAAAAGACTCTAAGGCAAGACAAACATATAAAGAATAAAGAGAAGAAGGTTGAGTAAATTGTCGAAACCTCCTAGTACTCTAAAACACCAAAGGATACCAAAGAGACCTAACATAATTAATGATTTTTTATTTTTCCATTCTTTATTTTTCAACTTGTTTAAACTTTTTTAGATAAATATTGAATAGCTCAAACTCATATGATTAGTTGCATCTACTTTAAGCCAGTATGGGAGTAAGTACGAACCATTAAACAGCTATCCATATTACCTAAAGATGGTGCCATACGCGTTGTCCTTTAACCACCCACTCTGCAAAGGGAGTAATTCCATCACTGTAGAATAGCTAATCATTTTTAAGCCTAGTAGTCAGAAATAATACCAAAGAATTTGTTTAAATTTTCTATTTTTTTAATTTTTGAATAAAGTTAATTAGTTAGACTCATTTACACCTTTAATCTTGAAGAGAATTTTGAAAACTTTTTGCAAACAATGTCACATAGATATAGGTTTTTAAAATATTTCATAAATGATTTTCCAAACAAAGTCAATCCGATTTTTCACAAATCATGTAAAACACTTGAAAACCATGTCAAATATCCATGCATTTTTCAAAGGGATTTTTACACACATAACCCTGACTAATTTTGCAATTACAATCATGACCATGCATAATCGTTAAATACATAACAAACCCCAAACCACTCCATGTCACACCCATAACCCCTCGTTAGTTTTTCTGTTAACCCAACTATATCATTGAGATATTTTAACCCATCATCTAAGAACTACTTTCAGAAAAATAAAAATGTAAAAGAATATTGGCAGCAGGCGGGCGTTGGAGGTCGGGGGGGGGGGGATCCTCGAGCTGGGTGGTCGAGGCAGGGGGGCTCTGCCAGGAGGTGGGCTGGAGGTCAGGGCAGAGAGGGGGGCTTCGCATGCATAGACAATGGTTGCGTTGGGGGGTGGGGCAGCACTGTGTGAGACCGGGGGACTGTGCGGGAGCTCGTCGACGTCGGGCGGGGGCCCTATAGGTGGTGTCTGAAGGTCAGGGGGCTCTGCATAATGCGAGGGGACTGTTGCTGAGCTGGAGGTCAGGGCAGGGGGGCTTTGCAAGCGGTGGGCTGGAGTTCGGGGTAGGGAGGGGGGTTGCTGGCGGTGGGTTGGATGTCCCCTGGGGGGTGCGCGAGGCGGAGGACGGTCGATGGGCTGGAGGTCGGGGCAGGGAGGGGGGCTTTGCAGACATTGGAGATGGTTGTGGAGGGGTGGGGGTGGCGGCTCTATGTGAGGTGGGGGGACTGTGCTAGAGCTCACCGACAGCGGCGAGGGGCCTGTAGTAGGTGGTTGGAGGTCACAACGACGGTGGGGGGCTCTGCGTCTGGAGGTCTCCCTGGAGGGGTGGCTCGACGGGGTAACTGTCCTAGGCTGGAGGAGGTGTACGGGGGAGCTCGATGAGGCATGTGTTGGTTGGAGTAGGAAGGAGAGGAGTTGGCGGTGATGGGGGGGTTAGGGAGGAGGAGGTAGTTGATGGGGAGGGGAGGGGGTTGTCATCGACGAGAAGGTGGTGGAGGAGGAGACAAGGAGAGTGTACTCAATTTTTAATAATAGAACTTAAAGGGTAGAAATTGTAAAATATTTGACGGATGCCTTTACAGTTAAGAGATTATTGGATGGAAGTTAACTCGAGGGTTATGGGTGTAAGAGTTAAGACTATTGAGGGTTCTGGATGTAATTCATGATTATGTAAGTTTATGATTATAATTGCATAATTACTCAGAATTATGGGTGAAAATCCCTTTTCAAAACTCATGTTCAAAACATTTTGTACAAAACTCAGTTCAAACATGTAATACCATACCCATAACACCAAAAACATTTGAAAAATATGAGCTATGGCTAAAGTATATAAGTAATATATACGGTAGACCCCCATATACTTAGATTTTGCTATGTCATCATAGCACAAAGTGATATGAAGCCATATCTCAACCAAGCATAAAAGAATGTATAAGGACTGAGTCGAGAATAAGACAAGTGTAAAAATGAGAAAGAATGAGTCATAAGGATTATAAAGGGATGGTCCCCCTATACATCGGTTTTGAATAAAAGTAGAAAGATAGAGATAAAAACATAGAAGAGACATAAGTAATAGAGTAGGTATAGACAAATCCCCCCATATACTTAGGCTGAGAATAGTCTTAGTGTAGGTAGGAATAAGAATAAGAGCAAAATGAATCTACCAAAAATAGAGTCAGAATGAATATGAATCTTTTATATTGAATCGTGTGATGTGAATCTATCATGATGATTATTCCTTCTCAAAGAAATCTGAAACTGAATCAATAGGCATGAATCAATCATCTCAATGGGAGCTAGCCTTTCCTTGTATTCAATTAATGCTTAACTAACTACCCATTAACTAGAATGGAAGGTGCATTCTCTGAAAGCTCTGAAATCTCTACACTACCATTCTCATGCACTTCCTTAACAATGATAGGACTCGTCCACTTTGACTTGAGTATCCTGTGGAAAATCTTTAACTTTGCATTAAACAACCATACCTTTTGTTCCAGGACAAAGTTCTTGCATCTAATATGCGCATCATGCCCGTTCTTAACTTTATCCTTATAGATCTTGTTGTTGTCATATGCTCGGTTGCGGATTTCCACTAATTCATTTAGGTAAAGGTCTCTACACAATTTCCCTAAAGTTCCAATTTATTTTCTTTATTGCCCAATCATATTTGTGCACTAACTCAACGGGCAAATGATATGGATTGCCATAAATCATCCTGAAAGCTGAAGTTCCAAGAGGTGTCTTATAGGTTGTTCTGTAAGCTCACAGAACTTGGTCCAGCAACTAAGACCAGTTCTTCCTATGTGGATAGACTAACTTTTGAAGAATGCTCTTTATCTCTCTATTTGAAACCCCTGCCATGTTGTTTGATTGTGTGTGGTAAGGACTACTTATTCTATGATCAAATCCATAATCCTTTGATAAAGATTTCATCATTCCATTCACAAAGCGGCTACCCTTATTAGATATTAAAACTCTAGTTACCCTGAACCATGAAATGATATGATCCTTTATGAACTTGCAGATGGTCTTACTATCTACGGTTTCGATTGGAATAGATCCACCCATCTCGACATGTAATCGACAACTAACAAAATGTACTCAAAACCTTGGCCTTTTGGGAAGGGACACATGAAATCTATGCCCTTGATGAATCTCCATTTCATTGACTTTATTCTATCATTTTGACCTTAAAAACCATTGGTAATGCATGTAAATTGCAATAATATGTACAAAATAGCATTCATCATTTATTGTATTTATTGTGTAAATAATATTGTTTTTAATGCTAAAATTATAGAATAAAGAGAAGAAAAGGAAAATAATAAAACACCAAAGGTATTTTATGACTCTAAACCCCCAGACCAAGTCAAAAATTGAGTTGGTCGACAAGGAACGAAGTAGGGGGAGTTAAGGGCCAAAAATACAATAAAACCCCATTCTTTCATTCATTTAATAAAACATTTTTACACTTTATTTATTGATTATTATTCATTCATCAAATAAAGAAATTCTGCACATGAAAGTTGTAGACAACAATGTAAATAAAAATACAAAATTGAGTTTGTATAAAAATCATACACAATTACACAAAATAAAAAGCCAAAATCCCAACTTCACAGTTCCATATCTTTTAAATAAAAACCCAAAATTTATCGAAATCACTTCTAATTGTTTATAACTTTTCATAAGCTATTTAATGGAGGTGGTTTCATATTTTTGGAGCTAAGGCGTGAACGTTAGGTTTTGGACCCTCATTGTACATTATACCCGAATAAAGTATTCAATTTATTCATTCTTTATTATTTTTAAAATTTTATATTTTTATAATTCTATAAATAATATTTATAACTTATGAGCATATTAAAACCAAAATAAATTCATAATGAAAACACAAAGTAAAATAAATCTATGTAAATATATATGTAAAATACTTATGTTATTACTTGTACATAAATAAAAGTGAAATTCATTCTTTTATTTTTTATTCTTTTACATTTCTATACTCTTGTAAATATCATTAATATTTTATTAAAAATATAAATATAAAATAAAACCCAGGAAAATACCTTAAAATAAAATAATGTCCTTAAAACATAGATGAAATACCTATAAGTATTCTTATATAATATATACTTATTTATTTAAGTGTACAAAATATATCATAAAAATATAATAAAGATATACTTATGTACATAAAAATAAGTCATAAATATATAAAAAAAAGAATAAAAGAATAAAATATACAAAAAAATAATAAAATAGATAAAATATTGATAAATATACCTATAAATATAACCTTATAAATTAACTACTAATAAATAACATCAAAAAATTAAATAAAAATCATAATAAAACACTAAAAAAATAATAAACATTTATTTTTTTATACTTGAAAATTAAAAAATCATTTACTAATTTTAATTAATTATTTTCGAATAAAATGGTGGTTTTCTCTTTTAGTGCCCTGATGTGGGCCAATCAGAGGCTAGGGACCGTTGACCTCTGGTCAACTCCCCATATGCCTCTGACCCACGTCAGAACTATCTTTTCCCATGTTTTCCTCCTATTTTTATGTGTGATCCATCCATCTGTTGTCTTTGATCCCTTAACGGGATTTGCTCTCTGATCAACCAAGATTCACACTGGACCCCTATCTTGCTCGTACATACTCTATATTGCCGTCAATTATCCCGTAAATAAGGGTCATGGTCCATATCTATAAATAAAACCTCCTTCTCCTCTCCACTTTTTGATAATCTCCAAGCCCTAGAGCCCTTCCATCTCGACCAAACGCGCATACTTGTCATAGGGGGAGGTCCCTTGAGGCGCTGGCGTGCTCCCGCAGGAGGAGTTGCACCCAAGGCAGCCGTCGCCGACCACCTCTGGTCCTTGGACAAAACCCATGTAAGAGCTACACATTTCTTTTTCTTTAGATAGATTTCGATGCCTGCTTATAATTTCCACAATTATATTAGCTTTTAGAATCTAGTTTAAGAATAGATTTCTATGCATGCTTTTTATTTCCACAGTTATATTATCTTTTAGACGCTAGTTTGATCTTAATCACCCCCAATTCGTAGTTCATCGGAGCTCCGCTCCGAAGAACGTCTCCATATTTCCTCGTTGTTCTGCAACCCACCTTCACACTCACTCTAGTTCCCACTCCGCTTCTCCACCTAGCCGCACCACTTTCCACCTTCAATCCGCTCTTGATCGAAGTTGTCGTGCTCCTTCCACCACCTTCGCTGGAGTACATTCTCACTCGTCCCATTTCCCATACATTCCATGCCTAATCGGGTCGAGGCATTTCTTCCTTGACCCGTGAGCTTATTGATGCTGGTCCCATGCCAGAAGAACCCCTTCTCAGGTTTCTTCGAGGATAAAAAGGTGCTCCAGCAACATTGGACCTCTAGGGCTTGATCAGAGAGCCCTGGACATTTTTGAGGCATCCCCTCAATGCAGACAAACGTGATGAGCATGGAAAGCATCTCAGAGGGTTGGGAGGAGGTCGAAGCAGCGAGAGGGGAACAATCGAGCGAGCTCTAGGGATGTCGTCTTCCCTGTTCTTCCTGACGCATCCAAAGTTGTTCAATCATCACCCGTTCTTACAGGATAGCAGCGGACGTTGGATCCAAAGCGACATCGTGAAGTGTAGAGCCGCCACATGTTTAAGTGTAAGCGCCCTACCTATCCGATGGTGCACCCCTTTAGGGGTAAATTGCAAACTCTACCACTCATTTTTGTGTATTTAATATTCAGTCCTATAAAAAATATAACACATAAAATAAATTGGAAATTTTGCATGTAGGCACCAATATTTATTGTTATTGCATCTAGGTCCATTCCATGTCACCTTACGTATCATTCCACGTAAGGTGGCAAAATTGCATGTATGTCCTTTGTGGCATTTTGTATTTAGTTTAAGTCTACTAAAAGTTCAAATTATATTGTATATTTAGTGAAAATTGCAATGAGCCCCCCAGACTTTAATTTATTTACATTTATGCCCATTCTTGGAATTACATTGTATTTTTGTGCATTTAAAATATTTATTATAAATAACTAATGTGCTCTTAAAAATTCACAAAAACAAGGATAGATGCCTCTTACCATGT
Source organism: Ottelia alismoides (assembly GCA_037367405.1). Lineage (NCBI taxonomy): Eukaryota > Viridiplantae > Streptophyta > Magnoliopsida > Alismatales > Hydrocharitaceae > Ottelia > Ottelia alismoides. The sequence goes on from JAZKJV010002332.1 coordinate 468,500, forward strand.
ATTTTCACGCCTTATATTTATTTCATATTTTTGTGCACTTATCTATTTATTAAAAATCAAAAGGAGCTTACTTTTGTACTGTGTTGCTTAGATTTTACTAAAAAATATAAAACCATATTTGTAAAATTCCAAATATATATATATATATTATTTTACCTATTATAATTATATACCAAAAATCACTAAATATGGCAAAAGATAAAGCTTAAAAATTGAAAAACCCTAAAAACCTTCATAAATATATAAAAAATCACTAAAAATCCAAAAATATGTTTTTTGGTTTATAAGTTTCTTTATATAAATATTTATATATATAATTGATTTTGATAATTTTGGTGCCTATTTAATAATTTATAATATTCAAATAAATTTCAGCCTATTTATTTAATTCCTTATTTGGATATTTCTGACTTTAAAAATTCATAAAAACTGGTAAAATCCATAAAAATTACAGAAAACATTAGAAAATTATATAAAATCCATAAATAAATTATTTATTGAATTTTTATTTATATTTACTAGTATTTATAAGTATGTTATTCTATATTGTATATCTATCTTTATATATGCTATATATGTATTAAAAGAAAAAAATAAAATATAAAATTATAAAGATAAAGTATAAAATTAAAAATATATATATAATAGGAAAAAATAAAAACATATAAAATCCAAAAACCCACACAAATTATTAAAAATGGACCAAAGGTGAATGACAAATTTTGTGTGCATTGTTTGCCACCTTCTACACATGCTTACCACTATACACATGTTGTTGTAGAGTTATAATAAATTTTAACACCAAATTTTTTGATATTTATTTCTTAATTCATATTCTGGGTTAATTGTTTATTAATCCAAGGTTCTCGTCGGTCACCTCGACAACTGTGCTCCCGCCCACACGATCGATAAGGATCTTCCGATTATCATCCCCAAACATCAAAAACATTACAAAAAATTATAGGCTACATGGGAATTTCATATCTTGAACCAACAATCGCTCCCATCCTCTAGCAAACAAGGCATAATCGTGCAAAATCGGTGGCATCTCTAAACAATGTCGATAAAAAGAAACCACGCTGCAACACCTTGTGCACGGTCCTCTTTCTTGAATGGTGTCCTCCAGCCTCAAGTGAATGACAATACGTGAGGATACTATGGTATTACCCATGAGGAATGCACCTTCTCCAGATACAATCTGATCCTTCACAGAAAAGGAACGGATTCTCCCAATGGTATTTCCTCGAATCCAACTCGAGTTAGGCTATACTACTCTTAGTCCAACCATAAGGAACTTGCTTGGAGACAAGGTAGTTCACCATGTTGACATACCATGTAAGCGAGTTAATAAGACAAAAAGACTCATTTGGAAATGTCTCTCTAATAGGCTAAATATCAAGGGAATCATTTAAATCAATCCTCGAAAGTTGATCAACCACTACATTTTTACTTCGGATTTATCCTTAATATCCATATCAAACTCCTGGAGTAGCAATATCCACATAAGAAGATGCGCCTTCGCATCCTTCTTTTCCATGAGATATCTAACGGCTGAATGATCGGTATAAACTGCCATTTTTGAGGCAAGAATCGCGTACCTAAACTTCTCTAAAGCCCAGACTACTACAAGCATCTCTTCCTTGGTCATTGTATAATTCCTCTTTCTTGGATCCAAAACTTTGCTTGCGTACTGAATTGTGAATGAAATCTAATCTCGCCTTTTCCTTGATATGTCTCCTATAGCAAAATCCGAAGCATCAGTTACGATCTCAAAGGGAAGAGACCGATCAGGAGCCTATAAAATAGGTGAGTCACAAATCTTCTTCTTAAGGAGCTGAAAGGCCTCAAGACACATGTGATATACAAAGAACTAGCTGTCCTTTCCTAAGAGCTCAGTCAGGGGTCAGACAATCATAGAAAAATCCTTAATAAATCATCTATAAAATACAACAAGTCCTAGAAATGACAAAACTGACTTGATGTTGGTTGGTGGATCAAGTTTCTCGATCACATCCACCTTGGTAGGGTCAATCTCCATTCCTTTCTTCAAGATGACATGCCCCAACACAATACCCTCCTTAACCACAAAATGACTTTTTTCCTACGAGAGTACCAGATTCACCTGTCTACACCTCTGAAGGACTCAATCCAAATGTGCTAAACAAGAGTCAAATGAGTCAACATGGATCGAGAGCTCATCCATGAAGACCTCTAGAAAATCCCCAACCATCTCGGCAAACAAGACATTCATGCACCTCAGAAAAGTACCTGGGCAGTTGCATAGGCAAAAAGACATGCGTGTGAATGTGTATGTGCCAAAAGAGCATGTAAATGTGGTCTTTTTCTAGTCCTCGGGGGCGATGGCTACTTGATTTTAGTCGGATTACCCATTAAGAAAACAGAAGAACTCTTTCCCCGCTAATCTCTCCAAAATCTGATCAATAAAAGTTAGGGGAAAGTGCTCTTTCTTGGTCGTAGCATTCAAGCACCCGTAGTCAACACAGGCGCACCACGACGTACGTACTCATGTAGTAATCTCAACTCCCTCCTCATTGGTGACCATTTGAATTCCAGACTTCTTTGAGACAACATGTAAATTTTCCACCTATTTGGAGTTAGATATTGGGTAAATAAAATCCTCTCCACAACATTTCTCAGTCTCTTTCTTAGCTACCTCTTGTAGATTTGGACAAGATCCGACCCGATCCATCCTATGGCCTTATAGTTCTTCTGTAATACTTCTAACAATCTAGTCTCTAAAACTTCTCTACAGTCAACCTAGAACTAATGACAACATGAAACTTATTCTTTGGTCCTATAAGGAAGGAACACTTGAGTATAGGAGGTAGTGGCTTTAACTCTAGAAAGGATAATCATTTGGTACATCAGGCTGAACTACCACTGAATCTGGAGATGTGTTGCATAGTGGAGATGAATCATCTTTAATGTTGTCCACCAACTGAATTGAAGAATAGGGAGTCGCATCACCAAAGAAACACGATACTTCGGCCAAAGCCATGTCAAACTCATCATCTAATTCCCTTGATTGTTCTGAAGGAGAAGGAACTGATAAGTCCAAAGGGACCTCAAAGTCAACAAGGGAATAGGGAGATGCATAACTCAAGAGCTCTAGCAATGTATCAATAATTGTTATGTGTAATTTGTCCTCTCCATATGAGAGGGTATCTATCTATATTGTCGGGTTATGTGCCCAAATCGTAACTATGCTAACTACATTGCAGACTACCTTTGAAAAGGAAGAGAAATCTGTGCTAGACTCTGAATGAGGTCACTGCCATTTTGTTTTCTTCATTTGTAGTTCCACTTCTCTGCTTGGAGAATAGAACTTCATCATCCCTTTCTAATAATTGAATGAAGCTTCTGCGGTCCAAAGTAAGGGTCATTTAAGGATAATCTGTGATAATATGTGAATCCCTCCAATGATTAGGGATGTCCATGTCAAGGAGAGTGATGTCCACCCTGTAGTCTTGTCCCTCAATCAAGATAATGACATTCTTGACATCACCCTTAGCCATTTTTATTGATTTATCAGCAAACTAAAGTAACGCATTGGATCAACGTAAAGGTCCCAACTTTAGTTTCTCGTATAAGGCAAAGGGTAATAAGTTGATCGAAGAACCATTATCTATTTGAATGTACGCAAACTCTATGTCATCGATATGACTCACCACATAATGTGCACCTAAATATCTCTTCTTCTGTGGTAACTTCTGGTTCATGATACACAAGGTAGTGGCAACCGATAGAACAAGGGTCTTAACGTAGATGTTTGGTTTCTTCCTACTAACTCTACTAGGTGTACATCTCACCTTCAAGTACTTATGGAATATAGGATGAATGGCCGCATACTCATCAAATGGCACCTTAACCTTGATGTTATCTTTACAAAATCATGCCATTTCAAGATCATCTTTTTTAATCTTATTAATGATGTGCTTTCTGTTCGTAAGAGCACGGGGAAAGGGATAGTTAAGAAGTATGTGAATACTAAGAAAAATAAACAGAGACATGCACTTTATTATCCATAGAAACTGAGTTTTTAACATATGAATATTTAAAAATGGGAATAACAACTTAATCATCTACTACGAGATGGGGAATACCTTCTGATTGTGCATTCTCCACATCCGAAGGTACAAGGTCCTCCGTAGACTTTGAATGCAATGCTTGTTGCGCCGCTCTTGTACTCCTCATAGATCTCCTCGTGGAAGTCTCTTCTCTCTAGTGATCTCTCTAAAGATGTATGGCATCATCATCATCTCAAGTCTCCGCAATAAGAGCCTCAGAGTCGATCCTCTCCATGTCCCTAGCCTGATCAGGTACGACCATGGTCCATCTACTCATGAGAGACATATGATTAACGTAATCAAATGGAAATATCTCGTGCCAAATTTTTAATAATATGAGTAGTATACCTGAGCTAACTGTTGTTGCTACTGAGGTTTGTTCTGCTGCTGGGATTATCCTGAACCTAGGCATTAATGGATGTAGTTGGGGCAGTGCACTCATCATTTAGACAAGATAGACGGTTGAGGACAACCCTCATTCCCTACACTTCATTACTGTAGAAACACAACTCCTCCAAAATCTGTCACTGCATATCCATGGGACCTAAAGATGAATGTTGTTGTTGTGAAGAAGAAGAAGGCAAAGATGAACACAGAGAATGACCCTGATGGCCATACGAATGTTGATTTTGTTGGGGATGCTGTTTAAAATGCATGCCCTGCTGGCCCATCTGGTATGTCTGTTGATGCCTGTTGGTCGTGATTTTCTCGAGGATCGGAAATTAATGAAATGTAAATGTCGTTGCTATCCCCAAAAATCCCGCGACAAACAAATATTTTTTTATTTTTGCAACTTATTAACCTGTATAGCAGACAAGATCGAACTCAAGGAGGCAACAATTCCCGAGGGATATTCAATTAATTGACAAAAAATCAATTACAAGAAAAAGGAAATCTCAAAGGCAAACTATCCTTGATTTTTGTGGAATTTTTCTCTTTTTTATTTATATTTATATTTTTTATAATTTTTATTTTCTGATTTTCAAATTTTTTATTGATTTTAATTTTTGCGATTTTTTATTTTTAAAAATAAATAACAATATGAACAAGATAAGAAATACGCACACCAACACTTTTTGTAATTTTCAATTAGTTTTCAATTATATCAAAAATGCTCAGAAAAAACCAGAGAAAATATTTTTGTGTTTTGAAGATTTTGAAATATTTTTGGGTATTTTTGTAGAATTTCTAGATGTTTTTTGTATTTTTCTAAAAATCAAACAATAACAAAAATGAGAAATAGTGCACGTCCTGGAGTCATTTGCAAATTAAAAATATTTTAAGTACCCAAAACTCCTGGCAATTATTTTTATCATAAAATAGGGACAATTATCTACAAATAGGAAGTGAAATGATAGTTTTTGGATTTTTGTAGATTTTTTTATGATTTTTGGGTTTTATAAGAAATTAATGCACGCAATTTGTATAAAAATTAAAAGACAATGAAATAAAACTACCCTAATTTTTTTAAATTTTTGGAGATATTTTCAAATTTTTATGAATTTTTGAATTTCAGGAGGTGAAAAATGACATTTTTTTATTTTTTTGTAATAATAAATGAAGACAAAATGCAATGAAATTTTCATACAATGAAGATGCACACTACAGGAGTCTAAGTTAATTTTTTGAGAATTTTTTGACTAATAAAAACATTTATTTCAATAGAATAATCATGCAAATTGAAGAGCCTGAATAATAGTGATTGAAATGCAAATATTTCAAGTTTTAGCATAAAAATATATTAATAAATAGATGCAGAGGAGAATTTATAATTTACTCTATGGAAATCGTGCTCTACACGTGATGTGTTCTGGTAGGGGCGTGTTTGTAATTTAAAAAAAAACTCCAGGGACACAAATGTAATTTGCCCAAATTTTTTTATACAACCCTACTTCTTTTCTTTTTGCTTTCTTCGTTTTCAGGTTCAAGAGGGCATGGGAAGTGTCGACGCCTCCACTGCACCTTCTCTCCATGCGATGACGGGCAAGGGCGACGGCTGGGGGCTTCGGCGGTCAAAGGTGGTTGACAGTTGTCGCGGGGCGGTGGATTCAACTAGAGGAGGCATCGGCGGCTGCGGCGTGCTGGTGATGGAGTACTTCAAGGCGGTGGAGTGCGCACGATGATGGAGGAGTGTGGAGGTTGGATTTTAGAGGGTGTAGAGGACGCCCGCGGTGGCGATTCCAGGCGTAGAGGGCGGTGGCGATAAGGAGGTTGGCGGCGGTTGCGTCTTCTGAGGGTGGAGAGGCTGCCCACAGCGGCGGTTCCATGAGATGATGACAGTGGAGAAGAGGCATTGAGGGCAGGGCTCGGTGGTCGGCGGCGAGGTGGAGAGGCTGCCCGCGGCGGCGGTTCCAGAAGATGATGACGGTGGAGAAGAGGTGTCGAGGGCAGTGCTCGATGGTCGGCGGTGAGGTGGAGAGGCCGCCTGCGACGGCGGTAGTGCGGTAGTAGATGAAGGAGGGGGGTCGCTGGCGGTGGCTGATGGCTTCCATCCCCTTCTTTTTTTTAATTTATTATTTTTTTGATGTGAACAATAATGAGAGAAAATTTTTTATTATTTTTTTTGTAAATCCGAAATATAGGGAAAAAATAGGAGATAAGAAATGTGTTTGTTTTTTTTAAATTTTTAAATTTTTATTTTTTCAATGATCATGCAAAACAAAAGTTAGAGAAAACAAATATTTTTTTGTTTATTCACAAATCAAACTTCAGAGGCGAGCATGATGACTCAATCCCAACATTAAAAAAAATGGACTTTGTGAATGAAGATTCGGCGAAAAATGAGAGAATCGAATCCGGTTCTCCGACCACCGTACGTGGTCAGAGTTGATAGATCGTGGAAGATAGAAATTGAATGCGGAGAAATAAACAACGTGAGATGGAAAATCGAGTCGAAGCGGATCAAATCGTGATGGAAATTTTTTTTAAGATCTAGAGAAACCAAATATAATAGAATTAAAATGCAAAATCTAAACTATGATTAACCTAAGATAAAAATGTGAAAAATGATGGATCTCACCTTAGGAGCGAAAATGGACCATGATCACCTCGACAAGGCTGACTCACTGTCACCGGATGGCTTGGAGACTAGGCACCTTTCTCGACGAAATATTCTCTCTCGGAGATCGGGTTCCTCTCTCTAAAGATTAATCTAGTTGGAATGAGGGAGAAGGAGCCATATAAATAGAAAAGATAATGGATATGAAATTTGAATTTTTGACTTTTTGGATAAAGAGATAAGAGAGATGAAAATTGAAATGAGATAAAAATAAAAGACATATGAATTATTTATAAAATTAACTTTTTTTTTGAATTTTCATCCCTTTATTTATTTGAATAAGAAATGTGATTTTTTATGGTGGTTAATTAAGAATAACAACTATATACATATACTATTTACATAAATGACAATATATACAGGGGTAAATGAGCAAATTAGACTCGTTTTTTTATTTTAAAATTTTATTTTTTTTTAATTTTTATTTTTATATAATTAGTAAAAAATATTTACAAATATATACAAATACAATATGTACAAAATACACCGGAAAATTGCATAAACCACCCCAGAAAACATACTTTTCAACCATAACTCCAAAATTTATGAAAATACAGCCATTTTAAAGATAATATAATTTAGAATTGAATGGAAGCGAGATTGGTTCCTTTTGAGTTCATATGAAGCCGGAATTGGTCTTTCAATTAGTTCTTAGTGGCTTTTTCCATGTGTGGTTTCTTTTATTCTGTACATGATGTAATTGTGCAATTATTTTTATTACTTAGAACCATATTTATTTACAACTTTGGTTTTGAAAGTTATTTGATTTGAGGTCAATTAAGGTAAAAATAAAATAGTGTAGTATACAAATATACAAAGCACACAATATTTTTGGATTTTCTAATTGAGGACCCTATCTCCCCCTACTTTATTCCGGGTCGATCAGGTCAAGTCTTGACCTTCTCTCGAGGTTCGGTCAGCATGTATCTATTACATATATACAACTTCCTTTTTTAATTTTTTCTATATTTTTCCTTTTATTATTTATTTATTTTAGGTTAAAATAATATACATTTATATAATATTTGCACACAGATGCAAGTTAGTAAGAAAATGGAGTTAATGTTACATACATGTGTTTTATAAGGGATTTTAAGCTAAAATAAATGAATAAAGATGGTGAATCACAGATTCATCATCCCCCTATGCTTTACCTTTGCTAGTCCCTTAGCAAACACTTATTTGAAAGAAATAAGTGAAGAAAAAGAAAAAGAAAGGGAAAATAAAGAAAGCAGGACAATATTGAGTATTAAGCTTATCTTCATAAAATTGTACTTTGGAGCTCTGTCGGGCCGTTGGATTATTAGTGTGTCGGAACCTTAATGGGAGATGGAATTAAGACCTAATAGCCTCTAAGTTCCACAGGACTACTATTCAGGTCTCCTCAACACTCAAGTAAGAATATGTCTACATACACCAATTCTTATGAGTATGAATCTTTATTTGTACGGTGTAAATGAGGTATACCTCCCCATCTCAAAAGTAGCAAAGAAACAACCTCCCTCAACAAGGTAACTCTAGTTCCCCGGTCTTGCAACTCTTTCCTCAAGGAGCGGAGATATTCCCTTCTAAGTTCAAGTACAACCAGCTCAAGAAGAGGGGATGGAGAAAAGAATGGATGGTAAGCAGTTTAGCTACCTATCCTTGAATGCATGACCAGTGTAGCCAAGTCATCTACTGCAAACTTACAAAAATTTGTCTTTGAAGCTCTTATTGATTTTTTTTAATCCTTGTATATACACTCCAACATGCATTTTACTTTTCAATCAGGCCTGTCAACTTTTGGAGATTCTGCATTTCTTAGATTTTTTTGAAGCATATACAAGGTGCATCATGTACATAAGGAGTTTTTCCTATTGAGCCCGTAGACTATCCATCTTTTGAAGCATTATTACAACCCCACAGCATCCTGTCTTTAGACCTCAACATCGCTAGACAAGGTTGAGACGCACTTCCTTCCCTAGAGGAAGACGAGAGGTTCTGCCTAGATGTACTACCCTCGTATGCTACCCCAAGCTAAAAGATTCAGCCTCCTCACTACCTCATCCATGAAGAGCTATGTGTAGAGTGCTTGTCCAAGATATGCCACGGTCTGAAAGAATCATGTGTCTGCTATTAAATATTCTACTTAGACTAATCAAGATGATAGGTTAACATAGTCTTATGGACTCAAAGAATCAAGTCACTAGGACCTGAAAAGTCTTAACTCCATTTCTTGTAAGGTTCCTCTGAAATTAAGTGGATTACGGCCCAACTAAGCTCTATTTTTCAATTTTATTCCAGACATAGTTTAAATGTCAATATTGTCCTGAAAAATGCACATGCAAATGCAAGAAAATATGAACAATGCAACGGATTTTTTTTAAATGATGCACATGTGAAAAGAACATTTTTTTAACAATTTACTAATTTTGAATTTTTAATGGATTTTTGGAGAAAAATGCAGATGTAAATGAAAGTTTTTTTTGAATTATGCAAGTTTTTATAGATTTTTGGTTTTGTAGTTTTTTAAGGGAAAAGGGTTAGTAAAATATATACAACTATATACAAGAACTTTTTTATTTTCTTTTCTCCCTTTTTTGTTTTTGTTTTTTTTTTTGTGTTTTATTTTTTTTTGTGGTTTTTTTGTTGTTTTTGTTTTTTTGTTTTACACACGTAGATTTTACAAATTATATACATAACCCTCCAAATAAATATATTTAAAAGTACGAGTTATGTCTAAAGTATATATACAATATATACGACACCCCCTATACTTAGCTCGAACTATGTCCTCACAGTGATCAGAGAGCGAAAAAGGAAGACAGAACTCATGCTAAGCATAGAAAAGTGAAAAGACTCCTATGCTACAACGACTCAAAGAAAAGATAAAAAGAAGAGAAGTTGGCGATCCCCCTATACTTAGGATCAACTAATTCTAAGTATACTAGAGTGTACAAAATGAGAAAAGCCGATGAAGAGAATGTACAGACTCAAAAATAAAAAGACACAATATGAACAACATCACCCCCTCATACTTAGGGTAGAGTATCCCTAAGTATAGGCAACAACAAGAGTGCTGAAAAGGACGAATATGAACAACACAAATCATTCACCCCCCCTACACTTAGGATAAAGCACTTCCTAAGCATAGAATATACACACACACATATACGGAAAAGGGGTGAATGATAAAATGGGAGAAGAAAGTGTGAAACGAAAGGATATACAAGAGGAGTGGATGTACAAAGGTCAAGAATGTCAAAAACGAACCTTCTTGCAGGACCATTGAGGTGTGTATTTGAGAAGGTTCATCGATATTGGGATTATCATTAGACATAAATTTAGTAGGATAGACCAAGAATGTATCCTCATAAGTTTCAGATTGTGCAGGCATAAACTGATTAGTGGAAGTAGTAAGGTCATGTCCAACCTGGGAAGTCTCGCAAACATCAAAGTAAAATGGCTCAAAATCATTATCAGAAAAGGTAGGATCAATTTAAGCCTGGCGAGCCTCTACCGGATAATCATCTTTATCAAAAGGCCCAAATTCCTTTATAAAAGTAATCAACTCAAATTTGACTTGATCGGTCTCATCTAAATCAGGGTTAATAGGAATGGACTCGTCAGTGAAAGTTAGTCAAATCATGTCTGTCCTGTCTTGTCTCAGAGTCTGCCTTCCGCTCTAGGGTGTCTATCGTGTAAATTCCGTCGATGTCATCAATGCACCGCCACATACTAGAAGGGGGAACTCCAAGGTCTATGCTTTCTGAGTCTTCCTCCTTCAAGAGGAATTCTTGGGTTTCCTTTTCATCCAACGTATAACAAGAATCTCTGATATTATCATCGAGGTCAAATTCCTTGGGGTTGGCTAACACGGGAGAGATATCATGGGATGCAGGTCTCTGGTTAGTAGTGGGTGTAGTGATCAACACATCGCTCCCTACATCAAAACGGAAGCGAATCTCTCCTGAACCATAATCAATAACGGCTCCTGTAGAGGCAAGAAAAGGTTGTTTTAGGATGATTGGAGGGTGCTCCATAGGGGTGGAGTTCTCCATGGCCATTACAACAAAATCCGAAGTGAAATTCATGCCCTGAATAAGAATGACAACGTTTTCTAGAATACCCTTCGACCTCTTAATAGATCCATCAGCAAATTGAACTATCATCCTGGTTTTCATAAGAGGCCCAAGATGAAGAGAATGTACCATGGAGAAGGGTATTATATTGGTTGACGAACCGCCATCAAGGAGAGTGTTATCACAAGAGAGTCAGATATGGAGCAACTCGCAAGAGGTATGGTAGTGTTCCCATTCTTAAAATGTGGACGGTGAGAGATGGCATAGGCAGTGGCCATGGTCAAGATGTGACGCTCAGATCTTCTCCTTCGCTTACTCTTCTTATTTTGAGGAGTAGATAAATCTGTCATTGCCTGTTGAAGTGGGGCTTTAATGATCTCCTGAATAGTGGCCACCACTTCAGGTTTAGTCAACATTTTTATGAATTTTTAGGCCTCATCCATACAAGGGAGGAGGTCAGAATCAGCATATACACAAGGATTGCCAAGAGCAGTCTGTGTAGTGGCATCCTCAGGGTCAAGATTGGGACATGTGGTGGATGATTCTGTGGAAAATTGGTTTGGCATGGGTGCCCTCTTCTCCCAAAATGAATCAATATGATGTCTCCCAGAATCTTTTTGGATTTTTAAAATTTTCTCATTTTTTTGTATTTTGGGTGATTGTAAGCTCTCATGATTATCCTCAGTTGTATCCATATCCTCAAACAGTGGAGCAGCGTTATGTCTCTCATTTATGATAAATATATTGCTAATCCTCGAATTCATATGCTCCATCATATGGTTCAGTGCCTCAAGTGTGGAAATCATGAAAGGTGATTCCAAAATCCAAGGATTGGGTGGTTTGAATGAGGGTGGGTGAAAATCAAAGTCCTCCAATTCCTGAAATAATGGGTTAGGCGGATATGCACAAAAATCATGAGGAAAGTCCTCCTGGAAAAAGGAAGGTGGATCGTTTGGAGAGTACGAGGTATCTGCGAAGATCATATTGAAATCACTCTAGTCGGCCATCTCTGAAACAAAAGATGGGGATTGGGAGAACACGAGGGTCAAGTCAAAAGATATGGAGAAAAAGGCCCAAATGTACAGAAGGATCGAGTATGCGCACAAGAAATCAAACACAATACAACCCCCCCAAGTTCACCAACTCAACTCAAAGTGAAAACCGTAAAGGTTCAGTCAATTTATAAAATTTAGAGTTTGGTGAGAATACAATCTATCAGAGCGGTTAGAGGGAGCTGTTAGGAATCCAATGCTCTCAGGAGACTGGCCCAATCCTAAAGTAAGATCTTACCCACCCAGTATGAATTGCGGGCAGTTTACCGGCTACCCGATCAATTCAATCTGTTAAGGACGTCACGGGCCGCTTTGCTGGCTACCGGAGAGACCCTCACTGGAGAATGAATAACCCAAGATAGTAGTCTGAAAAGAGTTCGGGCGTTGCTCTATCCTAGTGTGCGGGTCGCTCTCTCGCTACATACAAACCAAACAATGAGAGGGTTACTCTCCCCAAAATAATGATTTTTCCTTGTATTTTTTAGGGTCGAGTTTTCTTAAGCAGTCCCATATTTTAGGCAGTTGTCACTTGGTTAAAATATTTTCAAAGAATTGCCTACCAAGTGTCCAATTTCCTTTTTAACTTATGTGAGTGAAAATAAAGGAAGGAGATCGGAAATGCCAATGCACGATTAAAAATAATGATGCATGTAGAGGTTAGAGATGCGTACCTTGTCTCTAGTACTCTACATGCAAGTGATCTGCGCAGAATTTAAATAAACTACCGTATATGATGCAAACAAATCGTCCTAGATGATAGCTTCTATTAACGGAAAAGAACAAGTTAATTTGACTAAGCCTAAATTACGCTCTACTCTATAGGTACAAAAATTCTTGTTTAGGGTATGTGGACCTAATTAATTACCTGGCACAAGCAAATTAATTAAAGCACTCAAGAGGTAGCTCACGAAATCCGCGAGAAATAAAGAAAAATAAAGATGATGAAAACAAAACCTGTGAGGTCTCCCAAGTGCACTGGCACTTGGTGAAACAACAAATGAATGCCCATTTACAGAGTTCAAAAGCTAGAAAAAAATCTCTCTTTTTTTTCTCGTCTCCTTCAATTCTTCTTCTCATCTTATCATGCTATCCTGCGGCTTGGTGAAGAATCAAGCTACCTCCACGTTGCATCGGTGCTTCGGCTCTCCTAGGATCGCCTCTTTCGCTCAACGGGCCCTCGCAAGAAAAAGAAAAGAGAATGTGTAAGAAATACAATTATCAAATATGAGAAAAGAAAAATGAAATGAAATTGTGAATATGAACAATGGAGTGAATGTGGAAAATTATACAACCAAGAATAGCTGGTCAAAAGAGAAACCTAACTACCCTCGTCGTGCAGCCTGGGCAACGACGCCATTTTGTCGGTCGCGATTTTCTCGAGGATCAGAAATTAATGATATGTAAATGTTGTTGCTATCCCCAAAAATCCTGCGACAAACAAACAAATTTTTTTTGTTTTTATACTTATTAACATGTATAGCAGACATGATCGAACTCAGAGAGGCTAAAATTCCCGAGAGTTTTTCAATTAATCAACAAAAAATCTATTAAAAGAAAAGGAAATTTCAAAGGCAAACTATCCTTGGTTTTGTGGATTTTTTTCTCTTTTTAATTTTTTATATTTTTTTATTATTTTTTGATTTTCTGATTTTTCAAAATTTTTAGTGATTTTAATTTTGTAATTTTTAATTTTTAAAAATAAAGAACAATACGTACAAGATAAGAAATACGCACACCAACTGTCTTGTAATTTTCAATTATATCAAAATGCTCAGAAAAATCCAGAGAAAATATTTTTGTGTTTTAAAGATTTTGAAATATTCTTGGAAATTTTTGTACAATTTTCAGATGTTTTTGTATTTTTGTAAAAGTCAAACAGTGACAAAAATGAGAAACAGTGCACGTCCTTGAGCCATTAGCAACTTAAAAATATTTTAAGGGCCTAAAACTCCTGCAATAATTTTTATGAAAAATTAGGGATAATTATCTACAAACAGGAAGTGAAATGACAATTTTTGGATTTTTTATAGAAATTTTTATGATTTTATAAGATTTTCAATATTTTTCATTTTTTTGGGTTTTATAACAAATTAATGCACGGAATTTGTACAGATATTGAAAGACAATGAAATAAAACTACCCTATTTTTTTGGAATTTTCGGAAATATTTTCGAATGTTTATGAATTTTTAAGTTTTAGAAGGTGAAAAATGAAATGTTTTTGATTTTTAGTAATAATAAACGAAGACAAAATGCAATGAAACTTTTACACAATGAAGATGCACACTACAGGAGTCTAAGTTAATTTTTTGAGAATTTTTGACTAATAAAAACATTTATTTGAATAGAATAATCATGCAAATTAAAGAGTCTGAATAACAGGAACTGAAATGCAAATATTTCAAGTTTTAGCATAAAAATATAACAATAAATAGATGCGGGGGAGAATTTGTAATTTACTCAATGGAAAGCATGCTCTGCATGTGATATATTCTGGCAGTGGCACGTTTGAATTTAAAAAAAAATCCAGGGGAGCAAATGTAATTTGCCCAAATTTTTTTATGCAACCCTAATTCCTTTCTTTTTGCTTTCTTCATTCTCAAGTTCAATAGGGCATAGGAAGTGTCACCGCCTCCACTGCACCTTATCTCCAATTAACGGCGGGCAAGGGCGGCGGCTTGGGGCTTCGGTGGTCGAAGGTGACCGATAGTTGTCGTGGGGCGGTGGCTTCAACTAGAGGAGGCGTCGGCGGCTGCGGCATGCTGGCGATGGAGGAACTTTAAGGCGGTGGAGTGCCGATGATGATGGAGGAGCGTGGAGGATGGATCATTAGAGAGTGGAGAGGTCACCTGCGGCGGCAGTTCCAGGCGTGGAGGGCTGTGGCGATCAGGAGGTCGGCGGCGGTTGGGTCTTCAGAGGGTGGAGAGGCAGCCCGCGGTGGCAGTTCCAGGAGTTGATGACAATGGAGAAGAGGCGTCGAGGGCGGTGCTCGGTGGTCGGTGGTGATGTGGAGAGGCCGCCTGCGGCGGTTCCATGAGATGATGATGGTGGAGAAGAGGCGTCGAGGGCGGTGATCGGTGGTCGGCGCTGAGGTGAAGAGGTCGCCCGCATCAGCGGTGGTGCGGCCGCAAATGAAGGAGGGGGTCGTTGGCTTCCGTCCCCTTTATTTTAAAAACAATATTTTTTGATGTATATAGTATTGAGAGAATTTTTTATTTTTTTGTAAATCAGAAATATAGGGAAAAAACAGGAAATAAGAAATGTGTTTGTTTTTTAAAAAATATTTTATTTTTATTTTTTAATTGATCCTGCAAAACAAAAGTTAGAGAAAACAAATATATATTTTTTGTTTATTCATAAATCAAACTTCGAAGGTGAGCATGATGACTCAATCCCAAAACTAAAAAATGGATTTTGTGAATGAAGATCCGGCGAAAAATGAGAGAATCGAATCTGGTTCTCCGACCACCGTTCGTGGTCGAAGTTGATAGATCGGGAAGATAGAAATTGAATGCGGAGAGATTAAGAACGTGAGATGGAAAATCGAGTAGAAGCGGATCAAATCGTGATGGAATTTTTTTTAAGATCTAGAGAAACAAAATACGATAGAATTAAAATATGAAATTTAAACTACGATTAACCTAAGATAAAAATGAGAAAAATGATGGATCTCACCTTAGGAGCGGAAATGGACCTTGATCGCCTCGACAAGGCCGACTCGTTGTCACCGGACAACTTGGAGAATATGCACCTTTCTCGACAAAATTTACTCTCTCAGAGATCGGGTTCCCCTCTCTAAATATTGATCTAGTTGGAATGAGGGAGAAGGAGCCATATAAATAGAAAAGATAATGGAGATGAAATTTGAATTTTTGACTTTTTGGATAAAGAGATAAGAGAGATGAAAATTGAAATGAGTTAAAGATAAAGAGAGATAAAACTATTTACAAAATTAACCTTTTTTTGAATTTTTGTCACTTTATCTATTTTAATAAAAAATTTATTTTTTTATTTGTTTATGGTGGTTAATTAAGAATAGCAACTATATACATATACTATACACATATATGACATTATATATATGGGTAAATGAGCAAATTAGACTTTTTTGTTTTAAAATTTTATTTTGTTTATTTTTAAATAATTAGTAAAAAATATTTACAAATATATACAAACACAATATGTACAAAATACATGGAAAAATTACACAAACCACCCCAAAAAACTGACTTTTCATTCGTAATTCCAAAAATTATGAAAATGCAGCCATTTTAAAGATAATTTAATTTAGAATCCAATGGAAGTAAGACTGGTTCATTTTGAGTTCATATGGAGCCGGAAGTTGACTTTCATTAGTGCTTAGTGGCTTTTTCCAAGTGTGGTTGTTTTTATTATGTACATGATTTAATTGTGCAATTTTTTTACTACTTAGAACACATTTTTATTTACAACTTTGGTTTTGAAAGTTCTTTGATTTGAGGTCAATTAAGGTACAAATAAAATAGTGTAGCATACAGATATACACAGCACACAATTTTTTTGATTTTCTAATTGAGGTCCCTATCTCCCCCTACTTTATTCCTGGTCGATCAAGTCAAGTCTTGACCTTCTCTCGAGGCTCGGGTCAGCATGTATCTATTACATATATACAATCTTCATTTTTTATTTTCTTTTCTTTATTTTTCCTTTATTTGTTTATTTATTTTAGGTTAAAATAATATACAAATATTCAATAGTTACACAAAGATGCAAGTTAGTAAGAAAATGGAGTTGGTGTTATATACATGTGTTTTATTAGGGATTTTAAGCTAAAATAAATGAATAAAGATGACGAATCACACATTCATCAATGCCTGTACTGCTACTGCTGCTGCTTTGGTGCCTGGTAAGGAATGTCTCTTGAGCTCTGTGGTGCTGAAAGAGGCGTAGGAGTAAATGATGTGTTATGGAATGTTTGGGGATGCTGGTAGGAGAAAGGCCCTAGAACTCCCCTGCCTGGCAGGGCATGTGTGTACCACACACCATTTACCTCCCACACATGGGAATGCTCCTCAGTAACTGTCTTTGTAAACAGTGGTTGTTGCTGGAAAGAATGGGATAGAGGTTGGTCCTCTACCCAAGGATGGGGTAGCTTTGACATCAACTGCTCCTGAATATGGTGAACACGGTAAAAGGGAGATGCAACTGCAGTCACGACAGGTACCCTTATCTTGGATACCTTCTCAAAAAGCTCTATCATCTGCTTTGGTAATTTGCATAAGTTGTTGTCTAACTCATCCATCCACCTATATATCCTCGCAACCACTGTGAGTTTATCTTCTATGATGCCCATGTCGAAAGTATCCAAAGTATCCTTCATCCCCCATTAGAAAGGAATGGAATGGGGGTCTCTAGTTGATCTCTACTCGTGATTTGAGCTCTACTTGTCTCGGTTATCCGCTCGAACACCTTCTAAACAATGTCTACTTCTCGTGAAGTGTAGCTTCCTCCACAAGAAGCACTAACCAAACCATGCACCTTAGGGTGTAGACCGCAATATACATACTAAACTAAGATGGCAGAATCTAAGTTGTGACAAGGACACTTTTGTAAGAGATCCTTGAATCTATCCCATGAATCACACAAGCCATCCTTGTTAAGTTGTGAGAAACTCATGATTTGTGAATGCATCAAGTTATTTGTACTCAAAGGGTAGAACTTCTTCAGGAAGTTGTCCTTGAACTGCACAGATGTAGTTACAACTACCCCTAGGTTCTTTGTCCAATAATCTGCCTTATCCTTTAGGGTAAAAGGAAGGTCTTCAATCCTAATGTAGTTTTGGCTAACCCTAGGATGCCTAAGGTTAGTACATACCAACTCAAAGTCCCTAAGGAATGTGTATGGCTCCTCATGAGCATTCCCAATGAAATGTGGCAGCAGGCTAAGAAATGACAACTTCAACTCATATTCAACTTCAGGTTCAACTGAGCTCAATCAATTAGCCATCTGAAACTGCCCAGTGTCGTTTGTCGTGTCCATTGGTTCAACTCTACCCATCTGTAACTGGCCAAGTTGTGCTCTCATAAGTGCTTGGTTCTGATCGAATTCTGCCAACCTAACCAACACTACATGCATTTGGTTGCCTCATTCTTCGTCCTCTCCATTTTACTTCCTAGGATGCATCTCTAATGAATCTCCACTACCATCATCAAATAAAGGATCGAAGCGAGATCTAGATGAAGATAACGAAATCAAATCGGTCTCACCATGGCAATGGTCTTCCTCAGTAAGTAGAGAAGAAAAGGGATTGGTTGAGATGCAAAAACCCCCATGGAGGGAATCATGATACACTGGTTCAGAAACAGGATTATTTACAAATTGGGATGGTATAGTTGAAGAAGAAGAAGAAGAAGAAGGGGACTGGACCTGTGAAGACATGATATTTGGGCAGTTCAATGACAAGCTCACAAAATCCGAGCTAATATCCAACCAATTATCCATCTTTTAATTCAAGAGATAGGGAACTGGAGCATACTCGATACAACAAGATCTAGTACTACTGAGCACGTGAATGTGCAGAGTTATTGACACAATACAATCAACGCAAACCCATTTGAACTGATTCACCAACTCAACACTCAAGGGTGAGGATGATGGCCTTATTATCTTGTCAATTTTAGTTTAGTGAGTCAAACAATCTTATACAATCTCACAGGTGTAGTACTTTAAGGTAACTCAAGTTGAAGCCGACGGAATACACCAACAGGAATAGGGTTACTTCCTCTAATTATCTGAGGCAAGTGCTTGCAGCAATAACAAGAGTCTAAAAGTGAGTCCTAGCGCTTAGGGAACATGTCCATGCATTTTGGCTCTATTACTTAGGAGCTACGTCCTCACCCACACTGTCTGGAGGTAAGTACCTACAAGTAATGATGGTTTTACTGCCCGTAATACAAGGTTGCTTTTATTCCAATTTAATTTGGTCAACTTGCATTAATTCAGTCCTGAATTTAAGAGTTTTTGTTATCGCTTGAATTAAGGGATAACAAACATCGCCTAACATCCAGTCCCTTTTTTTCTTTAAGTTGGTAAAACTGAGAAAGAAAGCAAAAATGAAATGCAATTGGAAATCAATGATGCACACAATTGTTTAGAGATACTTGCAATGCTTCCCATCACTCCCCATGTTGATGCATAGAATGAATATATAAATCAAGCTATACGATGCAAGTCGAATAATCCACACCTAAGCAATTGTTATATTAGCGATGAAGAAATCAATTTATTTGACTAAGAAAAACGTATGCTACGTGCATCTATGAATCACTTAAGATTTTTGTAATTGTGAATCTTATGATATTGTTGTGCATGTCCTAATTTACGAAGTAAATCAAGCAAAAGGACCTATGATATGTCTAATTTGGTGTAGTGCTTGCATCTAAAATGACACTTAAGTAGAGAACCACTCTCGACACAACCGCTACATATAAGAAATAAATTTAAATAGGCCTTCATTACACACGTGAGATCTCAATCGAGACCGCTTCAAATGGGCAATTAGGTTACAACTAATTACAAAACGACAAAATGGACTCAATTATTCTAACTAATATCTCTACTAAATAAATTGATTCGTGGGCTCTACATCAAGCAACTCCAAGCTTCTCACCTCTGCAGTCCTCCGAGAGTAGTCGATTCCACGAGCCTACCGCAAAATAAGAGATTATTAGAAAATTCTAGAGAGACTAAAAATGGTTAATTGAGGAAAAATGATAAATCACAAACAAACAACAGGTACAATACAAGCTCAAAATATTAATTCTAAAAATCACTAAATAAATATTTTTACCTAAAAATGATAACAAGAAGTATTGCATCCCCGGCAATGGTGTCATCTAATGAAGCGCTAAATGCATGTACTAAAATGTATCTGTTGTAGCATGGCCACTTACCGTATCATACGGAATCGAATAAAAGGTCTCCGCGAGGAGGATTTAGCTTGAATTTTTAGCTTGGGAAGTACAAGGCCGAACACAACGACATGAGCAATTAAGCAATTAATTTAAAAGTCAAATATTTTAGGCAACAATTCGTAAGGTGATTATGTAGAGCAAATGTTAACACATTTTTATGCACTCAAATTATATGAAAACAATAATGCACAAAAGATATAATAATGTCAATCACAATACGATTAAAAACACATTGAATGTTAATTACAAAAACTCCCTGAATTAATTAAATATCAATTAAGGCATGAGTGCAGATCCAACGATGAATTTAAACATAAATTGGTATCTAAAGTAATTTTAGCACAATTCTAACTTTCAATTTCACTTTGATGCTCAAATAATTTCAGCAAGCAATTAAACCTTTTATTAACTCAATGATAGTGATTACAAATAATTAATACTTGGTCATTAAGAGGCAAGGTGAATATCAGGTTCAAGTTATCAAACAGATGATATTCTCAACTATATTCAAGGAGCTAATGAAGCACTTAGAAGGTGAAATAATTTCTGCATGATTTTTAACTCAAAAATTTCAATAAAGCATGCTAATGGAGATAGAAAGGAATTAGCTTTCAAATTACTAGGGAACACTTCACAAAGTCCTCGTGAAGGTGCTCGTAAGCAAAGGTCGTACCGAAGCGATCTCTAATGAAGATTTGATGATGAATGATCGGAGTGGAAGGTTAAGATCGGAGGGCATCTGCTATCTGCTATCATTGTTGTGAGTAGATAACCGAAGCCTAGATGACTAAAATGAGGTGATAATGGAATGGGTTGTAGGTCTCCTCGAAGTGATATATTCAGGCCCTAGATAACTCCTTCTACATGAAAAAGATGGAGATGGGTCTGTTGGACAAGCGAGCCAACGACGAGCCATTATGCAATAAATGTTATTGCAAATATCATTCCCTGATATGAAATGAAGATAACTAATTTGCATAATAGGTCCCTTACTACAATTAGGGTTATGTACCATGGCCATCTTAGTGATCATACAATTGTTCATTCAATTATTGAATCACAGAGGCTGGTGCTTGGACAAATATCTAAAGGGTAAGATTGAGGACTCATCAAGCATCGTCAAATGATTGTTAAGAGATGATCTCCAACCTGATTAGGAGATGGCAATCCTTTCTCTTTTGGTTGATATCTGACCAACCTCTTGATGCAGGTCCACTGCATGGGAATAGAGATTCGGAGGTGTCAGATTAGTTAGGTCAAAGAGTTGACTTAACGAGATCGAGATAACTAAAGACCTATGTCATATGTTGTCACGATATAGGCATGCATCCTATGAGCGGAGACAGATGTGCTACTATATATTTGAGTATGTACATTTGGCAGATGATGACCTAACCAAGGTCTATACACCACAGCGCTGGTGTGCATGCAAGGGCATATGAGTAATACAATCTCTCAAAAGGATCATATAGGTTCATTGCTGAACCGAAAGACAGGAGCTTATTCATGAGATATTGGGAAGAATTAAATTCCACGCGTGGTCGTCTCGTTTTGGAAGCTTGATTGAATTTGTAAGGTTTGATATATGCTTTTGGGAAGTATATGATCAACACCTTGGTATGAAATTTGCTTTTGGAAAGTATATGATCTATACCGACTCCCAATGATCGCTTGAGAACCTTAATGATAAAATCCTGAAGGAGACAGTCTAAAAGAGATCTAAAACTTCAGATTTATTTTGGATCTTCCAGTATGCACGATGTACAAGTATTAGGAATGCCTTATGGTGATGTGATCATAAACGATTGTATAACCATGATGCTTCCATTCCGAGGGAGTGATGAAAGAGGTCTGGATTTTAGTGACTCCTCTCATAGAGAAGTAATATGATCTTAGTCCAACTGATGGACATTGATTTAAATGTGATTCAGATGTAATGAGAAGATTAGATTTGCCGTCTTGATTTATCAAGCATCTATGGGAGGTCTGCAAGATCTGGATTTGAGTTGTGAGCTCAATATCCAAGTCACTATACATGGAACAATACAATTGCCCTGTCCTTATCTCCAAGTATCCACGGAGAAAGCATATTATCCTTGAAAGAGTTTATGTATAATTTCTTTGTTGATATATGTATCCGAGCTTTGAGATATTGATAATTAAATGTGATTTAATTATCATGAATAATATGAATTTGAATCATATTATTGGGAGAGTTATCTGAGATAATTAAATGTGATTTAATTATCAAAGATGTGAATAATATGAATGTGATTCATATTATTTGGGCACATGAGAATGGAGATCCAAGACGATTAAATGTGATTTAATTATCATGGATATGAATAATGTGGATAGCATTATCCGTAGTAATCAGATATATTATAAATGTGATTTATAATATATTAGAGAGAACATATTGTGATTTATATTTATTGATTAATTATTGATGTGAATTGGATTCACATTGGATGATTAATTGAAAATATAATTTACATTTTATTTTGTGATGTGAATGTGATTCACAATTATCGAATGGCATGAATGCAAGGTTCACAAGATAATTATGAATAATTTTTGTGAAATAATTTACAATGAATGTTGTTGTAAAACTTGGAGATATCATGAGACTATGAGATCTCATGAGATAATGAGATCTCATGAGATAGTGAGATCTCATGAGAAGAGTGGTCGTCTCCGCCTTTTTAAGGGGAGCATGTTTATCTCCACATTATCTCCAAGGATAATTAATTGATTTAATTTGAATTTAAATATCTTGATTTATCGATATATATTATTTTAGATTAAATTAATTATTGTTTTGTTCCCAACAAGATCATGGCCATTGAAAGAAACACAAATCAATCTCAACCATTAATTATGTGTTGTCCGTGGATTGAGATCCATGGACTCGCAAAGCCCTATATATGAAGAGGCACCACTTGCTCTTCAAGTTACATGATTGATAATCTCTCTCTCCCTCCCTCTCTACATGCCAAGAATTCTCTCTCTCTCATTGTGGCCGTCCACCATGGAGCCATTGAGAGAGTCACCATTGCCGCAGCATCATTATTATGCTGCCGCAGTATTTGCTCATGGATCTCCGTCTCCTTCAGTGCACCTTGCTTGTGAAGAAGACGTCAGATCTCATGTGATGAGATCATGAGATTCATCGCTTGGATCATAAACAAGGATTGCAAGAAGGACGCGTCTCATCAATGTGCTCGCTAGCGTCTACACCATCGGATCGGACTTGAGACAGGAGGTCTCTTCGTTAGAGACTCGATCGCAACCATGCTTCAAGAGGTAACACTTATACCTAATTGAGGTTTAGATTAAACGATCCGAGAAAGGTTCTTGAATCATGCGGTTTCATCACATTAATTTTTTTAAATTCCGCTACATCGAGCAACTAGTGAGACTAGTCGCTCCCTATCGCATTCGATGCGATCCCCACGCTTTCGTAATGCGCTTAAGGATCTCCCCTTATCTGTAAAGTAGTATCAGAGCCGAGTTGGAGGTTTTGAATTTGATCCATAAACCTAAGAAGATTTGGCACGTTAGGGTTCGTGAAAGTTTTGTCGCTCTTTAATTTTTGCAGACCTATTTTGTGATAAATTTAGGCCCTATTTAAAACATTTAAGCACAAAATTTTCAATTGGATACTGTTCCCCATTAATTAAGGAAACCGTAGGATTTGAGTTGGCATGATTTGGAATCCGATAACTCAAGATATGATTATTTTAATGAACCTATATCCATTGTTTCGGGGATGGTGAATCATAACGTAATTAAAGAGTTTGTTATTATTTTTACACGCCAATAAATGCGTGATTATTACATGAACTCTGTTAATAATCTAATTAGCAAACTTTAGAAACTTACTTTGCTAAATTTGGATTTAAAATGAATGAGATATGCTAATTTTAGTAAGTGAGGATAACTGCTGGAAATTACATACTTAATCGAGAACCTTGTTATTGTCATTTAAATTTTATAGGAATTAATAGTTAATTTCTTGAGATGATTATTAATAAATATTTATAAAATATTAAAAGATGATAAATATTCCATTAAATGGATATTGCCTTGACCAATAGTTGATTAGATATGATCTAGATCACAAATTGGTTACATCATACACTTTCCAACAAACAAGTTGCTTAAATAGGATTGGGGATTTGTTTAGAAAATCTCCTTATAATATTAATCAAAATGGTTTTGATTACTATATGGCATAACATCGATTGAAAAATCGATTATCATCTCAAATACAAAGTGATTGACTTGGCATTATTTTTTCCCGAGGCAGATATGGTGTCCGGACGGGGAGGGTTGGGGTAGCAGGTTGCACCGTGTGCGGTCTGTCCCATTTCCGTTGGTATTGGCCATGACAACGGGTAGGGAACGGATAATGCTTGAGAGATCATGATGTATTTTTCAAATTATTAAAATTCGAAATAATATGTATTTGAGATAATATAATATTTTCAAGTAATAATTAAAAAATATTTGTTGGATATTAATTGGATCATTGATTTAATATGATTAGATTAATTGGAATCCAATTAAAATTAAAACATTCTATTATGCGTAGAGTTGTTATTTTCCTTGGAAGAATTAATCATAATGAATATGATTCATAATGATTAATTAGAATTTGAATATGAGGTGGAGGATCACATAAGTGACTCCATGGTCTCCCATCAAAGCGAAGGGCTCCATTGCCAAGGATTGTATGTAAGAGACGCATGTCTGAAGTGACAGATCCTGCATACAAGCGTATCTGGATCGGGCTCGTTGCTTCTCGAAAGAGTAAGGACGTATGCGTAGTGATCGCAATATCAAGTCCTCATATTATTGAGGCGATATTGGATTACGCATAGCGAGTTGTATTCATGTTGATAGTTGGTTCAATTAATGATGGGTCAACATCTCCTTTGGGGAGGTGGGCTCAGGTGTTAAAGACCGAATTGGGAGATGCGAGATGTACTTACAAGGTGGAATGTGTTCCTGCTTCTTTTTATCTGAGTTACAAGTTCTCATATTATTGGGATGTGACAAAGATAAGAAAGGAGATCCTTGATCTTGCTTGACATATAATTGTAAGTATATCTCTTACATTAAAAGTGATTAAGGGAATGAACTTTCAGTGTTGACAAGGCAAGACAACTTTGATATAGAAAAATTCCTAAATCAAAGTAAAATATGTATATATATTTATATATATTTATGCGAATTTTTTATTTCAGATAAATTAATAAAACTCACTCAATACTATACTCAATAATAACCAGTAAAATACCATGGATTAGATCCATGATCAAGATATTATACTTATTGTTGGACACATAAGGTATGTGATTGCAATATGCAAGTTTCCTCATAATAATGAGGAATGACAATTAAATAGACAATAAGACAATAACCTAGGGTTTGTACGTCTCTATAGTCTTGATCTCTCATCAGATGTACTTTGGAAGTGACATGTCGATAATGATCGTGATTGTTAAATAATCCTTATAAAAATCTGTGAAGATGGTCTGGCGTACATATGTGCTCTTGACATTTAATCATGAATGACATGGTTCTCTGCATTATGCTGAATGGTGGCTCTTTAAGAGATGATATATTCAAAATGTTTTGAGTACCTACCTGAACCAAAGTCTTTAAGAATTAAGATGTATGTAGATATGATGAGTGTCATCATCCAACTATCTATACTTTAGTCACTCACGAAGATATATAATATTCATATTATATGAATTGAATGAAGCATGTGTAAATGTTGAAATACACTTATATTGAAATCTTTTGAAATCAACATAAGACATCCTTTGTCTTAAGCAATGGTTGTTTAGAGATGAAAGGAGTGTAGTGGAAGCATAGGTCGGACCCAAGTTAGAAGGAAAGTCAGAGAGTTGATTGTACTTCTATGGTTTCCACACATATGGCATCCAAAGAGTTGTATGAATGACAATATTGCAAGAAGTTGATGTGTCGATAGTATGACTATCAAGACTATCTAGAATTCTTAGAGAAGAACTCAGATAGTGCATCAGAATAATCTACATCTGCATATAATCATTGAAATTGACTTTCTTATTGGATAAGATTAAAAGTCTAATAATTGTATCTCAATCTTTTAATAGCATTTGCAATTGGATGCATATGTTTAGATGACTAGAAAATTTTGATCTTAAGGTGTTGTAGTTATCGACATGGATGTTAATGCAATTATTGCAACAATCTCTATTGTATAAATAGACTTCATATTTTTTGTGGGAGAGCCCTTAGTCTTAGAGAATGTCTCTATGACCTAGATATTAGAATACACTCTTGTTTATTTCTAAATGTTGGAAATAATCAAGAATTGTGGAATAGACCTATCATAAAGAGTTGTGATGGATATATTTCAGATCTGACATCTGGAGGACTCTACTAAATTAGAAAATTAATGAATGGTTCATTAAAATCTCTAATAATGAAAATTAATCCTTAAAAGGATCAATAGGAGGATGAAGATCATTTTACAATGATCTGCAGTCAAATCTTGGACATATGTCCATTGATGAGATCAAAAGACTCGTAAGAGATGAATCTTTATATTGCCTGAAATTTCAAATCTTACATGCTTGTGAATATTGTATTCAAAAGTGAAAATGTCCAATGCACCCTTATTTGGGAATGGTGTTAGATGTCGAGGTATTCAGGATCTCATACATATTGATGCATGTGGATCATCTATATAAAAGTAAACATTAATGATATGTAACATCATTATATTATTATTTGTGATATAAGATTTCTTCTCTTCACCTTAGAAAGCTTTGAAATGTTCAAAGATTTCACAATTTGGTTTAGAACCAAAGTTTGAAGGAAGATGAAATGAATTTGATCTAATCAAGGTAGCTTGTACCTATTAGATGAATTCATGCAATACCTTATGGAGATATGAATATCATTCCTATCTCACTCCTCCTTATACACCTTAACTCAATAGAGTTGTAGGGAGATACAATTGATCATGTGCGGTATGATTTGATCAATGATTAATCTTAGCATAATTATCTCTTAGGTTCCAGGTATATATATGTGGTAGAGACTACATTATATATCCTTAATAAGGTTTCCTGCAAGTAAGCTGGAATCTAGCACAAGAAATTGTTACTTCATTAGGAAAATAAAGGATGGTATTGGATACCTACTTTATGACCTTGAGATTCTTAACAGATCTCGTCTCTAAGGATGTGATTCTTATAGGATGACTCTCTTGAGAATCAAGATGAAAATGAAGTAAAGGAAATCATTTAATCTTGAGAAAATAATGAGGCTCCTGAAATCGGAAATAAAAAGGATAATTAAAGATGAAACACTAATACCTATTCAAATGAGTTTAAGGATATATTCCATGTGTCAGAGAAATCTGACATTGATCGACTCATGTTATGAAGCTTCTGAAGATATTATCATGGAAAGATGGATGTTAGCAATTAAGTCTAAAGTAGACTTCATATACAAGTGCTGTATATGGACCCTCGAGAATCCACTTATAAGGGTAGGACCCGTTAAGGTGTAAATGGATCTTCAAGAGAAAGAGGGAACCTGATGAGAAGGTAGGGACCTTCAAAGCACGGCTTTTAACCATGAGTTACACACTAAAGAGAATACATTGCTTGCGATGAGACTTGCTCTTCAGTGACCATGCTTAAACCCATTATAATATTGCTAACTATAGCTACACAACTTGACTTTGACATCTTCGAGATGGAAGTCAATATTGCATTCCTCTATGAATACCTCTTCGAGGTTATTCATATGAAGTAGCCACAGGGCTTCATAGTTGAGGAAAGAAAGTTGTGCAAGCTGAATAACTCCATCTGTGGACTTGAATAAGCTTCTTGTAGTTGGAACATCAGATTTAATGCAATCATAAATGTTATGATTTCAGATAGAATCATGATGAACCATGTGAAGCTTAGTGGGAGTGCCATTGTGTTCATCATTCTAAATATAGATAATGTCCTAATCATTTGGAATGATATAAGGATAATAATAAGTGTTTTATAGATTGGTTATTCCTTAAGATATGGTACTGACCTATCTAAAGGGATAGGACCTCAAAGAGTTGAGGAAGTGAATGTCAAAACTACTTGCCCTTGGGCATCACTTATGAGAAGCCGAGTGTATGCTAGATATGTACAAAAGCTAGATGTCTGTCATGCAGTGGGAGTAGTAAATTGTTGCTAATCCTTCTAAGGTGATAAAACACTTGATTGTAGTAATGACAAAATCTTCAAAGATGACAATACTTTAGTGATAGCGATCTCTATGTCTTATCTTCAAGAAATTAAGACTTTATAGATGGAGATCTAAAAGATCTTAAATGTGGATACCTTAGGAGATAGAGATCTCCGTGAATAAAGGTATTCCGATAAAGATAATGAAAATACTGCTTATAATAATTATCGAGCTATAGTGTCAACGACACTATAGATAACAAAATTGAGTATTGGTTGCATAAGATGCAACATTCGGATTAGATGCGAATACTGTTACTGGTGATATGCAAGTGTCGTAAAAGGACTTGGCGTAATCTCTTGGGAACAGAGTGACTGATCATCTTACCTAGCTATTTTTCTAAATAGCCTATGATTGTCACATGAGTGCGGGTTTAAATGATTATCCCATTAATGGATTTTTGGGTTGATGGGAAATTGTTGGACATTCGAGCCCATGGCGAGCCATTATGCAATAAATGTTATTGCAAATATCATTCCCTGATCTGAAATAAAGAATAACTAATTTGCATAATAGGTCCCTTAATACAATTAGGGTTATGTACCATGGCCATCTTAATGATCATACAGTTGATGATTCAATTATTGAATCATAGAGGTTGATGCATGGATGAATATTTAAAGAGATAGATTGAGGACTCATCAATCACCGTCAAATGATTGCTAAGAGATGATCTCCAGCCTGAGTAGGAGATGGCAATCCTTTCTCATTTGGCTAATATCTGACTGACCTCTTGATGCAGGTCCTTTGAATGGGAAAAGATATTTAGAGGTGTCATATTAGTTAGGTCAAAGAGTTGACTTAACGAGATCAAGATAACCAAAGACTTATGTCGTATGCTGTCATGATATAAGCACGCATTCTCTAACCGGAGACATATATGTTACTATATGTTTGAGTATGTACATTTGGCATACCAATAGGATGATGACCTAACGAAGGTCTATACACCGGCGCGCTGGTGTGCATGCAAGGGCATATGAGTAATACAATCTCCCAAAGGCATCATACAGGTTCATTGCTGAACCGGAAGATAGGAGCTTACTCATGAGATATTGGGAAGAACCAAATTCCACGCGTGGTCATCTCGTTTTGGAAGCATGACTGAATTTGTAAGGTTTGATATATTCTTTTGGAAAGTATATGATCAACACCTTGGTATGATATTAGCTATTGGAAAGTATATGATCGATACTGACTCCCAATGATCGATTGAGAACCTTAATGATAAAATCCTGATGGAGACAGTCTAAAAGAGATCTAAAACTTCGGATTTGTTCTGGATCTTCCAGTATGCAGGATGTAACGGTATTACGAATGCTTGAGGGTGTTATGATCATAAATTATTGTATAACCATGACTCTTCCATTCCTAGGGAGTGATGAAACTGCTCTTGATTTTAGTGACTCCTCTCATAGAGAAGTAATCTGATCTTATTCCAACTGATGGATCTGAATGTGATTCAGATGTAATGAGAAGATTAGATTTGCGGTCTTGATTTATCAAGCATCTATGTGAGGTCCGCAAGATCTGGATTTGAGATTTGATCTCAATATCCAAGTCACTATACGTGGAACAAAACAATCACCATGTCCTTATCTTCAAATATCCAGGAGAAAGCGCATTATCCTTGAAAGAGTTCATGCATAATTTCATTGTTGATATATGTATCCGAGCATTGAGATATTAATAATTAAATGCGATATAATTATCATGAATAACATGAATTTAATTTATATTATTGGGAGAGTTATCTTAGATAATTAAATGTGATTTAATTATCAAAGATGTGAATAATAAGAATGTGATTGATATTATTTGGGAACATGAGAATGGAGATCCAAAATGATTTAATTATCATGGATATGAATAATGTGGATAGCACTATCCATATTAATTAAATATATTATAAATGTGATTTATAAAATATTAGAGAGAACATATTGTGATTTATATTTGATGATTATTTAGTGATGTGAATTGGATTCACATTAGATGATTAATTTAAAATATAATTTACATTTTATTTTGGGATGTGAATGTGATTCACAATTTTCCAATGGCATGATTGCAAGGTTCACAAGATAATTATGAATTGTTTTTGTGAAATAAATTACAAAATTTGTTGTTGTATATCTTGGAGATATCATGAGACTATGAGATCTCATGAGATAATGAGATCTCATGAGATAGTGAGATCTCATGAGAAGAGTGGTTGTCTCCCCCTTTTTAAGAGGACCAGGTTTATCTCTACATTATCTCAAAGGATAATTAATTGTTTTAATTTGAATTTAAATATATTGATTTATCGATATATATATATATATATTAATTTAAATTAAATTAATTCTTGTTGTGTTTCCCAACAAGATCATGTCCATTGAAAGAAACACAAATCAATCTCAACCATTGATTGTGCGTTGTTCATGGATTGAGTTCCATGGACTCCCAAAGCCCTATATAAGAAGAAGCACACCTTGCTCTTCAAGTTACAAGATTGATAATCTCTCTCTCCCTCTCTCTCTACACGGAAAGAGTTCTCTACCTCTCTCTCATTGTAGCCATCCACCATGGAGCCATTAAGAGAGTCGCCATCGCTGTAGCATCATTTTCATACTGCTGGAGTATTTGCTCGTGGATCGCCGTCTCCTTTAGTGCTTCTCGCTCTTGAAGAAGACGTCGGATCTTATGTGACGAGAGCAGGAGATTCGTCGCTTCAATCATCAACAAGGATTGCGAGAAGGATGCATCTCATCAACGCGCTCGCAAGTGTCTCCTCCGTCGGATTGGACTTGAGACAGGAGGTCTCTTCGTTTAGAGACTCGATCACAACCATGCTTCAAGAGGTAAACCTTATACCTAATTGTGGTATATATGAAGTGATCCGAGAAAGGTTCTTGGAACATGTGGTTTCATCACATTAAATTTTTTAAATTATGCTGCATCGAGCTACTAGTGCGACTAGTCGCTCCCAATCGCATTCGATACAATCCTCATGCTTCCGCGATGCGCTAAGGATCTCCCCATATCCTTCATGATCGATGTGGAACACATCATGGAGAATTGGGAGGGATAACGTGAGTTAATGTGTGAATTATGGATCATATGTGGTAGTGGATATGGATTCATATGAGTGAAAGCATGAAAGATGGATTACAGAGTAAATGATGAACTGATGAGGAAAGATAAGTTATGACATTTACCTGAGAATCTTCGAAAAGAATAAGAAAAAGGTCTCTGGGTTGAATCTGAGCCAATGAGAAGTGCTAAGAACTTATAAGATCTTCGCTTTACATGGTGGGAAAACCTTGATGCTCAAGCAGTGTCGGATGATGGTTGCATCATGAGTAGTTCCTTGTGGATCTCGTCAGCATCCAAACTCTGTCATAGCTCATCCTTCGTCTCATTCGCTATCACAAAACGGGGATAGGATGCTAGGAGTTGGCGCAAACAATGGCGAATAACCATTGCTCAAGGTGGAAAGGATGTATTTGAAGAAGGGAATGGTGATTTATGTTGATCGAGGCGATGATTTCAACCACCGGTCATTACCACAAGAGGTTGGTTTGGAAGAAGGCAGCGTTGGGACGTGGAAGGTGGTCGTGTGGTGAAGAGATGGGGAGTTTTACTTGGATGGAAGAAGGCTGGAAGAGGTTAGGAAAACTGGTGAAGATGGCGGTTTGGACGAAGGGATAGAATGATAGGAGGTTGACGAAGGACCTCAACCACTGGATCATATGATCCAACGATCAGGGAATGAGCACCAAGACACGTTTAGATCACTCCATAGAGGTGCAATCGAACGGCTATGGAAACATCGCTCACATATGATCATGATATAAAGGTGGATTGATCTGACGGTCATCAGCAGATGTGGATAAAGAGAAAGGCAGCATGCCACGTGGCTAAAGTAGAATGCGCCATGTGACTCGCACTCGCTGAGAAAATCTATAAATCAAGAAGTACTTATAAAATCAATAATAAATAGTTAGAAAGACATCTAGTGAAAATAGTAAACAAGAAAATTATATATCTCAATGAGATCTACAACTTTCATGTCGAACTCAAAGAGATTAGAGGTCATTTGTACATAAATAAAAATTAAATGTATATTAAAACACCAAAAAACAATTTTCTTTTATTTTTTGCTTATTTTTTTGTGGTTTTGATATTATTTTATTTATATGTAATATTATTCTAATTTTTATTTGATTTATAATGAGGAATAAATATATAAGCACAATAATAGGGTTATATTAATATATGTTAAATATTATCAAATATATACAACACACCAAATAATAATTAGTGTTAATTAGTATACGAACCTTATTGATTAACTTGATCAAGTGAGATAATATTAGTTATTAATGTTGATAAATGCATGATTTATCACCCCTCCATGCGACGTGAGGGTACTTTGCACACTCTACCCTCTACATTTTTGTATTTCTATATAGTCCTATAATTTGCAAAATAAGTGTATTTTTCTGGATATTCACACATGGACCCCTGTCCTTTTTCAATATGTGCAAGTCGTTCTAGTGCTATTTCACCTCATGTAGCTGTCCATGTGAGGTGCTTGGGTATTTTACATGTATTCCCTTCTATTTGTAGGAGCTATTATGAAAGGCATGTTTAGTTTATTTTAATTACAAATAGGACCTCGTGCTGCAAATTAATTTTTTGTGAGTTTATTTTTAATTATTACTTTTTCTTACCAAAGATTATAGAAAAAGTACATTAATTGATTGGAACCATTTTATATCATATATATATTTTATTTGGCATTAATAGTTGTTTTACTGTTACTAAAAATAAAAAAACATGTTATTTTCTTTTGATTATTTACTAAAAATCCATAATAAAATCGAAAATATATCAGAAAATTCCAAAAAATAGGTTAGTTATATTTTAGCATGTTCTAACACAAATCCAAAAATCCCATAAAAATATCAAACATAAACCATACAAAATCACAAACCCCTGAATATCTTATAATGATTTTCAAAATTATAGAAAATCTAAAACCTATGTTTTCAATCTCTGAATTTTCCTTATTCTATTAATATGTATACTAAAATGTTTTTGGGGATATTTTTGAACCAATATTTATTTTTAAACCAGAAAAATTTTATTAATTTAATATACAATATTTTGTGTATTTTCGACTTTAAAAATCCATAAAAATTAGCAAAATAACTCTTAAATTACCAAAAATAGAGAAAAATATCAAAACACAAAAACATTTTATTTTCTTAATTTTGATTTTATTTGAATTATTTAAAAACTCTTTCTCTTTATATTATCTATATAGTATATATATATTATCGTTATCTTTATTTTATTATCTTATTTTTAAAATCAAAAAGAAATTGAAAATTTATAAAATAAAAAACATAAAAAGAAATATACAACATTAAAATCATTAAAATCGAATATAACTAAAAACCCACAAAAACATAAAAAACAAAAGACATAAAAACAAGAAAAACTTAAAATAAATAAAATTATTAATTAGTTATAATTAATTTTTGTCTTGCTATCCTCTTTACACTTCTCTGTGTTCGACACTCTACCATATTTACTCCTATACATATTATTGTACAGTTATAATAAATTTCGGCTCACACTTACATTCTTTCACATTATTGTCGGTCGATTGTTGTTTATTCAATGATTAGTTGCTGCCAAGATTATCGACCTTGCTTGTTAGGTTAGTAGATTGCTCGTTTGAGTTAAACAATATATTAACAAGAATTAATGTGAGATCCCTCATATTATGATCCAAATTTTTTCTCAAGTTATGATCTGATCCAGTAAATAAATTAGGTACATGACCATACTATGGTGTAGACTCCTTGACACCTTTCCAACGAGTCCAAGAACATCAAAAATGGAGCCCATATGAGGGCAATATGTGTAAAATATGGACATGCTATGACTATATGGATCGGGATCCATTTAAGAGTGAGACCCTATATAAAGAGGGATTGGGCTTAATGATCAGACTACGTAGCCACTTCGCTTGATCCACCACCACCTTACCGGAGTGAATTTTCAACAATGATCTGACTTCCGAGCTTGCCATTTTGAAGAGATCGATGTGGGGAACATCATGGACATGTCCATGTTCCAGGAAATATCGTGGAACTCTCATATAGGGTGAAGGAAAGTCATTGGAGAACATTCCTACAGGTACGAAATTTACCCCTATCTTGCAATCAAATCCACACGGTTTCCGCACCTTGATCATATATATGCATAAACAAGTAGGTTGTGTTCGTTTCATGTTTTGGTGAGTTTTATGCCAAAAGTCAATTTTGATCGCAACATATTTTCAAGATTCTATTATGTATGAATCAATACATGGAGATGACAAGAATATGATTGAGATGTGAATAATAGTAGGACCAAAATGGTATAATTTGTTTCATGGTCCAAAGAAATCATGGACATAACCGGATATGAATTCGGCTACTATCCAAATAAATGATCGATCATGCTATAGAGTTGATTGATCGTGCCTAATTGATCATGCACTAATGGCTCATCGATCACGCCACCCCAAAATGATCAATCATACATGTTTGGTTGATCGATCATTCTAGGATTATGGATCCATATGAACTTAAAATTTGATGCAAGGTGACTCTAAAAATGTGTAAAATCATCTAGGACATTGTAATATATGATAAATGCCTATATAAATGGAAACAAATTGAAAAATGACGGATATTGGTCCATTATGAGTTAAAGTAACTTAAAAGCGATGCGTCGAGCCTCTGTGAGTTGAGAGCATCTTGACCATCGAATCGAATAATTATGGGAGATATCTAGATCTGTATATTATTCACACCTATTTTTAGTGGACTCCATTTCTTGTTGTGTTTCTTTTCCAAGTGACGGTGATTATCATTTGTAGCATGTGGGTAGTAGAGTAGTTGTCATCAAGGGATGGGCATGCACCCTTGGGTCACGGGCAGAATCGTAGATGTCACAAACCCTACAATTTTGTTGGTTGGGGGACATGTTGCTTCGCACATCAAGGTGCCAATATGATAGTGTTCTGTCTAAGTATTGTATTTTCTTCAGCCAGTACTTGAGTGCATGCCAAGTAGTCAAACTTGGTCATCTATTGCTACATTTTTCACTTAGGGTTAACACTCCTATACAAGCTAGTGTAGGCACATTGGTTGATACTCTGGCTGGGATCATTAAGTGGGGAGTTCTCGAAAATGTGGTTAATGAAGTTGGGATCAAATCACAAGTCTGTTATGTATAAGCAGCATTGGGATAGTAATTGGGATTCCATCTATGGTTTGGTTGATCATAGTGATCAAGCCCTGACTCGTGCCCTATGAAACCTTGTACTCTTACACACGGATAGTGGACTTGGGCGGTTGATGAAACCCGATTTCATCATCACAATTCTCCATTATTAACCCCCTTGCTTAAATTCGTGACAATAAAAACTAGATAATGTCATGTAATTATTAGAGTCTTGAATAAGTTAATCACAAAAAAATGGCAAAAACAAAATTTGTGGTATTTTTTAGCCTTAAAAATACCCTCAAAATATTTCGAGTCTTCATTTGACCTCATCTTAATTTTTGGTCAACATGAAACTTGTAGATCTCATCGAGATCTACAACTTTCATGTTTTGACCTTTCTCAAACTCGGCCATCTTGACCTTCATATTTCAATTCCTAAATCTGAATAATCTGATTGGGCCACGTGGCCCGTTCTGGTTGAGCCACGTGGCCGGCCTCATTGCCCTTGCCGCCTGTCCTCCTAGCTGTTGGATCTCCTTCTGATCCAACGGCTCCACTCTCTCCCCAACATCTCTTGTTCTCCGCCGTTCGATCAACGCTGGCTTCTCATCACAGCCACACGCCAGCGCTTGCACCATAGCGAGCCATGTGGCGTCATCTGAACCACCCGATCTTCACCATCTCAGCCGCTCCTTTCACCTCTATCATGGACCGTATGATTGTTCTTCATCTCAGATCGGGACCGTTCGTTAGCGCTGCTTCCTTAATTAGCCACGTGGCATGCCTCTCGCCGTTCGATTTTGGCCCCATCGATTCTATCATGTCCATCAGTCACCACCTGCTTTGTAGCCGTTGGATTGAAGATCCAACGGCCATGAGGTCGTCTCCTACCTCCTGCCTCCCTCTCTCCCACATTTTCAAACTCGCGGAACCACCTCCCCCTTCTTATTTCGTCCGCGTCTTCAGCCATCATCTCAACCGACCAACCGCTCCCGGGTCTTTCCTCTTCATCCACGACCCTCGCGGATGCGTTCACCACCCATGATCTCCCTCAAATAGCTCCATCTTTCCCACACAAACCACGCCATGCACACTTGGAACCACCATCTTTGCCACCTTAAATAACCACTCCCCTCCACTTTGTCCACGTCATCCACCTTTACGCGGGAGGAGGCCCAGCCCTCCTCCTCCTCCCTGTGACAGGGGGAGGAGCGAGGATAGAGCGAAGACGACCTGTCTTCCCCGGTGAGACCCCGCTGCCATCCATGGCGTCATCGCGGTGCCTAGCACCCGCTCGAGCTGCCCCGAGTGGCTGACGGGGTTTAGCGAAGACCAGAGCTCGCCTTGGAGCTTGCACACAAGACTCCGACCGCCATAGCTCAGGTAAGAATCTAAAAACCCTTCCTCTGTATTTTCTTGATTTTTCGCCTAATTAATCAGCTCATCATACCCACCTCCGACATCCGTTGATCACCGCCAGAGCTTCGACACATAACCCCCTTCTTCGTGTTGTTTTCCGATCATGTTTCCTTCCCTTCATGACCTCATATCGCTTCCGACCCACCTCCTCCGCAATCCACGATGGAGAAGCACCGAGCTCACACCTTCTTCGTCCACAGAGCTTCCATTCCATTCCCGCAGACATGTCTTTTGCTTCGGCTATGTGTTACTAACCATGCAGGTCCCCGAATCTCACAATGGTCGGAGATCCATCGGAGCTGGATTCGTCAACCTCGCCATCGTCATCAGCACTCCGATGGGTTGATCCAAGAGGCCCAATGCCTTCCCTGAGCTCCCAGTCATCCCGACATATTTCCATGGAGCACCGAGGAGGTCCAGGGTGTTCGAGCACCCGCGGCAGAGTTTGAGTTGCTTCGTCGGAGCTCGACTTCCGCTGCCTCTTGCATCTGAATAAGGAGATACAGTGGTCGTCGGATGGTCTTATCCCGGTGACAATCTGACGGCCCAGATGAGGACACGTCAATGACTTCAATCAGCACAGGTACCGTCGGATCCGTTAGATCTGACGGACATCCAATGGGACACGTGTCAGATCCAGAGCCTTTCCGAGCCTTGGGAGTCGAACCATCAGGCCTGGAGTTCCCGAGCCTACGTCGATCCTTCATGGAGTTTCGAGCCTATGCCGAACCTGCATCGAGCCTGAGCCTACCTCCCGAGCCTACACCGAGCGTGCATGGAGCTTCGAACCGTCCGAGCCTAGCCGAACCAACGCCGATCCTCTACCGAGCCTGAGCCTTCTTCCGAGCCTGGATGGCACGTGCATAGCACGTGCCATCTGGGTAATTTGCACAGAGGCCACCATCTTCTTCAATTTCGCAACCAGGTCCTGGATCATGTGCAGTTCATGGGTGTTGTGGGTATTTTGCATTGATACCCTCTCGAGTTTTCAAAATTGCAAAATGCCCCTGTGTGAGTGGGTATTTTACAGGGAAGGTCTCAACTTTATTTTTATTACATTTTAGTCCCTCCCAGGGACTTGTTGAAATTTTATTTCAAGTTTTCTGTCATTTATGCCCTTGTCTTCTTTATTGCTTATCTTGAGCACCGTAACTCCGATTAAGTTGATTTCAGTTTTGTTTCGAAGCTCGCTTGATGTTCTTTTTAATGGCATAATCATTTCTCATTTTGGGTATTGTAATTTTGATGAATTAATTTAGTCGCCATGCGTTTCTTAGAGCTTTAACTTAGGCCTTGTTTAAATTGTTCATCAAATCTGTCACCTTAATTAAACTTGAAATTAACTCGTGTTAAGTTTGCTCGTCATCTTTACTTTGAGTTAGGGCATATTTAATTGTGTTGCATTGCATCGCATTTCTTTGCATGATTAAAATAAAATAAAAAATGCATGTTTCTTCTTTTCTTTAATGCATTGTCTTGAATTGTTGCATGAATTTGACCTATGTTCTTTAACTCATCACTTAAATAGATAGATAAAAATCTGGATATTACGAGAGAGGCTCGTGTCCCTGAGTTCGACCTTGGTTTCTTTCTAAGTAAAAAAATATGACCGTCTGATTCGTATTAACATATCAATTAGATGGTCTTTGATGACCCGATTCGGCCTGACTGCGATGTCATATCCAGTGTTAAAACAACACTATTAGAGGGTCCATTTTGCGGTTCATCAAATGGCGTCGTTGCCGGGGACACGACTCATTTCTTATATTATTTGAAATTTTGTTTATTTAATTAAGTGTTTCATTTTATACGTCAACTTGTTCATTTATGTTGCATTACAAAATTTGTCTTTTTTATTTGATCTCTAAGCCTTGTTTTTGTGGCAGGGCCCATGATCACACAAGGAGGCGAGAAGCTGGTGTTTCTCGCTGCGAGGAGCCGCAGGAGCATGCTTGGAGCAAATAGAATGAAAGAAAAAAAATGTGTCTCGCATTTTTATTTCAATTCATATACTTGTAATATTCATCTTTTACAGCGGTCTTCGATCGAAGACTCGCGAGTGTAATCGAACGATTGTGGTTGTGTGGGGATCGTCCCCACTTGAGTATCGACCTAGGACCAAGGCACGCGGCCCTCCGAGCTTCTATTATTTCCGCATTTTTATGTGCTTTCTCGTAGGTAGGACACACAAAAAAATTAGACGCACATAATCTCGCTTCACTTAGCCAAATTTAATAGACATTCTCCCCGCTAATAGAAGCATGATTAGGTGTGGCTTTCTGATCGACTTGCATACATGAGTTTTTAAAACAACCCCAGTTTTCACGTATTTTCACCAAGTCACTGCATGTTTTGTTGTTCAGCTCAGATCGTGGTTTTTGTCGAATACATGGTTTTTCTCGATTTCCCCTCCTAGCTTGATCACCTAGGTTAAACGGAAAATGGGAATGAACGGTAGACGATGATTGCTTGATTATGTGCTCATCATAATTTAGTGACAACCTTAAATAATAACTGGGAGTGTTAATTGCAAGTTAACTTAAAATGGAGTAAAATTTTGGTTTTGGGAGAGCAAAACCCTCGTTTACGCATTGATTCTTGCTTGACATTTTGCTTGCGTAAAGATATAATGTTTTACTCACCAATGAAACCGACAAGATAATAAACCAACTTTGGTTGGTTTCATGTGTGAGTTGGTGAAATTGAGGGTCTTGCATGCTTGATTGAGCCATGTTTGCTTCGATACACTCCCCAGAGCCTTAGTCACTCCATCCATCTCCGCAGATTCATCCGCTCACTTGTAAATCCATCATTCTTCTTCGTTCACCTTGGGTCCCTGCCAACATCAAATCTCATCTTTATACTTAGGCTAATCTCAGTCTAAGTATAGGGGGGAACCAAGTCCCCGTGATTTTCTCTACTCTCCTTTCCTTGCCTTTATACTTAGGCTATTTCTAACCTAAGTATAAGGGGGGCCCTTCTTGGTTCCCGTATATTTCTTTATATTTAAATGGACCTATGGACTTGTAACATCTAGTGCTTTGAGGACATAGCAAAGTTTAAGTATAGGGGGTATATCGTATATACAATATACTTACTTTAGCTATAATCTGAAAAAATTGAAAAATTTAAAACTTTTTGGCTAAAGTAAAATTCTTTGGACTAAG
This sequence comes from Ottelia alismoides, assembly GCA_037367405.1. Taxonomy (NCBI): domain Eukaryota; kingdom Viridiplantae; phylum Streptophyta; class Magnoliopsida; order Alismatales; family Hydrocharitaceae; genus Ottelia; species Ottelia alismoides. The sequence goes on from JAZKJV010002332.1 coordinate 508,872, forward strand.
TGGACTCAAATGTTTTCACAGCTTTTCTATATTATATTACACTATTTTATAAAACTTATTTTTGAAAATGATTTGAAAAATGAGTTCTTCTTGTTTTGAAAATCTTTTGAAAATGTTTTGAAAATTTTTATTTTTGTGACATGGTTTTGAAAATTTTCTTTCTCACTTCAAGGAAAGTTGAGTCTAACATGTGTTCTAACTTTCTATTAAAATCCATAAAAATGAGAAAAAACACAAAATCCTTTAGGAGTCATTAGTGACTACTAAGCCCAATTAAGTAGCCGCGTTCAGTGAGGGTTCGCCCTTAGCAGATTGGATGGTTTAGAGGACATCGCGTAAGGCCCCGTCCTCAAGCAACGGCCTCCGGCCTGTACTTACATCCATACTGGATGAATGCAGATGCATCTACTTAATTGAGTTTAGGCAGTCCTAATATCTCTTGAAGTTTCAAAAAAAATTGTTTTTTGAATGAAGAAGTTGGATTAATCCTCTACTTTCACACTTCCACCCAGGATCTGAAATGTTCAAGGAAGCTTGATTTGTGAGCTCTTGAGATTTTAGGTTAACCAGCCTTAGCCATCAGGGACTTAGACTTGATCATCCACATTCCCCTAGTTTTCTAGATTTGCATGCTATATTTCATGCTTAGTCTCAGACAATAAGAATATGATCAGCACATCACATGCACGACTGCGGTTTCTATGAGATGAGTTGACTTTTCATGTGAGGGATTGGGATGGGGGATTCGAGTCTGGACTTGATCTAATGATGCTCGAGGATGGGATAAAATCTTTGGAGGCTTCATGAAACCTGAGTGTCAGCAACTTTAGCCAGTATGAGAACTTGGTTCTTATACTAATCTCTTGACATTGACCTAAGTGTCAGGGTGTGATAAAATAAAAAAATGTTGATCAGTGTGCGCCAACTCTTGGTAAAAGCAGTGGAGCTTGACAAAATGCTACAAATCAGTGAAATTTCAAAGAAAAGCTCTCATTCCACAAAGTTAAATATCAAAGAGCTTCCACCAAAGGTGAGCGCTCCCAATCTTTTCAAAGTGTCCACTTGGACCACCGCTATTACGACCAGGAGTCGGGCTTGCACCAAAAAAGGGCTCTGCATCGTAAATGCTACAAGTCTGGGTGTCGAAGGTACGATAGGTACTAAAAAAAAGATACACCCCGGTGTATTCCCAAGAAAACAAGTGCAGACGGCTCCAACTTCTCTTGATGGACGCATTGATCAACACCAAAAAATATGTTGCGTAAAAGGCACTAGAGAGAATCCTTGTTCCAATGAGAGAGAGAGAAGAAATGACACAATCCCATGCACTCCATCACTGGCCTTCCATCTACATTTTCTAAGTCTGACAACTAAAGAGACGGTGGACTGGATGCAAGATGTGATTTATTCCCTAGTGTTGAGGATTGGGTCCTCAGGAGAATTTCTCGGACCAAGACCTTGGGTGAAGTTTTGACTCTACTCTCGTGATCGCAGTCAACACTAAATTTCATATCCTTTAGATTATATATACATCAGAGAGAGTCTGGAGAATTAGAGGAAATTGGTGCCTCTTGACTAGGGCTGGGTTGAATTCTAGAATTATGGACCTCTAAAGTTGAGTAGAGTTGAACAGATTAGATCCTGTACTCACTTGCACAAGGGGGTTAATCCAGCTTATTCATTCTCTTTGATGCTCGAGGACGAGCATAGTTTAAGTATAGGGGGTGATGAAACCCGATTTCATCCACTTCTCCATTATTAACCCCCTTGCTTAAATTCGTGTCAATAAAAACCAGATAATGTCTTGTAATTATCAGAGTCTTGAATAAGTTAAAAATCACAAAAAATGGCAAAAACAAAATTCGTGGTATTTTTAGCCTTAAAAATACCCTCAAAAATATTTCGAGTCTTCATTTGACCTCATCTCCATTTTTGGTCAACATAAAACTTGTAGATCTCATCGAGATCTACAACTTTCATGTTTTGAGTTTTCTCAAATTCGACCATCTTGACCTTCACATTTCAATTCCTAAATCTGAATAATCTGATTGGGCCACGTGGCCCGTTCTAGTTGAGCCACGTGGCCTGGCCTCATTGCCCTTGCCGCCCGTGCTCCCAGCCGTTGGATCTCCTCCTGATCCAACGGTTCCACTCTCTCCACGCATCCTCTTGTTCTCTGTCGTTCGATCAACGCTGGCTTCTCATCACAGCCACACGCTAGTGCTTGCACCATAGCGAGCCACGTGGCGTCATCTGAACCACCCGATCTTCACCATCTCAGCCGCTCCTTTCACCTCTATCATGGACCGTACGATTGTTCTTCATCTCAGATCGGGACCGTTTGTTAGCGTTGCTTCCTTAATTAGCCACGTGGCATGCCTCTCGCCGTTCGATTTTCGCCCCATCGATTCTATCATGTCCATCAGTCACCACCTGCTTTGTAGCCGTTGGATTAAAGATCCAACAGCCATGAGGTGATCTCCTACCTCCTGCCTCCCTCTCTCCCACATTATCAAACTCGCGGAACCACCTCCCCCTTCTTATTTCCTCCACGTCTTCGGCCATCATCTCAACCGACCAACCGCTCCCGGGTCTTCCCTCATCATCCACGACCCTCGCGGACGCGTTCACTAGCCATGATCTCCCTCAGATAGCTCCATCTTTCCCACACAAACCACGCCATGCACACTTGGAACCGCCTTCTTCGCCACCTTAAATAACCACTCCCCTCCACTTTGTCCACGCCGTCCACCTTTACGTGGGAGGAGGCCCAGCCCTCCTCCTCCTCCATGTGACAAGGGGAGGAGAGAGGATAGAGCAAAGATGACCTATCTTCCCCGGTGAAACCCGCAGCCATCCATGGTGTCGTCGCGGTGCCTAGCGCCCGCTAGATCTGCCCCGAGTGGCTGATGGGGTTCAGCGAAGACCAGAGCTCGCCTTTGAGCTCGCACAAAAGCCTCTGACCGCCATAGCTCAGGTAAGAATCTGAAAACCCTTCCTCTGTATTTTCTTGATTTTTCGCATAATTAATCAGCTCATCATACCCACCTCCGACTTTCGTTGATCACCGCCCGAGCTTCGACTCATAACCCCCTTCTTTGCGCTATCTTCCGATCAATATTCCGTCCCTTCATGACCTCAGATCGCTTCCGACCCACCTCCTCCACAATCCACGGCGGAGGAGCGCTGAGCTCTGCCTTCTTCGCCTATAGAGCTTCCATTCCATTCCCGCACACATGTCTTTTTCTTCGGCTATGCGTTACTAACCATGCAGGTCCTCGAATCTCGCAATGGTTGGAGATCCATCGGAGCTGGATTCGTCAACCTTGCCATCGTCATCAGCGCTCCGATTGGCTGATCCAAGATGCCCAATGCCTTCCCTGAGCTCCCAGCCGTCCCGACACATTTCCATGGAGCTCCGGGGAGGTCCCCAGTGTTCGAGCACTCGTGGCGGAGTTTGAGCTGCTTCGCTGGAGCTTGACTTCCGCCGCCTCTTGCGTCTGAAGAAGGAGATACAGTGGTCGTCGGATGGTCTTATCCTGGTAACCATCTGACGGCCCAAATGAGGACACGTCAACGACTTCAATCAGCACAGGTACTGTCAGATCCGTTAGATCTGACGAACATCCAATGGGAAACGTGTCAGATCCAGAGCCTTTCCGAGCCTTGGGAGTCGAACCATCAGGCCCGGAGTTCTCAAGCCTACGTCGATCCTTCATGGAGTTTCGAGCCTATGCCGAACCTGCATCGAGCCTGAGCCTACCTACCGAGCCTACACTGAGCCTGCATGGAGCTTCGAACCGTCCGATCCTAGCCGAACCAACGCCGACCTTCTGCCGAGCATGAGCCTTCTTCCAAGCCTGGATGGCGCGTGCATAGCACGTGCCATCTGGGTAATTTGCACAAGGGCCACCGTCTTCTTCAATTTTGCAACCAGGTCCTGGATCACGTGCATTCCACGTGTGTTGTGGGCATTTTGCATTGATACCCTCTCTGGTTTTCCAAATTGCAAAAATGCCCCTATGTAGTGGGTATTTTAAAGGGAAGGTCTCAACTTTTTTTTATTACATTTTAGTCCCTCTTAGGGACCTGTTTATAATTTTATTTCATGTTTTCTTTCATTTATGCCTTTGTCTTCTTTATTGCTTATCTTGAGCATCGTAACTCCGATTAAGTTGATTCAGTTTCGTTTCGAAGCTCGCTTGATGTTATTTTTAATGGCATAATAATTTCTCATTTTGGGCACTGTAATTTTGATGAATTAATTTAGTCGCCATGTGTCTCTTAGAGCTTTCACTTAGGCCTTGTTTAAATTGTTCATCAAATCTGTCACCTTAATTAAACTTGAAATTGACTCATGTTAAGTTTGCTCATCATCTTTACTTTGTGTTAGGGCATATGTAATAGTGTTGCATTGCATCGCATTTCTTCGCATGATTAAAATAAAATAAAAAAATGCATGTTTCCTCTTTTCTTTAATGCATTGTCTTGACTTGTTGCATGAATTTGACCTATGTTCGTTAACTCATCACTTAAATAGATAGATAAAAATCTGGATAATACGAGAAAGGCTCGTGTCTCTGAGTTCGACCTTGGTTTCTTGCCAAGTAAAAAAATATGACCGTCTGATTCATATTAACATATCAATTAGATGGTCTTTGATGACCCGATTCGGTCCGACTGCGATGACATATCCAGTGTTAAAACAACACTATTAGAGGGCCGATTTTGTAGTTCGTCAGCGGTTCACAATAGTCCACGAGTTGGAACTTCGTTAAGTGATTTGGAAACGTGATAAATCAAGTGGAATACTTGGGGGTTTAACATGGAGCCACAATTTGGTAAGTGTAGCTAAGTGGATGTGTTGAGAACTTAGTTAGGATACATTGTACCACTGCATGTCGACAAAGGCACCCCAACCTTAAGGTTTTCTATGTACCTTAGAGTCATAGTGTGAGGTCTCACGTGGACCAAGAACACAAACTGTCCCCGAAGTTTGATTTATTCAAGATTGATGCTAATCGTCATATTGTTTTCTTCTTGGTGAGCTGTTTCACCCGATTGTTTTCTTTTGTGCACTTTCTTATCACCTTGCTTGTTGTATCTTTAGAATCTGTATTGAGAAATTTTGCTCATAATGTAACTTTGCGTTAGATCTATAGTTTCTCAAGAGCAACTGCAGTAGTGAGCGACTAAGATTTGGAGACACTATTTTAATGCAGATACAGTTCCTTCGTGGTACATTAGTTGTATCTTTTACTGCTTTATTTTACTTTTACCATTTTAAGAGAAATTATATGTACAATGTATGTATGGACACATACACTTTTTATGCATACATGTAATGGTTTATAGACATGGACTGTAATGTATGGTTGGATGTATGGAAATGTTTTATGGACATGGCCAGTCCCTAATGGATACATTGGCTCTGGCAGCCCTGGTAGGCAGTCCAGGAGGAAGACACCACACAATGTAAGTAGTTGGTAGTCCTCATTCAATTGTTAGCTATTTTGATAGTTTTTATCATTTGATCATGTTCCGCTCAGATATCTCGATGTTGGGTTCCTGATCTCAGTGGGTTTGATGCAGAAATCCAAATTTAGAGGATTTTCAGATATGGTTGTTGTAGTAAACATAATTCAGATATGTATTGGTACACTAATCGAATTATAACTAATGTTTTCCATGCTCAGTCTATCTCTGATCCTTGCATCCGTGAACTGATGGATTTTAGCATCTACTTGGACATAAGCAAAGAGGTGAAGCTCACCTGGAAGATTCTGGTAAATCGAGGCCACGATTTCCTTTTGTTTGATCCCATTAGATCAACTCTAATCCTTTTATTTTGAATTGTAATCATTGTTTTTGCAGAGGGACATGATTGAAAGAGTATACAATCTCGAGAGCAGCACAACAAGCATTAAAGTGTGAAAACGTGACTTCGATGCGTATATAGGCAGGTAATGTATAAATTCTACAGAGCATAACAAATTTTGCTATACATGCAGCATATTGTTCTTATACGATTTGACGCTTCGTGTGTAGACCCTCAAAAGAAGTACACAAACGCTGTCATCGAAGTTCTACTGTCTCAAATTATCCTTGATTTCAATGAAGGCAAGGTTCTGTGGGTGCAATTTGATAATTAAAGAAGGTGTGGAACACTTCAGCCTGAACTACCTCATTGATGAAGGATTCACGATCTCGTGGGTACCAGGCGGGAGGAAACTAACATGCTCATAACTAGATATCACGTTTGCTTATGGGTCAAATATGTACTTCTTTGATGAGGTACAACCTACATGGTTATATCATAGTTTAGCATTAGTTGATAATGTAAATAACACAATAATATATGTAAATAAGATAAAACAATTTACTGATAAATGTGTGTTTCTAGGCTCTGATGCCAACACAAACAGTAAGAGTTCAATTCTGCATGAATATAGAACCACTAGCAATGTTCTTGGTTGCTTTTAACCATCAGGTTTCCATTCTAGAAATGGACAGACAGTAAAACAAGTTAATATTAATTTTAGAACAGTCTCCAATAGGTACATCTATTGTTCATCAGTTGGAGTATATCTGAAATCCAATATTCTACCGTATTTTGATGTTGGTTTTTGAGTTTATAACTATGAGTTGTTGTTGTTGTATGTTAGAATTGGTTTTTAAGGTTCATTTTGTTCCAAAATTTTTATGTCTAATGATATTAGTTCACCTGAATGGCTTCGAATCATGCCTCATTACACAATATTTAATAGATTGGAAATTACACAATACTTTTTTTTCACAAATTTTCGATGGATTTTGACCAACACTTGAGATGGTGATCTCCAGAGAAATGTTGTGGACCCAAAAAGCAGGCACAAAGGTGAAGCTTGAAACAAAGAACTTTATGCACTCGGACAACATGAACTGGACTTCTGTCTGCTCATTCTACATCTATGAACCATTGAATTAACATTTGATTGAGGAATAGTTCTTCCACTTCTTAAAAGCCAAACATCTTATTCCCATCCCGGCTCTGGTTTTGAAATCAACCAACGTGGTCATGTTAAGATACACATGTATATTTTGTGGAAAACTATGAAAAAATACAATGAGATACTTAGTTCATGAGGTCTAGGGGTCCATATAGTGGACAAAACCATAGAGAGCTCATAACCGGGAAAATACATAAGTACACCTAGAGTGGTTACAGTGAAAATACGAAACGTAAATACATCACTAACATTTCCCCTCAAGTTGGAACATATCTATCGATCATGCCCAACCTGGAAGTTGTCCTTGAGAGGTTCTTCTTAGGTAAAACCTTCGTGAATACATCTACGAGCTGAAGATCCACCGTGATGTATGGCGTAGTAATCTTGCCTTCTCGTACAACATCATGAACAAAATGGCAGTCAATATTCGTACGTTTATTTTGCTAATGAGACATAGGATTTGTGGAACTATATGTAGCTAATTATTGTCATAGTATGGAGGAATAGGTGTAGGGACAATAATACCAAGTTCCTGCAGGAAGATCAATAACCAATCTCACAGGTAGCTTGGGCCACTACCTTGTAGTTTGCTCTACTCTGAATTTGGAGGAAACAGTATACTTCTTGCTCCTCCAAGTAACAAGATTTCCTCCAAACATAATAGTGTATCTTGTAGTGGAGCGGAGATCCTCATATGAACTAACATAATCAACATCAACATAACCAATAACATCATTGTCGCCACTCTCCCCATATAAGAGGCCATGTCTTGGTGATTCCTTCGAAATGCAAAGGATCTGAAGAATATCCTGCTAGTGACTATAATGTGGTTGCTCCATGTGTTGGATGGCCTTGCTCACAACATAGGATATATCTGGCCTAGTGATAGTAAGGTGAAGGAGTTTGCCTTCCAGGCTTCTGCACTGTAGGTATCTTCAAAGACAGGATCAATGGAAGTAGAGTGTTTCATTGGGTCTGCAAGAATGCTAGAGGACTTGTATCCAAGTAATCCAGCTTCAGTCAATATGGCCAAGCAATACTTCATCTGTGAGAGATGGAGTCCCATTGTAGTGTGTAATACTTTTATGCCCAGAAAGTAGCGAAGTTGATAAAGTTCCTTGCTGATGAAGGCCTTCTGAAGGAAAGCCTTAGTCTATAACACATAGTCATTATCATCACATGTAAAAACCATATCATAACTATAAACAACAAGTTTTATAGTACATGTTGGTTGTCTTCTGAAAAAAATCGAGTTGCCTAGTCATTCTCTTGAAGCCATTTGTGTCGATCTCAGTAGTAAGTATATTGAACTATGCACCGGGGCTCTGCTTTAGACCGTAGATTACTTTGCAAAGTCAATGTACACACTCCTCCTTGACTTCGTAACTAGGAGGTTGCATCATCTAAACCTCCTCCTCGAGATCACCGTACAAGAATGCATTCTTTACATCAATATGAAAGATAGGGTAGCTTTTGTTTGATTCCAATGAAAGAATAGTTTGTATGAACCCCATCCTTGCAATAAAAGAAAATGTCATTGCAACCCACAAAATCCAAAAAGAAAAATTTTTTCTTAGTGAAGAATGTGCATATTATTAACTTGGTATAGCATTCATGGTCGAACTCAAGGATGCTAGAAATAATCGAGGCTTAGTAATTATTGCTAATTGACTGAGATTTTTAATTTCTTTTCTTTTTCAATCTATTATTTTTAATGTATTTTATGAATTTTTATAGATTTTAATGAATTTTATATATTTTTAATTAATTAGTAAATGCATTAAATGTTTTATATTATTTGATTTTTAATTTCTAATTGATTTTCATTTTGTAAAATTTAATGCATTTTTAATTTGAAAATAAATTTATGAATATAATAAATACAAAAAGGAAATAAAAGTCTATTTAGATTTTAAAAATAGGCGAAACCAAAATAAAAATTAGAAACAAAATGTTTTTATGTTTTATAAAATTTTTACTGTTATTAGTGAATTTTGTGGTATTTTTTATTTTATTGATTTTTACTGATTAAAAGTTTAAAATAATTTTAAGGTAAATCAGATTACAGTTTTTGGTATTTTTAAATAGAAAATGAAATCAAACAATATAGAAATCAAATTTATATAAAAGATTTTTATTAAGCTTTAAAACAAATCCAATTATGTATTTGTTTTTATTTTATTATAATTATTTATGAATTTTATGAAGTTATAAGAATATTTTAAATTTTTGTGTTCTTTATTATTTTTATTTAATTATTATATATGTAATAAAATACATAAAATTAAGTTACGATAATTTTTTTAATATTTCAAGTACTGTCAAATTTTTTGAATTTTTAATTATCAATAAGTGAAATAAAATATGTATCATATTTTTAAAATAATAAATGAAACTAGTTTAAAAACAAAATTACTAGAGCTAGGTATGATTATTAGGAGCATAATGTATTCTTTATAGAAATTTTTAGATTAAGGGGGCTATTTAATCAAAATAATGAAAGAAAAAATAAAATGTAGCAGACGAAGGAACTAATTGCAAGTTCAGAAATTTCTTGGAGCGATTATTAATAATTAAAATAATTGAGGATCAGTTTGCAAATAGACCAGAAATACACGCAAAAGACCATGTCATCAGGATTTTAAGGGACTCAATATCAATTAATTAAAAAGTTCTAATCAATTATTGACAACGTAAATGTTTCAAGGAAAATACAGCAAATAACCCAAGAAATCATGTATCCCAACACATGAGACAATTCATAAGGAATGAAACACAATTAAAGTGATTTATAAGGACTTAAAAGAAATTATTGCAAAGTTTCATACAAAGATGATGGACTTATTTGTAATTATAAAAATGTACAGGGAAGGAGACGTAATTTAACCACTAAAGCCTAACCACTAAAGGAGAAGTAATTCAGATATAATCGTGTGTTCTTCACTTTGGCGTGAATGAACGATGATGATTGAATACGGGCTGCCTCTTTGCGATCGGATGGGTCTACAAGTGTCTTGAAAAACACTTTAGAAGCTCACTCCACATGATCTTAGATAGTCCAAAGCTAAGATGATCTTGGATGGTTTCGAGCTATGAAAGGTTAGATCAATTGTGACGATGGTTCCTCATCGATCTAGGTAGTTGATAACACGGTGAATTCATGCAAGGGTCACCATGAATGATATGTATAAGGTGTCGCTGAGGCGACCGCTCGCAGAATACCCCTGTTGATCAGCAATTAACCCACAATAAAAGATTAAAACAATTGAGTCCCAAGAATGTGAATTAACATTTATTACTCTACCACAAAATGTACAGTGACTAAGCATGTAGAGGTCGAACCACAGAGAGCAATACAAAAATGCAATAGCCTATGATGTGCATCTATCCCAGAGTCATCCATGTGTGAAGCCTATTTTTGTGGGTTTTTATCTTTTATATTTTTTTTAATTTTTATTTTAATAATATAATTAGGTAATATATATTTAATTTGTAGAATATAAATATGTAGATGTATATGTACCCATAGAGGGTGAGTATATAGCATATAATCCATACATTAGATATATATATATATATAATAATATTTTTTTGTTTAATTTTAGGACTTTATATATTAATAAATATGTATAGATATATAGATGTATATATAGATTTTTTTTTAAATCGAGGAATATATATATACCAATGGGAGAGAGAAGTGATAACATATTTATAAAAATATATAAAAACACTCACAAATATAGAAATAAAATCTTGTTGGGATTTTCAGAATTTTTTACTTTTTTGTGATTTTTGGGTATTTTTCAGATTGTTTTTGGTATTTTTAAATGCTGAAATAAAGGAAAACAGTGAAATAGGTACTAGCTATAAGTAAAATAGGAATCAAAAATAGCAAACAGCCACAAAATTTTTCCACACTATTTTTCAAATAGAGGTAATAAAATGTAGAGAAAATAAGAAATGAGTTTATATTTTTCTGAGCTTTCTTTGATTTTATATATTTTTTTGAAGTTTTTGTGTATTTTTGAATTTTTAAGGTTTTTCTTTTGAGATTTTAAGGGATTTTTGGATTGACACTAAAAAAGGTCAAAGTACACACTAGGGATTTTTTTTGTATTTTTAGAGGTCTTTTAATATTTTTTGGATATTTATAAGTTAGATAGTAATTAAAAGGCATGTTTTTGATTTTTAATAAATGCAAAAATGCATCAAAATTAAAAACTAAAAATATAGCGTGCAAGGGTACACTAACAGGAGCTTATATCCATTTTTGCAAAATTTTTCAAGTTAATATCAAGCACAAATAAATGGACAAAGCATACAAAAATATATGGCCTGTCAGGGGCATTTTTGCAATTAAAATATTTCTTAGGGGCATCCATGCAAAAATTACAGCAGAAATAAACATTTACTTTTATTTTCGGGGCCATTTTATAATTAATAAAACCTGACGGGGTTTAAGTGCAAAAATCACGCGCCTCACGTGGGTGCTGCACGTGAGGCGCGGAGGGACTAAAATGCAAATACATAAACTACAGGGGGCCTTCCGTAAATTTTACAATTTATTTACAACGGGGATTTTTATTTATAGCATTAAAAGATAAATACAAAAAGGCAGGGGGGTGTGTCTGAAATTTACCCCCAATAGGCGTGCGATCTGATGGTTGATCTTCGTCCACTTGACATGTGTTGTGCATCCATCGGCCGATACCGGTTCGCAGATGATGGCTGAGATTAGATCAGCCTCGTTGATCGGACGGTGAATGCGAAGCTTCATCTGACGGTCCACGTGCGATCTGGGCCGATCCTCCAGATCTGACAGTGCTGAAGGTGCCTGGAGGAACAAGGAAGAAGCTCGCCCCCGGTGAGCTTCGATCGTGCAGCGTAGGCTTCTCCGGGCATCTCCCTTGCATCTGAAGTGCTCAACACGTAGCTGGAGGTCTTTCGCAACTTCTGAAGGTCTCGCCATGGCTCCTGGAGGTCTGAAGGTCTCGGACGAGGTCGATGAAGGACAAGACCTCCAGGAACCTCTTCCTGGTTCGATGCGAGCCCAGATGGGCTCCATTCTTCGTTGATCCTGAAAAGGAAGAACCAGGGGAGCGAGGGCTTCCTCCTCAACCCGGGGTTTTGAAGCTATACAGCAAGATGAGGTGTGGTGGAGGAGCTCCGGTGAAAGGCAGAGGTGGAGCTCCGATTCGCCAAGACCAGAGGTCCTGGGTTGAACAAAGGTGTGCGATCGATGGAGAAAACCATGGGGAAATAAATGGGAGGAGAATGGCGGTCAGATACAGTCGAGGTCACCGTGAAGAAGTCGGCGGAGCTGAGCTCCGGTGAACTTCGAATTTTGGATTCTAAGCTACACTGATTAACTAAACACTAAACTAACAACTGGAATTAAAAGCTAACATTAAAACCTAACTAAAAAGCGATAAAGAAATAGCTCTTATACCTGGGCGCCACCAGGGAGCAGGACGGACGCCGGAGCTCCGCCGTGTCAAAATCGTCCTTCCTCCGGCCGATTCGAGGTGCTGGAGCACACCCCCTGTCACGAGGAACGTCCCAAAAACGAAATCAGGGCTTTTGGATGGATTAAAATTGGCCAAATTTGAGGAAGGGAGCGGAGCTTCTTTATTATAGACAATGGCCTGGAGCCTTATTGAGCGGCGATTATTACTTAATCCAATGAGTATCGGGTTGATCCAAGTTATCGGTGGGTATCAGTGATGATCAGAGATCAATTCTTGTGAAGGAAGCGAGCTCGATCGATGGACGGGATGGCCATAAAAAAGGGAAGAAATCCGGGGAATTGACAGTTCAGAGGCGCCAGGTCCCGGATGGGACAGTTGACAGGGTGGTCAACAAGGGCTGGCGCCCCATTGGTCCATGTCGGCCGCTAAAAGACAAAACAGGAAATTTGATTTTAAAATGATTTATTTACCATAGTAAATGATTTTATTAGAATTTCCTTAAAAAATAAAAAATGTATATTTTTTCATGTAGTATTTATTTGTGATTTTTATTGAATTTTTCGAAGTGTTTTATTATAGTTTTATTTTAATAATGTGTATATGTATGTATTTACATGTATTTTTGTGTATTTTATTTTTGATTTGTTTATTATATTTTATTATTTTATTGTCTTATTTTATAAATTTATAATATATTTTTGTGAGTGTGAGGGTATTTTTATTTAATTTTTATGAGTTTATTTTTATTTTTAAATAAATAGGTATATGTACATGTAGGTATAATTATAGGTCTTTTACCTATATATTGTACATACTTTATTTATTTAATGTATTTTCTTGATTTTTATTTTGAATTTACATTTTTAATAAGTTATATGTAATATTTACATTATTATGAAAATATAAAAGAAGAAAATAATTAAAGAGTGTTTTCCCCTTTTATTTATGTACATACTTGATCATAGGTATTTTGCCTATTAACTTGCATAAGCTTATTTTATTTTATTAATTCTTTTTAGTTTTATTCTAATTTTAGTATATACATGTATTATATACATTGTTTACAAAATTCTAAAAATATAATTTGATAAAAACAATGGTCAAGGAATATATTGAATATTTTAATCAGGCAGGCTAGACTCCAAAAATTATGAAACCAATTTTATTAAATAGTTCTTGGAAAGCTATATACAATTAAAGGTGAGTTTGGGTTATTTAGAGTTTTTATTTGCAAGATATGGGTCTGTGAAGTTGAGATTTTGGCTTTTTTTCTATGTATAAAATGTGCACTGAGTATTATTTTTACACAAACTCAATTTTGTATTTTTATTTACATTATTATCTACAACTTTCATGAACAAAGTTTCTTTATTTGACTAATAAATAATTATGTACAAAATAGGTGTCAAAAATGCATAAATAAAGTCATGAATAAATGAGGTATTTATTGTACACTGGCCCTTATCTCCCCCTACTTTATTCCTTGTCGACCAATTCCCTGCTGGCCTTGGTCTCGGGGTTAGGGTCATAAAATATCTTCAATATTTTATTCCTTTTTCTTTTTCTTCTCTTTATTCTATAATTTTGGCATTAAACACCTTATTTAATGTGTAATTAATACAATGAATCATGAATGCTATTATGTACAAATTGGTGCTCTTTACATGCATTTGCTAGGGTTTTTGAGGCCAAAATGATAGAATAAAGGTGATGAAATGGAGATTCATCACCCCCCTATACTTGCCTTTGCTAGTCCCTAGCAATAAGTACAAAAAGAATAAAGAAAGAAAATGGAGAAGTAACGAAGGATAGAGTGAATAAGGGTGCTTTCAGTGCAATGCATGTCTGTATAAAATCTGAATTTGGAGCTCTTGTCAGACCTTGGGTGTAAATGTGTGTGGAACCTAGTCGGGAACCTGCTCTAAAATACAACAGCCTTTGATAGTCACAGAACTTGGTTCAACCCACCTCAATAGCCTGGTCAGAACTGGTCTACATCATACTCAAACCCTTATAACTATGAAGCAGACTTGTACAGTGTAGGTGACAGTGGCTCTCCCCAACTGAAATGATAAAGGAACTGACTTCTCCAGAATGACAACCCAATGATTCCCCAATCCAACAGCTCTTTCCTCGAGGAGCAGGGTATTCCCTTCTAAGTTCAAGTGGCAACCAGCTCAAGAGGAGGGGGTGAAGAGAAGAATGGACGGTAGCCAGTGTATCTACCTATCCTGGGATGCAAGACTAGTGTAGTCAAGTCATCCAGCTGCAGGCTCACATATTTGTCTTTGGAACTCAAGCTTGCTTATTGGCTTTGTACATACTTTGCAGGCATTTTATTTTTGTACAGGCCTGACCATTTTTTTTCAACATACTATTCACAACAGCATTTACATAAGGAGTTTTTCCTCTTGAGCCAGTAGACTATCCCTCTTTTGAAGCTTTATCGCAACCCACAATCTCCTGTTTAGACCTCATTGCTATTGGACCAGGTTGGGGTGCACTTCCCTCCCTAGACGAGGACGAATGTTTCCACCCGTGTGCGTCTCAGACTGGCAAATCCAACCCCCTCACCACTCCAACTGAGTTGAGCCAAGTGAAAGGTGCAAGTGTCCAAGTTAGGTCACGGTCGGCAAGAGTCATACGTGTGTCTCGAAAAGTTCTAGTTAGTCCACTGAGGTGACTTGAATCCAGCCCTGATTTCTCAAAGAATTAAGTCTGAATAGACCTGAAGTGCCTTAAATCTAGTTCCCATAAGGTTCCAGTGCAGTTAGGTGCGGTAAGGTCTAACCAAGCTCCAATTTGAGACTTTATTGGACTGATTCAATCATCAAGCTCACTCAAAAAGAATATGCATGGTATGCTTATGTTTTGCACAATGAATGATGCAATTGTTTTCACAAAGAGTTTACAAGAGTCAAAGAATCTTTTTACACAAAGAAATTTTGAAAATAGAAAGCTTGATACATACACAAATATTTACACGGACGTACCGCCTTATTTACAAAATGTATGGAGTTATAAAGACTCTACAGGTTTTAATGAAGTAGTTTATTTAGGTTGTCCAGAAAGAATTTTATGTGTTTTATTTACCAGTTACAATGATTGTAATAATACTTTTATTTCTCAGATGTAGTTTGAAAATATTTTTTGCAAACTATAGTACACGATAATTTTTGCAATCATTTACACACATTTGGAAACTATTTTTGCAAAGATTTTTCACACTATACATACATTTTTCATAATAATCTTTACAAACATTTTTCAAAACATTTGCACATAGGTTTTTCCAATCCTTTCTTTCACACAAAGAAAAGTTTTGTAATCCAAACAGTTTCACACAAGTTGAAAACATTTCACAGCAAATTTTTCAAACAGTTCACACTATTTTTCAAATCATATTTTATATGTATCTAACCTGATTTATTAATCATTATATACAAAAGAAGAAGAACTGTATTTGCTATACAATACGGTTTTGGCTCTTATAAGCTTTATTCGGGATTATTTTTATTTTTGTATGAGAGATTTTCGTCCGGACTCCTCAGACTTATTCAGGAATCATTTTCACAAGAGTTTTGAAAACTATAGTCCAAACTAATTTGACAAACCTGTTCACACATTTGAAAATGATTTTTGCAATAGGATTTACATAGCATAGATAGGTTTTTCAAGATAATTTTGACAATCAAATTTTTACAATCATTTGCACACTGGTCTTCACACATTTTGATTTCACTCAAAGAAAATAAATTTTACACATAATACTAATTTTCTCAAAGGTTTAATACTTGTACACACTATTTTCAAACAATTTTCACAAGGTTTTTCAAAGAAAATTTTCTTTCACAAAACACTTTTCCTGACTTAATAATCAGTACAAGTACAAAGAGCCTGAGGATCTCACAATCATCTTTTATCATTATAGGCCTACTTTTTACATTATATTTTATATTGGGGTGATATATTTTATTTTTCAGTATGAGTTATGGCTTAGAGTATGTATATACGACCCCCCTATACTTAGCTTGAGCTATGTCCTCATAGGTCGAAAGGAAAAGCAAAGACATAACTCGTACTGAGTATAGACAGATCTAAAGAATTTATATGAATGAAATGAATGAATGAGAAGTTGATCGTCCCCCCTATACTTAGGATCAAGTAATCCTAAGTATAGCAGACTGTACAAAAAGCAGGGAGGGTCAAGGGTGGGAATATACAGATCGTACTCGGATTGTCTCCCTCTATACATAGGGTAAGATACTCCTAAGTATAGACAAGAAAAGGAGACAATGGAGAGGATCGGAATGAATTGAAAAACTCGGGGTGCACATCCCCCCTATACTTAGGACAGAGTACGTCCTCAGTATAGAAAACTGTCTACAAGGGTGGCACCTTTTTGATACAAAGATAAAATAGAAGAGGAATAGAAGAAAAGAAGAAAAGAGGAAAATCAGATAAACAGTGGTTGGAGTACATCGTCTGAATCTTCTGATGCTGCAGCAGTTGTGGGGATGTCATCATGTTGCACGAGCTGGATAGAGTTAACAACGGCCAAGAATGCATCTGGTTCTAAGTAAGGCTTCAGGAGTTGGTCGTTGACGACGAAAGGCTGTGCGTCAGGGGACAATTCTGATATTGCAATACCTCCATTGTCACGCACTTCACAAACTCGAAATGGCCCTATCCACTTACTCTTTAATTTGCCCGGGAAGATCCGCAACTTTGCATCAAATAACCACATTTTCTGTCCAACATCGAAGGTCTTTCGTCTGATGTGCCGGTCATGCCAGCGTTTCACCTTCTCTTTGTACATCAAGGTGTTATCGTATGCATAGTCTCGGAATTCCAAGAGCCTGTTCAGATCATCTTTTCTCTTCTGACCACTTTTGCGTGAGTCCAAATTACAACTGTTGATTTCCCATAAAGACTTGTGAATTAATTCCACGGGCAGATGGCATGGTTTTCCATATACAAGACGATAGGGCGACATGCCCAAGGGAGACTTGTAGGTGGTTCGGTAAGCCCATAGGACCGAGTCCAAGAGTTGAGACCAGTCCTTTCTGTTTGGCCTAACAAGTTTCTACAGGATAGTCTTGATTTCTCTGTTTGATAGCTCTGCCATGCCATTGGTCTGAGGATGGTAAGTAGACGCGACACGATGATCGATGACGTACTCCTTCGTTAACTTCTTGAGCTCTTTGTTAATGAAGTGGCTACCCCCATCTGATATTAGAATTTTTGGTATCCCAAACCGCGAAATGATGTTCTTCTTCAGGAACTGGCATACTGTTTGGCTGTCGGCGGCTCGAGCGGGGATAGCTTCAACCCAACGACTCACGTAATTGACGGCAAGAAGGATGTGCTCAAAACCTTGACTATTAGGGAAAGGTCCCATGAAGTCAATGCCCCATACATCGAAAACATCTGCTATCTGAATGATTTTCAGGGGCATTGAATCTTTGGCAGTAAGTGTACCTTTCAATCTCTGACAGTCAATACATCTTTTGACAAACTCCGCCGCATCCTTGAATAAAGTGGGCTACCAGAAGCCACACTGAAGTACTTTAGCTGCCGTCCGATCTCCCGAGTGATGTCCACCAGATTCGAGCGAGTGACAATGCTCGAGGACACTAGATTGCTCCGTCTGAGGGATGCACCTGCGCCAAATGCAATCCGCTCCTTCCCTGAATAAAAGAGGATCCTCCCATTGGTAGAATCGGATGGTCGACATGAATTTGTTCTTTTGGTTTTTCGTCCAATCCGCCGGTGTTACCCCAGAGGCGAGGTAGTTGACTATATCTGCATACCAAGGAAGAGAATCCACTGCTACGATGGCTTCGTCAGGGAAGGTTTCTGTGATAGGTGCATTGTTCAGAGGAGGCTCCTGTTGCTCTATTCTGGAGAGATGGACTGCTACCACATTCTGGACTCCAGGCTTGTCCTTGATTTCCAAATCAAATTCCTGGAGGAGAAGGATCCAACGAATCAGTCTTGGCTTGGCATCCTTCTTCTGCTGTAGGTACCGGATAGCAGAGTGGTCTGTAAAGATTGTGACTTTTGATCCCAACAAATAGGATCTGAACTTCTCTAGGGCGAAAACCACAGCCAGCAATTCTTTCTCTATCACGGTATAATTCCTCTGTGCTTCATCTAATGTCCTGCTGGCATAGTGAATGGCATAGGGCGCTTTGTCTTTCCTTTGCCCAAGAACCGCCCCGACTGCAAAGTCTGACGCATCAGTCATTATCTCAAAGGGAAGAGTCCAGTCAGGCGGTTGTAATATCGGAGCCTGAGTGATAAGCTCCTTCAGCTGGTTGAAAGCAAGGAGAACCGGCTGATCAACAATGAACTCAGTCTCCTTACACAAAAGTTTTGTCAGAGGTCGGGCGATGCGGCTGAAATCCTTGATGAATCACCTGTAGAATCCCACATGCCCCAGGAATGACTTCACATTCTTCACTGACTGAGGTGGATGAAGATTTGAAATGACATCCACCTTCGCTGGGTCGACTTCCATGCCACGTTTGGAAACGACGTGGCCCAGCACAATGCCTTCAGTGACCATAAAGTGGCTCTTTTCCCATGAAAGCACTAAATTGACTTCACGGCACTTCTGAAGTACTCTGTCTAGGTGCTCAAGACAGGAATCGAAACTATCACCATAGACAGAGAAGTCGTCCATGAACACCTCGAGAAAACTGCCTACCATCTCGGCGAAGACTGCTAACATGCATCTTTGGAAGGTTGCAGGTGCATTGCACAAACCAAAGGGCATTCTCTTGAAGGCATAGGTGCCGAATGGGTAAGTGAAGGTAGTCTTCTCTTGATCTTCAGGCGCGATCGCCACTTGGTTGTACCCGGAGTACCCATCCAAAAAGCAGAAGAACTCCTTGCCTGCTAATCTTTCCAGAACTTGATCAATGAATGGCAAGAGAAAGTGGTCCTTCTTAGTCACTGCATTGAGACGGCGGTAGTCAACACACACCCGCTAGGATGTTGGTACCCGAGTGGAAATTTCCTCTCCTTTGTCATTTGTAACCATGGTAAGCCTGGATTTCTTTGGAACTACATGCAGTAGGCTTACCCATTTTGAGTCGGAGATGGGATAGATAAAGCCTGCATCACACCATTTCGTTATCTCCTTCATGATGACGTCCAGAAGGTTAGGGTTCAGCCTTCTTTGGAATTCGCGGGACGGCTTGGCATCTTCTTCTAGATAGATGTGGTGTGAACACAAAGCTGGATTTATCCCTCGGAGATCTGATACGCTCCAACCAAGTGCCTTGCGGTTCTTTTCTAGAACCTCGAGAAGACGAGACTTCTGATCCGGATTCAGCCTGCTGCTGATGATGACCGGATACATTTGTTCTTCACCCGCAAGGAAAGCATACTTTAGGCCTGCCGGAAGTGGCTTGAAATCTGGTTTTGACTTGTCCACTTTATCTGTCACTTTAGATACCATGCTGGTGGTGGGATGTACTTCTTTGAGATATTTACCATCCTCATCATCTTGTTGAGATCCTAGTGATGTACTCAACAGTTCTGTGCTAAGCTGATCGTGTTCGGTCTGGAGTGCCTGCTCACGTAGATGCGCCTGCATCTGAGAATCTGTCTCCCAAGAATCGTCGGAGCATAAGCTGACTGCACTTTCCATGTCCTCCTCATGAGTGAGGATTTATCGGGTCCATGGATCGTCCAATGATAAGGCTGAGTCTCTGATCTCCGCAATAAAATCACAGTCTGCTTCACATGCTGCCTGGCTCTCATCAGTTGTGGCATTCAGTTCTCTGTTCATGTTTATCGTGATTTGTTGGGTATTCGAGCTGAAAGTAATCTTGCCAGACCCGTAATCAACCACGGCACCTGAAGTACGAAGGAATGGTCGTCCAAGGATGATAGGAGTCTGGAGCAAGGGTGCAGGTGAGTCCATATCAAGGACAACCAAATCAGCTGGGAATTGCATCTCCTGCACTTTAACTACGACGTCTTCCAAAAGACCTCGGGGCCGCTTGACGGATCGGTCAGCGAACTGAAGGATCATGCGTGTCTGCTTGAGCGGACCCAGTCCGAATTCTTGCATTATAGACGAGGGCAGAAGGTTGATGGAAGATCCACTGTCAAGGAGAGTGCGCTCGAAGACCTGGTCAAAAATCTCACAACTGATCAGAGGTGCTCCTGTATCTTGTTTCTTCTGCGGGAGGTTACTGATGATTGCAACAGTGGCCATGGAGAGTACGCTCTTTTCTACTTCCCGGCGTCTGTTTTCTTGCGTTGAGCGACGCCTGTTAGTACATGCCTCTTTCAGTCCTTTCTTCACAGCTGGCATGTATTCCACGGCCTTCAACAAGGGAATCTCAACAGTCAATTTATCTAAAATTTCCACAACACCTGGATCAGACAATGCCTTTTTTCATTTTGCAATTTTATTGGATTTTTGTATTGCATAAGGAAAAGGAATATGTACATCACTAGCAGGAAAATCAGAGTTCTTATTTACATCAACATCATTGCCCATAGAATGTTGTACATCCGGACTGTAAAAAGGAGTACAAACTGTTTCTGAACATGCTGGTACTGCAGGGCGATCAGAAAGGGTAGCGTCTGCTCCATTGGCTTGCGAGGGATCGGCTGCTGCTGGCGGCTCCTCCAATGCTGGCGCGGCTTCTCTTCAGCTACAAGCTTCTTTTTGTTATTTTTGCTTTTGCTGATTTTTTGTATTTTTTGCCGGGACTGCTGGTGACATAGCCCGACGGCTGGACTGGCTTCTCCTTCTTCTTCCTCCTCACCCGCCCCTGATCCACCTGTTTCTTTATGCACCCCACTTGTGGTAGCAGGCGGAGGCAAGGCCCTACCGCTCCTCAGAGTAATAGCATTAGAATAAACAGTAATATCATTACCAGACACGGACAGGACATCACATTCTACCTGCTCCTTCTTTTTGAGGTTATTGGGGTTGGGTTCGACCTGTGCAGGAATGGTAGTTCGAGTGGCGGTCAGGTCGTCGAGCCGCTTAGTCATTTCCGCCAGCCCTCGGGCAAGTTGGGCAAGGCAGTCCGTAGTAGGGTTTACAGGGGGTACCTCTGAAGGTTCAGCGTGCAGACCACGCTGCTGTTGGTTGGATGGTGTGGAGGTTGTTGCTGGTGGTTCTGAGGTGGTGCAGGAAGTTGAAGTTGTTCGTATGAGAGAGGAGGATACTGCTGATATTGCTGAGAGGGAGCAGCCGCGTACTGGTGATACGGCTGTGGGTGGCGGTACTGCAGCTGCTGGTACGGATGATTCTGCCTCCATTGTTGTGCAAACTGGGGAGGCTGCTGGTACTGTTGGTGAGGCTGAGAGGACTGTCCAAAGCGACCACCCTGAGGTTGGTGGTATTTCCGATTGGCAAATGGATGACCCCGGGGTTGTCCCGGAGGACGGGTCGGTTGTGCATCATTGCTTCATACCCCGTTTACTTCCTGAATCAGGGGTGGTGGTGGGAAGACTGGATCAGGTCCGGAAAGGAACTCTGGTTGGTACACGACCATCTGCTGCAGCGGCGGGCCCTGGTCGGGCGCCTGCACGTAGTACACGTGTTGGACTGCCGGTGGCTGCTGGCCCGGCTGAGGTTGATGCTGCGGTTGCTGCTCGTCCTTCTTCTCAGCGGGAGCTTCCGATGGTGTAGCCGACTGAACAGAGTTGATGGTGTCCACCAACAGTTCAAGGTACTTATTGATCTGATCAAGCTTGTCTAAATTTTGGGTCCTCTTCTCGATCACAGCGAGTTTCTCGAGGTCCTGTGATCGCTTCTCAATGATGTCTACTTTAGAGAGATGGCCCCCGATGATACTGAGGTTGGAGCTCTCATCTCTCTCTGCCTCCTTGGACGCTGCCCTGTGTACTTGCTTCTGGAGGATCTGGGGCTGCTTCTGATACGCCTTGGATGAAGAGAGGGTGGCCTCTCCTTCGGCCATTTCTTCAAATATCTGCCAGACTACGTCTTCATCCTTGTTAAAATGTGAGCCCCCACATGCTGCGTCAACGAGCCTTTGGCTCTCAATGTTCAGTCCCCCAAAGAAGTGCTGGACCAAGCTGGTCTTCGGAATATCATGATGGGGACACTTCTCCTGCAGGTCAGTGAATCTCTCCCATGCTTCATGTATCGACTCATGGAATCCTTGAGAGAAATTACTGATTCGGGCTCGCATCTGGTTGAGCTGACCTAGAGGGTAATATTTGTGCAGAAAGGCGGACTTCAGCTCCTCCCAGGTCGTCACAACCTTCCCCAGATGGTTGACCCAATAAAGGGCCTTGTCCTGTAAGCTGAATGGGAATGCCATCATCTAGACAATGTCCAGAGGGACATTGGGATAGTGAGTAGTGCGGCTAATGCGGGAAAATTGCTGCAGGTAAATGTACGGCTCCTCGCTGGTGTTTCCATGGAATGTAGGGAGAAGAGCAATGAATTGGGGCTTCAGCTCAAAGTGAGCGTGTACCGGTGGAATGAGGATCCACTCGGTCATCTGGCTGTCTCCCGTATTGTATGTTTCTTTAAGTGTTGGCTTTGGTGGTGGTGGAAATTCTAGATCATCATCTGCACCACCACCTCCACCTCCACCTCCTCCTTCCCTGCCTCCTCTGCCTATGCCTCCTCCTCCATCGTCTCGGTTCATCATATCATTCAACATGTCATGGAAGGTTGTCTGTGTGAGGGCCTACTCGGTCAGCTGCTGATGGATGGCCTGGATAGATGCCAGTAGCTGTGCATTGACTTGATTCTGATATGGCACCTGTCCCTCTGGTTGGGGTGGTTGCTGACCCTTGCCCTTTCCTCCTGGAGCCATGTCAGGGTCTGAGTCGGACGAAATAAACTCCGGAGTAGTCTCCAGGGCTCGCTCTGTCTTCTATCTTCATAATGAGATAGTCCGAATCAGATTACTTGCAATTGTGTTCAGCTGCCATGATGAAGCTGGAATTCAGGTCAGCCCCAGCATGTTGTGAATGGAAAAGGATGTAGACTGTAATCGACTTCCATTCACAACGGTGAAAGTGGGACAAAAGTGATCCCATTTTATTGGGTGGCCAAGAGAAAGGTAGAAAACGAGGAGTCTGGAGATCGATCCGCAAAGTTCGGATCGGATTCTCGGGAATCGCATCGAACTTATTGGCGGAGTTGAGTCCATGGAATCGATGTGGGTGTCGGCATAGTCCCGACGGAAACCATCCATGGGTCAACTTCGCGAAGTACAAGAGAAGATCGGATGTTGGATGAAAGATACGATGGTCAACGAGGAATAAAAGGAGTGTAAAACAGTAGAGAGGCTCGGTTGAGCGGGGTGGTCAAAGGGAGAAACAATAAAATGTGCGCAAGGGCGCGGGACTTGATCTTTGAACCTTAATCTAGATCCATACAAACACAATACAAAATCGGGTTCACCAACTCACGCCATGTGAAGCTGTGAAAGTTCGGCTATTTATTATCTTTTCATTTTTAGAGTTGTGATTTCAGACATATCTTATAACAAGTCCTTAGTACGCTACCCTATAGGAGAGAGAGTACTGCCAGAAGAGTATCCCGTACTTGTCCTCCTCCTGTGTAACCTGTAGTATGTACTTTTTGGAGTCCTTGTAACCCTTCCTGTATCCCTACTCAGCCAAAAAAATAGAGAGAGGAAGCCGATAGGCGAAACCAATACTTCGGTTCTCGCTCGCAACGGAATCACCCGTGAGCATGCAAGAACCTACTCGGACGCAGGACAATGAAACAGACACCCCCGTTAAGGCGTGGCCTATGCTCAATACTTCAGACAGGGTCGATGCTCTACACAACAGAGAGTCATCATTGGTGACCAAGCCCTACTCGCCTACGTACGATAGAAGCGCCATTACTTCGGAAATCCAGGCGATACACAAGGCAGTTGCAGACTGGGTTTTTGGCTTTAATCCTTAGGGGGTCGCACTCGCTCAAGGGAGTAGGGTTTTGGTCCCCCTCCAAGGTACCTGAAAACAATGAGGGATTTATGAACCCGGTACAATGATAGTCCATTACATATTTTAATTAAGGTCAAAGTTTATTTAGCAGTCCCCTTGTTTTAATTTTTGGGTTTTCACTTTTTTTTGAGTCTATTTTCATACCAGCGCCTAACGTCTTTGTAGATTCTCATTTAAGTCCTAGGTTCTCAAAATCAGAGGGAGATAGCGGAAAAGTCGTGCAAGTGGTTCCATGATGGAAATCTCACCATTGAACCGAATGATGCATGCTGAGTTAGAAGACTTACAGTGCATCCCAGCTCTCTCCATACGGTATGCAAAACAGAATTTTTTAAACCTATCTACATGTCGGTATGCAAGGCATAAAATCGCCCTAAACATTAGCTGCTATTAGCGTGAAGAACCATAAGTCGCTCATTCATCTCTAGCCCAAAGGGTCCGGTCTTGGCTCACCCCTCCTCTGCTCAACACACTTGAGTTTAGGAGAAAGCGCTTTACAGGGCTCGCTGTGGCACAAGGGCTAAGAGACAAATGAACGGCTTGTTTAAGTTTGACTAGATCCATACGAAGTAGACTATAGGAACATGCATTCTTATTAATGTTTGGACCTAGCTACCGAGTCAAGCAACCTATATCTAGGGGCTCCAAGCATACAAAACAAAGTAAAAGAAAGGAGGAAAGCTCAAAACTTCGGAAAACAAAGAAAAGAAAGCGATAAAACTCGAAAAAGCTGCGATGAGGCCCCCAGGTGAATAATCACCTGGGCACTGGACCTCATTGTGAAGAGTAGAGTCATGTTTAATTACATGCCAAAATTGTCTCTCTCTCACCATAAATTACAAAAATAACCCTAAGTGCTCTAGTCCTATCTAATCCCCATCTCTTTGCTCCCTTGATGCTCTCTCCATATGGTCATGAGAAGAAGACCATCCTCCTCCATGCTCGGCTACCTTGGCCTCCTAAGAAGCCATCCTCGCGTGGCGGTCCCTCGCATCAAAGTCACCAAAAAGATTGAATTAGTATAGCTCAACCAATCAAATAGAGCAGATATAAAATAATCACAATAAATAAATCAATCAATAGAGCATGGTGATTAATGACAATAAAATAGCTGCTCACAAAATAAATGATAAATCAAAAAAACATTTTACACAAGAATGACAAAATAAATTAGGCTATGCCCATTGCTCCCCGGCAACGGCGCCATCTGATAACACGGTGAATTCATGCAAGGGTCACCATGAATGATATGTATAAGGTGTCGCTGAGGCGACCGCTCGCAGAATACCCCTGTTGATCAGCAATTAACCCATAATAAAAGAATAAAATAATTGAGTCCCAAGAATTTGAATTAACATTTATTACTCTACCACAAAATGTACAGTGACTAAGCATGTAGAGGTCGAACCACAGAGAGCAATACAAAAATGCAATAGCCTATGATGTGCATCTATCACAGAGTCATCCATGTGTGAAGCCTATTTTTGTGGGTTTTTATCTTTTATATTTTTTTTTAATTTTTATTTTAATAATATAATTAGGTAATAGATGTATATGTACCCATAGAGGGTGAGTATATAGCATATAATCCATACATTAGATATATATATATATATAATATTTTTTTAATTTTAGGACTTTATATATTAATAAATATGTATAGATATATAGATGTATATATAGATTTTTTTTTTAAATCGAGGAATATATATATACCAAGGGGAGAGAGGAGTGATAACATACTTATAAAAATATATAAAAACACTCAAAAATATAGAAATAAAATCTTTTTGGGACTTTCAGAATTTTTTACTTTTTTGGTGATTTTTGGGTATTTTTCAGATTGTTTTTGGTATTTTTAAATGTTGAAAAAAAGGAAAACAGTGAAATAGGTACTGGCTGTATGTAATATAGGAATCAAAAATAGCAAACAACCACAAAATTTTTCCACACTATTTTTCAAATAGAGGTAATAAAATATAGAGAAAATAAGAACTGAGTTTATATTTTTTATGTTTTCTTTGATTTTATATATTTTTTTGAAGTTTTTGGGTATTTTTGAATTTTTAAGGTTTTTCTTTTGAGATTTTTAGGGATTTTTGGATTAACACTAAAATAGGTCAAAATACACACTAGGGAATTTTTTTGGAATTTTTCGAGGTCTTTTAATATTTTTTGGAATTTTATAAGTTAGACAGTAATTAAAAGGCAAGTTTTTGATTTTTAATAAATGCAAAAATGCAACAAAATTAAAAAATAAAAATATAGCGTGCAAGGGTACACTAACAGGAGCTTATATCCATTTTTGCAAAATTTTTCAAGTTAATATGAGGCACAAAATAAATGGACAAAGCATACAAAAATATATGGCCTGGCAGGGGCATTTTTGCAATTAAAATATTTCTCAGGGGCATCCATGCAAAAATTACAGGAGAAATAAACATTTACTTTTATTTTCGGGGCCATTTTACAATTAATAAAACCCGGTGGGGTTTAAGTGCAAAAATCACACGCCTCACGTGGGTGCTGCATGTGAGGCGCGGAGGGACTAAAATGCAAATACATAAACTACAGGGGGCCTTCCGTAAATTTTACAATTTATTTACAACGGGGATTTTTATTTATAGCATTAAGAGATAAATACAAAAAGGCGGGGGGTGTGTCTGAAATTTACCCCCAATAGGCGTGCGATCTGATGGTTGATCTTCGTCCACTTGACACGCGTCGTGCATCCATCGGCCGATACCGGTTCGCATATGATGGCTGAGATTAGATCAGCCTCGCTGATCGGACGGTGAACGTGAAGCTTCATCTGACGGTCCACGTGCGATTTGGGCCGAGCCTCCTGATCTGACGGCGCTGGAGGTGGCTGGAGGAACAGGGAAGAAGCTCGCCCCCGGCGAGCTTCGATCGTGCAGCGTAGGCTTCTCCGGGCATCTCCCTCGCATCTGAAGTTCTCAACACGTAGCTGGAGGTCTTCCGCAACTTCTGAAGGTCTCGCCATGGCTCCTGGAGGTCTGAAGGTCTCGGACGAGGTCGATGAAGGACAAGACCTCCAGGAACCTCTTCCTGGTTCGATGCGAGCCCAGATGGGCTCCATTCTTCATTGGTCCTGCATAGGAAGAACCGGGGGAGCGAGGGCTTCCTCCTAGACCCAGCGTTTTGAAGCTATACAGCAAGATGAGGTGTGGCAGAGGAGCTCCGGCGAAAGGCGGAGGTGGAGCTCCGATTCGCCAAGACCAGAGGTCCTGGGTTGAGCAAAGGTGTGCAATCGATGGAGAAAATGATGGGGAAAGAAATGGGAGGCGAACGGCGGTCGGATACAGTCGAGGTCACCGTGAAGAAGTTGCCGGAGCTGAGCTCCAGCGAACTTCGAATTTTGGATTCTAAGCTACACTGTTTAACTAAACACTAATCTAACAACTGGAATTAAAAGCCAACATTAAACCTAACTAAAAAGCGATAAATAAACAACTCTTATACCTGGGGGACACCAGGGAGCAGGACGGACGCCGGAGCTCTGCCGCGTCAAAATCGTACTTCCTCCGGCCGATTCAAGGTGCTGGAGCACTCCCCCTGTCAAGAGGAACGTCCCAGGAACGAAATCAGGGCTTTTGGATGGATTAAAATTGGCCAAATTTGAGGAAGGGAGCGAAGCTTCTTATTTATAGACAATGGCCTGGAGCGTTATTGACCGGTGATTATTGCTCAATCCAATGAGTATCGGGTTGATCCAAGTTATCGGCGGGTATCAGTTATGATCAGAGATCAATTCTTGTGAAGGAAGCGAGCTCGATCAATGGACGGGATGGCCGTAAAAAAGGGAAGAAATCTGGGGAAATGACAGTTCAGAGGCGCCAGGTCCCGGATGGGACAGTTGACCGGGCAGTCAACAAGGGCTGGCGCCCCATTGGTCCACGTCGGCCGCTAAAAGACAAAACAGGAAATTTGATTCTAAAATTATTTATTTACCATAGTAAATGATTTTATTAGAATTTCCTTAAAAAATGTGTATCTTTTCATGTATTATTTATTTGTGATTTTTATTGAATTTTTCGAAGTGTTTTATTATAGTTTTATTTTAATAATGTGTATATGTATGTATTTACATGTATTTTTGTGTATTTTATTTTTGATTTGTTTATTTAATTTTTATGAGTTTATTTTTATTTTTAAATAAATAGGTATATGTACATGTATGTATAATTATAGGTCTTTTACCTATATATTGTACATACTTTATTTATTTAATGTATTTTCTTGATTTTTATTTTGAATTTACATTTTTAATTAGTTGTATGTAATATTTACATTATTATGAAAATATAAAAGAAGAAAATAATTAAAGAGTGTTTTCCCCTTTTATTTATGTACATACTTGCTCATAGGTATTTTGCATGTTAACTTGCATAAGCTTATTTTATTTTATTAATTCTTTTTAGTTTTATTCTAATTTTAGTATATACATGTATTATATACATTGTTTACAAAATTCTAAAAATATAATTTGATAAAAACAATGGTCAAGGAATATATTGAATATTTTAATCAGGCATGCTGCACAATGGGGGCCAAAAACCTAACTTTTGCAGATGGACTCCAAAAATTATGAAACCAATTTTATTAAATAGTTCTCGGAAAGCTATATACAATTAAAGGTGAGTTTGGGTGATTTGGAGTTTTTATTTGCAAGATATGGGTCTGTGAAGTTGAGATTTTGGCTTTTTATTCTGTGTATAAAATGTGCACTGAGTATTATTTTTACACAAACTCAATTTTGTATTTTTCTTTACATTATTATCTACAACTTTCATGAACAAAGTTTCTTTATTTGACTAATAAATAATTATATACAAAATAGGTGTCAAAAATGCATAAATAAAGGCATGAATAAATGAGGTATTTATTGTACACTGGCCCTTATCTCCCCCTACTTTATTCCTTATCTCGGGGTTAGGGTCATAAAATATCTTCAATATTTTATTCCTTTTTCTTTTCTTCTCTTTATTCTATAATTTTGGCATTAAACACCTTATTTAATGTGTAATTAATACAATGAATCATGAATGCTATTATGTACAAATTGGTGCTCTTTACATGCATTTGCTGGGGTTTTTGAGGCCAAAATGATAGAATAAAGGTGATGAAATGGAGATTCATCAGTAGCTGAACAGTCCAGATCTCATCGATTGGAGATCTAGAGGCTTAAATGAAAGCGTGTACGCCTAAAGGAACTTCTATACTTCAGATCTATATTCAAGGTACCTGCAAGTGTATTAACAAGGCTCGAAGCACAGATAAAATCGTCCACTCATTATTTGCCAAGATACAGGGTGATTGGATGGAGATCTTGCTGTAGGCGATGGATGAAGATTAGATGCTCATATTTTAGCATATATGGAATGGTAGGACATTGACCGGAGAATAAAGAAGTATAATCTAAAGATGATGAGATGGTCACTAAATTAGGGAAGTCAATTTGAAGAAAACGACCTCCGATTTGGTAGGTCAGAGATTGGATCAAGGCCTACTTCCTCTAGAATCAAATCAATAAAAACTATAATGAAATCAAATGGAAATTAAACGGAATTTTTCCTACAGTGACCTACGATGAATGAAGATGAATTCTAGATTGTTCTCGCCTTGACAGTGATGCTGGAAGCTTAACTGGACGGATCTCCGATGAATATCGACGGTAGAGATCGGACCTCTCCTCCACTAATTCCCATGTACTCTTGATTGGAGAAGCACCACACTTTTATCGCAGTTGCTCACTCTCGCTCGATCTCGAGGGAAAATAGGATAAAGATGGATAAAATCAAAAATTGGAGACCTAAAGAGGATTTTATATGTGGAAGAGGAATGCGATTCAAAAGGAAGTTGAGATACAAAACGAAGTGCATCAGGGCTGAATTACATTGGGCGTGATATGAAATGAGAGGAGTCAAATCGAGAAAAGTGAACAGGTTTATATGGTGTTTGGATCAGTTGAAATAAAGAGGTGAACTTGGGATGCGAAGTTGGAAACATGTCCAAGAAGATGGGAAGGGGAGTTTATCGGGTCTTGTCAACAAACCTGATTAGGACCAATAAGAAAATAGGGAATTAAATAATTAAGAATAAATGCTAAATAATAGTAAATTAAATAAATTTAAAATTTCATTAAATAAATGTTTGTAATTTAAAAAGTAGTTATGGCTAATATTGTGAGTATCGAGTAGAGGTTCCTAATGCTTCATCTTAGAGGGTATGTGGTGCCCGACAAGTCAGGTCTGACAATCACTGTGTTGGTCACTCTCGCAGTACTCGAAAAGTAGACAATCACTCGAACAAAGAACCAACCCACAATCTATGATAAATCAAAGCAAATGTGTGAGGTAAATTTTATTTTTATTTTAACTCTACAAAATATGTTTATAGTGATTAAGTATAGAGTAGCGAACCACAAAGAGCTACATAGATAGGTTATTTATTATATACGAAGAAACAACAAATATTTTTCTGCTTTTTAGGTTTTTTATTTTTTTAGTGTTTAAATTATATTTTAATTTTATGGATTTGTAGATTTATAGTTTTTTATGTTTTCAAATTTCTAATTTTTTATGTTTATATTGTTCTGCTTTTTAACTTCTTATTCTTTTAAATATGTAATATATATCATACTATGTTTAATATCAGTACTATAATATATATATATATTCAAAAAATATATACAAATACACTCCTTTTTATTTTGTAAAGACTTTAAAAAATAAATAGGGTATTTATAATAAGAAAATTAATATTAATAAGTATATAAGTATATATAATTAAAATATTGTTTTATATTTATAAATATAGCTATAAATAATCAAATTTCACAAAATAAAATGTTTTGTCAGTTTTATATTTTTCACCATATTTGTAAATTTTTATGGTGATTTTTGCTAATTTTTCGATATTTTTAATATCTAAAAACTCCAAAACAAGGAGTTAATAATTAGGCATAATTCTTTTGAGATTTTAAAATAGAAAATAAGTCTAAAATTACTCAAAACATTTTTTATTACAAAGTATATAATACATATAAAAATATTTAGAGGAAAACTGATATTTTGGATTTCATAATTTTTTGCAAAATTTTATAGGTTTAAGAGGGTTTTTTAATTTTTAACATTTGTCTTTTATATTTTTTGTGAACTTTGGTCTGAAGTTTTTTTATTTAGTAATACATACACTCTAACTTTTTAGGAATTTGTTAAAGTAATTTGATATTTTTTTGTATTTTTAAAGTTAAACAGGTAATAAATAGATCCTAAATGATTTTTAACAAATGGAAAATGTAATGAAATGACGAATAAAAATGTGGATGTGTATCAACATCATTGAAATTACTTCTTATAATTTTTACAAGATTTAAATAGCATACGAGCTAATTAAACAAAAGAGAAAGACATAAATAAATTTAAATACCTAGAAGGGGTATATTTACAATAAAAATATAGTATAAGGGGGTTGTAAACAAATAAACAGAAAAGTTAACACTTATTTACAAAGTTCAAATATTAAACCTAAATTATACAAATCGACAGGGTACCATTGTATTTTACCCTAGTCGCATGGGGGACCACGTGAGCTGAGATGGCACTGGACCTGAATGTAATATACAATAAATACGAGGGCACATTGCAATTTTTACACAAACTATACACATGTTTAAATAGTCACAAAATATACATAAAGCATAGGGGTTCTATGCTATTACCCCCACTTATGGCGCTATCGGACGGTGGGGAAGCTTCAACATGGTATGATGAGCGATCGAGGCAAGGCAACGCTTTGTCTTTAAACAGCGACCAAGTTTAGATTTGGATCGCTTCTTTGATCAGACGACATGGAGGGGGTCTAGATGAACTCAGATGAACGACTCCCCTGCCGACCTACAATCATTGAAAACTCATCTCGTTCTCCTATTACCTCGTCAGTGGTCACTCCACGTTCCTAGAGCTCGTGCCCTTTTTGTAACTTCAAAAAAGTCTGTGGCCCATCGGAGGGGTCCTAGACCTTCGACTACATAGAGGTCTTGTTATTACTTTGGAATCATTATCATGGTGGTCTTCTGGAGCTTCGACTACACAGAGATTATGTTATTACTTTGGGATCATTCTCTTGGTGGTCTTCTTTGTCGCTTACCTGCACAAAACAATTTAGGGGACCTTGGGCTATTTCATCTTCCCTCTACTGATGCTGGATATGCAAGGACGTAGCGGGTCAGTGGAGATCCAGCAAAGGCAGAGGTTGAAGCTTTGGTCCCACTCGATCCATACAAGGTCATGGGGCTAATGTGGGGAATCAATGGAGAAGGCTAAGCGGATGGAAATGGGATGATTTAGTCAGTCCAAAATATGGGATAACAACAAATTTGGTGCTAGAACCTAGTGCACCAACGAGTTCAAAACCTAAAATTAAACTACAAGACGATGTTATTAATCAAATAAGAATTAAATCTACTCTATTGGAATGAAAGTCATTAAGAAAACCTAAGTTAAACAGCTTGTACCAACCGGAGATTGGGAGCAAATGGTGCTCATCGGAGGTGGCCGGCAAAGCTCATATCACCATGATCCTAGCCTTTATCCATGCCGAAGAAACTATAGATTCGGAGTTGTCACCAACGATTCCACCCAAGGATACTCTCTTGTGGTTACATACCTAGAAGAGGAAACAAAATGGAGAAAGGGGGCGGAGGTTAAAATTTATAGGCTTGGGTTTCGACCAAAAAGGTGGAGAGCTTGTGTTCTAGGAGGAAGAGGTTGGGGAAGATTTGGGTATGGTCAAAGTAGTGGGATGGTAGGGCTGCAAGATGGTGGTGGTCACGAGGGAGAAGGGTGCGTGGATAAGGCAAGGAAATTGGACAAAGTTAGAGTCTTGTGACTCTTACACAGAAGCAACTGGGGAGAAGGAAAATTGACTTGAGGGTCAACGACCCAAGGGCTCTAGTTAGTCCACATGGACTAACAAGAAAAAAGGGATTCATAAATCCCTTATAAATTTGCTAAAAATAGTAATTGACTATATTACTTTTAATAAAATATGAATTTTGTTTATAAATTATATGTAGTATTTTTATGGCATTTTTATTTTATTTTACAATTAATTAATTACATGTTAATATTTATAAGTATGTTATAGGTATTACCTATATTTTTCATATTTTATTTTAAATTGTACTACATATTTTATTATTTTATACTCATATTTTATATATTTTAAATTTATTTAAATAAAATTTTCACATTTTAAATTTATTTATCTGACTTTATTTATATAAGAAAATAATCATATATATTATAAATGTATTACAGGTATAATTCATCTATATGCTAAAGTATACTTATTTATTTTACTTATTTTTTGATGGTTTTGTTTATTTTTAGTATTTACATGTCTTTCAAATAATATTAAAAATATATAAAAATATAAGAATATTTAAAATATAAAGTATAGATATCCTGAATATTGTATACAGATGATATATTACACAATGAGGGCCCAAACGTTAACTTTTAGATCTTAACTCCAAATTGAATGAAACCACATTCATTAAATAGATAATTTAGTTTTATGAACAATAAAGGTGAATTTGGTGAATTTTGAATTAGCATGTAGAAGATAAAGGTCTACAATTTTTCTTTGCGGCTTTTTATTTTGTGTGTCCCAAGCACATTGTGCATTATTTTTGAATGCGGCTTTTTTTTAATGATCTGGTCTTATTAAAGTCAAAGTTTGGAGCTCAGTTAAGACCTTTGGATTTTTTATTTGTTCAGAACCATATCAAGGTTAGGAAGTGCTACGTAGTAGCCCTTAGGTTCCATAATACTATCATTGAGTTCTAACCATAGCCTAGTTAGAACCATCCTCTTTGTCGCATACTCTCGCAACCTTGAAATGATAGAACCACGTATGTGAATTTAAATTATTGAATAATCAAGGAGTCTGTTCATTTGGTAACTCGTTCTTGTGGAGACAAATATTTCCTGCTAAGGTCAAGTGCTACTAGTTTCACAACCGAGAGAGGGAAAGGCTATAAGAATGGAATAAGAAGAGGGAATGGACTAGTATAGTTGCATTCGATTGTGAAGCATGGTTAGTGTAACCGAGTCTTCACTAAGAAGAAGACTTTTTCTAGAAGCTCAAATTTTGTGGAATTTTTTTGTATGATTCTTTTGGATATTATTATTTGACATTGAATTACTTTACATTTTTGTTTGTGCCATGACAGTAATAGAATCTTTTGGGTCACCCATGTTTTGGGATCTCGAAAAAAGTTGTGCTAATAGACTATTAA
The DNA here is from genome assembly GCA_037367405.1 of Ottelia alismoides. Lineage (NCBI taxonomy): Eukaryota > Viridiplantae > Streptophyta > Magnoliopsida > Alismatales > Hydrocharitaceae > Ottelia > Ottelia alismoides. The sequence goes on from JAZKJV010002332.1 coordinate 543,632, forward strand.
TCATCCGAAGCATTGTTTCAATCCCTAGTCTTTAGATGTCCTTGCTCCTAGAAGAAGGGGGTTGAAGTATTGGTTTCAACCGTCCTCCGTAATGGTTCATGAGCCGTGATGAATCGTGATTCATCATCGTAATATATTATTCCTAGCTGAATCTCTAACCAAATCATCAAATAAAAGTACCTTAATCAAATAAATTAATAAAATACAATTCTTAATAAAAATGTATCAATAATGTATATTTATCTTGTAAATAACTCCACAAAATAATTTAAATTAGAGAGAAAAAATAAAAAAATAAGTGTTGAGAATTGTTTGGAAATAATCCCATGCATTAACCTCATTGATTTTTAATAAATTTATACAAACTTCTTCGGACATAATTATTTTTCTAACTTGTATATAATATATAAATATATTTATATAAATACAAAAATACAAAATCATTTCCACCTTGAATAAATACTTTTAGATCTTGAATCGAAAAAAGACATAAAGTCCATCTTCTCGGCTAAATTCAAGCTTTCTATGAACCCCAAATTCACCAAACTCACTTTTAAAGTTCATGTTATAAAATTCTATATATAATGAAATTGATTTCATTAAAATTGGAATTTGTTTGCAAAATGACTATTTTTGGACCTAATTGTATACATACATGTACCAACTTGACACTAACATTTTATGTACAAATTTTACTCGTATTTATTTTTTTCTATTAATTTATTTCTTGTATATTTTAAAAAATTACATAGTTATAAAAAATAAAAATAAATTATTTTACCGTTGAAAATAATACGAAGTAACTTTGTATATAATATAAATATTGATATTTCCTCTTTTTTATTTTGCTTTTTCTTATTTATCCAAAATCCCCAAAAATTGTGATTGTAATTAATTTTATTTCTAGTATTTTATTTTTATTTTATAAATATCTTTGAATTTAAATATCCTAAAATTAGAAAATCCATAAAATTGTGTTTTGTACATATTGTGTGTTTTTTACATATTGTGCTGGCATTTTTGTAATTCTTTTGTTTCTCTTCATTATTTTTAGTAGTCTTCTTTTTTTATTTCTTATACATATTATGTTTTTTGTACATAATGTGTGTTTTGTACATATTGTGTTTTCTATTTTTTTTATTTTTCCTCTCCAACTTCCACTCTTCCTTCTTTTCCCACTACTTCAACAACTTCCACCCCGCCCCTTTTCTAACTCCTGTTCTTCCTCCTCCTTGATACTCTCATTCCCCTTCATTTTTCACTATCCATCATTTCCAAAACAAAAGAGGCGAGAACTCCAGCCCTGCCGAAGCTTCGAGGTGATAGATCCACCTTCGGCATTGAGCAACGACGAGTCTCCAGCCTTTTTGGCCATTGATGAGGCATGCGGTCCCGCTTCGCGTCACAGTTCCTTCTAGGTTCCTGCCCAGCCTCTCATGCTCTGCCACATGCTCGAGGCCACAACAGAGCCGAACTAACCATGCTCGCTCGATCCCATGTGAACCCACATGTAAAATAACTGATTCTTCCTTTCTCTTACATGACTTTTAGTTCTAGTTATTTTCATAGAATCCCTCCAAATTAAAACCCATCTCCCTCAAATCTTCATCTTCTCTCTTCTCCCAATTTTATCTCCTGCAAGAAGAAAAAATTATACTGAAAAAAAAATTAAAAAGAAATGAAAAAATAACCAGCAACCTCCTGCCCCTCTGCACACCATCGACCTCCTATAAATTTGCTCCGAGCCGTGGTCACCCTCCGTAGCAACAATAGCCCATCGAACCCCTCCGTACCACCCACGAGCAGCATCCAGCACCTCCGCATGTATCAGCGCTTCCCTCGAGCAGCCGAAGGCCGTGTGCCTCCTCCTCCCATGCACATGCAGCTCCCTTGCGCGTGGCCCCACACCAACCCTCAACCAACGTGCACCTACAACTGTCGTCCCACCCAGCCTACACACGATTGATGTCGTTATACTACTGCATGCTTCTCCTCTGACGCGGTCGTGCACCCCTGACTGCACCCAAATCCCCACGCCAACCATCAGCAAGCATCTTCCTCCCTCGTACGGAGCACCACCATGCCAGCCACCAAGCACCCATGTGCAAGCCTCGCTGCGGTAGCCCGCGAGCAGCTCCATCTCACTCTGTATACATAATTGCACATCGCCCTAATGCAGGTTCCGTTTTGGGAACCTATGATTCCATGAAGAAGAATAGGAGGGCTCCTTTATTATTTTAATTTTAGTGAATTTAAAGAAGGGCCCCCACAATGAAAGGTAATTGAAGTAATGCGCTTAGGCACAACTTCTTTTTGTTAAAGATTCTATTTCTGTATTGCACTGATACCTTTGTGTTCACGAATTATTTTGGACCTTCGAACCAAAAATAGCATGTTGTGTAAATTTAATTATCTATCAAAATATGCTAGGTTTATAATTTTGCAAGCTTTAAATAATTTGTTAAAATTCAAGGTGTAAAGATCATTGTTATTTTCCCATTTTCTCTTCAAATTCACATGCTATTATTTTTTGCTCTAAAAAAATCTCAACAATTCAAATATGGTGTGTTTATATGTGCTTAAACTTATATCCAAATTTTGTTGAAAATCAAGGTGTTTTGTTCCTAAAAAAATTAGTTGAGTTAATTTCATAATTAATTTAATTAGGTCCATAAATATTATTTTTCTACAAACTCAAATCTATTAGACTTCATATTAAAATATCTATTTGAGATAATTTTGGTGTGTGGATTTATTAGGAATCATTTACTCAGATTCGCTCTATTTCATAAAAAAAATATAAAAAAACCATATTATCAGAATAATATAAAAAATTAATGAAAGATCATTTCATAATATTTGAGTTCCTTTCCAAGTTTCATAATTTTTGCATATTTCTTTCTTGCAAAATTACAGAAAAACCCATAAAAATATCTTATTTTTCATTGTTGCATTTTAACCCTAAAAATTCCACAAAAATATGTTTCATGCATATAATTGAACTAGGTTTGCAGGAAAAATACCATTTGCATATTTTTTTTGATTTTGAACAGAACTTAATTGGGATATGTTGCATATTATCCTAAAGAATCGAGTTCATTTGCATTTTGCATTTGCATTCTTATTGCATAAAATATACAAAAAAATCCTCTCAGAAAGTGTGCATTAATTTATCTAATTTGATTCCTAAGTTATTCCTTTGCCTCCTTGAGTTACCCTAGGGCTTGCACAGGTTAAATAAACACTAAACCGCACATTCAGTTGAAATTGATTGATTTATTCGTACGGTTATTTTTTATTGGTCCTTATTGCCCGACTACAATAACTCGACACTTTTAACGTAGGGTATTCAGGGCTCGTCAAATGGCATCGTTGCCAAGGAGGCTAATGACTTAGTATCATTTTAGAAAATTTAGTGTTAGGTTTTTCCACTCTTTCGGGTAGTTTGATTCCTGATCTCTCATTGTCTATATTTCCTCTATTTTTTATTTTTTCCTAATTTATTTCTTCGATCATTTTTGTATATATTTTTTATCTCTCTTTAACATTTATCTCTCCTTTTTGTGCGAGGGCAGGGTGGACATGGAGCGGCTTTCTTGAAGCTGACGCATCTCGAAGTGCATTGGAGGCAAATGATTTGTGAATGAGCTGGCTGTTGAGGCATAAAGAATACATTTTCTTTTATCGAGAGTTTTTTTATTCTCAGCATTTTTTAATTAATTTGTAATAATTTAAGTTATTGCACATTCCCTTCAGATTCAGTTTGGGATATCGATTGTAATTGGACATTGTACATTCATTTTTGTGGTGTATCGAGACCTATTTCAGTCTCTAGTGAGGGTGGGATTTACTTGAGGGGCTCGTAGGTTAGACCTTCACTTGCAACTATTAGAGCTTTATTAGGTTTTTATTTGCTTGCTTCTGCTCATAAAATCTAAGACCAAACATTTTTACATTTAATAAGACACACCATAGAACGTTCGACTTAGACAAATTAAATCAAATTCTTCCCGGCTAACAGAAGTTTGTACTAGGTGTGGTTTGATCGCCTACATTTCATTTAGTGTAAAATGTTTTAAATTTTGTATGGCATCCCCCATGTAGAGAGTTGGGAATCAATGTAAGTCACCTAACTCAGCATCGTGTCATTTTTTCTTGGTTTTGCATCGTATTTTTTGATCTCCTTCGTCTATTTTTTTACTTATGAAATTTAAGGAATTGGGACGGTCAGTAGGCATGCTAATTGGTGGATTAATATCCACATGGTACCCAAATTAAAATTAGGGTTGCTAATACAAATTTGACCAAAAGAAAAACTAACACTTGTTTTTGGGAGAGTAACCCCATAATTGTACGCATTATATTTTACTTATTGAGAGGTGAGGAAGCTCCCAAGGATAGTGGCCAAAACCCACATTTTAATCTTGTATAAATAAATTGATATCTTGCTTTCTCATTTAACTAAAACTGAAAAGATAAACGGTCGAACTTTTGCGAGCATAACTTAGTTGAGTTGGTGAAACTAGGGTTTGCTCTTGTGTTTGTCTATTTATGTGTTATTCTGTGCACTTGCATGTTTTCTACCATGATCTGCTTCTGATTCATCATTTCTCTTTAAAGATGTCAGCATACTAATCATCATACGTGGATCCCTCGGGTCACTTCTCCTCGACCATTTACTGACCATATTCTTCATCTCATACCTCCATATATCTTCCATCCCATTCCACCTACGAAGTCGGAACTCTGATTGGCTTCTACACTTCTTTGCACCTCTCACCTACCCCATATTCTTACTGTCTTGATCCACTTCCATGCTTGGAAGACTAATCATATTAACGGATGCTTGCTGGAATCAAGGAATAATTTGAAGAGCAAGCTACCATTGAGATAGGTGATTGACAGAGTTACCTACCCCCACATACCTCATCTGATTCTCATATGACTGTTGGGACATGTCAACAATTTATACATCTACATCCTGACTTGACCGTAGTTATAACATGGTCAAACGAACAAACCGAATGGAAAGTTCTACCCTTTATGATCTTCTAGACTTTATTGACCTTAGTGATCAAGCTCACGTTTATCTTCCTTCACACAACCCATCCGGAGAGTCTTCGCGTATAGGGGATTGGAATCATGAGCTCAATAAACAAATCCCATATCCATTGACTCCACCACATGAGTCTCCAACCAAATTTTACCCCACAGATGCTCTATACTCGACCCAGTATTACATGTCAAAGTCTAGTTTTGTTGAGTATGAGACCCTAAGATCCGAATAGTATCCTCCAATCAAACATACCGCTCCCATGATCTGTCATGAGGAGTTTTCAGAAGATGACATTTCTAGGATCATTAAGAGACATGAATGAATTGAGCATAAATTTGTAAATGTCACCGACCAATTAATTTCATTTTATGACAACTCAAATATGGACGTGGAAAATGAAATAAGCCAATTCAATGTTGAAAATTTAGAGGACACAAGGAAACACACTCTGTACAGCTGGAGTCCAGTCTACCTCCCTCTTCTACAAACCTTTTACCTTTCAATCTAGAGTCTGTACATCCTCCCACTCCTCCAACATCAACTAAAAAAATCAAAAAAAAACAAAATCCCAAAAATACCAAAAAAATGGAAAACTTTAAAAACTCATATAAATTGAAACAAAAATGATTAGAAAAATTTGTCCCTACTGTAGGGAAGTGATTACTAAAGAGCTGATTTATAAAGCTTCTGTTAACGAAGGAATATAACACTTTCCGGACCTCAAAATATTTGGGAGAAGTAAATTGAGAAATAAGAGGTCCGAAAATAAGAGGACAAAGACAGAGAAACATCTAGTGTCTATGGCAACTTCCTTAGTGATGGGGAGAAAGAACAAGAGCCACAGAGTGAAGCAGTTGCCTAGGGTTGATTGTGAAATCAAAAACACTACATTTACCCAAGCTAAAATCAATGATGACTCACCTATAATTATCCTCCCAACCACCTTGTTGGACAAGCTCAAACGTGGGACAATCAAGAAGTCGAGAGCAACCATTCAGCTAGTTGATCGATTTATAAAACGGTCGAGAAGAACCCTTTCAATCATCATTAATTTCCAAGGTGATCTAATCCAAGTAGACTTTACGATCATTGACACTGATCATTGAGGAGAGTTCAACAAGTCTCCAATTATCATCAGGAAGCTATTCATAGCTCTGGCTAAGGCGACAATAGATTGCGAGACTCGGGAGATTAATTTTACATCATTGGGAGCACTCCGACCTGATCCAGTCATTGAGGATACACGACACTATAAGGTATCCAACAAAGCCGCTGACAGTCGTGACCAACGAGAGGTAGATGAGTCCCACCTCTCTGCTACACCTGAGATACCCACTATCAAGACGATCATTGGATTAGATACTCCCCACACATCAACAACTCCCACTTATTACATCACTACCATTGTGATAGCTTCAATAAAGGTTTCATAATGCAAAGATATAATTGATTCGAACATAAATTTTTCTAATTATCTCGACCATTTTGATGATCTGACAACTGAAACTATTAATGCCAAGCCAATTGTGATCACTAACTCCTACTTGAGACATGTGCTGACTCTACAAGAAAATATATATGGTGACTTATCTGATGAGGAACCCATGGTAAGCATCGCAACACATTCTAGACCTTCAAAGGAGACAACCATAAACGAATTGACCCTTCCAAAAATTACGGTTACTCCATCCTCTAGTGGTTATTCAGTGAGAGGAAGTTGAGATTTGATTCCTAGATGTGTTCCCCCAAAAAGGCGCGTGACTCTCCCCTCCTTATCAATGCTTTGGGTTCTAGAAAACCGATTATGAAAGTTTCCTTCAACATACAAGAGAAAGAATTTTATGAGGAGTCCTCATCAAGTTCGGATGATGTGATTTATATCAGTGAGCTTAGTTTGGTTATTCTTAAACCTTATCTAAGCATGCAGCGGTGTGTCGACACTCATTAGATGATCCCTTCACCTCATTATATTCATATGAGGATGATTATGACAACGACACACATGTATATTCCCTTATCTCCTAGTTCACGCAAGAAGGTTCGTTACAAACCTTCTTGATCCTTGTACATTCTCGGTCATCTTGTATAGGATTTTCTTCTTTTTGACCCCTCCCTCTTCCGTGATTCGAATCACTCGCTTCAATTCCTTATTGTTTTCATTTTGTAGCTATAGTTTGGATGACTAGATCCTAAGTATAGGGGTGTGACTGACCTGAATTGCTCTTTCTCTTCTTTTATTTTTTATTTTTGTATATTCTCCCCCAGTTCACCATTCCCCTAGTCTTGACCACTACTCCATACTTATGCTTACTAGAGCCTAAGTATGGGGAGCTAATGCCCGTTGTGTATTCTCCACACCCACTTCTTCCTCTTCTCTTCTCATTTCTATTCTTTTTTTCTGCTTATACTTAGTATGAGCTATGTATTTATTCCACTTTGTGCTATGAGAAAATATCACGTGTAAAGTATCGGGGGGTTTGTATATATTACATTATATACATTACCCATAGTTCGTACTTTCGTGTATTTTTTGTATATATTTCAATAATTACAATATGGGTAAAAAATAAAAAACTATAGAACTTTTTTCAATAAAAAAAACCTTTTAAAAAATTGAAAAAAAAAACATCTTTAAAAATCTTTTCAAAAAATTATCCTTCAAAATTTTAAAAAAAGGGAAAACAAATCAAAAACCTTTTTTTGAAAAAGTGAGAACCATATTTTAAAAAGAAAAAAGAAAAAAACTAACGAATGAGTTAGAGATATCCATGAAACTTAAATGTTCACACAAGAATTATTATGTTCAAGAATACTTGCTTTATAAGGGCATATAATTCAGAGTTAACCGACCACAGTCATTAGGGTCTTTGACTTGATTATTCACTCTTCCCTAGTTTGAAAGATATGTGTGCTATATTGTGTACTTAGTCTCTACTATAAAGAATGTGATCCACACTTAACTTGCATGAATGTAGTTTTGATGAGATGAGTTGATGATTCACTCGACGAAATGGGATGAGGGATTTGAGTCTTAACCTTATTTTATAATACTCGAGGATGGGATAAAATCGATGAAGGCTTCATGAAATCTATGTCAGCACCTCTAGCCGGTATGATAACAAGGTTTCTTGTACCATTATCTTGATATACCTAAGTGCCAAGGTATGATGAAATAAAATTCCTTTATTGATCAATGTCCACCAACATGGGAAAAACAATGTTGCTATCCAAAAAAAGCAAAGAAGAAGAAAGAATTTTTGAAAGATAGGCTCTCACTATAAAAAGTCAAATATCAAAGTGCTTCCACCAAAGGCAAGCACTCCCAACCATTTTAAAGTGTCCACTTGGACCACCGCTATTAGGACCATGAGTGGAGCTAGCATCTAAAAAGGGTAATGCATCGTAAATGTTGCATGTCTCGTTGTAGAAAGTATATTAGATACTCAATAAAGGCACATCCCGATGTACTCCCAGGAAAACAAGTGTAGCCGACTTTAACTTCTCTCGATGAACGCACTGATCAAGACCAAAATAGACATTTGTTGAGTTAATATGGTGCTCTAGTAATGCCTTGTTCCGATGAGATGGAGAAAAGAAGAGACACCATCTCATACCCTCAATGAACTGGCCTTCCACATTCACTTTACGACCGACAACTAAAGAGACGTTGAATTCAATGCAAGAAATGATTTATTCCCTAGTGTCGAGGATTGGTGTCTTATGAGAGTCTCTGTACTGGAACGTTGGGTGATGCTTTAACTATGGTCTTGTAAATGTAGTCCACACTTAATGTCATATCCTTATTCGAAACGTATAGAGACAGAGAGTCTGATGATTAGGGAAGTTGGATACCTTTTGACTAGAGCTTGGCTCAGCTTAGAATTTTAGGATCAGTAAACCTGAGAGTTCTTAAAGGATCAAGTCTTGTATTTTCGCATGTACAGTCATAGATTAATCCAACTTATTCATTCTTTATTTGCTCGAGGGCTCGCAAAATTTCAATATATGGGGTGATGAATCTGTGATTCATCATCTTAGTATATTATTCTTAGCTAATTCTCTTACCAAATCATCAAAAAAATCCCTGAACATCTAGTGTCTATGGCAACGTCCTTAGAGATGGGAGAAAGAACAAGAGCCGCATAGTTAAGTATTTGCCTAGGGTTGATTGCGAAATAAAAAACACTACATTCACCCAAGCTAAAATCAATGATGATTTAAAAACCGTAGATTACCCTTCTTAATTCAACTGGATTACAATTAAATTTAATGATGTCGTTGGAGCTGAGTAAAATCGGACTTATCAAAGCCACTTCGATTAATATGTCAATTAAACGCAATGACGATTTTCATTTTACTTGGGCAAGCCTAAGGTCGAACTCAGGGAGGCAACATTTTCCTTAGATTAATTCAAAGTCAATTCCGATGTTAGGTTTTTAGGAAAATATATTTGTGGTATTTTTTATGCAATAAAGAAAATGCGATGCAATCCAGACCAATTTCCAATGTTAAAATGTATAGTCAAATTAAGTCAAAAAATTATAAAACTTGGCCAGAATGTTAAATGCGATGAAATTAAGCTACTGTAATTTTATTTGGAATTTTCTGGCTCCATATGAATTTAATATAAATTAAAAATGAATGCGTTGTGATTTTTGCAAAATTAATTTTAATAACTATCAAATTAAATCATTTTCAGATATAAAAATTATCCTAGATACTTCTATGTGAGATGAATCAAGGAAAATTACTAGATCTCAAAAATGATTAATTTAGGACTTATTAAAAATCAATTAAGCAAACCACAAATTAATTTATTAAAACCTCGTTATGCGTGCAAATGATGAGGATTTTGGGCACAATGTAGAACTATTTAAACTAGAACTATTGTGATTTTTTGATGATTTTTAGATCAATAATAAATTTAGTAATCAATTAAAGGCACACAGTAGGCAAATATACAATTTATCATGAAAAAGAATTGTATTAAATTCTTTGAATCTCACAAAAAATAACAAGCATTCACAATGATTAAATATAAGATGTTCTACACTATGTAATTTTTACAATTAAGAAATGATGCTAAATGAGTGTCTATATGGACATGCAAACACAAGGTTATGGATGCAAAATAGAAAATAAATTGATTAAGATAGAAACGTGCTTACAGAACTGAAATGCAATTACCTATACTAATGAGGGTATGGGTGCAAATGACCCACGGAACCATGTGCACCTCACGTGTTGCTGTATGGGGACGTGAACGTAATTTCCAGAATTAGCAGGGGTACGACTGCAAATTAACCAACGTCTGCATGTAGGTCACGTGAGTTGTTGGCTCGGCGGTTGCTTCGAGCCGGGCCTACACGTGGTTGTCGTTGGTGTCTAGGTTGACCCCGAAGCTAAGGTCAGGAGATGAGGTTTGCGTGCCGACGCAGACAATTGTTGGTCGTCAGATGATAGGGATCGAGCGGCTCCTGTGACTACAGAAAAGGACACATGGTTGATTGTGAACCGTTAGATCACAACCGATCCAACGGTGGCTGTTGTGAGGGGATGCGATGATGTGGCTCTTGGTGAACCGTCCCATCTTGGAAATCGGACGGTGGCTACTTTTCTGGTTCCTCCCTACGGTCGCCTCCTGCGGCAGGCTTGGTTGGACTCCGGTGAAGGTGCCCTTGCTCCGCCTCCTCCTAACTTGCTCGTAGAGGATCCTCATCTCCTCATGGTTGGCTAGTCTTCTTCGCTGGAGCATAGTGGAGTAGCACAATGTCCTAGAGTATCATGGGTCCCCTTAAACGCATGAGTAAGAGCTCGTCAAGCAGGCTCCGGCGATAGCTCCGGCCAATGATGAAGTAGGCACCTGCATGTTAGTGTATAGCCGAAGCGTGGTGCGTATGATCTCGTGTGAAGTTGTGTGGTTCGAGGCTTTGTGGGGCAAAGAGGTGAACGACCAATGTTCTCCTCCGCCGTGAACGGCAGAGCAGTGGTCGGGGGTGATCGACAGTCTCGATAGGTTGAGAGGAGGAGCGGAGGGACGAGCAAAGATGAGGGATGCGAGGTGAAGCTCAATCAGTGGTCGATAGGAGGTGATATTGAGCGCGGATGCCTGATAAATTCAGAGAAGATCGGAGAGAAAGAAGTGGAGAATCAGATGAGAAGAAGAAGAAATTTACCTGGAGATGGATGGGGTTTGCCTGGGATTAGGAGATCTGATTGGAGCCTTCAGTCGCCACTCTAGGGCCGACAGATGCCCGAGCTCAAGCAGCTTGAAGGTGAAGCTATGGCACGACAAAAGCTCATCGTGGATCTCGCCGGATAAATCCCTATCATCGCTCGATTTCTGGCTGGATCTCTGTCACAGATCAGGAGATAGGAGCTCAAGGTTCTCTCGTGTAAAGGTGAATTATGAAAAATGAAGTCGATGTGAGGAATAAAAAGGATGAGGGGGAAGTTGGAAATGAGATGGAGAAGTGGGAAGAATGGTGGAGGAAGTTGATGAAATGGGAAGTTGGTGACTTGGTGTGGAGGACAAGTAAAGGGAGAAGAGGCAAAAGGGAAAAAACAAAATAATAATAAAAAGTAATTTTATAAGGTACTAAAAATAGTGAAGAGAAAATAAAGGCAAAATAAAATAAATCAATAAATAAAATTAATAAGTAAATGTAAATAAACAATTAATAAAATAAAATAAAAATAAATAAAACAAAATAAAATAAATTCCGAAAATTATAAAAAATGGGGTGACACGTGGCGGCTCTAGGAGCTACTACGTGTCGCTCTTGGAAAATTCAAAAATTAAATAAAAATAAAAAATCAGAAATAAATAACAAAATGAGTCAAATCAAAAAGTTATCAAGACGAAAGTTGCTTGTCTCGATGAGATCTACAACTTTTGTGAAGGGCCAAAAATTAAAAGAAGTCATATGTACAAAATGTATTTTTGGGTGGTACCTTATAGATATAAAAAACCACATTTTATCTTTTATTAATTTTTTTGTCATTTTTAAATAAGAAAAAAAATCAAACTTAAAATAGAGAAAATATGAAAGAAATATTTACAATTTAATCTATTTTTTTAGATTTTTCATAATTAAGAAAATAAAAGGATAAAATACAAGGGTATTTTGGTCAATATGTATAATAGGTAATAGGGGCCCAAATCCTACGTTTCACATACGATCTCCGATTTTAATGAAATTGGTCTTGTTTTTAAGATCTTCGAATGTATATTACTTTAAAAGTGAGTAGACCTAAATCGGACAATGTATGAGAGAGATATGTGCATTTTAAGGCTCCTAGTTTCAAACTTGGATTTGGGTTTTATTGGTAAATTTTACAAGTTAGTGTTTTTTTTATATTTTTCCTTTATTAGTGTTAGTAAGATATACACAATAGAATTGAATTTATTGGATTTGGAGTTAGTATAAAATATATACAAATAGGGTATTTTAGCTAATATACAGATGAATATTTACAAGTGAATTTGGCTCCTTATTTAATGCAAATATGAATGCTAAAATGCATATATTATTTATGCATGCATGAATGCTAATTATACAATATAAGTGATGAAATGAATCTAATTACTCAGGAACAACGCTCTAATTTCAACTTTTAGAGTGATGAATCACATATTCATCACCCCCCTATACCTAAACCTTGCTTGTCCCCGAGCAACTAAAATGAAATGCAAAAGTGAAATGATTTTGGGTTTCATACCAAGGTCATGAACAAAAGGTGAAAATGGATCTTGACTTGACCTTTGGATTAATTGTGTGGCGGAACCTTATTGGTATCTGAATTTAAGACCTAACGTCCTTTAAGTTCCACAACTCTTCTATTCAAGACGCGTCAACAGTCAGGTCAGAACAAGTCCTCATACGCAAATTTCTGATGACTATGATTCATACTTATACTGTGTAAGTAAAAGTTAGCTCTCCACATCAGAAATGGCAAAGAACCAGCCACCTCTTACAAGGTAACTCTAATTCCCTGATCCAGTAACTCTTTCCTCGAGGAGCGGGGTATTCCCTTCTAAGTTCAAGTGCGACCAACTCAATAAGTGGGGGTAGAGAGAAGAATGGACGGTAGCAAGTGTAACTACCTATCCTAGGATGCTTGACCATTGTACCATGTCATCTGGCTGCAGTCTTCTATTATATGAGGCTTTGAAGCATATGCCTTGCAAATATACATACTCCGGTAGGCATTTTATTTTCAATCAGGCCTACCCACCTTTTTTGGAGTTCTCTCTCTCTCTCTTTGACATATATACAAGGTGCAGCATGTACATAAGGAGTTTTTCCTCTTGAGCTAGTAGACTATCCCTCTTTCGAAGCTTTATTGCAACCCGCATCATCCCATCCTTAGATGTCAACACCACCAGACTAGGTTGAGATACACTTCCCTCCCTAGAGGAGGACGGATGTTTCAACCCGTGTGCTACTCCAAGCCAAAGGATTCTACCTCCTCACCACCTCATCAATGAAGAGCTACGTGCAAGGTGCTTGTCCAAGTTAAGTCACTGTCTAAAAGAATCATGCATGTGTACGAGATATTCTACTTAGACCAATCAAGATGACATGTGAACACAGACTTGCAGACTCAAAGAATTAAGTCACTTGACCTGAAAAATCTTAACTCCAGTTCCTATAAGGTTCCTCTCAAATTAGGTAAATTAAGGTCAAATCAAATCCATCCTCGACATCTATTCATAACTTGGTTCAGGACCCACTAACTTTTCACATTGCATATGCCATATATACAGATGAGGTGTAGATGACATGCTATGTAGATGAATGCAAGACTCCTTATTTTTTTGAATGCAAGGATGATATGCAAGAGTAAATAAGAAGCCTATTTTTTTGTTTTTGTTTTGTTTTTTTTGTGTATTTTTTCAAAAATTTGGTATACCTTCTATTTTACAACAATTTTTCAAGAGTTTTATAAGTGTTATACAAATTATACATTTGTTATACAATATACATATTATACAAGTATACATGTATCTTATAATATATATATTTTTTATTTTTTTTACAAATTTTACAAGAGTTTTACAAGTATTACAATTTTACATGTATTTTACAATTTTTTTCAATTTTTACCCACCCCGTAATTATAGCATAATATATACAATAATACGCGAAAGTACGAGCAATGGGTAAAGTATATATGTAATACATACATGCCCCCCTATACTTAGAGTGTGCTATGTCCTCAAAGCACGAAAAGCGAGGAAAAATACATAGCTCGTGCTAAGTGTATGAGAGCTAAAATTACAAAAAGGATAAAAGTCGACCCGCCCCCCTATACTTAGGCCCTGTCAGCCTAGGTGTAGAAGAAGATCAAAAATAGGGTGGGTGAGGTTAAGAGGAGATATGGAGGAGTATATACATGGCGGGCATCAGTCCCCTCTCTACTTTGGCTCTGGTCAGCCTAAGTATAGGATAATAGTGAGTGTAAGAACCGATGAGATCTGGAGAGTGTACATAGAATGATGAAGAGACTCAGGTCACTCTCGCCCCTATACTTAAGATCTGGTCATCCTAAGTATAACCATAAAATGAAATGATATGGAGTCAGGGTGAGTGATTCGAATCACTGGGGAGAGAAGGAAAGAAAATATATACAAGGAGGTTTGAGAATATACAAGGATCAAGAAGGTTTGTGACGAACCTTCTTGCATGAATGAGGAGGTGAGGAATATACAAGTGTGTCACTGTCGGAATCGTCCTCGGATGAATAGTAGCGAGGTGAAGGGATCGTCCAACACGGATCGACACACGGTTGCTTGCTTAGATAAGGCTTGAGATCAGCTGAACTGAGCTCACTCATATAAATCACCTCAACCGGAACTGACGAGGATTCACCTGGATATTTCTTCCCTGATATGTTGAAGGAGACTTTCTTAGTCAGTTTTCTAGAACCTGAATCATTGAGAGGGAGTGGAGAGCGACGCACCTTGAGGGATTTAGGGAAACTCCTCGAGGAATCATTTTATCGACTTCCTCTTACTAGATAGACAACTAGAGTAGGGAGTAACCGTATTTTTATGTGGAGTCAATTCATGGATGGTTGTCTTCTTTGAAGGTCCGGGATGTGGTGCGGTACTAACCATGGGTTCCTCATCAAACGAGTCACCGTATAGATTATAATATTCGTGAAGGGTCACCGCACGTCTTGAAATGGTCAATACAATCAGCAAAAATTGTGTCCGACTCAATGACATCTTCTGGTCGTCAGTCCTCCTTAGAAGCTGTCACAGTGGTGGTGCAAGCAGTTGAGGAAGTGGAGGTGTGGAGAGTCTCTGAACCAGCGCTCGTCCGGACAGTCGGTCTCTCTAGTGTAGCAGAGAGAAGGGACTCATCTATCTCTTTGTGGTAACGACTGTTTGTGGATATGCAGGTCACCTTTGAGTAAAGTGTATCAAAGAATGGGTGAGGTTGGAGCACACCCAATGATGAAAAATCGATCTCCCGAGTCTCGTAATCTATAGTCGCCTTAGCTTAGGCTAAGAATGGCTTCTCAAGAATAATCGGAGACTGAGTAAACTCTCCTCGATGCTTAATGTCAATGATTTTGAAGTCCACCTGGAGTAGAGTACCTTGGAAAGTAATAATGACTGAAATGGTTCCTCTCGACCGTTTGATAAATTGATCATCCAGCTGAACGATCTCTCTTGACTTTCTTGAGTTTGAATTTATCAAACACAGAGGTCGGGAGGATATTTATTGATGAGTCATCATCGATTCTTGCATGGGTAAAGGTAGTGTCTTTGATTTCACATTCAACCCTAGGCAACCGCTTCACTTTGCAGCTCTTGGTCTTTCTCCCCATCACCAAGGAGGTGGCCATAGACACTATGTGTATTTCCATCCTTGTTCTCTTATTACCCATCATCTTGGGCATCAATTTACTCCTTATAAATCTCTTGAGGTCGGGGAAGTGATCTATGAACTTTATTAAGGAAAGTTTAAAAATCAATTCCTCATCGAGTGCTTCCCTTAGCACAAGATCCAATTTTTAAAGTCTTTTTCATTTCCCATTTTTATGATTTTTTTCGATTTTTCAATGTTTTTAGTCTTTTTAGGATTTTTTGATGGGAGAATGGTCAGATTCTGGATTCGAAGGCAAGGGGTTAGTAGAAGGGGGAGGTAGAATTAACACCAGTTGTACAGAGTGTGTGTGTCTCCTTGTGTTTGATCGATCTTTAACATCAAATCCACTTATTTCCTTTTCCACTTTCATACCTAGGCTAGCAGAAACTGAGTGCAATGTGTCGATGACATATCTTACATGGCACCAAATGATTCATTCTTCTCAATAAGTCTAGAAATGTCATCCTCCAAAAAATTCTCATGACAAATCATGGGAGAGTTCTACTCAATTGGAGGATACTGCTGAGATGTTGGGGTCTCATACTCAACATACCTAGACTCTGGCATGTAATGCGGGGTCGAGTATGGAACATCGAAATGGCAATTATTGGTCGGAGCCTCATATGATGGAGTCAATACAGAGGGGGCTCGTAGATTGAATCCATGAGTCCAATCTTGTGAATGTATAGGCTCTCTGAATGGCTGGTCAATGTAGGCTTGTTTACTAGGATGAATCAAGTCAGGAAGATCATTAGGTGCATTCCTCTCCATTTGATATGTTCTATCAACCAAGTAATTCTGCCACTTATCTTTCTCAGCAGTGGCTTGGTCTTCGTATGGTTCATTGATTCTAGCAAGCTCTCAAGAATAAGGACAATTATCCCAAGATGGAAGTGGATCCAGAGTGTTAGAATATGAAGTAGATGAGAAATGCGAAGAAGTGGAGAAGTCAGTCGAAGTTCTTTCTTCATAATCGGGTTGAGGTGGAACCGTTGTTGGGGTAAAGATCTCCCGTGAATGGCGGGGGATACATGGAAGAAGGCGAAGGCAAAGATGAACGGTATATGGTTGAGGGGGAATGACCAGAGGTCTCAGGGTATGAGGACCAATATCCAGACATCTTGAGGAAGGAGGGATGAATGTAAGCAGATCAAGGTAGAAAACGTGTAATTACATAGGATAACGGACACGGACAAACACAAAGACAAACGTAAGAGAAAACCCTGAGTTCACACTCAACAGGTGAAGGACCCAAGCTGGGTCCGATTAATCTGGTTGATTTTTAGTGTGATTTTCTAGCAAATAGCAAGGATTATGTGATAGACTAAAGGGAAGTCAGCTCAAAGCCGAATGTGTCTCCCCCGTTTAACCTGTCGCCTGAGATACCAATGCCCTTCCTCTCTTCGCTCCTATCACCAGCTGAGAAGTTCAAGGACCTTCCCCTATCTACCTACCGAAGTAGGCGAAGGCTGACAAGGCTTATAACTTCACCCTGGAGGGTTACAAGCAACATGTCGTGGTGCACCGCTATTTCACTCCTATCTACCTATCGAAGCAGGTGGAGGCTACTTGGCGTTGGTCAGTCAAATGCTAAATAGTTCAGCCTGTGATATTTGCTAGGTTTGGGGTATATGATATGGAAGGCAGGGATTTTGGCTCTGTCTTAGGGTGTGCACGCAAACTCTGTACCCTCACTCAGCCTGAAATCAAGGTCAGGGTTACTCTCTCGCAAAAAGAATTTTTGATTTTTTGTTGATTTTTTTGGTCAATTTATTTAGCAGTCTCGATTTTATGTTTGATGACCACTTGATTAGTCCAACACATAAGGCACACCGATTGTCGAGTCTCAATTTCCTTTAAAACTCAGTTAGAAAACCAATGGGGAAGGAGTCGAGAAAAGCTGATGCGTGACAAAACGATGATGTATGCCAAGTTCAGAAGACTTATAGTGATCCTCATGCTCTACATGCGGGATGCAAAACAGAAATGAAATTTTATCTATATGGATGCAAGCGAGAAAAGCCGCTCCTAGACAAGCAGTTCTATTAGAGAGTGAAGAACAAGTTAGATTTGGCTAAAGTCATGTGGTCTAAGTACTCTTTTAATGGTGAAGTGTGGTCCTAGATATTACGAGCACAAACAGTCCTAAGAGAGCACTAAGAGTCGCAAGTGCAGGTCCTATCCTACGTCAAGCAACCACACAACACCCGGAGACTCTTTTTTATTATTACTTACACACACGAGAACGCAAATGGGAACCGCTGTAAATGCAAACTTCTCTTTTTTTACAAGTCCTCTCAAAAATTACTCAGTTCAAATTGATGCAGGTCTTCAGCTTTCTTGGTGAATCGCATTCGATGCCCCATGTTCCTTGCACAAAAATAAATGATGGTCAAAGAGAGGACGACTGATGAACGTCAAATTCACCTCTATAATAATGTGGAATTATGTTGTAGTACAGGAGGCGAATTCGGTTCAGCAAAAACCACTGACTTTGAATGCTGTGGAATATTTATGCTTGGCAAGTCTACCAAGGTCGAACACAGGGACACGTCTGCCTAATCTGAGTGTTGAATTTCGATTCATGAAGGCATAATATCAATTAATTTCAGTTTCAGGTCCATATGCAAATTATGATGCACTACAAAGCGATGCTAGGATGTATGCATTTTTTATTTTGTTTTTATGCAAGTTAAAGAGATACATGAGCAAATATGCATAAGAAATAATGCACAGATTTAAACACTATAATTATACCCTGAAAATGATGAGCAACACAATATAAAATGAAGTCAGTGTCAATTTAATCAGAATAATAAAGTGGAGGTCCAATCAAAGCAAAACAAGGAGAGCAGGGTCTCAATTTCCACATAAAAATTCACTTTAATTAAAACAGGAGCAAATGAGATAAATAAGTATGCTAAAATGTAGAGGACAAAATAAGGATCAAAACGACACTAAAATCATGCAATTTGGACCTACGATGCTCAAGTTATGCTAAAAACAGTGCAAGGGCATAATTTTAATAAAAATGCAAGAAAAATAAAGGAAAAATATTGCATTTAGGTCCCTGGAAGGACCTAAATGCAATTATGAAAAAACGCCTGGGCCCAGTTGAAATTTCACCATTTGCGCGCAGGGGCATAGTTGTAATTTAAGAAAACTTCGAGGGCCTCCCTGTAAAATACCCAAGCACACACATGAGGCACGTGCCTGGGGACCAAAGTGTAAATATAAGTTCTTCCGGGGTCTTCCAAGCAAATTACCCAGGCCCCACATGCGGTGCACGTGAGGGCCAAGGCTCAAGAGCATGTCTCAACCTCGGGCCACGTGGCGATGTCAGGAGGCTTGGGTCAATGTTCGGTTGGACCCGAGCCTATAGCTTTGGCTAAAGGTTCGGCACTCCATGTGGCATCATCCTGGCCATCCGATCCAGATGATCGGACAGCGCCTGTACTATCTTCTCCGCCGCGAGCCACCGGAGGAGACTGTGCTCCGGCGAACCCCTGTGGACTCCTCCGAGCTCTGCGAGGTCCCCTGATTATCGGAGAAGCAAGATGGGGACCTCGCGAAGAAGCTGGTGCTGCGGCGATGCTCCGGAGCTGGTTGGCGTGGGCAGTCGGTGGAGCTTCGTCGGAGGATCGAAGCTTGAAGAAGCTCCGACGCGAACTTCGGCCATTGAGGGTTCCTGCACTTATTAGTCAAGGCTGAAGCTCGTACGAGTGACGTGCGAAGTGAGTGAGCGAGATGGGAGCCAACGAGGTGGAGAATGTGGTGGCTCAGGTGAATCCTCCGCCGTGACGGTGAAGGAGTGGGGTCGAGGCGCGAGGGGGTTCTGGAGGAAGGAGGAGATGGGGCGAAGATGAGGGTGGTCTGGCGGAGCTCATCGGATGGTTAAGCGGTGGTGGGGGTCATCGGGTATGGTGAGATAATTGCGAGAAGTGAAGGGAAAATAAGGGTTGGGGTACGAGATCTGAAGGTGACTGTGGTGGAGGAAGTGGCTTGGGCTGAGCGCCTTGGAGGCGCTCGGGTCGTCGCCCGGCGAGGACAGCCGGTTCCTCGGAGCTCGGCGATGCCAGGCGGCTCGTGACATGGTCATGAAGACCATGGATCGCACCTGGGGTGTCCGGCCATTGTCGCCTTGACGAAACCGCCCTCCGCTGTCACCGGAGGGCGGAGGAAGCTAGGGCGGCACCCCGTAGATGGTGGATCAAGGCGAACTAAGGCGGAGGGGGATGTTTATAGGTGGAGAGGCTCAAGCGTTTACGTGGTGGAGGGGAGGTTTCGACGAGGATTTTAATGGCAAGGGAATAGCGGGGGTGAGTAATGGAGGTAACGCGAGGATGGTGGAAGGTCAGGGTTCATGGGGGTGGCGTTGTGGAGCGACGAGGGTGAGTGTGGTGCCTTCCAAAATAGGAAGGGGGTGGTGGGGCGGTGAGGCGTAACGCCTGGGAAGAGGGGCAGCTGGAGGAGGACGATGCGTCGGAGCCGTTGGATCTTGTGATCCAACGACTGGAATCGAGTTGTGGCTTGAGAGCTCAGATCAAACCTAAGATCTGATCGGGCGGTGGAGAGTTGGGTGCTAACGAGCGGCTAGGATGAGAAGCGGGGGTCTATCCAATGGTGGGAGGCAAAGGGGCGACGTAGAGGGCGGAGATACGTAGGATGAGTGCGTGATCGTGTGGCTGTGGATGAGGCGGAATGTAGCGTTGGAGATCTGATCTGAGATCAGATCGGGCGGCTGAGGGATGATGCGTGATGAACGGTGAGGATGGAGGCGGGGATGGCGTAATCTAACGGCCCAGGAGAGGGCCGGGTGGCGAGAGATGAAGCGGCCACGTGGGCGGCCCAGAGGGCGCCACGTGGCCCAATCAGAATAATTTAAAAATTAAAACAAAGAAAATTAGAAAAGAAATAGTTAGAGGTCGAATTTGGAACAAGTCAAAACATGAAAGTTGCTCGTCTCGATGAGATCTACAACTTTCATGTTGGTCAAAAAGCCAAAAGAGGTCATCTGTACAAAAAGTATTTTTGGGGGTATTTTTAAGGGGATAAAAACACCAAGTTTGAGGTTTTGATTTGTTTGTATTTTTTTATCTTTTTAAGGGTCAGTGATCTATAGACAAGTTATCTACCTAATTTTTAGGGGTTTTTGAGTGATAAAATAATTACAAGAAAAATAAGGGAAATTAAATACAATAATTTAAAGGTTAATTATACACAATATAGTACAAGATAAACTCAAAGAATTAATGGTGATTTTATTGGATTAATTAAGACAGGGGTTTTAATAAGTGACTTTTAGCATGATGAATACGAGATTCATCATACCCCTATACTTAAACCATGCTCGTCCTCGAACATCTAAAGAATGAAGGAGTAGGATTAATTCCTGACAGTGCGCGTGAAAACTTACAAGGCTTGATCTTTCGAAGACCCTTGTCCTTAGTGATCCTAAAATTCCAGGTTTATCCAAGCCTTAGTCAAAAGGAATCCAACTTCTCTGATTATCAGACTCTCTTTTTGTACATATAATATAAGGATATGACATTTAGTGTACTGCATTTCATGAGAGCCGAGTCGATGCATCACTCAAAGTTCCAGTCCCAAAGACTCTCCTCTGGACCTAATCCTTAATACTAGGGAATAAGTCTATTCTTGCTTCAGTCAACCGTCTCTATAGTTTGTCAGACTTGAAAGTGTAGATGGACGGCCAGATGATAAGGGACATGGGATTGTGTCTATTTTTCTCACCCTCACATTGGAACAAGGGGCCTCTCGTGCGCCTTTTACTCAACACATGTAAATTATTATTTTGTTGATCAATGTGTCCGTCAAGAGAGTTGGAGTCGTCTACACTTGTTTTTCTGGGAATACACCGGGGTGTGTCTTTTCTGAGTATCTAAGATACCTTCGACACCCAGACTTGTATCGCTTATGATGCAGGGCCCTTTTTGTGGTGTCAGCCCGACTCCTTGCTCCTATTTAGCGCTTGGTCCAAGTGGACGCTTTGAAAATGTTTGGGAGCGCTCGCCATAGGTGGAAGCTCATTTGGAATTTGACTTTGGATTTAGAGCTTTTCTTTGACATTTCATTTCTTTTGTTGGCTAGCTCCACTGCTTTTACCAAGAGATTGGTGCACACTGATCAACAAGTTCCTTTAAATTTCATCACACCCTGGCACATTTAGGTAAATATCCAAGAGATAGCATATGAATCTTGTTCACATACTGGCTAGGGTTTTTGCTGACACTCAGGTTTTCTGAAGCCTTCATTAACTTTTTCCCATCCTCGAATATCATAAGATCGGGTCTAAACTTAAATCTACGGTCCTAGTTCCTCAAGTGATATCTCATCTCAGCTCACCAATCATGCAGTTGTGGAAGTGATTGTGCTGATCATATTTTCTTGAAAGTAGAGATGAAGAGTGCAATATAGCACTCAAATCTTTCAAACTAGAGGAGTGTAGATATTTAAGTCATGAAAACCCTAATGACTAAGGCATGTTAACTCAGACTCTCAAGATCCCAGAGATCTAGTGTCCTCAAAATCCACAAGCCTTGCGTGAGTGTGAATGTGTCAGGAATACACCAACTCCTTGGGTTAGTGAATTTTGTGTGATTTTTATCTTTTGCAATTTTTATGGGTTTTAATTTTTTAATTTTTTTTATTTCCTCAGAGAGACAATGGCTGGCCCGGGCTCAAATAAAAGTATACACTTTCAGCCAGTATGGGTGTAAGTACGGGCCGAGGCCCGTGTTACTTGAGGACGGGGCCTTATGCGATGTCCTCTAAACCACCCACTCTGCTAAGGGAGACCGAGGTTCCCTCACTGAAAATGCCTACTAAACCTAGTAGTCAGAGTCAACCTCACAAGAAAGATTTTTAGTTTTTTTAATACAGGAATATTTACAAAAATTAATCCCTCAAATTTTAATTTTTATAGGTTTTTACTCAGTTCACTAGCTTACCAAAACCCAACCCAAAAAGTAAAAGTTTAAAAAGTTCTAAAAACATGAGCTCAGTCTAAAGTAATATACAATAATATATGGTATATTCCCCTATACTTAAAATTTGCTATGTCCTCATCGCACAAGTGCCATGAAGCCAAGGCTCGGTTCAAGTACAGGGTGATACAACGGAACTGAGGAGGAGGGTCCCCCTATACTTAGGCCAAAATTGGCCTAAGTACAAGAAGACGGGACAAGGGATGGAAGAGCAGGCAGGTCCCCCCTATACTTAGGCTACAAATAGCCTAAGTAAGGTCTGCGTTAGGGGGGGTTCTATGATACAAGGGTGAGGGGGAGGGGGTTCGTGAAAAATAGATACACAGAGAGAGAGAGAGAGAGATAGAGAGAGAGAGACTGAAATATACAGGGGGAGGGTGGGGGTGAGTATGTGCATGTGCAGTGTAGGTGTGTGTGTATGTGAGGGGGGGATGTTTTTTTTGTGTACAATATGCAAGACTGAAAATAAATATGCAGATGCAAGTTATCTATTTTTTTTACAAAATGCAACGCAATTTTGACTGCTAAAATCTCCCAAATCCTTCATAGGTTCTTTTGCGGTCTCTTCAGCGGAAGTTCTTGACTTCACGCCTCCACGAGGATCAAGCGTCCTCGATCACCATGGGCCCTGCCAGAAAAGATAGACGTTAGAAAACCTGGAGACAATAAATCAGCAAATGATATGCAAAGAAATGATGCATGAAATGAAGACCTGAAAATTTTTGAAATAAATAAAAAAATCAAATCCAAAAATTAAGCAAAGCCGTATCCCCAGCAACGACGCCATTTGATGAACGTCAAATTCACCTCTATAATAATGTGGAATTATGTTGTAGTACAGGAGGCGAATTCGGTTCAGCAAAAACCACAGACTTTGAATGCTGTGGAATATTTATGCTTGGCAAGTCTACCAAGGTCGAACACAGGGACACGGCTGCCTAATCTGAGTGTTGAATTTTGATTCATGAAGGCATAATGTCAATTAATTTCAGTTTCAGGTCCATATGCAAATTATGATGCACTACAAAGCGATGCTAGGATGTATGCATTTTTTATTTTGTTTTTATGCAAGTTAAAGAGATGCATGAGCAAATATGCAGGAGAAATGATGCACAGATTTAAACACTATAATTATACCCTGAAAATGATGAGCAACACAATATAAAATGAAGTCAGTGTCAATTTAATCATAATAATAAAGCGGTGGTCCAATCAAAGCAAAACAAGGAGAGCAGGGTCTGAATTTCCACATAAAAATTCACTTTAATTAAAACAAGAGCAAATGAGACAAATAAGTATGGTAAATTGTAGAGGACAAAATAAGGATCAAAACGACACTAAAATCATGCAATTTGGACCTACGATGCTCAAGTTATGCTAAAAACAGTGCAAGGGCATAATTGTAATAAAAATGCAAGAAAAATAAAGGATAAATATTGCATTTAGGTCCCTGGAAGGACCTAAATGCAATTATGAAAAACCTCCTGGGCCCAGTTGAAATTTCACCATTTGCGCACAGGGGCATAGTTGTAACTTAAGAAAACTTCGAGGGCCTCCCTGTAAAATACCCAAGCACACACGTGAGGCACGTGCCTGGGGACCAAAGTGTAAATATAAGTTCTTCTGGGGTCTTCCATGCAAATTACCCAGTCCCCACGTGCGGTGCACGTGAGGGCCCAGGCTCAGGATCATGTCTCAGCGTTGGGCCACGTGGCGATGTCAGGAGGCTCGGGTCAAGGTTCGGTTGGACCCGAGCCGATAGCTTTGGCTAAAGGTTCGGCACTCCACGTGGCATCATCCTGGCCGTCCGATCCAGATGATCGGACGGTGCCTGTACTATCTTCTCCGGCGCGAGCCACCGGAGGAGACTGTGCTCCGGCGAACCCCTGTGGACTCCTCTGAGCTCCGCGAGGTCCCCTGATTATCGGAGAAGCAAGATGGGGACCTCGCGAAGAAGCTGGTGCTGCGGCGATGCTCCGGAGCTGGTTGGCGTGGGCAGTCGGTGGAGCTTCGTTGGAGGATCGAAGCTTGAAGAAGATCCGACGCGAACTTCGGCCATTGAGGGTTCATGCACTTGTTAGTCAAGGCTGAAGCTCGAGCGAGTGACGTGCGAAGTGAGTGAGCGAGATGGGAGCCGACGAGGTGGTGAATGTGGTGGCTCAGGTGAATCCTCCGCCGTGACGGGGAAGGAGTGGGGTTGAGGCGCGAGGGGGTTCTGGAGGAAGGAGGAGATGGGGTGAAGATGAGGGTGGTCTGGCGGAGCTCATCGGATGATTAAGCGGTGGTGGGGGTCATCGGGTATGGTGAGATAATTAAGAGAAGTGAAGGGAAAATAAGGGTTGGGGTACCAGATCTGAAGGTGACTGTGGTGGAGGATGTGGCTTGGGATGAGCGCCTTGGAGGCGCTCGGGTCGTCGCCCGGCGAGGACAGCCGGTTCCTCGGAGCTCGGCGATGCCAGGCGGCTCGCGACATGGTCATGAAGACCATGGATCACACCTGGGGTGTCTGGCCACTGTCGCCTCGACGAAACCGCCCTCCGCTGTCACTGGAGGGCGAGGGAAGCTAGGGCGGCGCCCCGTAGATGGTGGATCAAGACGAACTAAGTCGGAGGGGGTGTTTATAGGTGGAGAGGCTCAGGCAGTTACATTGTGGAGGGGAGGTTTCGATGAGGATTTTAATGGCGAGGGAATAGCGGGGGTGAGTAATGGAGGTAACGCGAGGATGGTGGAAGGTCAGGGTTCATGGGGGTGGTGTTGTGGAGCGACGAGGGTGAGTGTGGTGCCTTCCAAAATAGGAAGGGGGTGGTGGGACGGTGAGGCGTAACGCCTGGGAAGAGGGGCAGCTGGAGGAGGACGAT
The DNA here is from genome assembly GCA_037367405.1 of Ottelia alismoides. NCBI lineage: Eukaryota > Viridiplantae > Streptophyta > Magnoliopsida > Alismatales > Hydrocharitaceae > Ottelia > Ottelia alismoides. Next base: position 569,436 of record JAZKJV010002332.1, read on the forward strand.
GCGTTGGAGCCGTTGGATCTTGTGATCCAACGGCTGGAATCGAGTCGTGGTTGGAGAGCTCAGATCATACCGAAGATCTGACCGGGCGGCGGAGAGTTGAGTGCTAACGAGCGGCTAGGATGAGAAGCAGGGGTCTATCCAATTGTGGGAGGCAAAGGGGCGACGTGGAGGGCGGAGATACGTAGGATGAGTGCGTGATCGTGTGGCTGTGGATGAGGCGGAATGTAGTGGTGGAGATCTGATCTGAGATCAGATCGGGCGGCTGAGGGATGATGCATGATGAATGGTGAGGATGGAGGCGGGGATGGCATAGTCTAACGGCCCAGGAGAGGGCCGGGTGGCAAGAGATGAAGCGGCCACGTGGGCGGCCCAGAGGGCGCCACATGGCCCAATCAGAGTAATTTAAAAATAAAAACAAAGAAAATTAGAAAAGAAATAGTTAGAGGCTGAATTTGGAAAAAGTCAAAACATGAAAGTTGCTCGTCTCGATGAGATCTACAACTTTCTTGTTGGTCAAAAAGCCAAAAGAGGTCATCTGTACAAAAAGTATTTTTGGGGGTATTTTTAAGGGGATAAAAACACCAAGTTTGAGGTTTTGATTTGTTTGTATTTTTTTATTTTTTTTAAGGGTCAGTGATCTATAGACAAGTTATCTACCTAATTTTTAGGGGTTTTTGAGTGATAAAATAATTACAAGAAAAATAAGGGAAATTAAATACAATAATTTAAAGGTTAATTATACACAATATAGTACAAGATAAAATCAAAGAATTAAAGGTGATTTTATTGGATTAATTAAGACAGGGGTTTTAATAAGTGACTTTTAGCCTGATGAATACGAGATTCATCAACGACACAAAATAAACAAACATTGGAAATAACAGAAAAATATTCACAAGAAAAATCGAGAATCAGACTACCCGTGGATGGAAAACCTAAAATCTAAATTTTCTAAAAACTAACCTAAGTCGTGCCTCCCCGACAATGATGCCATTTGAAAAACCGTAGATTACCCTTCTTGATTCAATCGGATTAATGATTAAATTTAATGATGTCGTTGGAGTATCAAAACCACTTTGATTAATATGTCAATTAATCGCAGCAGCAATTTATATTTTACTTGGGCAAGCCAAGGTTAAACTCAGGGAGGCAACTTTTTCCTTAGATTAACTCAAAGTCAATTCCGATGTTAAGTTTTCAAGAAAATATTTTTGTGGTATTAAAGAAAATGTGATGCAATCCAGACCAATTTCCAAGGTTAAAATGTAATGTATAGTCAAATTAAGTCCAAAAATTATGAAACTTGAGCCTGCCCCCCTTACGAGTCCGTGAATCACTAAGTTAAGAAGTTGTTTTTATTTGTTCGTGCCAAAATTATGGTTTCTCGTTCGTTGTAGGCGGCGATCGGAATCGGTGAATAAATAACCACAAATATTAATCAATTTCAATCAAGTGGTTTTATGTTTATTTTACTTGGGCAAGTCCCAAGGTCAATCACAAGGAGGCAAAGAACAACCTAGATTCATGTCTATCAAGATTCATGCAAGGTTTTTGAGGTGGTCTATTTTTGGAATTTTTAATGCAAATAAGGGATGCGAGATGCAATTTCGGCCTATTTTAGGGACTAAAATGCAAATTTCGATCAAACAATGTCTGAAAAATATGAAACTTGGCCATAATGCAAAATATGATGAAATAAATGCAATGTAATTTTTTTGGAATTTTTCGATGCAATATGGATTTTTTTATGAATTTTTAAATGAAAACAGAATGATTTTCAATATTTAATTATAATAAATACGAAACCTACTTATTTTTAAGAAATAAAATTATCTAAGATCTATCACTAGGTGATGGATCTCCGAAAAATCCTAAACCTCGAAAATATCGGGTTTAATACCTATTAATAATTAAATACTAAAATATGCAAAATGATTTTTTCAGAGCAAATTACGTATGCAAATGAAAATCTTTTTGGGCACAATATCAAACACAATTAACTCTATAATATGTGATTTTTCAGGGATTTTAAGAGCAATGGTTAATCAACTACAAAATTAAGAGCACAGACTGAGCAAAATATAAAAATTTCCACAGAATAATTAATTATTAATTAACCACTGGCCACAAAAATATCCACAATATGTCAAAATGTAGAGAGTTAAGTGAGGAACATTATGCAATTTTTGGATTAATAAAATAATGTAGAGAAGAGGTCTAAAACTACTGAGGAACACATGTGTATAAATGCAATAAATAATACAATAAATAAAATGTAAAATAAATGCGGTGGAGTTAAATGCAATTACCGACAGATCTAGGGGAGCAGATGCGAAATTCCCAAGGGGACACGTGCGGGGCACGTGACCCTTGGGCGGAGGGGGTGGATGCGTAATATGGAAATCCTCTAGGGGGGCTGTTGCAATTTACCCACGGGGGCTGTCGTGTGCAGACGTACCCCCAGATGCACGTGCCTCGCACGTGCGTGGGGGGTCTCGGGTCTGAGCCCCAGCACGCAGTGGTGGCGAGCAAGGCGGAGGAGGCAGAGTGCCTCTAGTGTTAGAGGCTTGGCCCTGGTGGAGAGGCGAAGTTGGTGAAGCGTTGGCTCGCGGAGGAGCTCAGGCCGTGATCGAGGAGCGGAGGTGTTGCGGAGAAGAAGGCGACGTCGTTGGAGGCGATGGCGGAGACGGCGGAGTCGAGGGGGAAGTCGATGGCGGTCATCGTTGAAGAAGCTGGAGGTCATCTGAGAAGACCAGAGTCGAAAACGAGGTCGATGACGTCGGTGGAGAACGGCAAAGATAACGTTGGCGTTTGTCGGTGAAGGTGGTTCGCTCAGTGAAGTTCGTTGTCGGAGGCTCGACGCAGGAGGCAGAGCTGTGGAGGAGGCGGGCCTACAGGCGGAAGAGTCGGAGTTGTGGTGAAGACGAGGTGATGCAGATGATGGTCGGAGGTGTCGATGGTGTAGCGTCGTTGGCGATGGCGTTGGCGGAAGGCGTAGTGTGCGGAGTTGATGCACGATGAAGAAGGTGCTGTTGTTGTCGAAGGTGGCCGGTGGAGGCGATGTCGATGTAGCGGTGGCTCAACGGCGATGAAGGCCGGAGCAGGAGCAACCACGAGGGAAGTGGCGTGCTACGAGGGGCGGAGCACCCTCGGATCACGCCCAGCCGGTGGTGGATTTGTCCACCGACGCTGTCACCGCCAGAGGCGCGTTCCTCCTCGTGCTGTCTGAATTGGCGGATGACGGGCCTCGGGTGCGGCGAGGCCTTTAAGTAGGAGCTAGAGGGAGATGGTTGGTGAGACTCGCAGAGGCTGTTGGGAGGTCAATGGCGATGCGAGAGAAGCGAAGGAGGCGGTTGACGAGGAGTGCGGCATCGGCGAAATCGGAGGAAGGGCGCGGGTGGAAGATGATGCGCAGGAACCGTTCGATCAGAAAGAGATCGAACGGTTGTAAATGCGCCACGTGGTGGCGGGCAGAGAGAGAGATGGCACGGCACGTGCGGAGCACGTGCTTGGGAGCACGTGGGACGCACGTGCGGAGGCTTTATTTTTATTTTTTTATTTTTATTTTTTATTATTATTTTATTATTCTTTTTTTATAAAAACGAAAATAAAAAGCCCAAAGAACGCTGACATGTGGTGGCCCCAGAGGCCGCCACGTGTCAGCTCAAGAAAAATCGAAAAAGAATTGTTATGTAAAATCAAAAAGAAATAGTAAACGACCTTGGATCAAAAAAATTCCTTCACAAAAAATGCTCATCTTGACGAGATCTACACTCATAAAGACATAAAAACCAAAATCAATCAAATGCACAAAGTGAATTTTTGGGGTATCCCATGTACATAGAATACCTAGATTTTTGGGTTTTCTAATTTTTTGGTCATTTTTAAACCAGATAAAAAAATCCGGAAAAATATGGAAAAATCAAAGATAAATAAAGACACTTTAATCTATTTTTTTGGATTTTTATCTATAAAGAAAGTATGCACATAAAATACGGGTCGAAAACCGCTAAAATATACAATGAACAAAAGAGGCCCAAAACCCAACATTCACATACGAGCTCTGATTCACTTGAACTTGGTCTTGTTTTGAAGGTAATTGAATGTGCATTAGTTCAAAAGTGAGTAGGATCAAATCGGACACTGGATGGGGAAGATATGGGGCTTTTAGTCCGAAAATCCTGAAACTAGGGTTTGGGTTTTTGGTCCACTTAACAGGGTTAGTGATTTTTTTTTATTTTTCATTTATTCTTGTTAGTGATATGTACACATTGGAGGTGGTTTTGTGTCATTCGGAGTTAGCATGAAGGAGTTAAAAATCCGGGAAATTAGGCTATTTACAGTACAACTTTGGTTTGGATTTTTGGCATCTTATTTTGTGCAAAAAATGATGGATAAAATGCAACTCTTATGAAAACATGCATGAATGCTAATTATGCAGAATAGATGCAGATATGCTGTTCATTTTGAGGGAATGGAGCTTAATAAATGAGACTTAGAGTGATGAATCTGAGATCCATCATCCCCCCCTTCCCGTTGTTGCTCCCCTCCCCGCAACGCCCCGACCCGTATGCATCTGTTTTTGCAGTTCTGATACTTAGATGTACATGCATGTTTCAAACCTTTCTTCATAGTTGGCATGTATTCCATGGCCTTCATCAATGGCAATTTCAACACAAGATTTTCAATAATTTCAACAATGCTAAGGTCAGACAATACAATTTTCAAATTTCTAAATTTTTAAATATTTTTCATTTCTTCAAGATAAGGAATATTCACATGAGAAAATGCATTATTCTTAATTACATAATTTTATATAGATAGCTGGCTAGAAGATAAGCCTCCATGAAAAAACAGGTAAAAAATTATCTATATGAGCTTCTATTTTGTCCAATTGTGCTGGATTTGCTGCTGGTGCTAGCTCCTCCAAGGTTGGTCCTTCTTGACTTTGGCTCTTCTTTTCTTTTTGGAAATTTTATTTTGCTAATTTTTTTATTTTTTTCCCTCTTGGTTGTGGTGGACTGGTGTTGCTCCTCCATCATCATCTTCCTCACTCGGCTCTACTGCTGGACCGGTTGATGCAGAAGACGACTCGCGAGAAGACTCTTTATTCTTCCCCTTTGGTGCAGTAGATGGCCGCAGCGTCATACCGCTCCTGAGAGTCACTGCATGAGATGACATAAACTCTGAAATATCTGATTCTTTGGGACCTACTGAGATATCACAAACTACCTTCTCTTTATGCTTGCAATTATTGGGGCTTGCCTCAACCTACAATGGAATCGAAGTTTTAGTGGCGGTGAGGTCTTCGAGCTTCTGACTCATCTTTGCTAGGCCTTTGACAAGTTGGGATAATAAATCAAGAGAGGGGTTCACAAAAGTTGCCTTAGATGATTATGTGTGATGACCACGATGGTGTGATACTATGGAGGCTGGGAAAACTAGTGATTGTATTGAGGATGGAGTTGTTACTGATGAATTTGAGGAGGAGGGAGATACTGATTATGTTGAGTAGCCACGTATTGATGATGTGGCTGGTACTAGCGGTACAATGACTGCTGGTAATTCTGATTTTGTCTCCATTTATTTTGATAGGGTGGAGACTTGTGTTGTAGATGTTGGTTGCCCTAGACAAACCACCGATTGAAGTGTTCATGATATAGCTTGATAGCGGATGGTTGGACCTACTATTCTCCACCTGGACGAGCCAATTGTGCATTGTTGTTCCATCTATCATTAATTTCTTGATTTGAGGTGGTGGTGGGAAAATGGATCATAAGGTGGAGACTGGGGCTCTGGCTTGTAGATGGAAATCTATTGAGACAACTATTGCGGTGACTGATCAGGTGCTTTTACGTAATATACGTGTTGGACCTGAAGTTGACCTAAACTCAGCTGAGGCTAATGTGGTGATGATGGATCTTTCTTTTCAGCAGGAGTTGTGGCTGCCAAACTCACAGACTGCACATCAATGATGGTGTTGACCAGCAACTCCAGTTACATGGAAATCTGATCCAGCTTGTTTAGATGTTGGATCTTTTATTCGATCATGGACAATTTGTCAAGGTCATGTGATCTCTGCTCAATTATATTGACTTTGGGCAGGTGTCTCTTAATGATGCTGAGGTTAGATCTCTCATCCCTGTCCTACTCATGGGATGCCACCATGTTGATAGAGTTGTGGTGATTCTGGGGTTATCTTTGATATGTACATGATGAAGATAGAGCGGCCTCTCCTTTAGCCATTTATTCAAATATTTGCTAGATGACATCCTCATCCTTTTTGAAGTGAGAACCACCACATGTGGCATCCACTAGCCTCTTATTTTCTAGAGTCAGGCCCCCAAAGAAGTGTTGAACCGGATTGGTCCAAGGAATGTCATGGCGGGGGCACTTCTCCTATAAATCTATGAATCTTTCCCAAGATTCATGATTGGACTCGTGCAGTCCATGGGAGAATTTATTTATTCTGGATCGTATCTATTTCAGACGACCAAGAGGGTAGATTTTTTGGAGGAACGTTGACTTCAGTTCCCAAAGAGATTTTTCCAGTTGAGAGCCTTGTCCTGAAGGCTAAAGAGGAATGCAGTGATATTGACTACACTTAACAGGATGTTAGGGTAGTGAGTGGTGCGATGGATGCGAGAGAATTGTTGGAGATGGATGTAAGGCTCTTCATTGGTGTTCCCGTAGAAAGAGGGAAGAAGAGCCAAAACTTGAGGCTTTCATTCGAAATGTTCGTGGACTACAAGGATCTGTATCCACCCTGTCATCTAGTCAGAGCTAGGATTGTATGTTTCTTTGAGAGTAGGCTCGGGAGCCTCTCTCCTCACCTCATATGTTGGTCATCCACGGGGTCCATCTTCTTGTTCATCATCAAATCTTCCTCCTCCTCTCTTCTCGCTCTCTCTCCTCATATAATTCATCATGTCCTAAAAGGCGACCTGGACAAGTGCAAGATCCGTCAGTTGTTGCTAGATAGACTATATAGATGTGAGTAATCGTGCATTCATTATGTTCGGATCTGGATGTGAGCCTTGATCTAGATAGTTCGATCCCTTCACTTTTTCCTGAGGAGCCATCTTTGATTCAGAATCAGAGGAATGTATCTGAACATGGTACATTATCGGTTCTTAATCTGCACCATAAAATGTATCCTGATCAGATTGGCAGTTGTTGGCACCAGATGAAAAAGATGATCTGGAATTAGAGTCAATTCCAGATATGTGTGTGAATGAAGCATTTGATATGATCTGAAATTGATCTCCATCCACAAGGATCGAATGGAGGGACAAGAGTGATCTTGATTTATTTAAATAGAGGAAGGAGTCGAGGAGTTTGGAGATCAATTCACAAGGTCCAAACAAGATTCTCAGGAATCGCCTCAAATTACCGAGGATGTCTCATTCATGGAATCGATGTAAGTGTCAGTAGGGTCCTTGGCATATTGGATAGAAGCAGAGTAGACGAGGAGTTGAATACGGTGATGAATAACAGATGAAGTGAAGAGGAAAATAATAGAAGGCTTAAAATGATTGGGGTAAGAAGAAATGAAAACATAAAAAATGAAAAAAGGACGTAAGTGCGCAGGACTAGATCATCGACCTAAAATAGATATCAAACAAACACAATGGAAGTGGACTCACTAACTGAACCCAATGTGAAGCCGTAAAAGTTTGCCTATTTTTATCTTTTCGATTTATTTTGTTTTCAGCAATCTTGTAGCAAGTCCTTAGTGGGATATCCCCATAGGAGAGTGAGTACTGCCAGAAAAGTATCTCATACTTGCCACCTCCTTTGTAATATGTAGCCTGCACTTTTTTGAGAGAATCCTTGCTATTGGGTACAGATTCTTTATTCAACCAAAGAATAGAGGAGGAAGTCGATAGGCAAAACCACTACTTCCCTCTAGCGGGGTACTTGGACATGGAACTATGAGATAGACACATCCATGAAGGTGTGGCCTAAGCTCAATACTTCAGACCAAGTTGGATATCCTACATAAGGCAAGAACACCATCATCGACAAGGCCCTACTCACCCACGTATGATAGAAGTGCCAATACTTTGTGAATCCAATCAATAACAAGGCAGTAATCAAGCTGGGTTTTTGGCTCTATTTTTCTAAGGTCGTGCCTCACTTAGTCTTGAATGTACCTGAAAAAATGTGGCCTTTATGAACACAAAATGAGGAATGTATGTTACCAATTTAAATTTCAGTCAAGTTTATTAAATAGTCCCCTCATTTTAGTTTTTTATTTTCACTTTTTTTAAGTATGTTTCAAAATAATTTGCCTAATATTTGTTGTATTTTTCTTTAAATCCTAAGTGGTACAAATATAGAGGGAAATAACGTAAAAGCAATGCAAGGCAACACAAGGATGGAAATCTTACCCTTGTATCAGAATCATGTATGCCCAGTAAGAAAACTCACAGTGCTTCCCAACGCTCTCCATGAGGGATGCAACACGAAATTGAAATCTACACTATATGAGATGCAAGCTGGTGAAATCACCCGAAGAAGGATTTGATATTAACGTGAAGAACCAGTTTGATTTGGGCTAAGTCTTAATGTAGAATCTATAGGTGCATGCATATATTATGTGTTTGGATCTATTTTTACCGATTAATCGGTTTCTAAAACCCTAAGGGCCCATTTTTATAAAATAAAGGAAATAAAGGTAGAAAACTCAATGCGAGAAACAAATAAAAACAAGTGTAAAATAGGGAGAATAAAAATGTACAAAGCAAAGAAAATGCAGAAAGACATATAGGGTCTCCAAGTGAAGAATCATCTAGGAAATGGACCTCGGAGAATGTTAATGTCCAAGAGTCTGATGTACCTATATTATTACAGTTTATTTAAAAAAATAAAAAGTGTCTCTCTCACAAAAATAAAAGAAAAATGTACATTACAACCTTCTGCTCCGGTCTCTCTCTTTGTCTCTCTTCCATGCTCTATCCAATTGGCACGCGAAGGATTCAATCTCCTCGCAGCTTGGGTGCACCAGTTTCCTAGAAAGCAACCTTACCCACGTGGTTCCTCACAAGAAATTCAATAAAGAAATTGGTCATACATAGATATATAATTATTTAAACAAAAAGAAAATAACTCAGATAAATATGTAGATGAATATATATATAAGCATCCTATCTAATGTTGCTCCTCAATAATAGAGCCATTTGATAATTCAAAAGTTTGAGGTAACTAGCGTCTGATTTTGGAGGGTTTGCGTCGTAGTGCCGACTGCTATTATGGCTCTTAGTACTCAAACAACCAAACAAATCATCAATCAACCCATGATATTGATATTAATATAAATGTATGGGTCAAAAATCTTTTTTATTTTAACTCTACAAAATATGTGTATAGTGTTGGACATGTGAGCCCACGGCGAGCCATTATGCAATAAATATTATTGCGACTATCATTCCCTGATCTGAAATGAAGAATAACCAATTTGTATAATAGGTCCCTCTGTACAATAAGGGTTATGTACCATGGCCAACTTGATAATCATACAACTGTTGATTCATTGATTGAATAATAGAGGCTGATGCTTGGACGAATATCTAAGGAGTTAGATAGAGGACTCATCAAGCATCTTCAAATGATTATTAAGTGATGATCTCCAGCCTTAGTAGGAGATGGCAATCCTTTCTCATTAGGCTGATATCTGATCGACCTCTTGATGCAGGTCCTCTGCATGGGAATAGTGATTCAGAGGTATTAGACTAATTGAGTCAATGGGTTGACTTAACGAGATCAAGATAACCAAAGACCTATGTTGAATACTGTCACAACATAAGCACACATCCTCTGACCAGAGACAGATGTGTTACTATATGTCTGAGTGTGCACATTTGGCAGACCAATAGGTTGATGAGCTAACCAAGGTCTATACACCGGCGAGCTGGTGTGCATGTAAGGACATATGAGTAATACGATCTCTCAAAGGGATCATACAGGTTCACTTGTGAAGCGGGAGACATGAGCTCACTCATGAGGTATTGGGACTGATCAAATTCCATGCATAGTCGTCATACTTTGGAAGCATGACATGAATTTGAAGGTAAGATATATGCTTTTTGAAAGCATATGATCTATACCAAATCCCAAAGATCAAGATTGAGAAACTTAGTGATCAAACCCTGAAGATGACAGTGTAAAAGTGATCTATATCTTCAGGATGATCATAAGTCTTCCAGTATGCAGGATGTACAGGTGTTGGGAATACCTGAGGGTGATGTGATCATAAACAATTGTATAACCATGACGCTTCCATTCCGAGGGAGTGATGAAACAGGTTTGGACATTGATCTGAATAAGAATCAGACACAATGAGAAGATTAGGTTTATGGTCTTGATTTAATCAAGCATCTATGGGAGGTCCCTGAGATCTGGATTTGAGATGTGATCTCAATATCCAAGTCACTATACGTGGAACAATACAATCGCCCTGTCCTTATCTCCAAGTGTCTGCAGAGAAATGGCATTATTCTTGAAAGTGTTAAAGGATAATTCCATAGTTGAATTATATCTAAGCATTGAGAAATTGATAATTAAATGTGATTTAATTATTTTGATGTTTGTGGAAATTATCCAATATAATTAAATGTGATTTAATTATTGTGGATAATAATAATGTGGATAGCAATATCTAATTATTCATAATATATTATAAATGTGATTTATAATGTATTAGAGAAAGCTAATTATAGTTTATATTTGTCAATTAATTATTGATGTGTATTGGATACACATTGTGTAATTAATTGAAAATGTAAAATTTTGTTTTGGGTTGTGAATGTGATTCACAAAATTCCAATGGTAGGATTGCAATATTCTCGAAATTAATTATGAATAATTTTTGAAGAATATATCACAACAAAAGTTGTTGGAATAAATAATGGAGATTTTCATGGAGATATGCAATCTCATGAAATCTCATGAGATTGCCTCCAATTGAAAACAAGTGGTCGTCCACCATATTCCAATAGGAGATGCAATCTCCATGATGATTGTCTCCCTTATTTGATTGGTTTAATTTAAGATTGATTTATATTTTATTTGTCAAATATATTTGATCTAAACTAAATTATTAGTTGTTGGTTTTTACCAACAACATTCTTGACCATTGGATTAAATATAAATCAATCTCATCCATTGATTTTATCTGTCCCATGGATTGAGATCCATGGATCCCAAAATCCTATAAATAGAGAGACATACCATGATCTCTAAGACTATCCTTTTGAAGCACATCTCTCTCTCTCTCTCTTATTCTACACGTCAACCTCTCTCCCCTCTCTCCTTGGTGGCCGTCCACCAAACCCTAGAGGAGGACTATGTCGTCACCTTCACCACCACGCTGCCACCTCGACGTTCTTCGGATGTCCATCTTCTTTGGAGTGATACGCTCGTGAAGAAGGCGTACAATCTCGTATGACAAGATCATGAGTTCATCGTACTTGGATCAACTCGTTGGATTGCAAGGATCACGCGACTCATCCCCGCGCTCGCAAGCTTCTTCTCCGACGATCAGACTTGAGACAGGAGGTCTCTTTTCATAGAGACTCGATCAACTACGCTTCAAGAGGTATTCCTTTATACTTGTTTTGGTTATAGATGAAATGATCCGAGAATCATTCTTGGATCATGTGGTTTCATCGCATGAAAAATTTTAAATTCCGCTGCATAGAACAACTAGTACGACTAGTCGTTCTTCGTCGTATTCGATACGACTCTTACGCTTCCGTGATGCACTTGAGGATTATACCATATCCTTCAGTGGTATCCGAGCCTTAGATTGAAGGTTTTGGACACGATCTGCAAACCTAGGATGACTTGGGTTCGTTAAGGTTGCGAAAGTTTTTGTCGCATTTGATTTCGAAACATCTGTTTAGTGAATAAATTCGACCCTGTTTAAAATGTTTAAACAAGAATTAATCACTTAGATTTTGTTCCCCATTAAATAAGGAAACCACCATAAGATCTGAGTTTACGTAATTTGGATTCTGTTTGCTCGAGATATGATTGTTTTAATGAACATATATTCAATGTTGCGGGAACTGCGAATCTTAACATGATTAATGAGTTAATTACTGTTTTGATCTGCCTCTAAATGCATGAAATATCACTTGGGTTCTGTCCTCAATCAAATTAGCAATCTTTGAAAATTGATTTTGTCTAATTTATATTTAAATTGATTGAGATATGTTAATTTTAGTAAGTAGGGGTCACTGCTGAAATTACAATCCTAATCAAGAACCATGTGATTATCAATTAGTGAAATTAATTGTTAGTTTCATGAAATAATTATGAAAAATATTTGAGAAATATTGAATGATGATTATTTCCTTAATTGACTTGGCCTCAACCAATAATTGATTAGATTTGATCTAGATCATAATTGGAAACACAATCATGAAACTCCTTGCTTGAATAAGATTGGGAATTTGTCTAGCAAATTTCCTTATTATCAAAAATGTTTTGATTATTGCTATATGGTATAATTTCGGTTGAAGAACCGATGATCATCTCAAATACAAAGTGATTGACTCGGCATTATTTTTTCCGAGGTGGATATGGTGTCTAGTCGGGGATCGTTGGGGTAGTGGGTCGCACCAGTTGCGGTCCGTCCCATTCCCGCCGGTACTGGCCATGACAACGGGTAGGGAACGAATACTACCTGAGAGATCATGATGTATTTTTCTAATTACTAAAATTCGAATTAATACGTACTTTTAGATAATACATATATTCAAGTAAAATCAAGTTTGTTGATTGAATTGGATTGATAATTAATTTAATATGATTATGTTAATTATATCCAAATTAAAAACACTCTATTATGAATAGATGTGTATTTCCCTTGGAAGAATTAATTATGTGAATATGATTCATGATAATTAATTAAAATTTGAATATGATGTGGAGGATCACATAAGTGACATCCATGATCTCCCGTCAAGGCGAAGGGTTCCGTCGCTAGATATTGTATGTAGGAGACGCTTGTCCGAAGTGATAGCTCTTGCATACGATCCATTTGGATCGGGCTCATCACTTCTCGAAAGAGTAAGGACGTATGCGTAGTGACCCCAATATCGGGTCCTCATATTATTGGGGCCATATTGGATTGCGCATAGCGAGTTGTATTCCTGTTGACGGTTGGTTCAATTAATGACGGGTCAACATCACCTTAGAAGTGGTGGGCCCGGATGTTAAAGACCGAATTGGGAGATGCAAGTTGAACTCATAAGGCGGAATGTGTTCCCTCTTCTTTTTATCAGAGTTACAGGTTCTCATATAATTGGGATGTGATAAAGATAAGGAAGGAGATCTCAGATCTTGCTTGAGATATATTGGTAAGTATATCTCTTACATTGAAAGTGATTAAGGGAATGAACTTTCATTGTTGACAAGGCAAGTCAACTTTGATATAAAAATTCCTAAATCGAAGTAAAATATGTATTTATATATAAATATATACACTTATGCAAATTTCTTATTTCAGATAATTTTTCATTAAACCCACTCAATATTATACTCAATAATAACCAGTAAAATATCATGGATTGGATCCATGATTAAGATATTGTACTTGCAATTGGACACATAATGTATGTGGTTGCGATGTGCAAGTTTCCACATAATAATAAGTGACAAATAAATAGACAATAGGACTACAACCCTAGGGTTTGTATATCTCTATAGTCTTGATCTCTCATCGAATGTACTTTGGAAGTGACATGTTGATGATGATAGTAATTGTCAAATAATCCTTATAAAAATTCTAAGAAGATGTTCTGGCATACATATGTGCCCTTGATATTGGAAGTAAGTACCTATAAACAAGGAGTGGGTTACTCTACCCAAAAAATGAATGTGGTCTTTATGTTTATTTTAGAGTCGAGTTTGTTTAGCAGTCCCAATTTTTTTGGGTTATCACATTTTTTGGCATTTTTGATAAGACAATCATCTAACGAATTTTCTGATCTACTTTTATTCCCAAGTCCAATAAAACAAGGGGAGGAAGACAGAAAAGCCGATGCATGATGAAATCAATGATGCATGCATGAGGTAGAAGGTGTACCTTGCTTCAACAATCTACATTCAATATATCTGCGTATAAATGTAAAGACAGAAATTAAACTACCTATATGATGCACGGAGAATTCACCTTAAACAATAACTTCTATTACGGGAAGAACAAGGTGCTAACTATATAAAAAATAAAGGTTCGGTCTTCGAGGCCGCTCAATGCCTGCAATAATGGGTCTTGCTAGCGTTGTATGTGACCTCTCTCAACATGCGGTCTCAAATCCAAATAGTTAACAATTTATTTATTTTAGGTCTAATCGATTCTATAGGACATATATTCTATTAGGTGTTTGGATCTAAGCACTACATGGCTCAACCAAATAAAAGCCTAAGTCTAGGGCTTAAACAAAAAACAAAATAAAATAAAGGCAGTGAAAACAACTAAGAAAACCTGGTGAGGTCCCCCGAGTGCACCGGCACTTGGTGAAAAAGACCTCGAATAGTAATGTCCAAAGTCTCAACGAGTTATTACAAGTTTATTCAAGAATCAAATAAAATGTCTAAAAATAAAATCTAATCACTAAAATAGTCTATTGATCCTTCTACTCCTCCTCGACTACACTCTTCTGCCGGTCGATGTAGAACACCCGACCACTGCCTCGCTCAGGTGTGTCGACTCTCCTATGATAGCCTCCCTTGCTCCACGAGCCCTCGCAACAAAGGTGAAATAAGAATAGTGTCAAAAACATTTATGATATATAAGCAAATAAAATCAAAGAAAATAAGGAGAAAATATACACAGAAAGAAACAAACAAGAAAACAGAATCCTATACCTACTCGTGCTCCCCGGCTTTGGGTTCCATTATGATGAGTAGCCCAACTGGCTAGGGTTAAGTTGATTAATAAGCTATCGTTGTCACCCAAGATAACCGAGTCGAAATCGAGAAAATTTATTCAGCCACAAGAAAAACAAGCAAGTAAAATAGTGATCTAAGCTACTTTATTAACCTAGTATAGTGACCAAAGTCGAACACAAGGAGCACAATTAAACCTAGGTAGGTAAATCACAAAGATTCAAAGGATTTTTATTTTCTTTGTAATGGTTTTTAATTTTTGCAAGTTTTTTGTTTTTCGAAAGTAAGAATAATAGAAACGAAGGATAAAAAGAACACAAACATTATTTTTGCAATTTAAAATATAGTAAAAATACAAAAAAATCCCAAATAATTTTTTTTATGTTTTATAGGTTTTCTACTATTTTTGGTAATTTTTTAAAGATTTTTAAATTTTTATATGATTTTCAAATAAATCAAGAACTAGAAAAATGGAAATAATGAATAGCCTGGAGGATTTTGAAAAATAAAAATATCAAATGATTTTCAAACTCATGGATGTTATTTTATCACATACTAAAGATAAATATCTACAAAAAGAAACTGAAAATGCAATTGTTGGATTTTTCGGTGATTTTATATGTTTTTATGGTCTTTTTAAGGTTTTGTAATTTTTTAGGTTTTTATAAAAGAAAATGCAATGAAAATTGAAAAAGAAATCAAACAAATTAAAACAAGAGTATTCTAATTTTTTATAATTTTTAAAACATTTTTCAAATTTTTTTGGATTTTCTGAGGCAAACAAGGGCTTTTTCTACTAATTTTGATTTTTTAATAACAATAAATAAAAGAAAAATAGAAACAAAAAATCACCACAAATAAAACCCACTAGCAGGAGCTACAGGTAATTTTTATGCAATTTTTGGAGTGATTTTGCTATTTATTGCAATTAATAAAAGATCATAAAATTAAAACAGGAAGCAAGGGAGCTAAATGCAAATACTTAAATTCCAAGGGCCTTATAATAAGACACCGGAGAAATACAAGGCCAAAGATGAAAATATCCCAGAAAAATACACGTGTTAGGATGCAGTTCAGTGTTCACGAAGGGTATAAATGCCAAAAAAAGAAACCTAGGGTCCTTACTGCAAATGTTCACAACTATATATTAAATTTATTATATTAAAGCGAAATAAGGGAAATAACAGGGTAAAAAGTGCAATATGCCCTTATAGGACATGCAGCACATGCGTGGCGACTCTCTGACTTATGGCGTTGATGAAAAGTTCCGGTAGATTCGACGGTTAGGGCTCGTGGCGCGGGCATACGGTCCTGATGAACCGTTGGGGAGCAGGTCTGATAGCTCAAATGACAGGCGAGACGTGTGTGTCAGATGCTTCTGGAAAAGATCTGACATCCCAGGTGGCATTGTGGATGGATGGTCATGATCAAGTTTGGAGGTGGAGTTCTCGATCCGACGGTGCTGAGTGGATCTGGATGAATTGGAAGAAGGTGGTGCAGGCGGAGCTTCGATCAAGTGTGTCTGGCGCTCCAAAGATCATATCAGCTCTCCCAGCCTCAGCACCAAGCTGAAGGCGTTCCATGTCAACTGGAGTACTCCGGTGGAGCGAAGAATGACTGGATGTGGAAGATGGAGGTGCAGCACCTGGAGGTGCTCCGCTGTGTCAACTGGGACACGGTTTGATTCCTCATGAGTACCTGGACCTGCAGGGATGTCCTATGCTCGAGGGTGAAACGTTTATAGGGATTATTTGCAGCCAAAAAAAAGAAGAAGCAGATGGGAGATGGTGTTTGATGCTCGATGTGTGCTGAGGAGGGACGTCTGAGCCTAATCTCGTTTTGATGAGCGAGATTATGGGTAATCAGGTTATGTTTGAAGATGAGTGGCGATGTGGCGATCGAATCAATGCTGGTAAATGGTTGGGTGGAGCTCCAGACACTTGGGTCAGAGCAATGGTGGCATGCGGTGGCGATGATCTACATAATCGAAGTGAAATGGCGAAATGGAGATGATCGAAGGTACTTGAGAGTTCGTAGAAACGATCAGCGAAGAATGACAAAGGTGAAGGCAACATCGTGATCTCAATCTGACGTTGAAAGATTAAGGAGGTTGGTCGCGGCGGCGATGCCCAGCCACAAAGTGAGCTACGCTCAAATGGATACCAATCCGAGCACCAAAAGGCCCAGGAGGACCCTGTCACTATCCTATAGGCACTGATGGAGAAAAGAGGGTGTAGTAGAGAAGAAAAGAGGATTTATAGGTGCCCCAAGGTTCTGGAAAGATCGAGCGACAACATGCAACTCTAGGGTGATTCAGACCAGCCTACGGATCAGCGAGGATCGCGTATCATCAGGGAGCGCAAGGGTCCGCATTCCAAGGTAAATGGCAGTCGGAGTAGGGTAGGATAATGTAGATAAATCGGGTCCGATGAAGGCAAGAAGGGTCGGACCTGGTTGGAGGAAGGGTTGACCCGGTCAACGGACCAGGGTTGACCAATCAAAAATTAGGAATACATGAAATAAAAGAAAATTCAATTAAAATAGTAAATGATTTTAAAATAAAAAATGAATAAAGTGAAAAATTTTATTCTTTTACAAGCTACTTTTCTTGATTTTTAATAATTTTAATAATATATATAGTTTATACAATATATGATATCATGTATATGTATAATATATCTATATATTTTTTCCTTGTATTTTTATTTTATTATTTCTACACAAATACATTGTATTTTATATTTTATTTATTTACAAAAAATGTAAAGAGTATAAAAACATTTTTATTGTATTTTTATAATTAATTACAAGTGTTAAATAAATTAAGTTTATGTACAATATATACCTTATTTGACTTTTTATATGATGAGGAATTGATTTTATTTTTCTTTTTTTGTATTTTATGAATCTTATTTTAATTTTATTTAGTTATTAGTAGTATATACAAGTGTTTAAAAATATAATATATACCATTTATTTACAAAAGAAATAAATCAATCAATACATACATACAAGTGTAGGGATTGCACAATTGTCTACATTTTAATTTTACAGTTATTTTTATTATTTACATTTACATTTTTATTTATAGATTTTATTTAAGAAAATAAATTATTTTGAGATTACTTTATTTAGACATAAAAATAGGTGAAGGATATATACAAGATGAGTAGTAATAAATATATACAGTGAATAAGGATCATATCTCTCACTAATTTCTTCCTTGTCAATCTGGCCAATATTTGACCTTCTCTCGATTTTCGAGTGATGCATCATAGATTCGTCATACTGTAATGCTTTAATTATACAATGTCCATTGCTATTGTATACATATATCCATCAATAAGTGCATAATCGACATTGCATTCATCACTTCATGTTGCATGGAATAATTTTAAAAAAAGGCCAATTAATATAACCCGATACATGAAATCTAACTAATTAAATAACTAGTCAATCTACTTGTTTTATGCATAACCCAAAACTGGATATAATATAGCGCAAATGACAGAACAAATTTTCCTACCCACCCAGTGAATATTCTATAAAATATACAAATACAACATAACCACTCTTTAATGTAATGAGGCATAATATTAATGATTCCCAACTCATTATGAATACTAATATAAATATTAAAACCCATACGAATATTAATTATATAGTATCCATAATCTAAAAATATAACTAATATAAATATTAAAACCCATACGAATATTAATTATATAGTATCCATAATCTAAAAATATAATCTATAAACATATGGGATTTATAAAGGGTTTAATGTAGATACCCTAAGGGGGAGCTAACTTGGCTCCCCTCACCCACATTTTCCTCATTTTTTTATTTTTTTTGAAAATTTTTTCCGTGAATATTCATCACTATATCCCTATATTATACTATTAAAATTTCGTGCGAAACAGAGACTCCTACGGCCTCCATCCATACAATCATTTTTTAGCGATAAAAGAATTGTTAAAAACGACCCCATCCGGATGGAGAACGTAGACTGTTTCACATAAAATTTTAACAGCATAATATAGGGATATATTGATGAAAATCCATGGAAGAAATTTTCAAAAAAAAAGGACGGAGAAGCCAAGTTACCTCCTCTTAAGGGGCAGCCCCATTTTACCCATTTATAAATTAAACCAATATAAATGCAGGAGGATTACAAAACAAGCTTGCAACAACCCAACAAAGTTTTAATTTATAGTGTTGTTTGTTCAACCGAAGCCCGCTATTTAGGCAGAATTCTTAAGCAGGATTCTATATACTATAATTGGAAGATGTACAAATAGATACTGATAAAAGATACCTAATCTAATACAAATTACATGGGACATAGACAGTTAGTTTAAAACAAAAATGAGCCGACCTGCCCATATGAATTGAATCAAGTTTCTATGCCAGGAGAAGACTATCACTCAAACTACTGATATACATTATACCCAAAAAAACCAATAAAATTAATGTGTTACCATCCTGTATTAAAGTGAAGAAGACGCCCATAAATAACTAATATTTATGAATAAGATAATAATAATAATAAAGATATAGTTAGTTTCACTATCTACGTATAAGATAAAACAATATCTAAATTATATACCAACTAATCAATTGAAATATAATACATGAGGACCTTATCTCGTCACATTAAAATACATGACCCAATGTAATTATAATATAAGAAGTCTAAGTAATTGTTGTAAAAGAAAATTTAGTAAAAATACCCCTTTAAATAAAGCACTACCACGTGCCAAATTACCAGCTGGAGTTTTCTCCACACAGAGAAACTAAATTCAAATCTCGGAGACCATGTGAAATGCATATGACGTGCATCTATACCCCTCTCACTTCCTGCACGAAGACCTCACAAGAGCCCTTCAATCCCGCAATTAATCCTCCCATCCAACGACTCTAAATCTCCCATGACGTTTCAATCCCCAATGCGTATACACAGTAACACATAGCCCAACATCCACCGTATATTTCCACCATCATCCAACGATGATTATATCGTCACCTACATCCGTTCGTTCCCCACTGCCTGAAACATGCACTCCATGATCCATACTTCTCGATTTTACCATGGTGCATCTTGCAACGCCTCGGAGATCACAACGTCGCTTCGTCTTCCCCAGTCTACCGCCATCGACGCCAATCCTACAAGACCGAGAAACTTCGACGATCATCTATAAATAGGCGTCGAACCCCACAACGGAAGGGTATGTACCTGAAGTCGTGCAACTCACAGACCATCCTCATACTTTCGTCCACCTCCATCGCCGAGCAGGAACTCACCTCCCCCTCTGCCTAGCACCACTCTCCACTGTCTTCCATCCATAACCGTTAAGTTTGAAACCCCGTTACACCCCCTGACATAAACATCCACCTATTGCTACCGAGTCAGGAATACGACCCCCCTCGGTCGCCCATTTGTTCACCAGCTACCTTATATCTCATGCCATTTCTTTTCAAGCACAGGTAAGAGTACGGTTGCTCAAGGATAGCGCAACTTCGTAGGTGACAGTTACGAAGGTAGTGATCGTCGAGGAAGAACGACCCTCTTCGAGATTAGCAACTATTATTCTTCCCCGAGCTCTATTGTTGTGCATGTCTTTTTCTTTAATAATCAGATATTACGCTTTATCTTTTTGGTTTTGTATTTATCTTGCAGGTCATCTCGCATATCACGAAGGGAACATCATCCCCATTGGACACCTTATGCATCAGCGTTAAAGGTGACGGCGATCTTTATCTATTTATCATGGAGTTGACGAATCCATTGGAGAACCAATCTCATCAGCACCTCCAGCCTTCAACACAAAGAAGTTCCTGCTAGCTGACATATTCCAATCACAAATTTAAAAGAAAAGTTTATTATGATAAAAATTTATATAGTCTTGATGTTTTCAAGTTACACTTAATACCTAATAGACATAAGTTTCCATTGGATTTTTTAAACCGCTTTATCATTGAAGTTTGCATCACAAGTTTGTTGTTTTTAAATACTTACTACGTCTTGCATCTTTACAATACTTATACACAAGATTTCTATCTTTCAAGAACATTTAAGTTATAATTGCCCAAATAATCATACAAAGCTAAAACAAATAATTTGAGTGTAGTAATTTCGTCGAGATCCTGAGATCGACACACGAACTTGCCTTATACATCAATTGAGGTCGGTTCGTTTTATCTTCTATTTGATCAATTGTGGTTTTTTTGATGTGTTTTGCAACGACTTGGCAAAAACACCAATTAAACAGTTGAAAAATCCCATCATCTTCGCGTAAATCCGCATTTATTGAATAAATACATCTTTATTTTGTTTTCTTTCTTTTTCTTTTCTTCTTTATTATTTTATTTTGGTTAGAATGTTAAATATACAATTAATAAAGGCATGCACAATGCTAATTTATTGGATTTGATATATATATATATATACATGTATTTCATATAGGAAATTTGGCTAAAATAAAAGAATAAAGGATGAGAATCGTGGATGCAACAAAAAATGCAAGGTGAAATTTATTATACCCTACATAAAGATGTGTATAAATAACAAGTATAGGGGGTTGAACAACTGAGAGCAAAAACATAGATAGATATATTGGTTATTAGTTATAGAAATAAACAATAATTATTTTGTATTTTTTTCTACCTTTCAAAAAAAATTTGTTGATTTTTAAATATATTTAATTTTTACTTCTTTGTACTATTTTATATTTTTTAAAAGTATTCGATTTTTTAAAATTTTGCAAATTTTTAGCTTCTTTTTTTAAAGTTATAATATACATCTACATGTAATAATAAATATGCTATAAATAATATATAGTATAGAAATATAGGGAAATATATACAAGAGAAATCTTTTTTTATTTTTTAAAGGTTTTAAATAAATATTAAGTATTTATGAGTAATAATAAGTAATATATGAGTATTGTAGGGTTATATAGTATATAGGTATTTTATAATTTTAAATATAGCTATATATAGTCAAAGTTTACAAAATAAAATGGTTTTGTAGTTTTAAATTTTTTCTTTATTTTTGTGATTTTTTATGTAATTTTGTAATTTTTTACTGATTTTTAAGATATTAAATATATCAAAATAGTAGTTGAAATAAATAGGTTGAATTGCGTTGGTTTTTAAAAATAGTTAATAAATCAAAAAAATCCTAAAACTATTTTTTATTATATAATATATAATAAAAATAAAATAAAGAATATAAAGCTATTTTTTGGATTTTTAAAGAATTTTAACTGATTTTTATGGAGTTTTTAGGATCTTTAAATTTTTATTGTTTTTCTTTTATATTTTTTGTGATTTTTTTGGAGTTTTAATATATAGTATAAATACATAATTTCTTTTGGAATTTTTAAAGTCAGTTTTATATTTATTTTTGTATTTTTCTATGCAAATATGAAATAAACAGCTCCTATTCTATTTTTTATAAACAAAAAATGTGATAAAATGCTAAATAAAAATCATGGCATAAACAAGCATCAAGTGAAGCATCTATAACAATTTCCCATAATTTTTAGCATGTAGGAGCTATTTAATAAAAATAAATAAGTAACAATATAATATACAACTTAGAAGGGTTATGCTTGCAATTAAAAATAAATACAAGGGCATGCGTGCAATTTACCCTAAAAGTTAACACTAATATTTCAATTTTTATAACTAAAAACAAAAAGCAAAACCCGCAAGGGTACCCGTGCAAAATGTTAGCCTCACATGGCCGTCCACATAATGTGTGCTGGCAAGGGACTGAAATGTAATATACAATATGTTTGGGATCCTTTTGCAATTATTACAAAACTTTTTACACCTAATACAAATATTTACAAGACTAAACTGTAACTATAAAAAGGAGTGGGGGTCGGATGTAAATTACACGCAATCGGTGCAGATCTACGACAGATGATGTTTCACTTATCCACGTAGATGGTCGAGATCACATGATACCCCTTTGCTCCTAACCCACCTGAGAATAGATCTCAGATGAGATCAATGATCCCTGGTTGGCTCGATTTGACATTAGCTGCTGATTCTGGAGGTGTGCTCCTGATCGGACGACGAAGGAGGTGCTTGGAAGAACTGGGTAGAACCCCTCCTCTTCCAAATTTCGGTCTGATGAAGCTTCATCATCTGATCCTCTTTCTTACTTCTCTAATGCTCAATATAATCGAGGAAGACATCCACAACTACTGGTGCCCTCAGATTTGTCCGGGCCCTAACGATGGGGGCTTGAAGCTCAAAGAAGCACATAGGACTTAGAGGTTTTGTTCTTGGATCTAATACCCCTCAGACGGGTTTTCCAGCGACATTACCTGCATGGAAAGATCATTGAGATTCTCGCAATTTATGTTAAGATTTTATTGGTGGAGGAGGGTAGTATTTGAGGTGCAGTGGTTAGGATCAGGAGAAGGCAGGGGAAGGATCCTCAATCTCCATATCTGGATCAGATCTGGGTGAATGGAAGTGGGTTGTAGGCGTAGAAACAAAGGGGGAAAGAGCAAGTGGTGCTGAGCTGTTGGAACAAGGTGACATAGTAGAAAAATGGCCAGAGCTTCCAAAGCTCTGGCTTACTTTAAATCCACTAGGGTCTACACTAAAATGGAAGGAAACACATTAAATAAATGTATAATTGAAAGACAGTAATGAAAATTACCTACAAAAGCAAGGGAAATGGCCTTGATGTGGTCAAAGATGAAGAGTGACAGAACCACCTAGTGGAGCTCGTCGGCAATGGTTGGATTGCTTCCTTAGTGCCTACAACATGCTCAAAATCTGACGATGAGGTTGCTATCACCTCCCTCGATTAGTTTCTGTATGTATCTTAGGGGTTCAACACATGAATAAGGATCAAAAACTCAAAAAAGGTGATGGGGAAACTTTACACAGACGAGGTTTTCCTCTGAAAGATCAAGAGGTTGCACACAGATTGAAGAATGAATGAGGGTGAGGAATGTTGCGCCTGATGGAAGGACATGACGATGTGATCTTTCATGAAGGAGTCGAAGAGATTGGGGCAGTGTGCAAGGCATGAAAAAGTGGAGAAATCGGGTTTCTCGATGCTTTGAGAAGTCATGGAGGAGTGGAATGGACAGTTGACCGATGGTCAAGAAAAGAAGGTGCGTGATTGGTCTGCATGGACCAATCAGGGAAAATAGGGCAATAATCCCCTTATTAAATAAAAACGATTTTATTAATTTTAGGTTGAAATATAAGAAATGTTTTTCTTATTTTATGAGTATTTTATTATGTTTTTTATTTATCTTTACAAAGCTTTTTATTAGATGTTAAGATATACATGAAGATACAAAGGTATAAATACCTGTATTTTAGGTTTTTTTTGTATTTTATATTGTAGTATTATGTACACATAATTTATATATTTATAACTTATTTATTACATATTTTTATTGTATTTTTATGATTTTATTTACTTACTTAAATAAATATGTGCATGTATTATATAGGGATAGTTTATACATATATTTTATTACTTTCTCTAATTTAATAAATTTTATGGTTTTATTTTATTTTTATTATTTAGATATGTTTTAAATGATATTTATAAGTATATAAAAATATAAGAAAGTTGAAAATATAAAAAGAGTTAATATATTGAATATTATATACATGTATATAGTACAATAGGGACCCAAAGGCCAACTTCTGCATCTTAACTCCATTTTTAATGAAACAACTTCAATAAATAGGTAATTTAATTTTTATTAACAATAAAGATGAGTTTGGTCAATTTTGAATCTATCTGGAGGACACATGTCTGAGAAGTTTTCTTTGTGCCTTTTTGTTCTGTGTGTCCCGGGTGCACGGTGTATTCTTTTTAAGTGAAATAAATTTTGTATTTTTCTTTGTATTTTATGTACAAGTTTCATATTTATGATTTATTGCTTTGAGGTGTAAATAATAAATTGTAAAATAGGTTCCAAAAGCCTCTTTATTGAGTAAAAGAATTAGGCTTTGTAAAGGGTTTTCTGTATAGTTCAATATCCTATCTCCACCTACTTTATTCTTGTCGACCAAGTCATCATGATGGTTATGTCTAAGGATCTAGGGTTACTCAGTATCTTTGACACTTCATGTTTTTTATTTTCTTTCCTTTATTATTTTAATTTGAGAATTAAATACATTAATTTATCTTGTATTTATATGCCAATTATTGAGTGTTATTTTATACAAATTGATGTTATATACATGCATTTAGGCAGGGATTAAAGGCCAAATGAAATAATAAAGGTGATGAAATGGAGATTCATCATACCCCTATACTTGTCGTTGTTGGTCCCTAGCAAACACTTATGTGAATAAGTGTAAAAAAGAAAAATCAAGAAAAGAAAAATAAATAAATTTGATTGACTTTAACTATTAAACTTATCTTCATAAAACCAAAGTTTGGAGCTTAGTTAGACCTTTGGATTTTAGGTTTGGTCAGAATGTCATAAGGAATCATACTTAAAATTCAACATCCTCTAAGAACCACAAAACTCTGTTCATATCTTTTCAAAAGCCAGGTCAGAACTAGTCTATATCATACACAATCTCTTATGACTATGAGTCTATCTTGTACAATGTAAGTGATATGAAGCTCCTCTCGGGTAAAGCAATAAAAAGTCAGTCTTCTCCAACATGGTAACCCTAATTCCCCAATCCAACAACTCTTTCTTCGAGAAGTCGAGTATTGCCTTCTAAGTTCAAGTGCAACCGGCTCGAGAAGAGGAGAGGGAGAAGAGAATGGATGTAGCCATTGTGATAATATGCAAAATCCCCTCTTTAATATGGTTGTATTATCAGAGCACAGGAGGGGATTTTGGAACTATGCAGAATCAACCTATGTGAAAATAAATTTTACTTGGCAGGCATACCAAGATCGAACACATGGAAATGAGCCTCCTTATCTATTAATCAGGAATTAATGTTTACAATGAATGATTAAATTCATTTTGCTAGGTCTCCCAATGTATACAGAATGAAGAGACATCTGAAAATGAGGCATAACATGATGCAATATGCAACACAAAGATATGCAACACAAAATGCACAAGACAAACAAATGCACACTATTTATAAAATGATGCATAAATAACGAAAACAGTGATTACGCAGCAATCATAAAATGCATGATACATAATGATGCATTTTTTTATTATATGCAAAATAAATGTGGTACAATATGAAATGCAATGCATGTGGTGAATGCACAATATGTCATTTTTTATTTGGTTTTATGCAGCTTAAAATGATGATATCATGCCATGTTATGCAATAAGATGTTTAGAGCAAAATACCCCAAAAATAATCCAATCATTTATCATATATAAAGAGAATCAATTTCAATTTAATTAATGCATAAAGATGATTCATAGTTCAATTAATGGCATTTCAATTAAGAGCAACTTACACATTAAATATCTAACATTTAGAATATAAATAAAGTGTCAAATTAGTGAATAAAATATGCCATTAGGAAAAGCATCAAACTAACAACACAATGAAACTGAAATTACATGATTTTGAATTCATATGGTCAAGGTACTAATAAAAGAGTCCATGGGCATAATTGCAAGAAAAACATGAAGAAATAAATATATAAAGTGTGCATTTTGGTCCTGATAGGGGCATATTTGTATTATAGGAAAGCTAGTGAGGCCCCTTTGTAATTTTCCAAAGTGCAGCGCGTGAGGCACGCGCATCTAAGAGGGAGCAATATGCAATTCGTGAAACTTAGTGGGGTATGCATGAAATTACTGAGCCTACACATCCTAGGAACACGTGCGGGCAAAGCTCGGGCAGTGATTCGGTCAGTTGAGGTGCCTCAAGCCACATGGTGGCCTAAGATGCCTTAGAGGTGGCTCGATCCCACCGAGCCTCGGAGCTATGGAAAAGGCAATACGGTCGCATCACGACCGTTGGATGGCTATCGAAGGGGTGCCATCCAATAGTAACTTTACATCTTGGGCATCTTCCTCTACTGCAAGGTGGGAAATAATTTCGGATCTTCGATGAGGGATGTCCTCCTCTTGCTTTCTCCATCGTGAAGCCTAAAGGTTGATTGAGTTTCCTGAACGCTGCACGATGGAGCTGGTGGAATGAGGAGGAGCTGGCAAGGTGGTGCAGTGAAGACTCACTGGAGGAGGTTCTCTAAAATGGATCTCCTTCGAGGCTTTCAACCATTGAACTTATACCTGTAAAAGGTTAGTGAGGATGATAGCCGAAGAGAAAGGGTGCAACTGGTGAGTGAAGAATAGGGAGCCCAGAGTAAGATCTCCTCTGCCTCCGGCAGAGGAGATGACCTGGAGTGGAGGGGTTGTAGAGGAAGGGAGGAGGCGAAAGACATGGTTGGCGTGGATGTTAATGGTTAGGCGAAGGTTATGTGATGAAGAATTGGATAGGAGGAGGTATGTGTGCATCTAGAAAAGTAAGATAAAATACAAGAAGAAGAAGAAGAAGAATCATGCATGGTTGGAGAAGAAATACCAGTGAGGGAAAGGCCTAGGCTGAGCTCTAGAGGAGCTCGGGTCTTCGCACATCATGCCTAGCCGGAGCATAGATCTCGGGCAACCACCTAGAGGCATTACGACATGGCCGCAGTCATGGGTCAACACCTAGGCATGTGAGGGGTCATCTTCCCTCGATCCTCCGCTGCTCTATCATCGGAGGAAGGGGAGGGCCTAGCCCTACACCGATAAATGGTGGACGCGTTGAAATGAGGGCAAAGGTGAAGATTTAAAGGAGGAGTTCCGGTCATTACATGAGGTGGTGAGGGGTTTTGTAACCGCCAATGTCGGCCATAGGAATATGATCGTAGTGCATTTGATGGTCGTGCAAAGATGGCGGTAATTTGGGCTTCCTGGGGGTGTCGTTAGGTCGTGGAGAGGCGACGAAGTGATAGTTTTAAAATTGGTAGGGGAGAGGTGGTCGGCGAGGATTTAATGTGAGAGAGAATGCAATATTGAGGTAGGCGATGAACAATGACCATTGGATCGTGAGATCCAATGGTTACAAGGAGGGCACAATGGAGCGGGCCATATCTGATCTGATGATATGATCCAACGGCAAGGAACGTGGCACTATTGAGCAACCAATATGAAAGTTGGGGTGTCATCCTACAATGGTGAAAAAGGTGGAGATGTGGTAGAAGTGAGGATATTGGACGCCACACCATCCAACAGTTGCGGTTAAGGTGGGAAGGAGTGGCTAAGATCAAATCTGATCTGGTCCGATCGTACGACTGAGAAGTGAGCGGAGGTGTGCGGTCAGGATGAGGCTTAGCATAGGGATCAAACGACAGAGATGCAGGCGGGTGGTGCAAGGGGAGCGGGCTACGTGGTGGCTCCAGAGAGCGCCCCGTGGTCCAATGGATTTATTCTAAAATAGGAAAATAAGGAGAACCATAGGAAAAAGTCAAAACATGAAAGTTGTAGATCTCAAGGAGACGTACAAGTTTTATGTTGGACAAAAATTCCATAGAGATAAAATAAATAAAGAGAAATTTTTGAGAGTATTTTTAATGAATAAAACAATCACATTTTATTTTTTTTGCATTTTTATTATTAATTTCTTTTAAAAATAAAATAAATATGTACAATACTTAATCTATTTTTTTGATTTTTTTAATAAGAAGAAAATAAAAAAATAAAAGAGAGTTGTTTTTATACAATAATTAGGGTTATTTTTTAAACAAAGGGTCAATTGTTAAGTAAAGTGAATTATTTATGATTTGTATTGATTTATAAAATCTTGGAGGATAAAAAGAAGTATAGTGATGATAAATCAGAGATTCATATCCCCCTATACTTGAACTATTCTCGTCCTCGAGCATCTAAAGAATGAAGGAGTCAGATTAATCCCTGATAGTGCATGCAAATTTGCGAGGCTCAATTCATCAAGGACCCATGACTTGAGTGATCCTAAAATTCGGGGCTCAACCAATCTCTAGTCAAAAGAATCCAACTTCTATAATCATCAAACTCTCTGTATGTACATATAATATAAGGATATGACATTTAGTGTAATACAATCATGAGAGTCGAGTCAAGATGTCACCCAAGGTCCTTGTCCAGGAGACTCTCCTCTAGACCTAATCCTCAACACTGGGGAATAAGTAAGTTCTTGCGTCCAATCAACCATCTTTGTAGTTTGTCAGACGTGAAAGTGTAAATGGAAGGACAAATGATGGAGGGCAGAGGTTTGTGTATTTTATTCACTACTTTACATTGGAACAAGGGTCCTCTCGAGTGCCTTATTACTCAACACATATATTCTTTTTGTTTGTTGATCAATGTGTGCATCAAGAGTTGTTTAGTCGCATGTACTTATTTTCCTGGGAGTACACCGAGGTGTGTCTGCTTTAAGTATCTAATATACTTACACCCAGACTTATATCTCTTACGATGCAGAGCCCTTTTTTAGGTACTAACCCGACTCATTTAGCCTAATTATATTTGGTCCAAGTGGATACTTTGAAATGATTAGGAGCGCTCGCCTTTGATGTAAGCTCTTTGTGATTGCCTTTATAATGAGAGAGCTTTTCTTTCAATATTTATTTTTCTTTCTTTTCTTTTCTTTTGTCTAGCTCCACCACACTTACCAAATTGGTGCATACTGATCAACAAATTATTTATTTTCATCACACCATGGCACATAGGCCAATATCATAAGATAGAATGAGAACTTGTTCACATACTTGCTTGGATTTCGCTAACACTCAGGTTTCATAAAGCTTTCATCAACTTTATCACATCATTGAGCATTATTAAATCAGGTCTAGACTTAAATCTCCAGTCCTAGTTCCTTAAGTGAAATCTCAACTCATCTCATCATTCATGCAGTTGTGAAAGTGATGTGCTGATCATATTCTTAGAAGGTATATGTTAAAAGTGCAATATAGCTCTCATATGTTTCAAACTAGAGAGGTATGGATTATTAAGTCTCAAATCCTAATAATTAAGGTTGGTTAGCTCAGACTCTCAAGACCTCAAAAACCAAGTGTACTCAAATCCTTAAGCCTTGAGTGATAGTGAATGTGTCAGGGAATCACTAACTCAAAAGTTAATGTTTTTTTGTGATTTTTGAATTTTTAAATTTTTTTATAGATTTTTTGATTCTTTAGAGAAATAATGACTGGACTAAACTCATATAAATAGTTGCATCTACTTCCAACAGTATGGGTGTAAGTGCGGACCGTCATACAGCTACCCATATTACTTCAAGACAGTACCATTCACATTGTCTTTTAACCACCCACTCTACTAAGGGAGATCATAGTTCCCTCATTGAAAAGTAGCTAATCATTTATAAGCTTAAAAGTCAGAATCTCTACTAAAGAAATTTTTAAACTTTTTCAGATTTTAGAGATTTTTGAATGAGGTTAGAAAAACACATAATAGTCTCATTTAAACCCTTGTTTTTGCAAGAAATTTGAATACATTTTCCAAACCATGTCACATAATATAAAGATTTTCCAAAAAAATTTACATGATTTTCAAAACGAGTCAAATCACAATTTTTCAAACCATTGTCAAATATTTTTCTAAATAGTATCATACAATTTAGAAAAAAATTTAAAACTTTTACACACAATTTTAGGAAAATAAGTTCACAAACAAATAAACCTTAGCCTTAAAATTTTTTAAAAATTTGGAAATATGAGCTATGGCTAAAGTATATATGAAGTATATACGGTACACCCCCTACATTTAGCTTTTGTTATGTCCTCATAACACAAATTGATATGAAGCCGTAACTCATGTCAGATTATAGAAGATCATATGAGAACTGACTCGAGAGACCCATACATCCCCACCCTTATATTTAGGTTAAGAATAACCTAAGTATAGGAAGAAACTAAGGAAAGGGAGGAAATGAGTGGAGAAGAGAAGGTGACAGGGGCTCGGGTCCATCCTATACTTAGGCTGAGAAGACCCTATGTACAGAGATATGCAATGAGGATGGACGGACCTGAGGTGAATGATGAATCTCTGATTCTCACTCTTTATTCTTTTATTTTATCTATTTATCTTGGCAAAGCATCATGTAAATAGGTGTAAATACAATAAGTTAGCATTCTGCATGCATGTGTTAACAATGTATATTCAGCATGTATTTATGATTAAATAAAGGAATAAAGAAAAAGGAAGGAGGTATTTAGAATAAATACAGAGTGACCCGAACCCCAAGAAGGTCAAGCCTTAACATGATCGCCAAACAAAATAAGTAGAGAGAGATATGGCTTACTCTATATTGTACATATTTCTTATATTTGTAAATATTTATTTTTGACAAAATAAAAATAAAATATTGTTTTTACCTCCTTGTATTCATTCTTAATAATAAAATAAAAATAAAACAAAAATTAGAAAAAAAATAAAAATAAAATCATCTCTCACTTGTATAAGGCACATGTATATATGTCTCACTCCTTATTTATTATATACATGTAAATCAACAATAAAAATAAAATAAAAATTTATTTATAATTCAAAAATTATGTTATAAATAAATAAAATATAAAATTGGGTATTTGTGTAAAAATAATAAAATAAAAATACTTTTATATAATACATATGTATATTATACCCGTATATAATATTATATACTCTATATAGACTTTTTTTCCTAAAAATAATTAAAAATCACAAAAAATAATTTGAAAAATAATAAACATTTTTCTATTTTATACACTTTTTATTTTAAAGTCATTTACTATTTTTTATATATTTTATAAATAATTTATAAAATCCTTTTTTTGATTGGCCGAGATCGGATGTTGACCGCGAGTCAACGACCTCTTCCAGGCTTGACCCGACCCTTCTCGTCGGGGCCAGTTCTCCCCTTTTTCGTGGTCGGGTCGAGCCTCCATTTGATGCGAATGTTCTCCCACGCCGCCTCCCAAGATACAGCACCTTCGCGGATCCCCAGGAAGGCGCGGATCTTCCTAGGGTTAAGCGCCTTTGCCTGATTCTCTCAAACCCCTAGGAATCCTATATAGCATCTTCTTCGACTCACTGGCACCGCATCTTGGCCCTAACCCTCTCTTCCACCCCTAGGTACCTTTGGTTGAGTGACAGCTACGTGGTTCACACAGCTCACTCACGTGGTCGGAGCTCCGCCGCGTCTAGCCTCCCCACCTTCCGCAGCGAGGTCGAGGACATTACCTCATCAGTCATCTTCGTTTGGAGGTCAAGAGTCCTCCCAGATCTTCAGGTATCCATTCTATCCCCCTTTGCTCACCTTTTAATTCATTCTTTCCATTCCACTCCACCGCCCGTTCACTTGCTCTACTAGCTGGTCGGAGCCCTGATATCCAAACCCATCCATTCAGATCGACGTGCGACATCGCCCTTCATCTTGTCCCGCAACATGTTCACCCTGCAGACCAACCATCAGGTTGAGATTAGGCGCGGTCTCCCTCCCTCGCGTTCGTCAGAGATCAACCATCCGCCTCACCGCCACTTCTTTCCCTTCTAGCGTGAATAACCCAGACTAGAGCTTCACTCCGAGTCCTAGCTCTGCATTGCAGGTGCCCCAGCGTGCAAGGAACCCCTATCGACGCTCCAGTTGCTCGGCGGAGCAACACCAACTGGAGCTTAGGCGTCCTATCCATCCGACCGTCCTTAAGCCGATCAATCTCCATCATCTGACGCAGAGCACTCCCCAGTAGGTGCTCGATCCTTTTGAGGCTTGATCATCCCATAGGATGCGCACCCATCCTTGATCGAAGCTCACCGGTCCCCAGTTCATTCACCATCAACCATCATCGTTGGATGAGGATCCTAGCTCCATTAACAATCTGAGCCAACCATAGCAGCAACTTTTCATACCGTTGATCACATCTGATAGGTTATATCTGATCCACATGTCGCCGACATTCCGCAGATCATCAGATTATCACCAGGGGATGATCAGAGCTGTTAGAAGTCACCATGCGCCTGTCACCTGCCTAGGGGTATATTTCATTATTTCACCTACAGTTTTTACCCTCTACTTTCTAGCCCATTAAATAGATTTGTAGTTCATACACTTTACAATTTGGACCTCGAACTATTAAGTACTTGCATTTTAGTCCAGTGTATCTAGACTCACATATAGCTCCACGTACCTGGCTGGTTTGTTTGCATTGTACGCCTTGTTCTTAATGAATGTTATGTTTTAAATGGGAACTTTCTAGTATTTGCACTTGTACCCCTCTGAGCCTGTGTCACGTGTGGTACGCGTGCTGTTCTGAGACTTTTGCAATCTTAGGCCCTGAGTTTTTAAGTGTATGATTATTTGGCATGCAACTTTGTTATAATTGCATATAGGTCCCTATGTGCTGTGTGTGTTGCCTTTAATCAAATAATTACTAAATTAATTCTTAAATTTCCACAAAAATCACAATTAGCTCCTACTAACGTGTAATATTTATGGGAATTTTTGTGACCTATTTTAGCTTTGTTTGATATTTCCTAAAAATAAAAAACACCTAAAAATTATTCTGTCTATTTTATGAAATACATAAAAATTCGAAAAAGTATCTAAAAAATTCCATAAAAGTTGTATGTTTGTGTATTTTTATGCGCTTTGTACTCAGTAGCATTTTGGTTTGGAAATCCTTTATAAAAGTCCTAAAAATTACAAAAGACTAAAAATCTTATAAAAATCATTAAAAATTCTAGAAAAATAAAAAAGGATTTTAGTTGCTTTGTGTAGATATTTTTCTTTACATTTTCATAAAAACCACACCTAGGACTTTAAGGCATTTTTACCATTTTAAATTTCCCTTTTAGTCCAGGCTGTACATTGTCTCACTATTTTGTTCTTCTCCCTTTTTTAAAAAAATCGTATAAAAATAAGAAAATTCCATAAAATTACCAAAAACATCTTCATAATTGAAAATATAAAAAAAATTATTCCTAATTTTGAGCATTTTTAGTCTTAATAAAAAATATTAAAGCTAGTTTTTGCCTGGTGCTTTTTATTAGTTTTCTCATTTTGAAAATAAAAAAATATATAAAGATTGCAAAAAAATAAAAACAACAAAAATATGCATTTTTTGATCTCATCACCGACTACTTCTTACATTTTTTCTCGTGCTCCTTGTGTTCGAACCTGGTCGCTATACCAGGTTAAATAAATTGCGGAGACCGCTGACATCGTTTTTATCGACTTATCTGTTTGATTTTGTGCCTTGATTGTTTGATCTTGTGTGGTCTTGATTTTTCTTGCTTGATTACACCTCGTGATTCTTGTCGCAACGACCCGTAGATATTACTTAACCTGAGTTTTCTGGCGTGTCATCAGAATGGCACTGTTGCCGGGGAGCACGGCTCAGTAGTCACTTTTCAGCCTTCTTTTTCTTTTTATTCCTTTTTATCTCTATTTGTTACAATAGTTTTCTGACTCGCATTCTGTTTCTCTTTCTTTGCGAGGAACCGCCCGAGGATACTTTAGAGGAGACAAGTGTGTTGGGAGGAGCAAGAGAAGCAGGAGACAGTTGTAGTTTTTAGAGAGTAGAGTAGCTTAGTTATTTTCAGCAGATCATTTATTATTGTAATAGTACAGGGACACTCAGACACTTGCTTGGACACTTGGCTTCTATCGGGGTCTGTTTCACCGAGCACCGTTGTGCTCAGGGGACTTCACCGTGGTTTTTCGCCAGTTTTGTTTTTCTCTTCGATTTTTACTTTCTTTGATTCTCTGAGAATTTGGCCTCTAGATTTAGGAATTTCTTTGATTGTGACGTAATTGATTAAGGCCCAACCCCTAACTATGTGCCTGCACCTATAGTTCGTAATTGGACCTACTTAATAAATCATTAATAAAAAGTTAACTTGGTCGCTTGAGAGGTCACGTGCCGCTAGAGGTCGTATACAACGCGTGCATGATCTGTTGTGGCGGACACCAATCGACATCATAGACCGGACTTAGATCTCTCTCTGACTAGTTAGCTATAGTTCTTCGCATCGTCTAAGTCCGTTTTCTTCTTGCATTATTTAGATTAGTTTAAATTCAGTCTTTAAATTTATGCGCGGATCACCCTACATGTAGAGTGATGGAGCCAGGTACGCCTTTCGTACTTTACATGCATTAAGTTTTGATCGTGCATCGGCTTTTTCGACTTTTCCCCCTATTTTTGGACTTTAAATAACATGAGATCGAAAAATTCGTTAGGAGTTTGTTTGATTGAAAAATACCATAAAAGGAGATAACCATAAAATTGGGACTGCTAAATACACTTGATCCCAAAAGACAATTAACTTAAAAATCTATCTTCGGAGAGCAATCCCCTCATTGATTGGTTTGCTTGCGTGAGAGAGTGACCCACACAATAGGCTAGAGCCATACCTTAACCATCATCAGACTACTGACTTCAGGGCTAGTCATTCTCTAGTGAGGATCTCTCCGGTAACTGTTGAAGACGATTTTTCGCGGGTCTAGAGTAATCCACACAAGGTGGGATCAGAATGTCGCTGAGGCGACCCGTAAGAAATCAGATCTTCGAACAACAACTAACCCACAACAGAGATCAAACAATGAAAAGCGGTGCAGAGTTAAAATTTATTATAACTCTACAAAAGATGTGTATAGTGCAAGTAGTGTAGAGGTTGAATACAGGGAGCAGAC
This sequence comes from Ottelia alismoides, assembly GCA_037367405.1. Lineage (NCBI taxonomy): Eukaryota > Viridiplantae > Streptophyta > Magnoliopsida > Alismatales > Hydrocharitaceae > Ottelia > Ottelia alismoides. The sequence goes on from JAZKJV010002332.1 coordinate 604,977, forward strand.
AAGTAGAACGAGGCAATAATGCACAAAATGTGAATGTGATGATTTATCTAAAAGTTCTATTTTTTCTTATGGGTTTTTAATTATATATATATATATATATTTAATTTTCTAATTTTGTATTTTATTTTTATATTTTATATATTTTTTAATTTCTTTTTCTTTTAAATTATAAAATAAAGTATATATACAATTAAAGGAAGAGAGAGCTAATGTATTTAAAAAATATGTAAAATTAAGAAAAATTAAGTAAATAAAATATTTTTAGGCTTTTTATAATTTTCTAATATTTTTTGAGCTTTCTATATTTTTCGTATTTTTTTGGTATTTTTAAAGTCAAAAACACTGAAAATAATGAATAAAATATTAATTCAAGATTAAAATGGAGATAAAAATAGTAAACAGAAACAAAAAATCTCCAAATTAATTTTAAAATAAAGATAATAAAATATAGAAAATTCAAAAATAGAGATTATATTTTTATGATTTTTTATGGATCTTTAATATTTTTATAGAGATATTTAGTGTTTTTCTAATTTTAGGAGTTTTCTTTTGTATTTTTTAGTGATTTTTGGTCTGAAGATAAAAGACACACAAATACACAAAATAAATTTTTGGGGAATTTTTTAAAGAGTTTTTATAATTTTTATGGATTTTCTAATGTAAACAGGGATGCAAATGCTTGTTTTTGAGTTTTTATAAATAATAAAATGCAAAATAAAAAAATGGCATGATAGAGTAATGAAACATGAATATAAGGTAAGTTTTTGGGATTTTTTAGGAGTTTATAGATGCATGAAATAAATACAAACAACAAAGAGAAAATGGACCCCTAGTAGCGGTATTTGCGTAATTAGCAGAAAGTTTGAGGGGCACAGTGCAAATTTCCCACAAAATATATAACACAATTAAAAAGTTAAAGGACCAAAGAATAAATCCAAAACTCGTAGGGGTGTGTCTGTAAAAGCGCCAACCTCACGTGCATAAGACACTGACAGAGGAGGACCTATACGCAAATTTCCAAAATCCTGGGGGCTGATATGAAAAATTCCCAAAACTTTATATGGACATAAAAAAGTTTGTGCACTAAAGATAAATATGAAAATGGCTGAGGGCCCTTGTGCAAAATGGCCACACACCTCACGTGCGCACGTCGCGTGAGGTGACATGGCCAAGGACCTCTTAGCAATACTACAAAGTTTGAGAGGCATTTTGTAAATTATACAAAAACTAATTAACTGCAAAGGAAAGATTAAGGTTCAAATTTTAAATACAAAAAGAGTTTGGGTGGCAATGTAAAATACCCAGAGCTGGGTGCTGGCGGATGGTCTGATCAGCTTCACTTATGCCATGTGGCGTGACCTCAGCGCGCGATGATGCTTCGTCTCGACGACCATGATTAGATCGCTCCTGAACATCGAACGACGTGTAGCAGTTAGAGATCCAACGGTGCTGGAGAGATCTGGGAAGCGGGCTTTGATCGAACGGTGGCCATGCCTATCGATAGAACAGGGCAGAACGCCAGTGAAGGCGACTTTCCCTGCCGCTGATCGGCCTCCTCCGTGGTATTTGAGGCTCCAAAAATGCTCGAGATGACTCATGCTAGTGTCTTCTACAAGCTGGAGGCTCCAAAAAAGGGTGGCGTTCATAGGAGAGCACCGGCGGCAGAGGTGGCGCTAAGCGGCCCCAGGTGCCTCCGGCGAGTCTCCAAAATTGCCCCGAGCGCACATGATGCTCTAAAATCTATAGGGAATGAGTTAGGAAGATCACGGGCAAAATACCGTGACCTTCCAGAGGAAAAATGGGCAGAAACGACGTGAGTTGAGGCTCACCAGAGAGAACTCCGGCGAGGAGCAAACGTGGGTAGATGATCGAGTTGAAAGCAATAAGGATAGCTAGGATGGATGCTACTATTACGGGGGAGCTACAGGTGCAAGAAAAATAGATAGGAAGCTGACCTCGGTGGCTGAATACCAGAGATAAAACTCGATGGCGTTGCGCCGAAGATGGGGGTGGAGACCACGATTCACTCCGCCAAATGCCTTCACGAAGGGGCCAGAGAGGACCTGTCACCTCCTCGATCCAGGGCCAGAAGGCAGGCGATGCTTGGTAGGGGCAAAAAGGGTTCAAACAGTCAAGGCAAAGTCGGAGGGGTTTATGTACACTGTGATAATGTGGCGAGAAGATCGATGGAGTGGCATCGATTCAGTGGCCCCTTGGCGAAGGAATCATGCCTGCGAGTATGAGGGATGATCGAGGAGGAAGATGTCAAAAGGAATCCAAGTCAATTGATGAAAGAATGGACTAGTAAAAAGTTGAGAAAATGGGTCAATAACGCAGGTCTGACACGCTACAGGAGCTAGGGCTAGAGAGTTGACCCACGGTCAACTCTCAGGCCCTCCTGGTTGGTCCATGTGGACCAACCAGGAAAAATCCTGAAAAAATATTTTGAAATCATTTAAAAATAGCAAAAAAATTTATTAATTTTTGGTTATTATATATAAATTATTTGTTATTTTCTGAACTATTTATTATGATTTTTATTTAATTTTAAGAGGTATAAAATTACAAGTTACCTTTAAGGACTATATAGGTATATTTATCTATATATTTTAATATTTTTTTATTTGAATTTTTAATTTTATTTATTTTGGTTTATTATTTTATTAATTTATAACTTATTTTTATAAACTTAAGAATATTTTTATTTTATTTTCTGAAGTGTTTTGTATAATTAAATAAATAGATGTATATTCTTTATAGGTATATTTATTGGCATGTCATCTATGTATTGTATATAGAGATTTTATTTTTGTATTTTCTTTAGGTTTTTATTCCTATTTTAATATATATATATATATTATAAATAATATTTACAAAATTATAAAAATATGAAATTACAAAAATAATGAATAATAAATAAAATGAATATTTTAATCTATACAAGTATACAATAGGGGTCCAAAACTCAACTTTCAAACCATAGCTCGGAAAAATATGAAACCACCTTCATTAAATAGCTTATTAAAAATTATATACAATTAAAGTGATTTGATACGTTTCGAGTTTTTATTTGAGAGATACAGGTTTGAGAAGTTGGGATTCTGGAAACTTATTCAGATCATAACTTTTTATCTGTATATTGTTTCTGTGTGAAATCAATTTTGTATTTTTCTATATTTAATTATCTACAACATTCATGTTCAAAGTTTCTTTATTTGAAGTATAAAAAGTGGAATTAAAAATAGGTCCCAAAATGAATAAAGAATGAATTAAATAAAAGGGATTTTTATTGGTTTCTGGCCCTTATGTCCCCCTACTTTATTCTTTGTTGACCTAGTCATCGAGATGCCTAGGTCTCGGGGTTTCGGGTCATAAAATATTTGCAATATTTTATTCTTTTTCTTTTCTTTTCTTTATTCTATAATTTTGGCATTAAACACTGTTTTCTATACAATATTTACACAAATATGCATGAATGCTAAAATGCATGAATTAACGCTATTTACACGCATTTACTAGGGTTTTAAGGCCAAAATGATAGAATAAAGATGATGAAGCATAGATTCATCATCCCCCTATACTTGCCTTTGCTAGTCCCTAGCAAACACTTATGCAATAAGTGCAGAAAAAGAAAAACAAAGAAAAGAAAAAGAAGAAATATGGATTAAATTTAATTATCAAACTTGTTTTACAAAATCAAAGTTTGGAGCTTAAGTCGAACCTTTGGAATTTTAGTACGTGCGGAACCTTAATGAGAACCGGATTTGAAATCCAACAGCCTTTGAGAATCCCAAAACTCTGCTAAAGTCTCCTCAATAGCCAGGTCAAAAATATCTCAACTCATACGCAAACCCTTACAACTATGAATCTGACTCTGATGAAACCCAATTTCATCATCTTTATTTTTCATAATTAACCCCCTTGCTTAAAGTTGTGTCAATAAAATCATGTTAAAGTCCTGTATTAATCAGAGTCCTTAATAAATTAAAAATCATAAAAAAAATATCAAAACAAAAATCTGTGGTATTTTTGGCCTTAAAAATATCCTTAAAAATAATTGGTAGCTATAGTTTATCTCATCTCCAGTTTTGGTCAACATGAAACTTGTAGATCTCATCAAGATCTACAACTTTCATGTTTTGAGTTTTCTCAAATTCGGCCTTCTATCCCTTCAAAAGTCAACTGGAAGCTTGGAATAATCTGATTGGGCCACGTGGCCCGTTCTGGTGGAGCCACATGGCCCACCTCCCTTGCTTTAGCCGCATGCGCCTCTGGCCGTTGGATTCCTCTTTGAATCCAACTGCTCATCCTGTTCCACGTCCGCCCTTAGTCCTCCACCATCAGATCTCCCCCCGCCTCTGATCCTCACCGTTTATGCACGCCTTAACCATAACTCTCCACGTGGCACGTTTTGTGCCTTCCGATTGCGCCATTATCTCTCCTTCTCAGCCGTTATCTCCGCACCCATTCTCAACCGTCCGATCACTTCCCAGATTTCATCTCCACCGATCGCTAGCGCCTCACGCATCGTCCGCCACGTGGCAGCTCCGAAGCCCTTAGATCGCTCCGCCCCGATCTCATCCTAGCCACTCATTCCTGCCTTAATTTCCTTTCGACATGTGGCTTCATCATCTCCATCTGATCACACAACCCGAGATCTAATCCAAACCGTCCCTACGCGCCCTCACCAGGACCGTTGGATCTCACGATACGGTCCGGACCTCGTCTTCCTCCTCTCGCAGGCTCCGCCCGAGCTCCGCGCCTCGCAGACTGCCTCCACCCTTTCATTTTTAGCCGCTTCACCTTGCCACCTCTCCACTCTCTAACCACTCCACGACCAAGCCCATTCATCCATCTTCCTCACGCATGCTTCCACGTTCCATGATTTTTAACCAGTCGCTCAACATCTACCCTCGAAACCCACTACTTCACTAACCCTCTGCCATCTCTGCCCCTTTAAATACCTCGCCTCCCCCATCGATCCACCTGGTCCATTAACCAAGGGGCTGAGGCCCAGCCCTGCAGCTCCTCCTTGTGACAGGGGGAGGAGCTCGGATCGAGCGACAACAACATTCTTCCCCGATGAGACCCGCCGACCTCCAGGCGGCGTTGCGGTGGCTCAAAGCCCCGCCCAAGCTCGCTGGCACGGCCAGCCAGTATGCGCGACGACCCGGGCCTCTTCTCCAATGCCCAGCCCAGGCCACGACCTCCATCTCCGGCCAGGTAAGCCCTCTGATCTTCTCTGATTTTTCTTCTTATTTTGCATAATTTTCTATGTCTCTACAAACACTACCTCGCTCCACTGTCCACCCCTCTAGCTTCGCCATCAACCCACCTTCCTCGTTGACCATTCCGATCACCACCCTCCTCCGTCACGAACCTTATCATCCCAGGCCTTCTCCTCCATCGGAGGCGGAGGAGGACACACTCAGGGCTCCCGTTCTCCGCCCTCTAAGCCCTTCGCTCACCTCGCATCGCACGCACACACACCGCTAATCCCTTTTGCAGGTTAATTAACGTCATTGGCCGGACCTCGGGCGGAGCTGAGTTCTAAAGCTCCGCCTCCGGCGACCAAGTTTCTATCGAGCATCCCAGGTACTCCCGCGTCTTCTCTGACCTCGGACCTTCATCACCCGACCATCAACGATCTTCCCCGAGCTTCACCGAGCACGGGGAGGGGCGGCGGAGCTCCCGGCCTTACGACGGAGCTCCAATAGCGCCGCCAACCATTGAGGAGGAAGGAGGAGCAGCTACCGTTGGATCTCACCCCACGGCGGAGATCCAACGGCCCTAGAGCACCCACGTCGACCGTCCCGGAGCGCGGAGGCTCGGTGGGACCGAGCCTCGCCCGAGGCAACCTCGAGCCGCCACGTGGCCCGAGCCACCTGCTACGGCCCCCGAAGCTGCACCGAACCTCGCCCCCACCCGAGCCTGAGCTCACGTGCCTCACGTACGTGAGTTCTGGGCTTTTTGCATCGGTGCCCTCACCAGTTCTGCATATTGCATCCAGGTCCAGTGTCACGAGCATCACACGCGCACCTGTGGACATTTTGCATTGATGCCCTCGCGGGTTTTCAAATTTGCAAAAAACGCCCCTGTGCATGGGGGTAATTTACAGGAAGTCCCGAACTTTTTCATAATTGCATTTTCATCCCTCCTAGGGGCCTGTTTGTAATTATATTTTCATGTTTTCTTTCACTTATGCCCCTGGTTACTTTCATGCATATCTAGAGCCTCGTAACTCCGATTGAGATGATTTCAGTGGCATTTTGAAGCTTGTTTGATGCTCTTCCTAATGGCATATTAAATTTCTTATTCCGGACACTTGAATTTTTATGTATTGTTTTGTTAAGCCATGTGTCCTGTATGCCTTGTTCAACCTTCAAATCAAGTAGGTCTTCTTAATTAAACCTGAAATTGATGTTTCTTAAACTTGGCTCATCATTCTGACCTAGGGCATATTTGTGATGCATTTCTCTGCATGATTAAAATATAAAAAAATGCATGTTTTATTTTAATGCATTGTTGTGTCCCCTTGTCCTTCTTGCATAATTTGACTTATATTGTCTCTCATTCAACGCTTAGTTAAATAGATAAAAATCTGACTAATACGAGAGAGGCGCATGTCCCTGAGTTCGACCTTGGCTTCTTGCCAAGTAAAATAAAATAAATACGACCATCTCATTTTGATATGTATATATCTAAATGAGATGGTCTTTGACGAGTCCAATCGGCCCGACTGCAATGACATTATCAAGTGCTAATTCAGCACTCTTAAAGGGCTGATTTTGCGGCTCGTCAAATGGCTCCGTTGCCGGGGACACGGCTCATTTCTTATATTTTTTGGATTATTCTTATTTAATTAAGTGTATCTTTTATATAGGTCAGCTTGATCATTTATGTTGCATTACAAAATTTTCTTCTCTATCGATCTCTAACCATTGTTTTTGTGGCAGGGCCCTTGATGGTTCAAGGAGGCGAGGAGCAGGACGCTTCCCGCAGCAAGGAGTCGCAAAACATACATGTAGCAATTAGGGAAGAAAGAAAAAAAACGTGTCTCGCATTTTATTTTTGCATGTCATGTAATAATTCATCTTTTACAGCGGTCTTCGATCGAAGACTCGCGGTTGTAATCGAACGATCGTGGTTGTGTGAGGATCGTCCCCACTTGAGTGTCGACCTAGGACCAGGCACGCGGCTCTTCGAGCTTAGTTAATTTTTGTATTTTTATGTACTTGCTCGTAGGTAGGACACACCTTAATTCAAGACGCACTTAGCATCGCTTCACTTAGTTAAATTAAAAGAAAATTTTTCCCTCTAATAGAAGCATGTTAGGTGCGGTTTTCTGATGACTTGCATACATGAGTTTTTGTTTTCAAAACAGCCCAAGTTTTCACGTATTTCTCGTCAAATCACTGCAAGATTTCTCGCTTAGCCTAGATCGTGGTTTTTATCGAATACGCGGCTTTTTCTCGGTTTCTTTTTCCTAGCTTGATCATCTAGGATTAATGGAAAATGGGAATGAACGGTAGATGACGATTGCTTGATTTTGTGCTAACCTTAATTCAGTGACAACATAAAATAAAAATTGGGACTGTTAATTGCAAGTCAAACCATAAAATGGAGTAAAACTTTGGTTTTGGGAGAGCAACACCCTCGTTTACGCATTATTTTACTTCACATTTTCCTCGTAAAATATCTAATGTTTTATCACCAATAAAATAGACAAGATAATAAACCAACTTCGGTTGGCTTCATGTGTGAGTTGGTGAATTTAAGGGTCTTGCTTGCTTGAATTGAGCCATGTTTGCTTCGATACATTCCCCAGACCCTTAGTCACTCCATCCATCTCCGTAGATTCATCCGTTCACCTATACATCCATCCATCTTCTTCGTTCCCCTTGGGTCCCTTCCAACATCAAATTCCATCTTTATACATAGGCTAATCTCAGCCTAAGTATAGGGGGGACCCGAGTCCCCGTAAGTTTCTCTACTCTCCTTTCCTTGCCTTTATACTTAGGTTATTTCTAACCTAAGTATACGGGGAGCCCCTCTTAGCTCCCGTATATTCCTTTACATTTAAATGGACCTATGTACTTGTAACATCTAGTGCTATGAGGACATAGCAAAGTTTAATTATAGGGGGGTATACCGTATACTTACTTTAGCTATAATATGAAAATTTTGAAAAATTTAAAACTTTTTGGCTAAAGTAAAGTTCTTTGGACTAAGAGAACTCAAATGTTTTTCGCGGCTTTTCTATGCTATGTTATGCTATTTTTGATAAAAATATTTTCGAAAATGATTTTTCCTTGTTTGAAAAATTCTTTTGAAAATGTTTTGAAAAACTTTTTATTTGTGTGACATGGTTTTGAAAAATCTCCATCTCTTTTCAAGGAAAGTTGAGTTTAACTTGTGTTTTAACCTTCAAATTAAAATCCATAAAAATGTGAAAAACCCAAAACCCTTTAAGAGTCATTGGTGACTACTAAACCCAATTAAGTAAGCCGCATTCAGTGAGGGTTCGCCCTTAGCAGATTGGATGGTTTAGAGGACATCGCGTAAGGCCCTGTCCTCAAGCAACGGGCTTCGGCCTGTACTTACATCCATACTGGCTGAATTGCAGATGCTCAATTGAGTTTAGGTAGTTCTAATATCTCTTGAAGTTAAAAAAAAATCTTGTTTTTGAATGAAGAAGTTAGATTAATCCTCTAAACTTACACTTCCACCTAGGATCTGAAATGATCAAGGAAACTTAACTTGATGAGATCTTCGAGATTTTAGGTTAACCAGGCTTAGCCATCAAGGTCATAGACTTAATCATACACATTCCTCTAGGTTTCTAGATTTGCATGCTATATTCCATGCTTAGTCTCAGACAAAGAGAATATGATCAACACATCACATGCACGACTGCGGTTTCAATGAGATGAGTTGATTTTTCACCTGAGGGATTGGGATGAGGAAGTCGAGTTTGGATTTGATCTAATGATGCTCGAGGATGGGTTAAAATCTTTGGAGGCTTCATGAAACCTGAGTGTCAGCAATATTAGCCAGTATGAGAACTTGGTTCTTATACTAATCTCTTGATATTGACCTAAGTGGCAGGGTGTGAAATAAATAAAAAACGTTGATCAGTGTGCGCCAACTCTTGGTAAAAGCAGTGGAGCTAGCCACAAATTATACAAGTCAATGAAATTTCAAAGAAAAGCTCTCATTCCACAACATCAAATATCAAAGAGCTTCCACCAAAGGCGAGCGCTCCCAAACTTTTCAAAGTGTCCACTTGGACCACCGTTATTAGGACCAGGAGTCAGGCTTGCACCAAAAAAGGGCTCTGCATCGTAAATGCTACAAGTCTGGGTGTCGAAGGTACGATAGGTACTCAAAAGAGACACACCCCGGTGTACTCCCTGGAAAACAAGTGTAGACGGCTCCAACTTCTCTTGACGGACGCACTGATCAACACCAAAAAATGTGTTGCGTAAATGGCACTAGAGAGAATCCTTGTTCCAATGAGAGGGAGAGAATAAATGACACAAACCCATACCCGCCATTACTAGCCTGCCATCCACATTTTCTATGTCTGACAACTAAAGAGACGGTGGACTGGATGCAAGATTTGATTTATTCCCTAGTGTTGAGGATTGGGTTCTTAGGAGATTTTCTCAGACCGAGACTTTGGGTAAAGATTTGACTCTACTCTCAAAATCGCAATCAACACTAAAGTTCATATCCTTAGTATATTGTACATCAGAGAGAGTATGGGAAATTAGAAGAATTGGATGCCTCTTAATTAAGGCTGGGTTGAACTCTAGAATTTCAGACCTCTAAAGTTGAGTCAACTTGATCTGATTGGATCCTATACTCACATGCACAAGGGGGTTAATCCAACTTATTTATTCTTTGGTGCTCGAGGATGAGCATAGTGCTCGAGGACGAGCATCGCTTAAGTATAGGGGGGTGATGAAACCCAATTTCATCATCTTTATTTTTCATAATTAACCCCCTTGCTTAAAGTTGTGTCAATAAAATCCTGTTAAAGCCTTGTATTTATCAGAGTCCTTAATAAATTAAAAATCACAAAAATATATCAAAACAAAAATCTGTGGTATTTTTGGCCTTAAAAATACCCTTAAAAATATTTGATAGCTACGGTTGATCTCATCTCCAGTTTTGGTCAACATAAAACTTGTAGATCTCATCAAGATCTACAACTTTCATGTTTTGAGTTTTCTCAAATTCGGCCTTCTATCCCTTCAAAAGACAACTAGAAGATTGGAGTTGGGCCACATGGCCCGTTCTGGGTGAGCCACATGGCCCACCTCCCTTGCTTTAGCCAATCCAACGGCTCAGCCTGTTCCACGTCCACCCTTAGTCTTCCACCATCGGATCTCCCCCTGCCTCTGATCCTCACCGTTTGTGCACGCCTTAACCATAACTCTCCACGTGGCACGTTTTGTGCCTTCCGATTGCGCCATTATCTCTCCTTCTCAGCCGTTATCTCCGCACCCATTCTCAACCGTCCGATCACTTCCCAGGTTTCATCTCCACCAATCTCTAGCGCCTCGCGCATCGTCTGCCACGCGGCAGCTCCGAAGCCCTTAGATCGCTCCGCCCCGATCTCATCCTAGCCACTCACTCCCGCCTTAGTTTCCTTTCGACACGTGGCTTCATCATCTCCATCCGATCACACATCCCGAGATCTAATCCAAACTGTCCCTACATGCCCTCACCAGGACCGTTGGATCTCACGATCCAACAGTCCGGACCTCATCTTCCTCCTCCCGCAAGCTCCGCCCGAGCCCCGCGCCTCGCAGACTGCCTCCACCCTTCTATTTTTAGCCGCTTCACCTTGCCACCTCTACTCTCTCTAACCACCCCATGACCAAGCCCATTCATCCATCTTCCTCGCGCATGCTTCCACGTTCCATGATTTTCGACCAGTCGCTCAACATCTACCCTCAAAACCCACTACTTCACTAGCCCTCTGCCATCTCCACCCCTTTAAATACCTCGCCTCCCCCATCGATCCACCTGGTCCATCAACCAAGGGGTTGAGGCCCAGCCCTCCAGCTCCTCCCTGTGACAGGGGGAGGAGCTCGGATCGAGCGACAACGACCTTCTTCCCTGATGAGACCCGTCGACCTCCAGGCGGCGTTGCGGTGGCTCAAAGCCCCGCCCGAGCTCGCTGGCACGGCCGGCCAGTATGTGCGATGACCCGGGCCTCTTCTCCGATGCCCAACCCATGCCACGACCTCCATCTCCGACCAGGTAAGCCCTCTGATCTTCTCTGATTTTTCTTCTTATTTTGCATAATTTTCTAAGTCTCTACAAATACTACCTCACTCCACTGTCCACCCCTCTAGCTTCGCCATCAACCCACCTTCCTCGTTGACCCTTCCGATCACCACCCTCCTCCGTCACGACCCTTATCATCCGGCGGAGGAGGACACACTCAGGGCTCCCGTTCGCCTCCCTCTAAGCCCTTTGCTCACCTCGCATCGCACGCACACACACCACTAACCCCTTTTGCAGGTCAGTTAACGTCATTGGCTGGACCTCGGGCGGAGATGAGTTCTAGAGCTCTGCCTCCGGCGACCAAGTGTCGATCGAGCATCCTCGGTACTCCCGCGTCTTCTCCGACCTCGGACCTTCATCACCCGACCATCAGCAATCTTCCCCGAGCTTCAGCGAGCACGGCGAGGCGCGACGGAGCTCCCGTCCTTACGCCGGAGCTCCAATAGCGCCGCCAGCCATTGAGGAGTAAGGAGGAGCAGCTACCGTTGGATCTCGCCCCACGACGGAGATCCAATGGCCCTGGAGCAGCCACGTCGACCGTCTCGGAGCGTGGAGGCTCAGTGGGACCGAGCCTCGCCCGAGGCAACACGAGCCGCCACATGGCCCGAGCCACCTGCTATGGCCCCCGAAGGTGCACCGAACCTCGCCCCCACCCGAGCGTGAGCTCACATGCCTCATGCAAGTGAGTTCTGGGCTTTTTGCATCGGTGCCCTTGCCAGTTCTGCATATTGCATCCAGGTCCAGTGTCACGTGCATCACACGCGCACCTGTGGGCATTTTGCATTGATGCCCTCGCGGGTTTTCAAATTTGCAAAAACGCCCCTGTGCGTGGGGGTAATTTACAGGGAATTCCCGAACTTTTTCATAATTGCATTTAGTCCCTCTTAGGGACCTGTTTGTAATTTTGTTTTCATGTTTTCTTTCACTTATGCCCCTGGTTACTTTCATGCATATCTAGAGCCTCGTAACTCCGATTGAGATGATTTCAGTGGCATTTTGAAGCTTGTTTGATGCTCTTCCTAATGGCATATTAAATTTCTTTTTCTGGACACTTGAATTTTTATGTATTGTTTTGTTAAGCCATGTGTCCCTTATGCCTTGTTCAACCTTCAAATCAAGTAGGTCTTCTTAATTAAACCTGAAATTGATGTTTCTTAAACTTGGCTCATCATTCTGACCTAGGGCATATTTGTGATGTATTTCTCTGCATGATTAAAATATAAAAAAATGCATGTTTTATTTTAATGCATTGTTGTGTCCCCTTGTCCTTCATGCATAATTTGACCTATATTGTCTCTCAATCAACACTTAGTTAAATAGATAAAAATCTAACTAATACGAGAGAGGCACGTGTCCCTGAGTTGGACCTTGGTTTCTTGCCAAGTAAAATAAAATAAATACGACCATCTCATTTTGATATGTATATATCTAAATGAGATGGTCTTTGACGAGCCCAATCGGCCCGGCTGCAATGACATTATCAAGTGCTAATTCAGCACTCTTAAAGGGCCGATTTCACGGCTCGTCAGACTCGTACAGTGTAAGTGATAGTGGCTCTTCACAACTAGAATGACAAAGAGACTGACTTCTCCAGTATGACAACCCAATGATTCCCCAATCCAGCAACTCCTTCCTCGAGAAGCAGGGTATTCCCCTCTAAGTTCAAGTGGCAACAACCTCAAGAGGAGGGGGTGAAGAGAAGAGTGGACGGTAGCCAGTGTAGCTACCTATCCTAGGATGCAAGACCAGTGTAGTCAAGTCATCCAGCTGCAGGCTCACATGATTTGACTTTGATGCTCAAGCTTGCTTATTGTCTATACAACATATATACACTCCGGCAGGCATTTTATTTTTGTACAGGCCTGTCCACTTTTTTGGAGTTTTTTTTCTTTTTTTTGAAATACTATATACAACAGCATATACATAAGGAGTTTTTCCTCTTGAATAAGTAGACTATCCCTCTTTTGAAGCTTTATTGCAACCCACACTCTCCTGTCTTTAGAATTCCTCATCACTTGATGGGTCAGGGTGCACTTCCCTCCCTAGAGGAGGATAAGTGTTTCCACTTGTGTGCATCTCATACCGGCAAATCCAATCCCCTCACCACTCCAACTGAGTTGAGCCATGTGAAAGGTGCATGTGTCCAAGTTAGGTCATTATCAACAAGAGTCGTGCGTGTGCTCTGAAATACTCTACTTAGGCAGTCAAGAATTCATTGAACCAAGTTTCATGATCCTCAAAGAATTAAATCAACTAGACCTGAAGTACCTCAATTCCAATTGCTATAAGGTTCCTGTTATTAGGTAGATTTAAGATCCAACCAAGATCCAATCTTCGGATTTTACTTAGACTTGTTCACCTATCAAACTCAATCTGAAAAATGCTCATGCTATGCAAATGCTATGCAAAAATGTAGAAAATATTTTTGTGATGCAATTTTCAATGATTTTGAAATTTTTATGGATTTTTGAAAAGGTGATGCATATGCATTTTTTTGTATTTTTAAAAGGATTTTTCAAATGCTTTTGGTATTTTAATTTTGCAAATGTTTCTCGGATTTTTGAAAAGAAAAGATTTTTGGATAAAAACCGGGTCAAAATATTTACACAGGGATGCATCTTATAGTTACAAGCAGTGGATTTTATGAATTTACAAGGGTAAGTGGTCATTTTATAAATACATAATGTATTTTGGTGTGATGCATTAATTCCTCAAATTTATTTGAAAATAAATTTACAAACAATTTTGAATAACTATAGTCCAAAATAATTTTTACAAACAATTTTACAGACATTTACACGCATTTAAAAATCATTTTGTAAAGGTTTTTCAAACAATATCTATAGATTTTTCACATATTTTTGCAATCATTTTCAAACCATTTGCAAATAGTTTACCAAACATTTTTATTTCATACAAAGAAAATAAATTTTTCAAACAAAACAATTTTACAAAGGTTGAAAATATTAAACAAAATATTTCCAAATAGTTTTCAAAATACTTTTCAAATGGGTTTTCAAACTATTTTTCAAACATTTTGTATATAATATTTTCTCCTGATTTATTAATCAGTAAATATCAAAAGAATTTGAGGAATAAATAACATCTTTTTATTTAGGTTTTTAATGAATTTTAATAGTGTTTATAGCCATAATCATTAATAAAAATACGAAAGTACGAGTTATGGCTAAAGTATATACGTAGTATATACGACCCCCCTATACTTATCTTGAGCTATATCCTCATAGATTGGAGAGAAAAAGAGAAGACTTAACTCGTACTGAGTATAGGAAAATCTAAAGAATAAGGAACGAATGAACGAATGAACTAATGAGAAGTCGACCATCCCCCCTATACTTAGGATCAAATAATCTTAAGTATAACAGACTGTACACAAAGTAGGGAGGGTCAAGGGTGGGAATGAACAGATCGTACTCAGATTGTCTCCCCCTATACTTAGGGTAAGATATCCCTAAGTATAGACAAGAAGAGGAGACAATGGAGAGGATCAAAGAATAGAAGAACTTGGGATGCACACCCCCCTATACTTAGGACGAAGTATGTCCTAAGTATAGAAGATTGACAATAAGGGGCGACACCTTTTTGGTAGAAAATGAAGATAGAAAAGGAAAAGAAGAAAAGAAGAAAAGAGATGTGAAGATGGAAGAAGATAGAGAAGGATGTACACATCACTCCCCCTATACTTAGGGTTAAAGAATCACTACGTATAGGCAACAACAGGAGTGATGAAACAGTTGATGAACACTCGGCTCTTCCACCCCCCTATACTTAGGACAAAGTACATCCTAAGCAAGGTAACATGAGAATGAGTGGATGAGCAATACGGTGGAGAGACAGAGATGACGAGTGAGAATATACAACAGAGATGGATGTATATAGGATCAAGAAGGTAGAAAGCGAACCTTCTTGCAGGACCGCTGAGGAATGGATCTGATATGGTGCAGGTCGACATCGGGGTCCACAGTGGACTGAAGACAATCAGGGTCGACGGGGTGTAGGTCCTCGGTGGTCCTAGGGAGTGAAGGCGCAGACAGGTGAGTGGAAGAAGTACAGCTAGGTCTGGCCTTGGGGGTCTCACTGATATCAAAGTGGAATGGGATGAACTCATCATCATCGGAAGAAGTGTAGTCAATGCCATCCTACGAGGTCTCGTCCAGCTCAAAACCAAAAGGAACGAACTCATCAGTGGAAGTAGTCGAACTCTATTCGTCCTCTATAATCTCAACTGGATCATCTTTTTCATCAAAGGCCTGAATTCTCAAATAAAAGTAACCAAATCAAATTCGGCCTTAGTCTCATCAATATCTGCCCTCCGCTCAATGGTGTCAATCGTGTAAATCCCGCGGATGTCATCAACACAACGCCAATCATAGGAAGCAGAAACACCAAGGTCTATGATTTCCGAGTCTTCCTCCTTGGAGAGGAATTCTCATGTCTCATCATCGGTCATAAAGAAAGTCTCTCTGATATCCTCATAAAGGTTATAGGCCTCAGGGTCAGCCATAATAGGTGTAGTTGCATTAGGTGCATGTCTCTGGTCGGCAGTAGGTGCGGTGATCAACACTCCACTTTCGTCAACAGGACATAAGCGAATCTCTCCTGATCCATAGTCAATAACGACCCTCGCAGAGGTAAGGAATGGTCGTCCAAGGATGATTGGAGAGTGCTCCCTAGTGGAGGTCTCCAAGGGCAAAACGACAAAGTCAACATGGTAGCTCGTGCCCTGAATATAGATGACAATGTTTTCAAGGATACCCTTCGGCCTCTTTATTGATCCATCAGCAAACTGAACGATCATCCTGGTTTTCTTGAGAGGCCCTAAGTGAAGAGACTTTACCAGCAAGAAGGGTATGATACTAATCAAGGCACTACCGTCCAGGAGAGTGTGATCACATGTGTGGTCAGAGATGGTGCAGGTGATGAATGGTATCGTTGTGTTCCTCTTCCTAGGAATGGGACGGTGTGTGATGGCGTGAGCAGTGGCCATGGTCAAGATATGACACTCAGATCTGCTCCTCCACTTTCTCTTATTGGGAAGAGGAGCAGATAAATCGGTCATGGTCTGCTGAAGTGGGGCACGGATGTTCTCATGAATGGTGGCCACCACTTCGGGTTCAGTCAATAATTTTTTTAAATTTTGGACCACCTCCATACAAGGGAGGAAGTTAGAATCCTCATATACATGAGGCATGCCAAGAGCAGTCTGTACAACGGCATCCTCGGGGTCAAAGGTGGGACAGGGTGTGAAAGGATGTGTTTGTGAATAATTTGGCAGATAGTACCTCTCCTCACAGTTTGACTCGATCATGTGTCTCCCTAAATCTTTTTGAATTTTTAACATTTTCTCATTTTTTGTATTTTTGGCAATTGCAAGCTCTCATGAAATCCTCGAATGAACCCATATTATCAGATGGTGGAATATCATGGTCGCTCTTAGTGAGGTTGTCAATCCTCAATCTCATCCGGTCCATCATCTGGGTCAAGTGCCCACGGGTGGACTCCATTAAAGTTGACTCCAACAGATCAGTCTCGGGTGGATGTGAAGGTAGAAAATACGGAGGTGGTGGTGGGTGTGGGTAGAAGTCCGAGGTCTGATGCCGTGGCTGAGGTGGGTATTTACAAAAATCAGAAAAAATAGGAGGAGGGTCCTCCTGACAAAAGGGAGGTGGATCAGCTGGAGTGAATGAGGGATCCACAAAGTTCGGATAAAATACCTTCTGGGGGTCCATCTCGAAAACAAAAGAAAATGATTCGGGAGAGCATAGAGGTCAAATCAAGAGAGTGAATAAAAAGGTGTAAATGCGCAGAAGTGATCTATATGCACACAAGAAATCACAAGCAAAGCTCATACAAAACAAAACCCTCAATTCACCTACTCAACTCGGTGAAGATTGCAAATGCGGTCTTTTTATCTTGTCTGTTTTAGAGTTAGGTGAGAAGTCAAAGATTTCGCAGACACTTAGGAGGCTTGTTAGGATTTGGGCACTAGTCCTTTGGGTATGCGCGAGCAATGTAAAATGAAGACAATGAGGGGATTACTCTCCCCAAGATAATATTTTCCTTTTTGATCGATTTTAGTGTCGAGTAATGTTAGCAGTCCCAATTCTATTTGTTATCACATTTTAGATTTTTTGAAAATGCACGATCATATGAAGGAGTCGATTCCTTTAAGCACCTAGGTGGTTAAAATCAGGGGGATAGGCGAAAAAGCAATGCAAGTGACAAATCAATGATGGATGCTAAAGAGAAATGCTCACCTTGCCTCTAGCACTCTACATGCAAAGATGCTCAACAGAATTGAAACCTAAACTATATGCAAATGCAACCGATGGAATCACCCTAAGATGAGGAGCTGCTATTAGCGTGAAGAACAATTTTCAAAATTTGTCTAAGTCCAAACGAGACTATAGGCACATGCAAATATACTTAGGTGTTTGGACCTAATACTATGTCAAGCAGCTCCTACAGCTAAGGCTCAATCACACAAAATAAATAAAACAAAATCGGAAAACAAAATAAAATGAAGCGATGAAAATCGTGAAAACCATGATGAGCCCCAAAGTGTACAAACACATGGAAATTCGGCCCGAGAGTCCAAAGTCTGGGTACCTGTATTATTACAATAATAGGGGGTCTCTCATTCACTTCAAATTACAAAAATAAATGAATACAAAAAGTATGCTAAAAAGTGACTGTCTTCTCAAGTCCTCCAAGCCTCCTCTGTTGCTCGGTCAGAAGCTCTCTCCGCCTTCATGTGGGTGCACAGGTGCCTAGGGTGAAGCACCTCCCTCGATCTGTGGTTCCTCGCACAAAGTCAACAAAGAGGATGATTAGACAAGTCAAGCAATTATATCAAATAAAAAACAAAATAATAAAGCCGCAAAAATATACAAATAATCACAAGCACAAATAATCCCAATCTACGCGTTGTTGCTCCCGGCAACGGCGCCATTTGTTGAAGACGATTTTTCACGGGTCTAGAGTAATCCACACAAAGCGGGATCACAATATCGCTGAGGCGACTCACAAGAAATCAAATCCTCGAACAATAATTACCCCACAACATAGATCAAACAATGAAAAGTGGTGCGGAGTTAAAATTTATTATAACTGAACAAAAGATGTTTATAGTGCAAGTAGTGTAGAGGTCAAACACAGGGAGCAGATAGGTAGAACGGGGCAATAATGCACAAAATGTGAATGTGATGATTTGTCTAAAAGTGCTATTTTTTCTTGTGGGTTTTTCATTTTATATTTTTTATTTTATTTTTAATTTTCTAATTTTGTATTTTCTTTTTTATATTTTATATTTTTGTATTTTCTTTTTCTTTTGAATTATAAATAAAGTATATATATACAATTATAGGAAGAGATTATAAAAATATGTAAAAATAAGCAAAATTCAAGAAATAAAATTTTTTTAGGCTTTTATAATTTTCTGATGTTTTTTTATTTTTCTATATTTTCCTAAATTTTTTGGAATTTGTAAAGTAAAAAACACTAAAAACAGTGAATAAAATATTAACCTGAGATTAAATGGAGATAAAAAATAGTAAATAATGATAAAAATTCTCCAAGTTAATTTCAAAATAAAGATAATAAAATATAAAAAATTCAAAAATAAAGATTATATTTTTGTGTTTCTTTAAGGATTTTTAATATTTTTTAGATATTTTTAGTGTTTTTCTATTTTTAGGAGTTTTCTTTTGTATATTTTAGTGACTTTCGATCTGAAGATAAAAGACACTCAAATACACAAAATATATTTTTTTGGGAATTTTTTAAAGAGTTTTTATAATTTTAAGGATTTTCTAATGTAAATAGGGATGAAAATGCTTGTTTTTGATTTTTTTATAAATAATAAAATGCAACAAAATTGCAAAATAAAAATATGGCATGATAGAGTAATGCAAAAAGAACCTAAGGTATTTTTTGGGATTTTTCAGAAATTTATAGATGCATGAAATAAATACAAACAACAAAGAGAAAATGGACCCCTAGTAGGGGTATTTGCGTAATTAGCAGAAAGTTTGAGGGGCATAGTGCAAATTTACCACAGAATATATAACACAATTTAAAAGTTAAAGGATGAAAGAATAAATCCAAAACCCGCAAGGGTACGTCTGTAAAATCGCCAACCTCACGTACACAAAACACGTGACAGACAAAGACCTGTACGCAAATGTCCAAAATCTTGGGGGCTGATATGCAAAATTCTAAAAACTTTATAACGACATAAACAAGTTTGTGCACTAAAGATAAATATGAAAATGGCCGAGGGCCCTTGTGCAAAATGGCCACACACCTCACGTGCGCACGTCACCTGAGGTGACGTAGCTAAGGACCTCTTAGCAATACTACAAAGTTTGAGGGGCGTTTTGCAAATTATACAAAAACTAATTAACTGCAAAGGAAAGATTAAGGTTCAAATTTTAAATACAAAAAGAGTCTGGGTGGTGATGCAAAATACCTAGAGCCGGGCGCTGGCGGACAGTCTGATCAGCCTCACTTATGCCATGTGGCGTGACCTCAGCGCGCGATGACGCTTCGTCTCGACAGCCATGATTAGATCTCTCCTGAAGATCGAACGACATGTAGCGGGGAGAGATCCAACTGTGCTGGCGAGATGTGGGAAGCGGGCTTTGATCGAACGGTGGCCTGGCCTATCGGAGGAACAAGGAATAACGCCAGTGAAGGTGACTTTCCCCGCCCCTGATCGGCCTCCTCCATTGTCTTTGAGGCTCCAAAAATGCTCGAGATGACTCCTGCAAGTGTCTTCTACACGCTGGAGGCTCCAAAAAAGGGTGGCGTTCACCTGAGCGCACCGACGGCGGAGGCGGTGCCAAGCGACCCCAGGTGCCTCCAGCGAGTCTCCAAAATTTCCCCGAACACACACGATGCTCCAAAACCTGCAGGGAATGAGTTAGGAAGATCACATGCAAAATGCCGTGACCTTACAGAGGAAAAATGGGCGGAAATGGCATGAGTTGAGGCTCACTGAAGTGAACTCCGGTGAGGAGCGTACGTGGGTAGATGATCAAGTTGAAAGCTAGAAGGATAGCTAGGATGGATGCTACGATTCGGGGGAGCTACAGGTGCAAGAAAAACAGATAGGAAGCGAACCTCGATGGCTGAATACCAGAGATAATCCTTGATGGCAGCACACCAGAGATGGGGGTGGAGACCACGATTCACTCCGCCAAACGCCTCCGCGAAGGGGCCGGAGAGGACCTGTCACGTCCTCGATCCAGGGCCTGAAGGCAGGAGATGCTCGGCAGGGGCAAAAAGGGTTCAAACGGTCAAGGCAAAGTCAGAGGGGTTTATGTACACGGTGATAAAGTGGCGAGAAGATCGATGGAGTGGCATCGATTCAGGGGCCCATTGGCCAAGGAATCATGCCTGCGAGTATGAGGGATGATCGAGGAGGAAGATGTCAGAAGGAATTTAATTCGATTGATGAAAGAATCGACTTGTAAAAAGTCGAGAAAACGGGTCAACAATGCAGGTCTGACACACTACAGGAGCTAGGGCCAGAGAGTTGACCCACGATCAACTCTCAGGCCCTCCTGGTTGGTCCACGTGGACCAACCAGGAAAAATCCTGAAAAATATTTTGTAAAATCATTTTAAAATAACAAACAAATTTATTAATTTTTGGTTATTAAATAAAAAATGTTCATTATTTTCTGAAATATTTTATTATGATTTTTATTTATTTTTGAGAGGTATAAAATTACAAGTTACCTTTTAAGGACTATATAGGTATATTTATCTATATATTTTAATATATTATTTTTATATGTATTTTTATTTTATTTATTTTGGTTTATTATTTTATTAATTTATAATTTATTTTTATAAACTTAAGTATATTTTTATTTTTTTTTGAAGTGTTTTGTTTAATTAAATAAATAGATGTATATTCTTTATAGGTATATTTATTGGTATATCATATGTGTATTGTGTATAGAGATTTTATTTTTGTTTTTTCTTTAGGCTTTTATTCCTGTTTTAATATATACATATATTATAAACAATATTTACAAAATTATAAAAATATGAAATTACAAGAATAATGAATGATAAATAAAATGAATATTTTAATATGTACAAGTATACAATAGGGGTCCAAAACTCAACTTTCAAATCGTAACTCCGAAAAATATGAAACCACCCTTAAATAGCTTATTAAAAATTATATACAATTATAGGTGATTTTGATACGTTTCAAGTTTTTATTTGAGAGATACAAGTCTGGGAAGTTGGGATTCTGGAAACTTATTCAGATCATAACTTTTTATCTGTATATTGTTTCTGTGTGAAATCAATTTTTATTTTTCTATATTTAATTATCTACAAGTTTCATGTACAAAGTTTCTTTATTTGAAGTATAAAAAGTGGAATTAAAAATAGGTTCCAAAATGAATAAAGAATGAATTAAATAAAAGAGATTTTTATTGGTTTCTAGTCCTTATCTCCCCCTACTTTATTCCTTGTTGACCTAGTCATCGAGATGCCTAGGTCTCGGGGTTTCGAGTCATAAAATATTTGCAATATTTTATTCTTTTTCTTTTCTTTTCTTTATTATATAATTTTGGCATTAAAAACTGTATTTTATACAATATTTACACAAATATGCATGAATGCTAAAATGCATGAATTAACACTATTTACACGCATTTACTAGAGTTTTTAAGGCCAAAATGATAGAATAAAGATGATGAAACGTAGATTCATCAGTAACCGGTAAAGCGGACTATGACGTCCTTAACAGATCGCGTTGATCTGGTAGCCGGTAAATGGTCCGCAACTCGTACTAGCTGGGAAAGATCTAGCGTTGGGTTGGGCCAGTCTTTTGAGGGCATCGGATTCCTACGAGCTCGCTTAATCACCCTGCTAGAGTGAATTGTCTCCTAAATAAAATTGAAAAGATAAATGACCGAACCTTCATGGTCATCAGCTCCGCGTTGTGTAGGTGAATTGGGGGTTTGATTACCGATCTTGTTTGTTTTCAGATCCCATTCGCATTTCTTCTACATCACGATGATGCGTCGGAGGTCCCTTAGGCAGCCTTTGGCTGCATCGCTTTCGAGCACTCCACCCCATTCATCTAGTCAGGTTCGGGAGAGCCTAGACTCGCTCTCCAAACCCGAGTTCGATTTCGCCCTGTTCCCCCTCGATCACCCTTCTTCCAGTCCCGAGGTTCCCTAGCGAAGACCAACACATATATCTGTTCATTTGACAGCACCTGAGTTCGGGTCTTTTGCCTTTGTAGAGACTCGTGAGATAGCCATCAGTGAAGAGGGCACCGATGGACAAACCTAGAGTACCATGTATGTTCTAGACCAGGGTGCCATAAACAACACACTTCTAGCCTCCCCGAAGATGATGAAGAGGCATATTAGAGACCAGGAGCCTTCATGGTAGAGGTGCGTAGAGAGATGGCACAGATATGAGCAAACATAGGAGAGCCACATCGAGCAGGTGGTGGAGAGATTTGTGAGTTTGGAGGAGGAGATGGAGGATAGCCAGAAGAGCCACAGGAGACCGTCCGACCAGCTAGACCAATGAGGGAGTTACACAACCCTAGTACAACTCTTACACGCTGTTGAATTCAGCTTCCGGCTATTCTAGGAGATTTCAAGATCCCCCCTCAAACTATTCAGCTATTGCCCAAGTGTCATGGGATTGCCACTGAGTAGCCACATCTACATATGCAAGAATTCGAGATGATCTGCAACACTGTCCATGACAGATACGTGGACGAGGATGCCATCAAGATGATGGCATTTCCATTCTCCCTGGTTAACAGAGCAGCCTAATGGCTGAGACATTTTGGGAGATATGTCACTTCGTGGGAATAGCTCCAGACTGAGTACTTGAATAAGTACTATCCACTCAGCCGAACGAACACAGCGCGAGCCATGATCAACAACTTCTCTATGATCCCCAACGAGCAATTCCATGAGGCGTGGGTTTGTTTCTGTGAGATCATTGACTGGTGTCCACATCACGACATCTCCAAGCCTAACTTAGTCCAGAGTTTCTTTTGTGGGCTGACACTGGAGCTGTAGGGGCTAGTGAATGCTTTTTGTGGGGGCTCCTATTTTGCCAAAGATGAAGACCAGGTCTGGGCCATCTTTGAGGAGATGGTTGAGAACTATACAGTGATTTCCCAGACCCGGCTCTACACTCAGGGGAAGCCCTCACCCCACACTGTGTCCTATTAGAGGATAGTACGGATTGATGAAGGTCCATCTACCTGTTCTTCTTCAGCAGCCGCAACACATGCAGAGTCATCGACCACTGATATGGGCATTATAAGCAAGAAGCTAGAGCGCATCGAGATAATCAAGAAGAAGCAGTGCCAGGGTATGACTCAGATAGACCAGTTGGTACAGACCCTGAGTGACCTGAAGACCCAGATCATGTGTCTCCAAGAGGCACAGATGGCTTCTCATCCTCGTCTCAGGTCATGAGCTGATCCTAGCAGCAACGGCTTGACCCAGCACTCCGCCCAGTACAGACAGGTTCACCACATCCAGGCGGAGCAGTTCCAGCAGCTGCAACACCAGCACCCTCAGCCACCGCCATCTCAGGACACAAATATGGTGGTGTATCAACATGATCAACCACTAGTAGTTTTTCCTCCATCCCCCTACGAGTAGGAGCTATTGATGGAAGCCAACAGGATTTAGTATGATCGACAACAGCCTGATATCTACCAAGACCATCCCGAATTCAGGTAGTCAATCAGAGGTACCTTGTCCCAGTAGCAACCTCCAGCTCAGGATGGACAGTTCGGCCAGCAGTCGCAGTAGTAGCCCCACTTCTCCCACCAGCCACAACAGTAGCACTTCCAGTCGGGTCCTCATCCCTACCAGCAGGGACAACAATGGAGGCTACACCAGCAACAACCTCAAAACTGTTCTCAGCCTCCCCCTCACCAGTTCTAGTAGCAACCTCACTTCCAGAGAGGCAACCCGTCCGATTCTCATGGGCCAGCCAATGAGAACCCAACCCTTGATGATCTAGCCCGCATACTCTCAGACCAATAGGCATCCTTTAGGCGGGAGATGGATGCGTTTCGCCAGGAGATGAGGGAGATCATAAAAGGAAAGGCTGCCATACCCGCTCAGATCGATCCCAACCCGAATAACTTAAAAAGGAAATCTGAGCAAGTACAGTTCACAGAGACCACCACTCCTAGTTATTTATTAGGTGACATTGCTTAATATACATTTGATGCTGACTTTGTTACACTTAGGAGCGGTAGGATGCCAACAGGCGGTGCCTCGTTTGAGTGACATCACCTCGAGGATGCAGGAGCGTCAGACGAGGAGGGTAGCGGTACTGATGCCACTAATGATGAGGATGGCGGTAGTACTGACGCCACCAAGGACGTTGATCCGGTTGATGGTACTAAGGCCGTCGCTTCTACGAATGCACATGGCGGTACTGATGCCACCAGAGTCCCAGATGCTGAGCTAGATTGCGGTGTTGATGCCGCAACTTCCGATGTCGTGGGTGGTACTGAGGCCACCCCTTCTAGTCCAATTGTGTCACCTCCAATTCTTGTATCTCAGGACATATTGAAAAATACCAAAAAAATCAATAATGGAAAGGTTTCTTCATCTTCAAGTCCATATGAGATGATTGATGATACTTGTATGGATTCCATTCCCTCCCAACATCAGGAATCTGTTCCTAGCCCTCTATCTGAGGAGGGCCCATCCATCTCCTTCCCTCAAGCACTCTGCTGGATTAAGGGGAATAAACAAAATCCAAAAAGAGATCAGCGGTTAGAGTTCAGCCTGCAGATGATCGACGGATTCCATATCCAGCTGACTCTACAGGAGGAGGTACTTGAGCACATCCCTCTCTTCCAAAAGAACTTGAGAGAGAAGACCACTATTCGCAGGAAGAAGAGGAACCATCAGGCAGAAATCCATGCTGACCCGTGCCACCTGCTTCACTATTCAGAACCATCTGCCAACCAAGAGGCCAGATGCAGGAGCTCCCTATGTCAGATGTCATATTCATGAGCAGAGATTTGACCATACTCTATTAGACAACAACTCTTCCATAAACCTACTTCCAGTAGCCTTACTCGACCGATTCGAGTTTGGCCCTCTTCGACAGAGCAGGACAATCCTTCAGTTTGCTGATAGATCTATCAAGAGGCTGAAGGGATTGTTGAAGGACGTGGTCGTCATAATTCTGGGCTTGAAATTCCTTGTGGACTTCGTTGTGTTAGACATGGAGATCCCTGAATCTGTGACCTATACTCCTATCATTCTAGGACGTCTATTCTTGACCACATCCAAGGTGTTGTCCGATCCTGATAGAGGGAAGGTGTACTGATAGAGGGAAGGTGTACTTTCATGTCGAGGGCGAGAGTATACAAATAGAGATGATCAATGAGACCAGAGCGTGAGACCCAACCTGTTCAGAATAGTTTCGCGATACATAGTAGAGGACAGAGGCAGAGCAAGACGTCCACCAGGAGTGCAACATTGTGATCACTGATGATGAAGCCGCTTGGTCAAATCCTATTTTACAAGCCCTTCTCTCACCTTCAGATGCTGCATTCCACAGTCTCCAGTAGAGAATAGTTTGGAGAGCACACTCTTGGCCGAGGACACTTTTGAGGCTGACGATCACATTCAGGACAACGAAGCAGATTTTGTATCTTGTGATTCTGATTCAAATCTCTCGGATTCAGACATAGACTGGGAAGAGTTTGACGATTTATTACCTTGTATGATTTCCACAGAGCCAACAGCTAGGGTGGAGACCGTGCCAACACCGAGAAAAGATACACTAGCGGTGCAGTCGTCACAAGTTTTACATGATCAACGAGAGTTCTCTCATTCAGATCTGGTTGCATTCACTCAGACTTTTTAGAGGCCAAATTCACCAACTCCCAGTTATCCTGAATCGAAGCCTTTGCCGCAGTCGCTGAAGTATAGATTCCTTGTAGGTGAGCATGAGATGTACCCAGTCATTATCTCAACAAATTTGACCGGAGAACAAGAATCTCGTTTGATGGAGGTTCTTGAAAGGAACCGCAAGGCGATAGGATGGAGTGTAGCTTATATCCAGGGGATAAGTCCAGCCCTATGCTCCCACCATATTTATCTCGAGGAGGACGCAAAGACGTCACGTGATTTCCAGTGATGGTTTAACCCGAATCGTCGAGAGGTGGTAATGAAGGAAATATCGAAATGGTGGAGCGTCGATTTTATCTACCCCATCTTCGACTCCAAGTGGGTTAGTCCATTAAATGTGGTGCCCAAGAAGACAAGCATCACTATAGTTGTGAGTGAGTCTGGAGAGCATATAGCTACTAAGGTAACCACTTCTTGGAGGGTCTGTGTGGACTACAGACGATTGAATCAGGACATCAAGAAGGATCATTTCCCGCTGCCTTTTATTAATCAGATTATAGAGAGGCTAGCCGGGAAGAGTCATTACTGTTTTCTCAATGGGTACTCCGACAACAATAAGGTGGCCATAGCACCCGAAGACTAGGATAAAATGACATTCACCTGTCCGTTTGGGACTTATGCATTCAGGAGAATGCCCTTTGGTCTATGTAACACCCCGGCAACATTCCAAAGGTGCATGTTGCCCATTTTCTCGAACATGGTGGATAACTGTTTAGAGGTATTCATGGATGACTTTTCAATCTACGACGATGGCATTGATGCTTGTCTTGATTGCCTAGACCGCGTTCTTCACCGCTGCATCGAGGTTCATCTTGTCTTGTCTTGGGAGAAGAGTCATTTCATGTTGACTCAGGGGACAGTGCTTGGTCATATCATCTCCAACAAGGGCATGGAGGTTGATCCGACCAAGGTGGATATCTTAGGAAACTCAATCCACCGTCCAACCTACGACAATTACGGTCTTTTCTGGGGCTTGTCGGTTTCTATCGACGTTTTATTGACAATTTTAGCAGGATTGCCCAACTGTTAACTGATTTGCTGACAAAAGACACCGAGTTCGTTGTAGATGATAAGTGTCTTGCGTCATTTGAGACTCTCAAGAGCTTAGTTGTTGAGGCTCCTATTCTTCAAACGTATGATTGGCCTCTCCCACTAGAGATCATGACAGATGCCTCCGATTTTGCCGTAGGTGCTGTGCTAGGATAAAGGAGGGATGGAATACCATATTCCATTCACTGCGCTATTTGTATATTGGATACCGCACAACAGAACTACACTATCATGGAGAAAGAGATGCTAGCCATAGTTTTCACCTTGGACAAATTTCGATCATATATTCTGGGATCCAAAGTGACTATCTTTACAGATCATACCGCCATCAAGTACCTCATGACAAAGAAGGATGCCAAAGCGAGTCTGACTAGATGGATCCTTCTCCTCTTGGAATTTAATATTGAGATTAAAGATCTGGAGTCAAGAATGTGGTGGTGGATAATCTCACCCATTTGGAAAATCTTGAGGAATCTGAGCAGACTGATCCTATCACTGAGACCTTCCCAGATGAGGTAATCCTTGCTATCACCTCTCTCCCATGGTACACCGACATTATGAATTATCTCGTCACCAAGAAAGTTCCACAAGGTTGGCCCAGGAAGTGACTTGAGACCTTCCTTGCGAAGGCCAAGTCGTACCATTGGGAGGATCCCATCCTTTACCATGAAGGAGGGGATAGCGTACGGTGTCGGTACATTCCTTAGGAGGAGCACCACATCATCCTCACATACTGCCACAAGCTTGAGGTAGGAGGACATCATTCTAGGAGGAGAACAACACAGAAAGTGCTCTAATCAGACCTATGGTCGCCTACCCTCTTCAAGGATTCTGATGAACTCGTTAAGAGGTGTACTGACTGTCAGAGGATGGGAACCTGTGGACATCGTGATATGATGCGATGCAGTCCATTCACTTATGTGAGGTTTTTGATGCACGAGGCATTCGATTTCGTCGGTCCATTCCCTAAGAGTCAAGGATTTGAGTACATTCTGTTAGATGTTGACTATGTGAGTCATTGGGTTGAGGCCATACCCGCCCGCACCACAGATGCTAAGACTGTTTGCAAATTTTTGAGGAAGAATATCATTTCACGGTTCGGGGTGCCTAGAGTATTGATATCTGATGGGGGTCTCACTTTATCAATGACAAGGTAAAGGCCCTGGCTAATGAGTTCAACATAGACCATCAAGTTGCCACTCCATACCATCCTCAGACCAATGGTCTTGCTGAAGTATAGAACAGGGAGATCAAGACGATACTGCAGAAGGTATCCCGCTCAGACCGAAAGGATTGATCATAGCTTTTGGACTCGATCTTGTGGGCATATCAGACTTCCTTCAAGACTCCTTTGGGTACATCTCCCTTTCGTCTCGTTTATAGCAAGCCCTGCCATTTACCTGTTGAGATTAAGCATAAGTCACTTTGGGTTGTCACTGACATATTATTGGATCCAGAGAGTATAGGTGATCAAAGGAAGGCAGAATTGGCATCCCTAGATGAGCTTAGAGACACAACCTTTTCAAACAGCCTACAATATAAGGAGAGAGTGAAGATATGGCATGATTCTCATATTAGACATAAACAGTTTGAGCCAGATCAGAGAGTATGATTGTTTGATACCGGGCTTAGATTATCTCCAGGGATGTTACAGAGTAAGTGGAAGGGACCATACGAAAGGTGCATGATAATGGTAGTATCGACATATCTGAAATGTCATCTGAGTCGACCTTTTGCGTTAACGGTCAGCGCCTCAAGCCATATCTAGATCATGATCCGCTGATCGTTGACGTAGCCCAGATTCATTTTGCATGAGATGTTGTCTTTGAGTCACATCAGTTGCATCTTGTGCCTGATTATCACTGTCTTCCACCTTGTATAGATCCAGATGTCCATATCATCTCGTTCTTTAGTCTAGCACCCCGTATGCATCTTGTGATTATGCTATACTTAGGGTGTACTTTACCCTAAGTATAGGGGGGATGTTAGATGTTTGATTATTCTTTTGATTCTTTACCTTTATCTTGCTGCCTATACTTAGGGAGATCTTACCCTACATATAGGGGAGGTAGACCCTATACATTCTCTCATTCGATTTTCCCTTTGGGTACAGTCTGCTATACTGAGGATTATTTGATCCTAAGTATAGGGGATCACTGAGATATATTCATTTTATTCTTTTATTCATCGTTATAGTATAGCCCTTCGTTTCACTTCCCTATACTAAGCACGAGTTATGTCTTCTTCATCGCTCTTTGTTCACTCTAAGGACATTGTTCGAGCAAAGTATGGGGGGGTCTCGTATATATTGTATATATACTTTAGCCATAACTCATACTTTGTGTGAGTGTGTTAAGAAATAAAATGGATAAAATCCATAATCTAAAAATCACAGAAATTTTAAAATTTTTCTTGTACATAAAATCCTTTCTTGCACTACATAGCTTTTTCTAAAAATTATTTTTGTACAAAGGTTTTTAAAAATGTTTTGTTTGTAAAAAGTTTGTAAATACTTTTGTATCAAAACAATGTATATAGTACACAATTTTTGTAAAATGTTTGAAAAATAAAAGTTTGCAGAAACCGGTGTGTAAATGTTCGTAAATAGTTTGCAAAACATCTTCATTCATGCATGCATTCAAACATTTTCAAAAAATTTGCACATGTTCAAAAGCTTTGCATAATAAGATTTTTGTATATACTTGTATATTCTTCGGAATCATAGTTGACATTTAAACTAGTCTGGAATTAAATTAGAAAATGGAGCTTGGTTAAGACCTTAATCCACCTAATTCTAAGAGGAACCATATAGGATTTGGGGTTAAGAATTTTCAGGTCCATTAGTGACTTAATTCTTTGAGTCTACTAGGATATGATCACATGTCATCTTGATGAGCCTAAGTAGAATATTTAACAACGCACATATGACTCTCACAGACAATGGCTTTACTTGCACAATCACCCTACACATAGCTCTCAACGGACGAGGTGATGAGGAGGCAGTTTCCTTTGGTTTTGGGTAACATACGAGGGTAGTACTTCTAGGCAGAACCTCTCGTCTTCCTTTAGGGAGGGACATGCATCTCAACTTGGTTAGCATTGAGGTCTAAAGATAGGAGTTGTGGATTGCAATAATGCTTCAAAAGAGGGATAGTCTGCTGGCTCAAGAGGAAAAAGTCCTTATGTATACATGCTGCACCATGTAGATATGTTGTACATTTGCACTTAAAAAATATGTGTGCAAAAGAAAGAAAACTCCAAAAAAGTGACGTGTCTGTTAGAAAATAAAATGCCTGCCGGAGTCTATATAGCCAAATAAAGCAAAGCTTGTGTTACACCTTCTCATCTCATGAAGCTTGTAGTGGGAGACTTAGCTACACTGGTTGGGCTCCCAGGGATACGTGGCTACACTGGCCACAGTTTATTCTCTTCTTTCCCCCTCTTCTTGAGCCGGTTGAACTTGAACTTAGAAGGGAAATCCCCGCTCCTCGAGGAAAGAGCTGCTAGACTAGGGAATTAGAGTTACCTTGTTGAGAGAGGCTGTTGCCTTGTCATTTCTAAGGTAGGGAGCTAATATCACTTATACCGTACAAGAAAAGATTCATGGTCATTAGAGTTTGTGTATGTAGACTTGTTTTGATCTGGATTATTGAGGAGTCTTGACATAGATTGGTGAAACTTAGAGGATGTTAAGTCTTAAACCTAGGTCCAAATAAGGTTCCGACAAACTAATAATCTCAAGGTCTGACTGAGCTCCATACTTCAATTTAATGAAGACAAGTTTAATAATCAACATCGATTCTCTTCCTTTTCCTTTTCTTTTCTTTTTCACTTCTTTTTCAAATAAGTGTTTGCTAAGGGACTAGCAAAGGAAAAGTATAGGGGGGTGATGGATCTCTGATTCTCACTTTTTATTCTTTTATTTTAGCTATTTATGTTAGCAAAATATCATGTAAATAGGTGTGAATAAAATAAGTCAGCATTCTGCATGCATGTGTTAAAAGTGTATATTCAGCATGTATTTGTGCTTAAAGAAAAGAATAAAGAAAAAGAAAAAGGAAGGAGGTATTTAGAATAAATACATAGTGACCCGAACCCCAAGAGAAGGTCAAGCCTTGACCTGATCGCCAAACAAAATAAGTAGAGAGAGATAGGGCCTGCTCTATATTGTACATATTACTTATATCTGTAAATAAATATTTATGACAAAATAAAAATAAAAGATTCTTTTTACCTCCTTGTATTCATTCCTACAAAGAAAATAAAAATAAAAGAAAAATTAGAAAAATGAAATAAAAATAAAAATAAAATCATCTCTCACTTGTATAAGGCACATGTATACATGTCTCGTTCCCTATTTATTATATACCTGTATATCAACAATAAAAATAAAATAAAAGATAATTTATACTCCAAAATTTATGTTATAAATAAATAAAATATAAAATTGGGGTATTTTTGTAAAAATAATATTATAAAAATACTTGTATATATTACATAGGTATATTATACCTGTATATAATACTATATACTGTATATAGACTAATTTATTTTTCTTAAAAAAAATAAAAATCACAAAAATATAGTTTGAAAAATAATAAGCATTTTTTATACACTTTTTATTTTAAAGACATTTACTATTTTTATTTATTTTGTAAATATGTTGTAAAATTCTTTTTTCTGATAGGCCGGGATCAGATGTTGACCGCGGGTCAACGAATTCTTCCAGGCTTGACCCGACCTGACCCCTCTCACCAGAGCCAGTTCTCCCCCTTTTCCCTGTCATGTCAAGCCTCCTTCCGATCCAAATCTTCACCTGCACCGCCTTCTGAGATCTAGCACCTTCGCGGATCCCTAGGACGTCACAAATCTTCCTAGGGTTACATGCCTTCGCCCGATTCTCTCACACCCCTGGGAAGCCTATATAGCATCTTCTTCGACTCCCTGATGCCGCAACTTGACCCTCGCCCTCTCTTCCACCCCTAGGTACCTTTGGTTGAGTGACAGCTACCAGAGGCCACCCTTGGAGCGGTGTTTGGTCGCGTGGTTCACACATCTCACCCACGTGGTCGGAGCTCCGCTGCGTCTAGCCTCCCCGCCTTCCGCAATGAGGTAGAGGCCATTACCTCGTCAGCCATCTTTTCCTAGAGCTTAGGAGTCCTCCCAGATCTTCAGGTATCCATTCTATCCCCCGTTGCTTGCCTATTGATTAATTTTTTCCATTCTGCTCCACTGCCCCTTCACTTGCTCCGACCAGTTGTTCGGAACCTCGATATCCAAACCCATCCGTTTAGATCAACGTGCCCCATTGCCCTTTATCTTCTCCCGCAACCTGTTCACCCTGCAGCTCAACCATCGGGTTTATATTAGGCTCAGTCTCCCTCCCTCACGTTCGCCGGAGATCAACCATCCGCCTCACTGCTGCTTCTTTCCCTTCTAGCGTCAATAACCCATACCGGAGCTTCACCCCGAGTCCTAGCTTTGCATTGCAGATGCCCCAACGTGCAAGGAACCCCTATCGATGCTACAACTGCTCGTCGGAGCAACTCTAGCTAGAGATCAGGCGTCCCGTCCATCTGACCATTCTGAAGCCGATCAAACTCCACCATATGACGCGGAGCACTCCCTAGGAGGTGCTCGATCCTTTTGAGGCTTGATCAGCCCATAGGATGCACACCCATCCTTAATCGAAGCTCGCCATTCCCTAACTCATTCACCATCCACCATCACCGTTAGATGAGGATCCCGGCTCCAGTTACGATCTGAGCTGACCAGAACAACAACTTTTCATACCGTTGATCGTATATGACAGGTCAGATCTGATCCACACGTCCCTGACATTCTGCAGACCGTCAGATCATCAGCAGGGATGATCAGAGCCGTCAGAAGTCACTATGCACCCATCATGTGCCTAGGGGTATATTGCATTATTTCACCTACTATTTTACCCTTTACTTTCTAGCCCATTAAATAAATTTGTAGTTCAGACACTTTACAATTTGGACCTTGAACTATTAAGTATTTACATTTTACTCCCGTGTATCTGGACTCACATGTAGCTCCACGTGCCTGGCTGGTTTATTTGCATTGTACTCCTCGTTCTTAATGAATATTACGTTTTAAATGGGAACTTTCTATTATTTGCACTTGTACCCCTCTGAGCCTGTATCACGTATGGTACGCATGCTGTTCTTGGATTTTTGCAATCTTAGGCCATGAGTTTTTAAGTGTATGATTATTTGGCCTGCAACTTTATTATAATTGCATATAGGTCCCTATGTGTTCTGTGTGTTGTCGTTAATAAAATAATTACTAAATAAATTCTTAAATTTCCACAAAAATTACAATTAGCTCCTTCTAACATGTAATATTTATGGGAATTTTTCTGAGTTAATTTAGTTTTAATTGATACTTTCTAAAAATCAAAAACACCTAAAATTGTTCTATCTATTTTAAAAAATACATAAATTCGAAAATTGTCTGAAAAATTTTATAAAAATTTGTGTATGTGTGTTTTTATGTGCTTTGTACTCAGTAGCATATTTGTTTGGAAATCCCTAATAAAAATGCTAAAAATTGCAAAAGACTAAAAATCTTATAAAAATCATTAAAAATTCTACAAAAAAGGATTTCAGTTGACTTGTGTAGATATTTTTATTTACTTTTTCATAAAAGTCTCATTTAGGATTTAAGGCATTTTTAACATTTTAAATTTGCCTTTTAGTCGAGGCTGTACATTCTCTCACTATTTTGTTCTTCTTCCTTTTTTATAAAATCATATAAAAATCAGAAAAATACCATAAATTACCAAAAACATCTGCATATTTGAAAAATATAAAAATTATTTTTATTTCTAATTTTGAGTATTTTTAGTCTTAATAAAAAATTGTTAAAGCTAGTTTTTACCTGATGTTTTTTATTAGTTTTCTCATTTTAAAAATAAAAAAAATATAAAGATTGCAAAAAAATAAAACAACAAAAATATGCATTTTCTGATCTGACCACCGACTACTTCGTAGGTTTTACTCGTGCTCCTTGTGTTCGACCCTAGTCGCTATACTAGGTTAAATAAAAAGCGGAGACTACTGACATCATTTTTATTGACTTATCTATTTGATTTTATGCCTTGATTGTTTGATTTTGTGCCTTGATTGTTTGATCTTGTGTGGTCTTGATTTTTCTTGATTGATCACGCCTCGTGATTTGGGTCGCAACGACCTGTAGATATTACTTAACCCGAGTTGCCTGGCGTATCATTAGTGAATAATCAGAGGGCAGCATGGTTCCACCTATGCTTAGGCTGAAGAGTAGCCTAAGTATTTGGATCTGGAACTAAGAGTGAGAGGCAATGCTATAGTTAGGATTTGAGTGAAGAATGGATATATAAAGATGGTTGAATCTTCGGTGATGATTGAATCTATGGATATAGAGAAGGAGCAACAAGGGTTACGATAGGGTTGGGTGAAAATAAATATTCAGGCTCAACCAAGCAAGCAATGATACCCATGATTTCACCAACTTCACACATGAATACCAATGAGTCTTGGTCATTTATCTTATCAATTTTTATTGGTGATTATCCAAACTTCAAGTTCATTAGGCAGTGCTTAATGATAGGTTGTGGGCACTATCCTAGGGCTACATCCCCACCTCTCAACATAGAATCATATCCTACATATAATGTGGGTATTGGTCTCTCATAATCCAAGGTTAATTTTTCTCCATTTTATTTTTATCGACTTACATTAACAATCCCAATTTATGCTTTTGGTTATCACTGGATTAAGGTGAGCATCAATCACACATCATTGTCTAATAACCATTCCCAATTCCACATATGTGTGTGTATCATAAGTGATAAATTAAGAGGAATATTGAGAAAGTAGAGGCATTCAAGAAATCATGATGCATTCTTATGAGAGAAACTTATAGTGCCTCCAGCATACTCCATGCACTTGCAAGACTGTATTTAAATTTTATGCTACTTGCATGCAGGTCTAGGAAACCACACCTAAACAAGATACTATTAGCATGGAGAATTTGAATTAATTTTTGGCTAAATCAATCGATGTTTAAGTGCATCTCAATGAATAAAGAAGATGAAGTGAAACTCCTCGATTCTTATTGGTGTGTCCTAACATACGAATAAGAACATAATACTTGAAATAATGGAAGCTCAGAGATCTGTGTGCCTATCCTTGGTTTGAACACTCAAGTGAAGCCATACCAAGACTGGGGTGAAACATGCTCCACACAACACATGCAAAGTACAGGTCCACGTATACACGCGATCCCTCAAACGAGGACCTTTAACCTCAAAAAGAAATCCATTAGAAATATATCAAGAAGTTTAATCAAAAAAATGATGCAAGAAAACAAACACAACATGAAGACTTAAATATTGAACACAATCAACTCAAAATAATACATTAGAATCCAAAAAATATATGAGGATGAGTTGTGACTGTGACAATGGCGCCATCTGATAAACCTTAAAATCGTCTCTTTAGCATGGTCGTATTGTCGTAGCACATGAGGAGATTTGGGATCTATGAAGAATCGACCACAAGTTTGAATATGTGGCGATAAATTTTACTTGGCAAGCAGATCAAGGTCAAATACAAGGACACAAGCCTCCTCATTGATTAATCAGAAATTACTGTTTAAAATGAGTGATTAAAATCATTAACCTAGGTCTCCCTACGCAGACAGAATGAAGAGACATCACAAAATGAGGCAACAGATGATGCAATATGCAACACAGAAGCTATGCATCACAAAATGCATAAGACAAGCAACTGCACAATTTTTATAAAATGATGCATAAATAATGCAAACAATAATTATGCAACAATCATATAATGCATGCTACAGAATGATGCATTTTTTCATTTTAATTTTATGCAAAATAAATGTGGTACAATATGCAATGCATGGGGTGAATTCACATTATGAAGTTTTTATATGGTATTATGCAACTTAAAATGATGATATCATGGCATGCTATGCAATAAGATATTTAGAGAAAATATACCCCTAAAATAATCCAATCATTGAGTATACATAAAGAGATCAATTTTAATGTAATTGGTGCATAAAGATTATTCATAGTTCAATTAATGACATTTCAATTAAGAGAAATTTACACATTAAATATCTAAAATTTAGCATATTAAATGAAGGGTCCAATCAGTGAATAAAATATGCCATTAGGGAGAGCATCAAATTAGCAACACAATGAAACTTAAATTAGTTGATTTGGAGTTCATATGCTCAAGATATTAATAAAAAAGTCTAGCAGCATAATTGCAAGAGAAACATGAAGAAATAAATAGATAAAGTATTCATTTTGGTCCTGATAGTGGCATATTTGTAATATAGGAAAGTCGACAGGGCCCCTTTGCAACTTTCCCAGGTGCGGCAGGTGAGGCACGCACGCTTGGCAGGGAACAATCTTTAATTCTTTAAATTTAGCTAGGTATGCATGCAAATTACATAGCCTGCACATGATGGGCACACACACGGGCCAGGCTTGGGTGGTAGTTCGGTCAGCTACAGGTGCGTCAAGCCACATGGCAGCCTGAGGTACCTCAGAGGTGGCTCGATCCCGTTGAGCCTTGGAGTTATGGCGTAGGCGATGGGGCTGCATCATGATCGTTGGATGGCCGCCAAAGGGCACCATCCAATGGTAACTGTACATCTTGAACATCTTCCTCTGCCACTAGGTGGGCAACGATTTCGGATCTTCAGCAAGGGATGTTCTCCTACTCCTTGCTCCATCGCAAAGCCTGAAGGTCAATTGAGTTTCATGAACGCTACACGATGGAGTTTGTGGGTTGAGGAGGAGCTGGCGAGTGCTGGTGAGGTGGTGCGGTGAAGACTCGTCAGAGGAGGATCTCTAGAATGGAGCTCCTCCGAGGCTTTCGATCATTGAGCTGATACCTGCAAAAGGTCAGCAGGGAAGATAGTAAAAAAGAAAGGAGGTGAATGGCGGGATCATGAGCAGAGACTAGTGATCCTGGAGTGAGATCTTCTCTACCTCCGGTGGAGGAGATGTCATGGAGTGGAGGGGGTTGTGTAGGAAGGGAGGAGGTTAATGACATGGTTGGTGTGGATGCTGGTAGTCCGTAGAAGGTGGTGTGATGAAGAATTAGATAGTAGGAGGCGTGTGTGCATCTAGAAAATTAAGAGAAAAACCAAGAAAAAGAAGAGAAAAATCATACCTGCTCAGAGAAGAAATTGATAGCCATGTGAGCCCGAGGCAAACCATTCCTATAATAAATGTTATTATGTTGTTTAATTTATCAAATAAAGGTTATTTGTTTATTTCATTGGTTGATATATAGGCTGGTTCCTGGATGAATATCTAAAGATTAGATTGAGGACTCATTAAGCACCGTCAAATGATTACTAAGAAATGATCTCCAGCCAGAGTAGGAGATGGCAATCCTTCCTCATTTGGTTGATATCTGACTAACCTCTTGATGCATGTCCTTTGCATGAGAATAGAGATTCAGAGTTGTTAGATTAGTTAGGTCAAAGAGTTGACTTAATGAGATCGAGATAACTAAGTCCTATGTCGTATACTGTCACGATATAGGTACACATCCTCTGACCAGATACAGATGTGCTGATATATGTCTAAGTATGTACATTTGAAAGACCAATATGTTGATGGCCTAATCAAGGTCTATACACTGGAGAGCTAGTGTGCATATGAGGGCACATGAGTGATACAATCACTCAAAGGGATCATACATGTTCACTTGTGAATCGGAAGACATGCGCCCCCTCATGAGGTATTAGGACCGATCAAATTCCATCCATGGTCGTCTTGCTTTGGAAGCATGACAAGAATTTGAAGGTATGATATGTGCTTTTTGGAAAGCATATAATTGATACCAACTCCTAATGACCGAATGAGAAACTTAATGGTAAAACCATGAAGCGGATAGTATAAATTGATCTATGTCTTCAGGTTTATTATAGGTCTTCCAGTATGCAGGATGTAATGGTATTAGGAATAACTGAGGTTGATGTGATCATAAACGATTGTATACACATGACACTTCCATTCTAAGGGAGTGATGAAACAAGTTTGGATTTTAGTGACTCATCTCAGTAGAGAAGTGATCTGATCTTGGTCCAAATGTTGGACATTGATCTGAGTGTGATTTAGATGCAATGATAAGATTAGAATTACGACCTTAATTTAATCAAGCATCTATGAGAGGTCAATGATATCTGGATTTGAGATGTGATCTCAATATCCAAGTCACTATATGTGGAACTTATAATAGCCCTGTCCTTATCTCCACGTATTTGCAGACAAAGCACATTATTCCTTAAAGAGTTCAAGAATAATTCCATTGTTATATTATATCAAAGCATTGAGAAATAGATAATTAAATATGATTTAATTATCATGAATAATGTGAATTTGATTCATATTATTTAGATGCACAAGAATGAAGACCCAATATAATTAAATGTAATTTAATTATTATTTATAAGAATGATGTGGATAGTACAATCCAAAGTATTCACATATATTTATTATAAATATTATTTATAATATATTAGAGAGAGTCAATTGCAATTTATATTTGTTAGTTAAGTGTTGATGTGAATTGGATTGAAAATATAATTTACATTTTTTGGGGTTACGAATTAATTCGCAAATTTCCAATAGCATGATTGCAAAGTTCACAAAATAATTATGAATTATTTGTGTGAATAAATTTGTAACAAAATTTGCTGCAAAATATTGGAGAAATCTATGGGATAATGTAATCTCATGAGATGAAGAGGTGATAGCCACCTTCCATCTTGAGGTGGTGGACGACCATGAAGTCCTAATTGGAATTGGTAGCCACCTCCCCTTTTTGGGAAGAGGCTATCCTCCTTCCAATTATCTCCATGGATAATTAATTTATATTAATTATCATTCAATATATATATATATATTTAATTTAATTGTTGTTGTGTTTTTACAACAAAATCATGGCCTTTGATAGAAACACAAATACAATCTCATCCATTGATTTTGTGTTTTCCATGGATTGAGATCCACGGACTCCCAAAATACTATATAAGAAGAGACAAACCTTGCTCTTAAAATTACAACAAATATTGCTCTCTCTCTCTCTCATTCTCAAGCCCCACGCCACTCTCTCTCTCCATCTTGAGTGGCTGTCCACTCTAACCCTAGAGAGAAGGTCGTCGTCGTCACGTTGTCGTTGTGTTGATGTCTCAACTACTCATGGATCTTTGTCTCCTTCAGTGCACCACACTCGTGAAGAAGATACTTGATCTCTTGAGATGAGATCATGAGATTCATCACTTCGATCAACAACTATGATTGTGAGAAGCTCACAATTCATCTCCATGCTCACAAGCGTCTCCTTTGACAGATCAGACTTGAGACAGGAGGTCTCATTGTTTAGAGACTCGATCGCAACCATGCTACAAGAGGTATTCTTTTATCTAGTATGTGGTTTAGATGAAACGTTCCGCGAAGTGTTCTTGGATCATGTGGTTTCATCGTTTAAAAAAATTTTAAATTCCATTGCACCGAGCAACTAGTGTGACTAGTCGCTCCCGATCGTATATGATGCGATCCTCATGCTTCTGTGATGCGCTTAAGAATTATTCCATATCCTTCAAGTGGTGTTATATCCTTGGTCAGGTCTTGGATATGATATAATATCCTAGGCGATCATGGTTCATGTTTGGATGCACGAGAATCATTATTTTTGCATTGGATGCAAGATTTGAATCGATTATTGATGAAATAGAAATCTACTGTTTGTATAGTGTATGGATATGTTTTTTAATTAGTAAAATATATTTATAATGTTCTAAATATGTCCAAAAATAGTAACCTTCAATTGGTACTAAAAGTGCATGAAATTTATTCGAATAGTTCCTGCTATGAAAATTGTTTTGCATGTATTCACAGATCTGTAACAAAACTATTTTTGTGTATTGTTTTCCTGTCATGAAACATGAAATAAACACTTGAATTAAATATAAAATCAAACTAGCAGACCACTTGATTTTGTCTCGTGTGACTCCGACTCCGTTTGCCCTAGATATTCCATGTTTAGTGGAGATGGGTCGAATGACGATTGGATCATCAGGATCTCTTTCTTAATTTATTCATAATTCAATTTAAATCAAGAAAATTGAGAATTTTCCATGGTTAATTGATGATTAATATTTTTATGGAAATAATTTATTAAACATCAATCATTATTGAATGAGTGTTTCATGAAAATCCTAGTTTATCTTACAATAGTTGTAGAACAATCTCTAAAGGCAAAACATTGTTACTTCAATAGGATTGGGGATTTGTTTAGAAAATATCCTTATAATATTAATCAAAATGGTTTTGATTATTATTATATGGTATAACTTCAATTGAAAGATCGATTCAAATACAAAATGATCAAATCGTATTATCATGACCTGAGGCAAATATGGTGTCTATTCGAGAAGCGTTGGGGTAGCAGGTTGCTCCATGAGCGGTTTGTCCCAATCATGTCAATACTAGCCATGGCAATGGGTAAGAAAAGGATAATATTTGAAGAGATCATGGTGTAATTCTCTAATTATTAAATTTGAATAATACGTATTTTGAGATTATATCATCCTCCAAGTAATAATCAAATTTGTTGGTTAATTAAATTGGATTGATAATTGATTTAATATGATTAAATCAATTATATTCAATTAAAACACTCTATTATGAATAGAGTTGTATTTCCCTTGAATGAATTAATTATGTGGGTATGATTCATGATAATTAATTACAATTTGAATATGAGGTGGAGGATCACATAAGTGACATCCATGGTCTCCCGTCAAGGTGAAGGGTTCCATCATCGGAGATTGTATGTAGGAGACACATTCCGAAGTGATAGATCTTGCATACAAGTTCATCCAGGTCAGGATCTTTGCTTCTCGAAAAAATAAAACCATACGTGTAGTGACCCTAATGTCGATTCCTCATATTATTGGGGTGATATGGATTGTACATAGCAAGTGCTATTCATGTTGATGGTTGGTTCAGTTAGCAACGAGTCAACATCACCTTAGGGGTGGTGGATCCGGGTATTAAAGACCAAGTTGGGAATGCAAGTTGAACTTGCAAGGCGGAACGTGTTCATGCTTCTTTTTACCTGAGTTGTAGTTTTTCATATTATTGGGATGTAACTAAGGTAGAAAAGGAGATCTCAGTTCCTGCTAGAGATATATTGGTAAGTATATCTCTTGTTTGGCAGTGATTAAGGGAATGGACTTTCGACGTTTAAAAAAGGCAAGACTAATTTGATTAAAATCCTTAATCAAAGAATTTCAATTGAATATATAATTTTTTATAAGTTCTAATATAGTGCATTCTTAAATTTAGAAAATGAAGTCCATGAACCCACTCAACATGCTCCTAGAGTTCGATCCGTTGACTTGACCAAATTACTCGGATTGGATCCATAATTTTGATCTTGTCCTTTATGTGCAACGCATCTCTTATGTGTAATCGGAGGAGAAGCTTACAGAACCTATAGCATTAGAAGATATTAAATTCAACGAACAATATGATGAAGATCATTCTTTGGCAATGTGTTATATTCAAGGTTCATTGTCCAATGTGCTTTAGAAGCAACATATAGACATGAACAATTGCCATGACATTATGGTGAATCTGAGAGAAATGTTTGGTGATGTAAACCACACACAACACTATAATATCATGAAAGAACTTATTCGATGCAAGATACAGGAAGGGATTTCTATCAAGGAACATGTGCTCAAAATGTTTGGATACCTTTCTGAGATGGAAACCCTCATGGTTGACATGGATGCAGATAGGCAGGATGACTTCATTCTTCTGTCACTCCCTATGTTTTTTAATAGCTTTGTGGTCACATTACACATGAGCAAAGTGAACTATACTAACCCTGAGCTATTGACTGCATTAAAGTCTGCAGAAGACACAATGAAGAAAGATAGCCCCTCTAGCAGTGCAATAGTTGCACAAGTCAAAGGAAAGCATAGTCAGAAGTAAGGTTCTCGGAAGGGTCCGGCCCAGAAGAGAAAGAAGAATAGGTAAGGTGTTATCTCATCTTCTAATGCTTCCACTATGATATCATCAAAGAAAATCGATGTATGTCATCAATGCAAAAAGGTAGGGCACTGAAAGCATAACTGCCTGGATTACTTGAAGTCTGCTGACAAAGGTAATGCCCTAGCAGATATGAAATCTATTTTCATGATTGAAACCAATTTTCTCATTGGATGAGAAGGTAGTTGGGTCATCTATTCTGGTGCTTCTGTTCATGTATGCAATTTGTTGCATCTATTTTGGGAAACTAGGAATCTTGATGAAGGGGAGATAGTCATCCAAAAGGGATATGAGGCAACTGTTGCAGTAGTCACCGTCAGGGCCTCCATACTATCATTATCTGGTGGGAGAGTCCTTTTACTTAAAGAGTGTCTTTATGTACCGTAAGTCAGTAGGAACCTTACATATGTATCTAAGGTTGTTAGAAATGGATATTCGTTTCTATTCTATAATAAACTTATCATAAGTCGTTATGACAAACATATTGCAGATGGTGTCTTGACTTCTGGTGAACTCTATGAATCGTGCATTGATGAAAATATCATGAATGTTACTACCACTGACAAAAACTCTAAAAGAACCATAGAAGAAGGAAATCATTCTAGTATGATTTAGCATCAAAGGCTTGGTCATTTATCTGTTGATAGGATCAACAAATTGATAAAGGATGGACCCTTAGATTTTCTACAGGTTCAATCTTTCCTACCTGCAAACATTGTAATAGAGGTAAAATGACTAGGACACCTTTTCATAACAAGGTTACACGATGCGAGGGTATTCGTGACCTAATAAATAACTATGTATATGGTCCCTTTAGTACCGCGGCGCGAAATGGATATTGATATTATTTGACGTTTATTGATGATCATTCATAATACGAGTTTATCTTCCTACTATGTCATAAATCTGAAACCTTTGAAAAGTTCAAAGCGCTCAAGGCTTTGATTGAGACCCAAACTGATAGGAAGATTAAATGGATACGATCTAACCGAGGTGGTGAGTACCTCTCAAATGAATTTAAGGAATACCTTAATGAGAATGGAATTGTCTCCAATCTCACTCCTCATGAAACTCCTCAATTTAATGGTGTTGTTGAATGATGCAATAGGACTATCATGGATATGGTCCGTTCAATGATGAGTAAAGCACATTTGCCTCTAAGTTTTTGCGGATATACAATAGAGACTACAATATATATCCTGAATAAGATTTCTTGTAAGTCCATATCTAAAACTCCCCATGAGCTTTGGTATGGAACCAAACCTAGTGTTAGACACCAAAGGATTTGGGGTTGCTTGGTCCATGCAAAAAATGTGGACGCATGTAAGCTGGAATCTCGCACTCGTTAGTGCTACTTCATTGGGTATGTTAAGGATGGTATTTGATACCAGCTTTATGACCCTGAGGCCCAGAAGGTTTTTATCTCTAGAGATGTAAAATTTCTGGATGATGATTTCCTAAAGAGTCAAGACAAAAATGAAGCAAAGGAACTCATTGAATCCGTAGATGATACTGAGTTTACTGAACCAAAAACTGAGGAAGTAAATGAAGATGTAACAAACATGTACCTCTTCGACAGAGTTCGAGGGTGGTAGCACCACCTGAAAGGTACAGATTCCATGTATCAAGTGAAACTGACAATGATCCAGCTTCATTTGATAAAGCACTCGCAGATCATGACATGGATAGATGGATGCTAGCAATGAAGTCTGAAATAGACTTTATGCATAAATGGTGTATAGACCCTAGAGGATCCACCTAAAGGGGTAAAACCCATTGGATGTAAATGGATCTTCATAAG
Organism: Ottelia alismoides; assembly: GCA_037367405.1. Classification (NCBI taxonomy): domain Eukaryota; kingdom Viridiplantae; phylum Streptophyta; class Magnoliopsida; order Alismatales; family Hydrocharitaceae; genus Ottelia; species Ottelia alismoides. Next base: position 649,224 of record JAZKJV010002332.1, read on the forward strand.
AAAAAGGGGACCTGATGGGAAAGTAGAGACTTTCAAGGCATGGCTCGTAGCAAGGGGCTACAATAGAGAGAAGGCATCAACTACTATGAGACATTCTCTCCCGTGTCTATGCTTAAGTCCATAAGGGAACTACTATCTATAGATGCATCTCTTGAGTACGACATCTGGCATATGGACATCAAGATGGCTATCCTTAATGGATACCTCGAGGAGGATATCTATATGGAGCAACCCCAGGGCTTCATAACCAAGGAAGGTAAAGTATGTAAGCTGAAGAAATCCATCTATGGGCTCAAACAAGCATCTCATAGCTGGAACATCAGATTTGATGAAACCATAAAGAGTTATGATTTTCTGTAGAATCCTGATGAATCGTGTGTGTACAAGAAGCTTAGTCAGAATGCCATTGTGTTCATAGTTCTTTATGTGAATGACATTCTTATCATTGGAAATGATACGAGGATGATGATCACTGTTAATATTTGGCGATCCCATATCATCGACATGAAAGATCTTGGAGAAGCCTCGTACATCTTGGGTCTAAAGCTATTCAGAAATCGAGAAAAGAGGATACTGGAATTATCACAACATGTGTTCCCTTCCCTTAAGACATGGTATCCACCTATCTAAAGGGATGGATCCTCAAAGTGTTGAGGAAAAGAAAACCATGGTTTGATGCCCCTACACATCAGCTGTAGGAATCTTAATGTACGCCATTATGTGTACAAGGCCAGATATCTACCATGCAGTGGAAGTGGTAAGTCGTTACCAATCCTTCCATGGAGAACAACATTGGAATGCAGTGAAGAACATTTTCAAGTATCTAAGACATACTTAATATTATATCTTGTTCTATGGAGATGGTGATCTCCAGTTCTCGGGATACACAGATTCAGACTTCCAGTCAGATATTGATAATAAAAAGTCAACATTAGGGTTTGTGTTACTATAGAACGGTGGTGTTGTGAGCTGGAGAAGCAAGAAGAAGGACACTATGGCCGATTCAACAACAGAAATCGAATACATTTCCGCATCGGATGCTAAAAAGGAGGTGGTGTGGTTGCGCAAGTTCATCCTGGAACTTGGCGTAGTTTCCTTTGATACTCCCAGCCCTTTACTCTCCGATAACACAGGAGCCATTTTCCAAGCGAAGGAACCCATATGGCATCAAAAGAGCATGCATGTGGAAAGGAAATACCACATCATTCAAGAGATTCAAAAGCGTGGTGCCATCATCATCACCAAGGTGGCCTCTGCCGATAACGTTGGTGATCCCCTTATCAAAACATTGACGCAAAAGGCTTCAACTAGCATGTAATGAGCATGGGATTAAGGATTATACCTGAATGGTTCTGAGGGCTAGTGGGAGATTGTTAGCCATGTGAGCCTGAGGCAAACCACTCCTACAATAAATATTATTGTATTGTTTGATTTATCAAATAAAGGTTATTTATCTATTTCACTCGCTATCTGAGATCAAATGAATGAATGCACAATAAGGTCCCTCGATACAATTAGGGTTATGTACCATATCCATCTTGATGATCATACAAATGTTGATTCAATAGTTGAATCATAGAGGGTGGTGCTTGGATGAATATCTAAAGAGTTAGATTAAGGACTCATGAAGCACCATCAAATGATTGTTAAGAGATGATCTCTAGCCTAAGTAGGAGATGGAAATCCTTCCCCATTTGGCTGATATATGACCGACCGCTTGACGCATGCCCTCTGCATGGGAATAGAGATTCCGAGGTGTCAGATTAATTAGGTGATAACCCAACAATCCTCATTGGTCATATGTTCCACACATGGCAGGAGCACAGTCGTCAAGGTGACAGATGAGAACCTTGGATCAATCAACAATTAACCCAAAACAAGAATAAAGCAATACATATAAAAAATGCGGAGTTAAAATTTATTATAACTCTACAACAGGTGTGTATAGTGTAAGCATGTGTAGAGGTCGAACTCATGGAGCAAATGGTAGATGGAGCAAATAATGCGCACAAAAATTTGGCTTTCATCTTTTGTAGATCTTTATTGTTTTTGTGGGGTTTTTTATTATTAACTATTTTTTATTTTTTTATTTTTATATATTTTTATTTTGTTTTTAATTTTTAATTTTATATTTTCTTTTTATATTTTCAGAATTTTATATTTCTCTTTCTTTTAAATACATATACAGGATATACATATACTTATAGAGTAATATATTTATAAATACTAGTCAATATAAATAAAATGAGCAAATTAATTATTTTTGGATTTTATAACAATTTTTTATTTTTTTGTAATTTTTCTAGAATTTTTGTAATTTTTATGTAATTTAATAAAAAATCCTTATTAAAGATTAAATAAATACTTGGAAAATTGATTTGAATGTTAAAAATAGTAAATAATATCCAAAATTACTCAAATCAATTTTAATATATAAATATTTATAAAAAGAAAATTATAAAATAGAAAAAATATATTTTTGGCTTTTTTTTTAATGAATTTTTTAGTTTTTCATATGTGACTTTGGGGTTTTTCAATTTTGAAGAGTTTTCATTTTCCATTAGTGATTTTTGGTCTGTAGTCAAAATATAATAAAATAGACAATACATATTTTTTTTGGAATTTTTTAAGACATTTTCATATTTTTTGGTATTTTATAATCTAGACAGTACAAAAATGTACTCCTTTTGATTTTTAATAAATTTTTAAAATTCCAAAAATGCAAAATAAATATGTGTATGAAAATACAATCTACTAGGCATCTAACTCTATTTTTGCACAATTTTAGGAGCTAGGGTTCTATTTTTAATAAATGAAATCCAAGAACCAAAAATACATAAGCTAACAAGGGCATAATTGCATATAAAACAAATTTCAGGGGCTAAAGTGCAATTTTGACAAAAATATACAACATATATAAAATTTTTATTGGACTAAAAATAAATACAAGAAGTCGCGAGGGTGTCCCTACAGATTTCCCAACTCATGTTGGATGACACGTGAGCTGAGCTGGACTGGATCCAAATGCAAGTATAATAAATAAAATGGACTTTTCACAAAATTTTTGATTTACAGAAATAAATAATAAATATACAAAAGGTAGGGCAAAATGCAATTTACCCCCATTAAGTCGCGCCATCGGACGGTTCTGGTTATTTTACTTGACACGTGGTGTCTCCTTGCGGCCCAATGACACTTCATGCTCAACGCATGAGATTAATTCGCTGGAAGCGATCCAATGGTCGTGGCTCTGCTTGATCCGATGTCCGTTGCTGCACGGGAAGAACGGGGCCCGATCTGACGGCGGAGAAGCGCATTGGATGAACATGGAAGAAGACCCACCTACACAAGCTTCCTCCAGTCGAATCTCGCTCCTCCATCAGGCATGGCTGCTCCAAAAGGCCCAGAAATATTGATGGCAAGGTCCTATATCTACTAGATATGTCACAATGCTCTGAGGATGAGCAGAGTTCTCCCAGGAGGGCGAAGTAGTGGATGGGCTCCAGGTACCTCGGGGAAGACTGAAAATTGACTCTAGCTGGCTTTAAGTCTTCGAGACCTATGCAAATTGGTTAAGGGGTCAATTGCAAATTGCCTCAACCCTTTAGGTAGTGGAATGGACGCGTAAATGGTGCGGATGGGAGTGCTCCGACGAGGTGGCGGAGTTGGAGCACCCAAGTCCAGATCTGATGAGGTCTGGTTGAATGGAAGGTGGCTAGGTGAAGGGAAGCGAATGGGAAAGAAAGCGGTGGTAGTAGTGTGGTCGGAGACAGGTCGAGGCCTAGTAGGAACGTGGCCGTAGCTCGAGAGCTCCGACGAGGGTAACTATGTGAATTTAGCCTGATTGATAGCCTAAACAGTGAAATAAAATGCATAAAATGAATGACAGGAACTAAATTTATTTAATAAACATAAAGGGCGCAACTCATACCTGCCAGTGAGGGCAGGGAACAGAGGTGGCCGGCGATGACCGCTTGGGTGCATCTCCTCCTCCGTGATCCGATCTAGTACCTCAAGGGACCTCCCCCTATCACGGGGATGCACATTGGACCGAAGGTTGGGGATTCTAAGACTCGAAAGATGACCAAAAATTCAACGAGGTATTATATAAATACATGAATGGGCACCCTTATTTTAGGACGGATTTGAGAAAATCGAAAGTAAGTACAAGGAACCCAAATGGTCGACGTGGATCCTAGAATGTATAGGGGCATAATTGTTAAAGAGATCGAAGGCGAGAAAATGCAAGAAAACCAGGAAAAAACATTTGTCAGAAGTCAGAGCGCATGGGGAGGGAGTTGACCAAGGGTCAATGGTCAGAGCGATCTGATTGGTCCAAGTAGGCGTACTACAGAATAAAACTGCAATTTTATTTGAAAATAATTTTTTAAAAATAGTATTTGATTTTATTACTTTTTGCTTATAAAATAAAAATGTTTATTATTTTATATAGTATTTTATTACAATTTTTATTTATTTTTTTGAGGTTATTTATTAATAGTTAATTATTAGGGGTGTGTTTATAGGTATATTCATCTATATTTTAGCTCTTTTATTTTTCTTTTGTATAATATATTTTATTATTTTTTAAGATTACTTTATATATTGGCAACATATTTTTATGTACACAAATATATTTTTATTATATTTATGTGATGTTTTTTGTATACTTAAATAAATAAGGGTATGTAACATGCAGGTATATGTTTTTGCATTTTTACCTATGTTCTTTTGTATTTTGTTTTATTTTAATGTTTCTTTTATGGTTTTATTTTAGATTTATATTTTTAATAGAATATAAAAGGTATTTACAATATTATCAAAAATATAAATAATAAAGAATAAAAAATGATTCCCCTTTTCTTTATATACATGTATTATTATAGGTATTTTACCTATATATTTTCACAGACTTATTTTATTTTGTGTTTTCTTTGTTATTCTATTATAGTTTCAATATGTAAATATGTTATAAAGCATATTTGCAAAATTATAAAAATATAAAATTTTAAAAATAATAAAGAATGAATAAATTAAATATTTTATTCGGGTCTAGTGTACAACGAGAGTCCAAAACCTAAGTTTCACACCTTAACTTTAAAAAATATAAAACCACTCCATTAAATAGCTTATGAAAAATTATATACAATTAGAGGTTATTTGGATATATTTTGAGTTCCTGTTTGTAAGATATGGGTTTGTGAAGTTGGGATTTTGGCTTTTTATTTTGTGTATAAAAAGTATACTGTGTGTTATTTTTGAATAAACTCAATTTTGTATTTTTATATACATTATTATCTACAACTTTTATGTTCAAAGTTTTTTTATTTGATGCATAAATAATAAAGAATAAAATGGGTGTCAAAAATGAATTATTGATGAATAAATAAATTGGGTCTTTATTGTATTTTTTGCCCTGATCTCCCCCTGTTTTATTCCTTGTCGACCAACTCAATTCTTGATTTGGTCTCAGGGTTTAGAGTCATAAAATATCTTTGATATTTTATTATTTTTCTTTCTTCTATTTATTCTATAATTTTGGCATTAAAAACGGTATATTATATACAATAAATGCAATAACGATAAATGTCATTTTGTACAAATTAATGTTACTTACATGCAATAGCTAGGGTTTTTAAGGCCAAAAAGATAAAATAAAGGTGATGAAATGAAGATATTGGACATGCAAGCCCACAACGAGCCATTATGCACTAAATGTTATTGCGAATATCATTCCCTGATCTGAAATGAAGAATAAATAATTTGCATAGGTCCCTTAGTACAATTAGGGTTATGTACCATGGCCATCTTGATGATCATACATCTGTTGATTCAATTATTGAATCATAGAGGTTGGTGCTATGATGAATATCTAAAGAGTTAGATTGAGGACTCATCAAGCACCGTCAAATGATTATTAAGAGATGATCTCCAGCCTGAGTAGGAGATAGCAATCCTTTCTCATAAGGATGATAACTAACCGACCTCTTGATGCATGTCCTCTACATAGGAATAGAGATTCAGAGGTGTTAGATAAGTTACGTCAAAGAGTTGACTTAACGAGATCGAGATAACCAATGTCCTATGTCGTATACTATCACGATATAAACACACATCCTCTGACCGGAGACAGATGTGTTACTATTTGTCTGAGTATATACATTTGGCAGGCCAATAGGTTTATGACCTAATCAAGGTCTATACACCGGCGCACTGGGTGCGCATGCAAGGGCATATGATTAATATGATCTCTCAAAGGGATCATATAGGTTCATTTCTTGGACCGGAAGACATGAGCTCACTCATGAGATATTGGGAAGAATCAAATTCCGTGCACGGTCATCTTGCTTTGGAAGCTTGACTGAATTTGTAGGTTTGATATATACTTTTGGAAAGTATATGATCAACACATGGGTATGATATATGCTTTTAGAATGTATATGATCAATACCAACTCCCAATAGTCAAATAAGAAACTTAATGATAAATCCCTGAAGTAGATAGTGTAAAATTGATCTTGTACTTAGGGTTTAATCTGGGTCTTCCAGTATGTAGGATTTACAGGTATTAGGAATACCTGAGGGTGATGTGGTCATAAACGATTATATAACCATGACACTTCCATCATAGGGATTGATGAAACAGGTCAGGATTTTAGTGACTCCTCTCAGTAGAGAAGTAATCTGATCTTGGTCCAAATATCGGACATTGATCTGAATGTGATTCAGATGCAATGAGGAGATCAGATCTGCGGCGTTGATTTAATCAAGCATCTATGGGAGGTCCACAACATCTGGATTTGAGATGTGATCTCAATATCCAAATCACTATACGTGGAACAATACAATCGCCTTGTCCTTATCTCCAAGTATCCAAAGAGAAAGCGCATTATCCATGAAAGAGTTCATGATAATTTCATTGTTGATATATGTATCCGAGCATTTATAAAATGGATAATTAAATGTGATTTAATTATCATGAATAATATGAATTTGATTCATATTATATGGAGAGTTATCTAAGATAATTAAATGTTCTTTAATTATCAAAGATGTGAATAATGTGAATGTGATTCATATTATTTGCGCACATCAGAATAGAGATCCAAGATGATTAAATGTGATTTAATTATCATGGATATGAATAATGTGGATAGCATTATCCTTATTAATCATATATATTATAGATGTAATTTATAATATATAAGAGTGAGCAATTTGTAATTTACATTTGTTAATTAAATGTTGATGTGAATTTGATTCACATTGGACAGTTAATTGAAAATGTAATTCACATTTTATTTTGGATTGTGAATGTGTTTCAAAATTCTCCAATGACATGATTGCAATATTCACAAAATAATTATGAATTATTTTTGTTGAATAAATTATGACAAGTGTTGTTGTAAATCTTGGAGATTTCCATGAAATAATGTAATCTCATGAGATCTCATGAGATTACATGAGATTGCGACCAAATCCCATATTATGGAAGGAGTCAATCTTCATTCCATAATCTCCATGTTTGATTGATTTAATTTGGCATTAAATCATATTGATTTATCAATATAGATTTAATCTAAATTAAATTAATTGTTGTTGGTCTTTACCAATAAAATCTTAGCCATTAAAAGAAACACAAATCCATGGATCTATGGATTGAGATCCATGGATCCTAGAATAGAAGGGCACCTCTTTCTCTTCATATGTTAATGAGAACATAAGGCTCTCTCTCTCTCCCTTTCTCTATACACGCCATTTCTCTCTCTCTCTCTCTCTTATATGGCCGTCCATAATAGATGCCCTAGAGAGAGTGTCCATTACCGCATCATCGTTGTTATGCTGCCAGACTGTTTGCTCATGGATCTCCGTCTCCTTTGGTGTACCTCGCTCGTGAAGAAGACATCGGATCTCGTGTGTCAAGATCAGGAGATCCGCCGCTTAAATCATCAATGTGGATTGCGAGGAGTACGTGGATAATGTTATCCACATTATCCATATTATCCATATTAAATTACTATCCTAACCAAGAACCTTGTGATTGTCATTCAATCAATTAGTGAAATTAAATGGTTTAACTTCCTGGAATAATTATGGATAAATATTTGTGAAATATCTGATGATAATTATTTTCTTAAATGACATTTCCTTAACCAATAATTGATTAAATATGATCTAGATCACAATTGGTTACACAATCTACTTTCCAAAAAACAAAGTTGCTTGAATAGGATCGGGGATTTATTTAGCAAATCTCCTTATAATGTTAATCAAAAGTGTATGATTATTATTATATATAGTATAATTTCGGTTGAAGAACCGATTATCATCTCAAGTACAAAATTATCAATTTGGCATTATCCTTTCCTGAGGTGGATATGGTGTCTAATCGGGGAGTGTTGGGGTAGCAGGTTGCACCGTGTGTGGTCTGTCTCACTCCCGTCGGTATTGGCCATGACAACATGTAGGGACTCGATAATGCAGGAGAGATCATGGTGTATTTTTTCTAATTATTAAATTCAAAATAATACATATTTTAAATAATACCATAATTCAAGTAACAATTAAAAATGTTTGTTGTATATTAATTATATCATTAATTTAATATGATTAGATTGATTGGAATCCAATTAAAATAAAGACACTCTATTATGAATACATGTGTTATTTCCCATAGAAGGATTAATTATGTGAATATGATTCATGATAATTAATTAGAATTTGAATATGATATGGAGGATGACATAAGTGACATCCATGATCTCCCATCATGGCGAAGGGTTCTGTCGCTAGGGATTGTATGTAGGAGACGCACGTCCGAAGTGATAGCTCCTATATGCAAGCGCATCTGGATCGGGCTCTTTGCTTCTCGAAATAGTAAGGTCGTATGTGTAGTGACCCAATGTCGTGTCCTCATATTATTGGGACGATATTGGATTGTGCATAGCGAGTGCTAATCCTGTTGACAGTTGGTTCAATTAATGATGGGTCAACATCACCTTAGGGGTGATGGGCTCGGGTGTTAAAGACCGAATTGTGAATGCAAGTTGGACTTGCAAGGCAGAATGTGTTCCCACTTCTTTTTATCTGAGTTACAGGTTCTCATATTATTGGGATGTGACAAACATAAGGAAGGATATCCCGGATCTTGCTAAGATATAATGGTAATAAAATCTTTTACATTGAAAGTGATTAAGGGAATGAACTTTCATTGTTAACAAGGCAAGACAACTTTGAAGTAAAAATTCCTAAATCAAAGTAAAGTATATATTTACATACTTTCATGCAAATTATCTTATTTTAGATAACCCTTCATTAAATCTACTCAATATTATACTCAATAATAACCGGTAAAATATCATGGATCAGTGATGACCATAAAAAGCCGAGCGAGCGAGGTAAATCAGGTGTATCTCAAGCGGTTGTTACGACCTCAATCACTCGGGTGGTCGATCGAGAAAAAGAGACCACCAAATAGAATTAAATCAACTCAAAATCAAATAGCGGTCCTGCTATTAGTTTAACCTGGTATAGCGACCAGGGTCGAACACAAGGAGCACGTGATGGCCTTGCAGCCTACGAAGTAGTCAAAAATAAACTAAAATAAAATAAAAGATGTTTTTGGTGGATTTTTAGTCTTTTTATATTTTTTTGGATTTTTGGTTAATTAAGGAAATAAAGAAAACAAGAAAACAAGCCAACACAACAATTTATTTAATGCCTCAAAAATCAACCAAAAATTCAAATAAAAATGTTTTTATGTATTTTATGTTTTTTACTGTTTTTGGTTAATTCTTAGTAATTTTCTGATTTTTATTTAATTTTTTAATAATAGAACAATGCAAGAAAATAGAGGCACTATCTAGTCAGGAGTAAAAGGCCAATTTAAAATGCAAAAGGGCCTTTTTAGCTCCTGGAAGAATTTTCCTATAAACTAGAAAATTTAAGGAAAATTTGGGTACTGGATTTATGATTTTTGGATTTTTAAATTGTTTATTAGAATTTTTGTAAAATTTTAGGTGTTTTGTAATTTTTATGAGTTTTATATAATAAAAATGGCCAAAATTGGTCAGAAAATCAAACACAACAAAAGAAACAGTAGGTAATTTTTTTTGTAATTTTTAGATAAGTTTTAATATTTTTTTGAATTTTTAAACTAGACAGTAAATAAAATGGCTGTTTTTGATTTTTTTAAAAATATCAAATAAAAATAAAAATGTCTCCAAAAATTCTAGAAAATTTTACACCATGGCAGGAGCCATGTGTCCAATTTTCATGGAATTTGGAGTAAGTTTGATATTTTATTCAAAAATAAAACCTAGGTACAGTGCATAGGGACCTGTGCATAATTACTAAAAGTTCTGGGGGGTCCGGTGCAAAATTATCAAGAGATCACGTGCGCGGCACGTGTCTGGGGCACTTAGGGACCTATATGCAATAAAAACAAGTTCCTTGGACTAAATAATAATAGGTATTAAAAGTCTACGGGGCTTGTTATAAAATACCCAAAAATAAGCGCACATGCGCAAATAACTCACGCACAGGGGTATAAATGCAATTTACTAAAAATATTCATTCATTTCATAACTATCTAGAACTACAGGGCTAACTATGCAAATATCCCAAAGAGGCACGTTTCGATGCACGTGCTACACCACAAACAGGGGCATATATGTGAATAAAATAAAGCTTAGGGTCCAAAGTGCAAATATACCGAAAATAAAACAACTACGCTATGTATTTACAGGACTAAACTCGAAATAAAATAAAGAGAAGGGCCTAAGGGTAAATTACCCTTTATTAGGTCGAGGGTCGGATGGCTGCCACGCGGGGGATCGCACGGTGGAGGATGAGTGGCGCGCAACAAACGAACCCTCGTCGCGATTCGACGGCTGGGAAGGGCCCACCTAGAAGATCAAACGGCTGCAAAGCGTCGTGGGTCTGCGAAGGTGGCCTGACTCGGATCGGACGGATGAGGCGCAACCACGTGCTGGATCTGACGGTGGAGACGCGTCGTGGCTAAACCTCGCTGGATCAACGGTGGTGATCGAACCCCAAGAGATCCGGCGGTCAGTGCTACTCCGCAAATGGACGAACAGGATCACGACTGGAGCTCGGGGTCGATCGGATGGCGGAGAAGGATGGTGGACGAATTGGGCTCCGGCGAACTTCGCCGGTCTCGTGACGGCACTGGTCTCCTCCTGGAAGCTCGCTGAAGATTGGAGAAGGAAGCTGCGGGCCCTCCGCGTCTAATGGAGGCCTCCGATGACCCAACAGAGCCTGCGGAGCTCCGGCGAGGTCGGCGGAGGCGGAGCTGCTAGACCAAATGGTCCAAGCCCTCAGATGGGCTTGGATGAACCTGCAAAGTGCACCAGCAAACTCGCGGGTCGAGGGCAAACTTCCTCGACCCTGTTAGGCGTGGTGAAAGTGGACGGTGAGGCGTGGTGATCGAGCTCCGGCGAGGTGGTGGACGGAGGAGCTCGACTCCCCAGCTCCTGTGCGAGCTGGGTTGAGCGGAGGGGCGTAGAACGTGCGTGGAAGAAGGGCGGATGCGATGATGCGAACCGATGATCGAGTGGAAGGCGAACGTGACCGGAATCGAAGGTGGTCGGCGACGGCTAAAATTGGGGGAAAATCAAAATCAAAGAAAAGGAGGAAGAACTATAGCTACCTGAGTGAAGGGATCGATTGGGATGAGCTTGGGCAGCTCTGGGTCCTTGCCTCGAGGACCGTCGTCGTCCGAGGCTCTGGCTCCTGCTTTGGGCGGAGCACGGCGGAGCAAACTCGCCGGATCAGTGGTTCAGACGTCTCCTCCTCGCTGCGACAATGCCCTGAGCGAGCTGTCACTCTCACTAAGGCACTGGAGGTCACTGGGTGGTCGGCGAATGATCCAAAGATGCTGAATGAGGTGGCGGAGCTCGAGATTTATATGGGTGCAGGTCCGGCAAGACTTGATCAGGTAGGGCAATGTGGAGCGCGGACCCCGAGGCGGGTGTGCCGATGAAGATGTCGGATGTGACGTGATCGAAACGGACCCGGGGTTTCGGGGGATGGTGATCGGATTTGGACAGAAAAAGAGGAGAAGTCGGGTCGGGTGTCCAAAACCCGTGGGAGGTGGTCCACAGGGGGGAGTTGACCGGGCGGTCAACAATCCCTGTGGACCAATGAGAAAAGGCCATTTGGAAAAGATTTGAAAAATCAAATAAAAATAGTAAATGGCCGATTTATTAAAAAGTCAAAACATGAAATATTTTTGTTTAAATATTTTCTATTTTTGGTGATTTTTAATTCATTTTTCAAAATAAAATGAGGTATTTACACTATATAGCTATGTATAGGTATTTGTACAATATGTCTTTTTAATTTTTGATTTTTAATTTGTTATTTTTATTCATTTTTATTCCTATTTTATATTTTATTTATTTATAGTATAAAATTAGGAATAAAAGTGTATTTTTATTTTATTTTTATTATTTATATACAAAGGTGAAATGTACAATGTATTTTTGGGTTTTTAATTTTGTTATTTTTATTTTGTTTTTGTTTTAATTGTTTCTATTTTATTTATTTACAACATAAAAAGTAGAATATATACAAATTTTATAAAAATTAATTTTATTTAGTTATAAGGTGAAATAAATATAGGTGTGGCTATGTACATGATGGATATATACAAGTGATCTATTTTTGTTTTATTTTTGATTTTTTTCTATTTTTATCTTGATTTTATATTTATGAATATATACAAGTATTTACAAACCCATTTTATTTTATTTTTGGAGGAAAATATTTTTATTATATTTACACACATGAGCCCCTATCTCCCTCTACTTTGGCTTTTATGCAGTCAGGCCCATGCTGAGCCCTCCCTTGGGTTTGGTTGCTCAATATTTATTCTAAATATTTCCCTCTTTTTCTTTTTTATCTTTTTTCTTTTATTTTTGCACAAAAACATGCTAATTATTACTTTTTACACCATGCATGCTTTTGGTAATTACTTATATTTACAAATATATACATGCATTTGCAAAGGTTTTTGTAGCTAAAATATAAGAATAAAGAGTGACGAATAAGTATTCATCACCCCCCTATACTTAACTTTGCTAGTCCCTTAGCAAACACTTATTTGAAAAAGAAGTGAAAAAGAAGAAAGAAAAAGAAAAAGAGAAGAATGTACATGGATCAAGGTTGATTATTAAACTTGCCTTCATTAAATTGAGGTATGGAGCTTAATCAGATCTTTGGATTGTTAATGTGTCGGAACCTTATTTGGACTTAAGCCTAAAACTCAACAGCCTCTAAGTTCCACTAATCTATAATCAAGACTCCTCAATGCTCCAGATCAGAACAAGTCATCAATCACAAACCCTGAAGACCATGAATCTTTCCTTGTCCTGTGAATGTGAGGTATAAGCTCTCCACCTCAGAAATGGCAACTTGACAACCCTCCCCAACAAGGTAACTCTATGACCTCAATCTGGCCACTCTTTCCTCGAGGAGCGGGGTATTCCCTTCTAAGTTCAAGTTCAACCGGCTCAAGAAGAGGAGGAAGAAGAGAATGGACCATGGCCAGTGTAGCCATGTATCATTGGGAGCTTGACCAGTGTAGCCAAGTCTCCCTGCTGCAAGCTACATAAGGTAGGACATGGATCTCAAGCTTTGCTTATTGCACTCTATATACATACTCCGGTGGGATTATCATTTTCTCTCAGACCCACCACTTTTTTGGAGTTATTTTCTTTTTGCATTTTTTTTCAAGTGCATCTATACAACATATACATGTGCAACATACATACAAGGAGTTTTTCCTCTTGAGCCAGTAGACTATCCCTCTTTTGAAGCTTTATTGCAACCCACAACTCCCGTCGTTAGACCTCATGACAACCAGACCAAGTTGAGACACACTTCCTTCACTAAAAGAAGAAGAGAGGTTCCGCCTAGAAGTACTACCCTCATATGCTACCCCAAGTTAAGGAAGACTGCCTCCTCACCACCTCATCCGTAGATAGCTCGGTGCAAAGTGTTGATGCCCAAGTAAAGACATTGTCTATATGAGTCATGTGTTGTTGTTAAGTGCTCTACTTAGGCTCATTGAGATGACATGTGATCATAGCCTAGTGGACTCAAAGAATTAAGTCACCATGGACCTGAAAAGCCTTAAACCTAAGACATATAAGGTTTCTCTTAGAAATTAGGTGGATTAAGATCTTAATCAAGCTCCATTTCCCAATTTAATTCTAGGCTAGTTTAAATGTCAACTATCATCCAGAAAAACTATATACATATGTACAAAAGATGCTATTTACACAAATTTTACAAACATGCAAAATTTTTGAAAAATGTTTTGAAATCATGAATGGATGATGCATGAAGTGCAAGTTTTGCAAAAGGTATTTACACACATTTACACAAGATTTTTGCAAACTTTTGATTTTCAAAACATTTTGGAAAAATTTTGTACTATATACATAATTTTGATACAAAAATATTTACACAAGCTTTACACAAAAGATTTTTGAAATCATTTTTACAAAAATAATTTGTACACTAGCTATTTATGTGCAAATAAAAGAATGTTTATGTACATGAAAAATTTTTAATTTTTGTGATTTTTAGGGTTTTTAGCCATTTTTATTTATTAACACACTCACACAAAGTACGAGTTATGGCTAAAGTATATATGAAATATATACACCCCCCCTATACTTAGCTCGAACGATGTCCTCAGAGTCAAGAGCGATGGAGAAGACATAACTCGTGCTAGGTATAGGGAAGTGAAAAGGAAGGCTATATACAAAGACGAATGAATGAATAGAAGGTCAAAAGACTATCGCCTTTTCCCCCTATACTTAGGATCAAGTAATCCTAAGTATAGCAGGTTGTACACAAAGGGAAAACCGAGTGGAGAATGTACAGGGTCTACCCCCCCTATACATAGGGTAAAATATCCCTAAGTATAGGCAGCAAAAACAGGGGTAGACAGAAACAAAAGAAATACCCAAAGGTCCTACATCCTCCCTATACTTAGGGTAAAGTACACCCTAAGTATAGCATAATCAAAAGATGAAGAAAGGGATGTGGGACTAAAGAATGTGATGATATGGACATCTGGATCTATACAAGTCGGAAGATCAGTGAGAATCAGGCATGAGATGCAATAGATGTGAGTCAAAAGACAACATCTCACGCAAAATGAATCGGGGCAACATCAACGACCCGCGGCTCATGGTCTAGAAATGGCTTGAGCCGCTGGCCGTTCACTCGAAAGGTACTCTCAGAAGACAACTCGGATATATCAATGCTACCATTGTCGTGTACCTTTCTCACCAAGTAGGGTCCCTTCCACTTGCTCTGTAGCTTTCCTGGAAATAGGCGAAGCCTCGCATCAAACAGCCATACTCTCTGTCCAGGCTCAAAATGCTTGTGGCTAATGTGAGAATCATGCCACTCCTTCACTCTCTCCTTATAATGTAGGCTGTTTGAGGAGGCGGTATCTCTCAACTCCTCCAGGGCTGCTAACTCTGCCCTCCTCTGGTCTCCTACACCATCTGGATCCATAAGTATCTCAGTGACTGCCCAAAGTGACCTGTGCCTCAGCTCAACAGGTAAATGGCACGACTTGCCATATACGAGGCGAAAGGGAGATGTGCCCAATGGTGTCTTGAAAGACGTCCTATATGCCCACAAGACCGAGTCCAAAAGCTGTGACCAATCCTTTCGGTCAGGGCGGACGACTTTCTGCAATATAGTCTTGATCTCCCTGTTCGACACCTCGGCTAGACCATTCGTCTGCGGATGGTAAGGTGTAGCAACGCGATGGTCTATGCCGAACTCTCTAGCAAGGGCCTTCACCTGGTCGTTGATGAAATGAGACCCCCCATCTGAAATCAATACTCGAGGTACCCCGAACCGCATGATGATGTGCTTCCTCAAAAATATGCAAACTGTACTCGCATCAGCGGCTCGGGCGGGGATAGCCTCAACCCAACGACTAACATAATCTACGACCAACAGAATGTACTCAAATCCCTGACTCTTAGGGAATGGACCCATGAAATCGATGCCCCATGCGTCAAAAACCTCACAGAAGTGAATGGGCTGCATCAGCATCATATCACGCTGTCCACAAGTGCCCATCCTCTGACAGTCAGTACACCTCTTCACGAACTCATTAGAGTCCTTGAAGTGGGTAGGCCACCACAAGCCGGATTGGAGCACTTTCTGTGCCGTTCTCCTCCCAGAATGATGTCCTCCTGCCTCAAGCTTGTGGCAGTAAATGAGGACGCTATGGTGTTCCTCTTGAGGAATGCACCGACGCCAGACGCTATCCCCTCCTTCGTGGTAAAGGATGGGATCCTCCCAGTGGTAGGACTTGGCCTTCGCAAGGAAGGTCTCAAGCCTCTGCCTGAGCCAATCTTGTGGAACTTTCCCAGCAACGAGAAAGTTCACAATATCGGCATACCATGGGAGTGAGGCGATAGCAAGGATCGCCTCATCTGGGAAGGTCTCACAAATGGGATCAATATGCTCGGACTCCTCAGGCTGCTCTAAACGGGAGAGATGATCCGCCACCACATTCTTGACTACAGGCTTATCTTTGATCTCAATGTCGAACTCCTGGAGTAGAAGGATCCATCTAGTCAGTCTAGCCTTGGCATCCTTCTTTGCCATTAGGTATCGGATGGCGGTGTGATTAGTGTACAGGGTCACTCTAGATCCAATGATGTAAGATCTGAACTTATCTAGGGCGAACACTACGGCTAGCATCTCCTTCTCTGTGACTGTATAATTTCGCTGGGCGGAATCCAATGTGCGACTAGCGTAGTGGATAGCAAAGGGGACTCCATCCCTCCTCTGTCCCAGCACGCCCCCCACGGCAAAATCGGAGGCATCCGTCATGATCTCGAATGGGAGAGACCAATCCGGTGGCTGGAGAACAGGAGCCTCAATAACACACTGCTTGAGAGTCTCGAAGGACGAAAGACACTTGTCATCGACAAGGAACTCAGTGTCTTTCGTCAGGAGGTCAGTCAACAGCCAGGCAATCCTGCTGAAATCATGAATAAATCGTCGGTAGAAACCGACGTGCCCCAGGAATGACCGTAACTGCCTCAAATTGGACGGTGGTGCGAGTCTTCTAATGACATCTACCTTGGACGGATCAACCTCCATTCCCCTGTTGGAGATAATGTGGCCAAGCACCGTCCCTTGAGTCACCATGAAGTGACTCTTCTCCTAAGAAAGCACCAAGTGGACCTCTATACATCGCTGGAGTACTCGGTCTAGGCAGTCAAGACAGGAGTCGAATCCGTCGCCGTAAATCGAGAAATCATCCATGAAGACCTCCAAACACTCCCCTACCATGTCCGAAAAGATCGACAGCATGCATCTCTGAAATGTCGCAGAGGCATTTCATAGCCCGAATGGCATGCGTCGGAAGGCGTTTGTGCCGAAGGGACAGGTAAAGGTGGTCTTCTCCTCGTCCTCAGGAGCGATGGCCACCTGGTTGTAGCCCGAGTACCCATCCAGAAAACAGTAATGGCTCTTCCCTGCCAATCTCTCAATGACCTGGTCAATAAAAGGCAGGGGGAAATGATCCTTCTTGGTGGCCTGGTTGAGTCTCCTGTAGTCAACGTAGACCTGCCAAGAAGTGGGTACTCGTGTAGCAATCTCCTCTCCTGACTCACTGATCACAGTCGTGATGCCCGTCATCTTGGGCACAACATGCAAGGGGCTGACCCACTTGGAGTCGGAAATGGGATAAATAAAATCTGTGCTCCACCATTTTGAGATTTCCTTCATGACAACCTCTCTCAGATTGGGGTTCAGCCGCCGCTGGAATTCACGCGACGGCTTCACCCCATCCTAGAGATAGATATAGTGGGAGCAACGTGATGGACTAATCCCATGGAGATCTGCTACGCTCCATCCGATTGCCTTGCGGTTCTTTTCAAGAACCCCCATCAAACGAGATTCTTGCTCTCCAGTCAGATCGGAGGAGATGATGACTGGGTACATCTCAGGCTCACCCGCAAGGAATCGATACTTCAGCGAAGTAGGGAGCGGCTTCAGCTCTGGACAGCTGGGTGCTGGTGGATCTGGCCTCTGAAGTGTCTCTGTGTATGCTGCCAAATCTGTATGGGAGAACTAAAACTCTCTCTCAATATCGGGAACTGGAGAAGGCTGCTCTGACTGACTGTCTCTGCTATGCTCGGTATCTACCTCCTCCTCAGCTGTAGGCTCTGTGGAACTCAGGTCTGGCATGTATTCCTTGCAATCTGCCCAATCAGACTCTGAATCCGAGGGATCTGCATCAACAAAGGTGGCATCAGCACCACCGTCACAAAACTCCGTGTCGCGGTCAAGAACCTGCTCTGCTGCCTCTATGGTATCCTGAACCAGGGCTGTGCTCTCCAAGCTATCCTCTACGGTCATCTCGGCATCAGTTGTGTCTGCAAATGAGAGGATGGCATGTGCTGCTGGATCTGCCCATACTGCCTCATCGTCTGTGATCACAAAGTCACAGTCCTGGTGGATGTCTAGCCAGGCATCTGTCAGCTGCTCTGCATCTGAACTGGTCTCTGAGCATGATCTGTCTCTGGCTCTGTAGTCCTCGATCGAGTATACCTTCCCGCTATCATGGTCAGTCACCGCCTTAGCTGTGGCCAAGAACGGACGACCGAGGATGATGGCGGTATCGGTCACTGAATCAGGGATCTCCATGTCCAACACTATGAAGTCCACGGGGAATTGCAGGCCCTGAATAGTGACGACAACGTCTCGCAACAACCCCTTCGGCCTCTTGACAGATCGATCAGCGAACTGAAGGACTGTCCTACTCTGTCTAAGAGTGCCCAACTCGAAGCGGTCGAGAAGGGCTGCCGGAAGGAGGTTGATAGACGATCCGCTATCTAATAGAGTCCGGTCGAACCTCTGCTCTCTAATGTGACACCTGACATAAGGGGCTCCTGAATCTGGCCTCTTGGCCGGCAGACGGTTCTGAATCGCGAAACACATGGCTTTCGTCAGCACATGGATCTCTGAGTGGTGGTTCCTCTTCTTCCTCCTGACTGTAGTCCTGTCTCTCAACGAACACTGAAGAAGGGGAATGTGCTGCAAAGCCTCCTGAAGGGTCAACTGTATGTGGAATCTATCAATCATGTTCTGGCTGAACTCCTCCTGCTCTCTCTTTTTTGGATCTTTTTCATTTTTCTTCCCCTTCCCCATCTGAAGGGCTCTAGGGAAGGGAATCACTGGGTCCTTCTCAGATGAAGGACTAGGAAAAGGTCTAGACGGCTCGACGGCCGGATACGCACATACATCAAGCACCACAGTGGGACCAGAAAAAACCAAAACTTTTCCTTTATTCACAACATGGTTCCGAGATACATCAGAATGAGGAAAAACTACAACTCTCTTAGAATGAACTCTGGTGGTCTCAGTACCACCACTGGCTGGCTCAACTGGACGTCTCGCGGCCTCAGTACCGTGCTGTGGCTCGGCATCGGGAGTGGCCTCAGTACCACCTCCTCGAACTAGTGAAATTGCGGCCTCAGCACCGCCTGTGAAATCAACATCCTTGGTGGCATCAGTACCACCATCATCAACATGAGCGGCCTTAGTACCGCTCTCCTGCTCCTCATCTGGCGCCCTAGGTGTGTCCTCGTGATGTCGCTCAGACGAGGTGCCGCCGCCGGCTGGTGTCCTACCGCTCCTAATTGTGACAAAATCAGCATCAAAATGGTCTGCAGACATATAATCAAATGGATCACTAGGAGTGGCATGCTCAGTGTAAGCTACCTGCTCAGACTTCCGCTTCAGGCTGTTGGGATTCGGCTCGATCTGGGCAGGGATGACGGCCTTCCCTCTCACAATGTCCCGCATCTCCTGGCGGAACTCGTCCATCTCCCGTCTGAAAGTAGTCTGCTGGTCCGTGAGGAGGCAGGCTATGTCGTCCAAGGCGGGACTCTCGTATGGTGGACCATGAGAGCCCGACGGGTAGCCTCTCTGGTAATGAGGCTGCTGGAACTGGTGCTGCTGCTGCTGAGAGGGGTAAGTAGGTGGATGCTGCTGCTGGTGAGGCTGCTCACGCCTCCAAGACTGTCCCTGCTGATAGGGACGAGGAACGTAGGATGACTGCTGCTGCTGCTGTGAAGGGTAGACTGGGGGCTGCTGCTACGGCTGGTGATCTCTCTGCTGACTGTACTGGCCTCCTTGACCAGATGGCTGCTGCTGGGGCTGGGCACCTCCATTCCCCCACCTGAATCCGGGATGGTCTCGTCGGATCCCAGGCTGAGGACGGTCATACCAAATCCCGTTGACATCCATCAACGGCTCTACATCGTACTGGGCTGGCGGGAGTACTGCCAGAGGCTGATCAGGCTGGTATACCACCATCTGCAAGTCTAGAGATGGTGGTGACTGGTAAGTGGGCTGCGGCTGCTGGTATGGCTCCGCCTGTACAAGGTGAACCTGTCTAGGCTGCTGGTGTGAGCTGGAGCACTGGGACGAGCTGCTGCTGCTGCCGTGATCGCCTCGCGACTGAAGACAGGGCTGTCAAGCCGTTTGTGCCTCCTGGAGACACATGAGCTGGGTCTTCATGTCGCTCAGAGTTTGTGCCATCTGCTCCATCTGAGTGATGCCATGGCACTGCTTCTTCTCTATCAGCTCCATCCGATCCAACTTCTCGCTGATAATACCCATGTCCGCAGCTGACGACTCTTCCTGTGTTGCTGCTACTGCGGACGAACGGGATGGACCGGCATCGACCCGTGCTATCCTCTGGTACTGCACGGGTCCTGGCTGCTGCTGGGGTCTGCCCTGAGTGTATAACCTGGTCTGGGACATCACCATATAGTTCTCGGCCATCTCCTCATAGATGGCCCAGACCTGGTCGTGATCCTTGGCGAAATACGACCCGCCACAAGAAGCGTTCACCAAGCCCTGGAGCTCTGGTGTCAGCCCGCTGAAGAAGCTCTGCACAAGGTTGGGCTTCGAAATATCATGGTGCGGGCATCGATCAGTCAGCTCTCTAAACCTCTCCCATGCCTCATGGAACTGCTCGTTGAGGAGCATGGAGAAGTTGCTGATGAGGGCTCTCGCTGCATTGGTCCGCCCGAGTGGATAGTACTTGTGTAAGTACTCGGTGCGGAGCTGTTCCCATGTGTAAACAAACTTTTCCAAGTGCTTCAGCCAGGTGGCTACTCTGTCTGCCAAGGAAAAGGGGAAGACGATCATCCGAATCGTATCCTGGTCCACCTGACGATCGTGGACAGTACTGCAGATCATGAGGAACTCCTGGAGGTGGAGATGGGGCTCCTCAGTGGCGAGCCCGTGGAAGCGGGGGAGTAACTGCAAGGTGTTCGGGGGGAACTTGAAGTCCCCCACGATAGATAGAAGTACGACCCAGTGGTGCATCAGCGTCGATCCGGGGTTGTGTAACTCCCGCATTAGTCTCGGTGGTCCTCCTACCGCGGCTGCGGCGGCTGCTGCGGCTGCTGCATCTGCATCATCCGGGATCCTCGGCCCATCTCTCCTCTCATCTCTCTCTGCTCGCATCTGCTCCATCTCTCTCCTCATATCAAGCATGAATGCTCCCTGATCCCTCAACTATTGCTGAATGGTCTAGAGGGAGGCGATCAGGGTGGAGTTGATCTTGCCCTGGTCCAACACAAAGTGCTCAGGCTGTGGACCTCGGGAGCGATCCTCGGAACTGCCAGCCATGGCGTCTGCAAAATCAAATGAGCCGAACTCAGGTGCAGATAAATTTGCCAATCTCTCCTCTGGCTCATGTCTCTCAAAACCGAAAGAAAGGGGGTCGAGCGGGAACATGGCGGAATCATACTCGGGCTCGGAGAGCTGGTCTCGGCTCTCACGAGCCAACCTAGATGAACAGGTAGACGCGCCCGAAAGCGGTGCAGCCAGAGGCTGCCTAAGAGATCGTCTACCCATCATCGTGATCTGGCGAGTAAGGCGGATGGGATCTGGAGAAACTATGATCAGAATACAAACCCCTCAGTTCGCCAACGCAACGCGAGCTGAAGACCGTAAAGGCTCGGTCGGATTACCTTGTCAAATTTTATTTTGGTGAATAAACAATTTGTCAGAGCGATTACGTGACCTGCTGGGATACCCGATGCTACCCCAACCGACTATCCCGCACGAATGAATCGGTAATCAGTCGGGAATAGCACCGGAGGGCTCTACCTAGTGAACGGGTCACTCTCTCGCACAAGCAAACCAATCAATGAGGGGGTTGCTCTCCCCAAGATAAATTTTTAGATCAGGTGTCTTTTAGGGTCAATAGCTTAAACAGTCCCAATTTTATGGTTTTTCTTTTTAATATTATTCAATAAAAACAAAGGCCTAACGAAATTTTCGGTTCTCCTGATTATTAAATCAAAAACAGGGGGAGAAGACGAAAAAGCTGATGCGCGATGAAATCAATGATGCATGCAAAGATAGAAATGCGTACCTGTCTCCAGCACTCTACATGCAAAATGATCCGCGTAGAAATGTAAAGACTGAAAAGAAACTACCTATATGGTGCAACGGTAAAAAGCCGAGTCCTAAACAGGCAACTCTACTCGAAGAACCATCTAACTGGTCACCGATCCTTCAAGCCAAAGGTCTGGTCTCAGTCTACCCCTCCTTCTCCCGACACATCGGGTTCAGGAGCAGCACTTGGCAGGGCAGGCTACGACACGTAGGCTACGAAGGGAGTGAGTCAGTTATTTTTATTAGTGATTTATTAGTAGGTCCAATTAATCGCACTATAGGAACATGCAGATAATTAGGTGTGGGGATCCTACTAATTACGGCACAATCAAGCAGAAAATCCTAAGTCTAGGGGCACGAGAAAAACCACAGAAAACCGTAAAAGGCAGCGAAGAAAATCAAAAACCGCGAAAAAGCCGCGAAAAACCCTAAGGGTCCCCCGAGCACACCGGTGCTCGACGAAACAGACCTGCTAGTCAAGCCAAGTCCAAAGTCTGAGTCGGTCCCTGTATTATTACAATAATCAAATAAAGATAAAAATAAAGTCTAAACTAATCCTACTATAATCCTCTCCCACTCAGCCTCTCTCTCACGCTCTCCTGCGGCTCCGTGCAGAAGGGATCCGCCTCCGAGTCTCGCGGTTGCATCGGCTTCTCGAAAGCTGCTGCCTCGGTCCTCGGGCCCTAGCAAGAAAGAAACAAGTGGTCAGACCAATAAAATAATCAAATAATAGCAAGAAAATAAAACAGGGTATATGTGCAAAAATGCAAAATAAAATAAACAAACAAAAGTCAAACAAAAACAAAAACAAAAGAAATTAAAATAAAACAAAATAAAGCAAAAAGAAGAGAAAAACAAAAAGCCGCAAAAAGCCGCGGAAAGCTGCGAAAAATAAAACAAAAAGAAAATGAAAATGAAAAATCAAAAACTACTAAGCCGTGCTCCCCGGCAACGGCGCCATTATGATGACCACAAAAAGCCGAGCGAGTGAGGTAAATCAGGTGTATCTCAAGCGGTCGTTGCGACCTCAATCACTCGGGTGGTCGATCGAGAAAAAGAGACCACCAAATAGAATTAAATCAACTCAAAATCAAATAGCGGTCCTGCTATTAGTTTAACCTAGCATAGCGACCAGAGTCGAACACAAGGAGCACGTGATGGCCTTGCAGCCTATGAAGTAGTCAAAAATAAACTAAAATAAAATAAAAGATGTTTTTGGTGGATTTTTAGTCTTTTATATTTTTTTGGATTTTTGGTTAATTAAGGAAATAAAGAAAACAAGAAAACAAGCCAACACAACAATTTATTTAATGCCTCAAAAATCAACCAAAAATTCATATAAAAATGTTTTTATGTATTTTACATTTTTTACTGTTTTTGGTTAATTTTTGGTAATTTTCTGATTTTTATTTAATTTTCTAAAAATAAAAAATGTAAGAAAATGAAGGCATTGTCCAGTCAGGAGTAAAAGGCCAATTTAAAATGCAAAAGGACTTTTTTAGCTCCTGGAGGTAATTTTCCTATAAACTAGAAAGTTTAAGGAAAATTTGGGTACTGGATTTATGATTTTTGGTTTTTTAAATTGTTTATTAGAATTTTTGTAAGTTTTTAGGTTTTATTAAATTTTATGCGTTTTATATAATGAAAAATGGCCAAAAATGGCTAGAAAATCAAACAAAATAAAAGAAACATTAGCTAATTTTTTTGTATTTTTTAGATAAGTTTTAATATTTTTTTGTGAGCTTTTAAACTGAACAGTAAAGAAAATGGCTGTTTTTGATTTTTTAAAAATATCAAATAAAAACAAAAATGTCTCCAAAAATTCTAGAAAATTTTACACCATGGTAGGAGCCATGTGTCCAATTTTCATGGAATTTGGAGTAAGTTTGATATTTTATTCAAAAATAAAACATAGGTACAGTGCATAGGGACCTGTACGTAATTACTAAAAGTTCTGGGGGGTCCGGTGCAAAATTCCCAAAAGATCACGCGCGCGGCGCGTGTCTGGGGCACACAGGGACCTATATGCAATAAAAACAAGTTCCCTGGACTAAATAATAATAGGTATTAAAAGTCCAGGGGGCTTGTTATAAAATACCCAAAAATAAGCGCACATGCGCAAATAACTCACGCACAGGGGTATAAATGCAATTTCCTAAAAATATTCATTCATTTCATAACCATCCAGAACTACAGGGCTAACTATGCAAATATCCCAAAGAGGCACGTGTCGATGCACGTGCTACACCACAAACAGGGGCATATATGCGAATAAAATAAAGCTTAGTGTCCAAAGTGCAAATGTACCAAAAATAAAACAACTACGCTATGTATTTACAGGACTAAACGCGAAATAAAATAAAGAGAAGGGCCTAATGGTAAACTACCCTTTATTAAGTCGAGAGTCGGATGGCTGCCACGTGGGGGATCGCACGGTGGAGGATGAGTGGCACGCAACAAACGAACCCTCGTCGCGATCCGACGGCTGGGAAGGGCCCACGTGGAAGATCAAACGACTGCAAAGCGTCGTGGGTCTACAAAGGGGGCCTGACTCGGATCGGACGGATGAGGTGCAGCCACGTGCTGGATCTGATGGTGGAGACGCGTCGTGGCTAAACCTCGCTAGATCAACGGTGGTGATCGAACCCCAAGAGATCTGGCGGTCAGTGCTACTCCGCAAATGGACGAACATGATCACGACTGGATCTCGGGGTCGATCGGACGACGGAGAAGGATGGTGGACGAACTGGGCTCCGGCGAACTTCGCCGGGCTCGTGACGGTGCTGGTCTCCTCCTGGAAGCTCGCTGAAGATCGGAGAAGGAAGCTGCGGGCCCTCCACGTCTAATGGATGCCTCCGATGACCCAACAGAGCCCTGGGTAGCTCCGGCGAGGTCGCCGGAGGCAGAGCTGCTAGAACAAATGGTCCAAGCCCTCAGATGGGCTTGGATGAACCTGCAAAGTGCACCAGCAAACTTGCGGGTCGAGGGCAAACTTCCTCGACCCTGTTAGGCGTGGTGAAAGTGGACGGTGAGGCGTGGTGATCGAGCTCCGGCAAGGGGGTGGACGGAGGAGCTCGACTCCCCAGATCCTGTGCGAGCTGGGTTGAGCGGAGGGGCGTAGAACGTGCGTGGAAGAAGGGCGGATGCGATGATGCGAACCGATGATCGAGTGGAAGGCGAACGTGACCGGAATAGAAGGTGGTCGGCGACGGCTAAAATTGGGGGAAAATCAAAATCAAAGAAAAGGAGGAAGAACTATAGCTACCTGAGTGAAGGGATCGACTGGGGATGAGCTTGGGCAGCTCTGTGTCCTTGCCTCGAGGACCGTCGTCGTTCGAGGCTCTGGCTCCTGCTCTAGGCGGAGCACGGCGGAGCAAACTCACCGGATCAGTGGTTCAGACGTCTCCTCCTCGCTGCGACAATGCCCGGAGCGAGCTGTCACTCTCACTAAGGCACTGGACGTCACTGGGTGGTCGGCGAATGATCCAAAGATGCTGAATAAGATGGCGGAGCTCGAGATTTATATGGGTGCAGGTCCGGCAAGACTTGATCGGGTAGGGCAATGTGGAGCACGGACCCCGAGGCGGGTGTGCCGGCGAAGATGTCGGTTGTGACGTGATCGAAACGGACCCAGGGTTTCGGGGTATGGTGATCGGGATTGGACACGAAAAAGAGGAGAAGTCGGGTCGGGTGTCCAACAACCATGGGAGGTGGTCCACAGGGGGGAGTTGACCGGGCGGTCAACAACCCCCGTGGACCAATGAGAAAAGGCCATTTGGAAAAGATTTGAAAAAACAATTAAAAATAGTAAATGGTCGATTTATTAAAACGTCAAAACATGAAATATTTTTGTTTTAATATTTTCTATTTTTGGTGATTTTTAATTAATTTTTCAAAATGAAATGAGGTATTTACACTATATAGCTATATATAGGTATACGTACAATATGTCTTTTTAATTTTTGATTTTTAATTTGTTATTTTTATACATTTTTATTCCTATTTTATATTTTATTTATTTATAGTATAAAATTAAGAATAAAAGGGTATTTTTATTTTATTTTTATTATTTATATACATAGGTGAAATAAATAGGTATATACACTTATATACATGGTATATGTACAATGTATTTTTGGGTTTTTAATTTTGTTATTTTTATTTTGTTTTTGTTTTAATTGTTTCTATTTTATTTATTTACAACATAAAAAGTAGAATATATACAAATTTTATAAAAATTAATTTTATTTAGTTATAAGGTGAAATAAATATAGGAGTGGCTATGTACATGATGGATATATACAAGTGATCTATTTTTGTTTTCTTTTTGATTTTTTTCTATTTTTATCTTAATTTTATATTTATAAATATATACAAGTATTTACAAACCCATTTTATTTTATTTTTGGAGGAAAATATTTTTATTATATTTACAAATATATTTACACACATGAGCCCCTATCTCCCTCTACTTTGGCTTTTATGCGGTCAGGCCCATGCTGAGCCCTCCCTTGGGTTAGGTTGCTCAATATTTATTCTAAATATTTCCCTCTTTTTCTTTTTGATCTTTATTCTTTTATTTTTGCACAAAAACATGCTAATTATTACTTTTTACACCATTCATGCTTTTGGTAATTATTTATATTTACAAATATATACATGCATTTGCAAAAGTTTTTGTAGCTAAAATATAAGAATAAAGAGTGATGAATGAGTATTCATCAATCAGATCCATGATTAAGATATTGTACTTGCAGTTGGACACATATTGTATGTGGTTGCAAGTGCAAGTTTCCTCATAATAATGAGGAGTGACAATTAAATAGACAATAGGACTACAACCCTTGGCTTTATATGTCTCTATAGTCTTGATCTCTCATCGAATGTACTTTGGAAGTGGCATGTCAATGATGATCGTAACTGTCGAATAATCCTTATAAAATCAAAGAAGATGTTTTGTCATGCATATGTGCTCTTGATATTTTATCATGAATGACATGGTTCTCTGCATCATACAAAATGGTGGATCTATAAGAGATTATGTATTCAAAATGTTTGAGTACCTGCTTGAACCTAAGTCTTTAAGAGATGAGATGTATGTAGATATAATGAGTGTCATCATTCTACTATCTATACTCTAGTCATTCATGAAACTTCATATATATTGTATGAATTGAATGAAGCATGCATAAATGTTGAATAGCTCTTATATTGAAATATTTTGAATTCAGCATAAGAGATCCTTCGCCTTAAACAATGGTTGTTTATAGATGAAGGGAGCGCAATGGAAGCATGGGTTGGATCCAAGTAAGAAGGAAAGTCAAAGAGTTGGCCATACTTCTATGACTTCCACATGACATCCAAAGAGTTGGATGAATGCTAATACTGCAATAAGCTGATGTATTGATATTGTGATTATCTAGAATATCTTGGATCCTTAGAGAAGGACTTGGATAGTGCATCGGAATAACCTACATTTAATTGTTGAAATTGACTTTCTTATATGATAAGATCAAAGTCTAATAATTGTATCTCATTCTTATAATAACACTTGCAATTGGTTGCATATGTATTAGAAGATTATAAAATTTGATTTTAAGTTTAATAGTCATCCACATGGATATTGATGCAATTGTTGCAACAATCTCTATTGGATAGATGGACTTGTTATTTTCAGTGGGAGATCCCTTCGTCGTAGACAATGTCTCTATGACCTAGATATTAGAATACACTCATTGTTTATTTCTAAATGTTGGAAATAAACATGAATTCTGTAATAGATGTATCATAAAGAGTTATAACAGAGATATTTCAGATAGTAATCTAAAATCTAGTGGACTCTACTAAACTAGAAAATTAATGAATGGTTCATTACATTTCTAATATTGAAATTAAACCTTAAAAGATCAATAGGATAATGAAGACCATTTGACAATGATCTGGCATCAAGCCTTGGATATTTGTCTATTTATGAGATCAATGGACGAGTAAGAGATGGAACTTTAGATTGTTTGAAATTTCATATCTTACATACTTATGAATATTGTATTCAAAGTAGAAAATGTCCAAAGCACCCTTCTCTGGGAATGATGTAGTATGTCGAGGTATTCAAGATCTCATACATATTGATGTGTGTGGATCATCTATATCAAATTATACATAAATGATATGTGATATCCATTGATGATTATTTGTGATATGAGTTTTCTTCCCTTCATCGTAGAAACCTTTGAAATGTTCAAAGATTTCACAATTTTGGTTTATAATCAAAGTTTGATGGAAGATTAAGTGAATTTGATCTAATCAAGGTAGATTGTACCTATTAGATGAATTCAAAGAATACCTTATAGAGTAAGGAATATCACTAAAATAAATAGAGTTGTAGGGAGATACAACTGGATCATGTATGACATGATTGATCAATGATGAATCTTAGCATAATTACCTCTTAGTTTCCAAGGTATATATGACTACAATATATATCATTAATAAAGTTCCATGCAAGTAAGCTGGAATCTAGCACAAGAGAGTGCTACTTCATTAGGAAAATAAAGGATGGTATTGGATACCTACTTTATGACCTTGAGATTCTTAAAAGATTTCATATCTAAGAATGCGATTCTTAGATGATGAGATTCTTGAGAATCAAGATGAAAATGAAGTAAAGGAACTCATTTTAGTCTTGAGAAGATAATGAGGCTCCTAAAATTGGAAACTAAAAGAACAATTAAAGATGAAACACTAATACATCTTCAAATAAGTTTGAGGATGGATTCCATGTGTCAATTGAGTCTGACAATGATCTGACTTCATGTGATGAAGCTTCTGAAGATCATAGCATGGAAAGATGGATGTTAACAATAAAGTCTAAAGTAGACTTCATATACAAATGTCTTATATGGACCCTCGAGGATCCACCTATATGGGTAAGACCCAATAAGGTGGAGATGGATCTTCAAAAGAAAGAGGGAACCTGATGAGAAGGTAGAGACCTTTACAGCATGGTTCGTAGCAATGAGCTATACACCGAAGAGAAGACATCGCTTGCGATGAGACTTGCTCTTCAATGATCATGCTTGAACCCATCAGAATATTGCTAACTATAGCTACACAACTTGACTTTGACATCTTTAAGATGAAAGTCAATATTGCATTTCTCCATGAATACTTCTCTGAGGACATTCACATGAAGCAACCACATGGCTTCATGGTTGAGGAAAGCAAAGAGTGCAAGCTAAAGAAACTCCATCCATGGACTCAAATAAGCTTCTTATAGTTGGAACATCATATATGAAAAATTATAAATGTTATAATTTTAGATAGAATCTTGATGAACCATGTGAAGCTTAGTGGGAGTGCATTGTGTTCATCGTGCTAAATGTAGATAATATCCTAATCATTTGGAATGATATAAGGATAATAATAAGTGTTTTATAATTTGGTTGTTCCATACCTTGAGATATGATCTCAGGAATACATCTTAGATATTAGTTCTGAAGTTGTTCCGAAGCAAAGAAAAGAGGGTATTGGGACCGTTACATTAGTGGTACACCTTGGATATTTCCATTTTCTCGAAAAATTCCAAGAAATGCTTCTTTCCCTCAAGATATGGTACTGACCTTTCTAAAGGGATAGCACCTCAAGGAGTTGAGGAGTTGAATGCTAAAACTGCTTGCCCTTGTGCATCAGTTACGAGAAGCCAAGTGTATGCTATATATGTACAAAAATCAGATGTCTGCTAGGCAGTGGGAGTAGTAAATTGTTACTAATCCTACTATGGAGATAAAACACTTGATTGCAAAAATAACAATATCTTCAAAGATGACAAGACTTTAGAGATAGTGATCTGCAAGTATTATCTTCAAGAAATTAAGACTTTATAGATGGAGATCTAAAAGGTCTTAACTACGAATACCTTAGGAGATAGAGATCTCCAGGAATAAGGGTATTCTGATAAGGATAATAGAAATTACATACTGGTTATAATAGTTATTGAGTTGTAGTGTCAAGCACACTATAACTAAACAAGATTAAGTTTTGGTTTCATAAGATGCAACATTCGCATTGGATGCGAGCACTGTTACTATGGGATATGCAAGTATTGTAAAAGGACTTGGCATAGTCTCTTGGGAACAGAGTGACTGATCAGCTTACCTAGCTATTTTTCTAAATAGCTTATAATTATCACATGAGTGAGGGTTTACATGATTAGCCCATTAATGGCTCTTTGGGCTAGTGGGAGATTGTTGGACACGCGAGCCCACGACGAGCCATTATGCAATAAATGTTATTGCGAATATCATTCCCTGATCTGAAATGAAGAATAAATAATTTGCATAATAGCTCCCTTAGTACAATTAGGGTTATGTACCATGGCCATCTTGATGATCATACAACTGTTTATTCAATTATTGAATTATAGAGGCTGGTGCTATGATGAATATCTAAAGAGTTAGATTGAGAACTCATCAAGCACCGTCAAATGATTATTAAGAGAGGATTTCCAGCTTGAGTAGGAGATCACAATCCTTTCTCATAAGGTTGATATCTAACCGACCTCTTGACGCAGGTCTTCTGCATAGGAATAGAGATTCAGAGGTGTTAGATAAGTTAAGTCAAAGATTTGACTTAACGAGATCGAGATAACCAAAGTCCTATGTCGTATACTATCACGATATAAGCACGCATCCTCTGACCGGAGATAGATGTGTTGCTATATGTCTGAGTATGTACATTTGGCAGAACAATAGGTTGATGACCTAATCACGGTCTATACACCGGTGCGCTGGTGTGCATGCAAGGGCATATGAGTAATACGATCTCTCAAAGGGATCATACAGGTTCATTTCATGGACCAGAATACATGAGCTCACTCATGAGATATTGGGAAGAATTAAATTCCATGCATGGTTGTCTCACTTTGGAAGCTTGACAGAATTTGTAGGTTTGATATATACTTTTGGAAAGTATATGATCAACACTTGGGTATGATATATTCTTTTGGAAAGTATATGCTCAATACCAACTCCCAATTGTCAAATGAGAAACTTAATGATAAATCCCTGAAGTAGACATTGTAAAATTGATCTTATACTTCGATTTTATCTAGGTCTTCCAGTTTGCAGGATGTACAAGTATTCGGAATACTTGAGGGTGATGTGATCATAAACGATTGTATAACCATGACGCTTCCATTCCTAGGGAGTGATGAAACGGGTATGTATTTTAATGAATCCTCTCAATAGAGAAGTAATCTAATCTTGGTCCAAATATTGGACATTGATCTGAATGTGATTCAGATGCAATGAGAAGATCAGATCTACGGCCTTGATTTAATCAAGCATCTATGGGAGGTCCACAAGATCTGGATTTGAGATGTGATCTCAATATCCCAGTCACTATACGTGGAACAATACAATCGCCCTGTCCTTATCTCCAAGTATCCGCGGAGAAAGCGCATTATCCATGAAAGAGTTTAGGATTATTTCATTGGTGATATATGTATTTGAGCATTTATAAAATGGATAATTAAATGTGATTTAATTATCATGAATAATATGAATTTGATTCATATTATGCGGAGAGTTATGTAAGATAATTAAATGTGATTTGATTATCAAAGATGTGAATAATGTGAATGTGATTCATATTATTTGGGCACATCAGAAATGAGATCCAAGATGATTAAATGTGATTTAATTATCATGTATATGAATAATGTGGATATCACTATCCATATTAATCATATATATTATAGATGTAGTTTATAATATATAAGAGAGAGAAATTTGTAATTTACATTTGTTAATTAAATGTTGATGTGAATTTGATTCACATTGGACAGTTAATTGAAAATGTAATTCACATTTTATTTTGGGTTGTGAATGTGATTCAAAATTTTCCAATGGCTAGACTGCAATATTCACAAAATAATTATGAATTATTTTTGTTGAATAATTTACGAAAAGTGTTGTGGTAAATCTTAGAGATTTCCATGGAATAATGTAATCTCATGAGATCTCATGAGATTACATGAGATTGCCACAAAATCCCATATTATGGAAGGAGGCAATCTTCATTCCATAATCTCCATGTTTGATTGATTTAGTTTGGGATTAAATCATATTGATTATCAATATATATTTAACCTAAATTAAATTTATTGTTGTTGGTTTTTACCAAAAAAAATCTTAGCCATTAAAAGAAACACAAATCCATGTGAGCCATTGGATTTGTGTTGCCCATGGATTGAAATACATGGATACCAAAATATTATAAATAGAAGGGCATCCCTTGCTCTTCATATGCTAATGAGAACATAAGTCTCTCTCTCTATACACACCATCCCCCTCTCTCTCATATGGCCGTCCACCATGGATGCCCTAGAGAGAGTGTCCATTACCGCAGCATCATCGTTATGCTACCGGACTGTTTGCTCGTGGATCTCTGTCTCCTTCGGTGCACCTCGCTCGTGAAGAAGACGTCAGATCTCGTGTATTGAGATCAAGATATTCGTCGCTTGGATCATCAAGATGGATTGCGAGGAGCACGTGTTTCATCAACACGCTCGCAAACGTCTCCTCCATCGGATCGGAATTGAGACAGGAGGTCTCTTTGTTTAGAGACTCGATCACAACCAAGCTTCAAGAGGTAACCCTAATACTTTTTTGTGGTTTAGATGAAATGATCTGAGAAGTGTTCTTGGATCATATGGTTTCATCGCATGAAAATGTTTTAAAATTCTGCTGCATCGAGCAACTAGTGCGACTAGTCGCTCCCGATCGCATATGATGCGATCCTCACGCTTTTGTGATGCGCTTAAGGATATCCCCATATCCTTCAGGAGACTCATCACTGGGTCAGAGATTTGAGTTAATGAGATCGAGATAACCAAGTCCTACATCGTATACTGTCATGATATAGTCACATATCCTCTGACCGGAGATAGATGTTTTTCTATATGTCTAAGTACGTCCATTTGGCAGACCAATAGGTTGATGGCCTACTCAAGGTCTATACATCGATGATATGGTGTGCATATGAGGGCATATGAGTGATATGATCTCTCCAAGGGATCATACAGGTTCACTTGTGAATCAGAAGAC
Source organism: Ottelia alismoides (assembly GCA_037367405.1). Lineage (NCBI taxonomy): Eukaryota > Viridiplantae > Streptophyta > Magnoliopsida > Alismatales > Hydrocharitaceae > Ottelia > Ottelia alismoides. The sequence continues at coordinate 682,825 of JAZKJV010002332.1, forward strand.
ATGAGCTCACTCATAAGGTTTTAGGACCGATCAAATTCCATGCATGATCGTCTTGATTTGGAAGTATGACAAGAATTTGAAGGTATGATATATGATTTTTGGAAAGCATATAATCGATACCAACTTCCTATGACCGAATGAGAAACATCATGACAAAACCCTGAAGATGTCTTCGGGTTTATTATTGATCTTCCAATAAGTAGGATTAGGAATACATAAGGCTGATGTGATCATAAGAGATTGTATAACCATGACGCTTCCTTTCAAAGGGAGTGAGGAACAAGTCTGTATTTTATTGACTCCACTCAGTAGAGAAGTTATCTGATCTTGGTCCAAATGTTGGACATTGATCTGAATGTGATTCAGATGCAATAAGAAGACTATATTTATAGTCTTGATTTAATCAAGCATCTATGAAAGGTCCATGAGACTTGGATATGAGATGTGATCTCAATAACCAAGTCACTATATGCGGAACATATAATCACCCTATCCTTGTCTCCAAGTTTTTGCGGACAAAGTGCATTATTCTTGAAAGAGTTCAAGAATAATTCCATTGTTAAATTGTATCCAAGCATTGAGAAATGGAAAATTAAATGTGCTTTCATTATCATGAGTAATGTATGATTTATATTATTTTGATGCATGAAAATGATGATCCAATATAATTAAATGTGATTTATTTACTATAAAAAAGAATAATGTGGATAGCATTATCCAAATTATTCATATATATTATAAATATGACTTATAATATATTGGAGAGAGCCAATTGCAATTTAAATTTGTTTATTGTGTTGATGTGAATTGGATTTACATTAGAAAATTAATTGAAAATATAATTTATATTTTTTTGGATTGTGAATGTGATTCATAAATTTCCAATGGCATGATTGCAATGTTCACAAAATGATTATGAATTATTTGTGTGAATAAATTTGCAGCAAAAACTCTTTGCAAAATATTAGGAAATCTATGGGATAATGTAATCTCATGAGATGAAGAGGTGATGGCGACCTTCCACCTAGATGTGGTGGACGGCCACGAAGTCCTAATTGGAATTGGTGGTTGTCCCCCCTCTTTATGGGAAGAGGCTAACCTCCTTCCATTTATCTCCATGAATAATTGAATTTGAATTAATTTATATTGATATCATTAAATATATATTTAATTTAATTTAATTAATTATCGTCGTGTTTTTACAACAAAATCATGGCCACTAAATTAATCAAAAATCAATCTCGACCATTGATTTTGTGTTGTCCATGGATTGAGATCCATGGACTCCCAAAATACTATATAAGAAGAGGCAACCTTACTCCTCAAATTACAACAACTATTTCTCCCTCTCTCTCTCTCATTCTCAAGCCCCATTCCACCCTCTCTCTCCATCTTAAGTGGCCATCTGACCCTAGAGAGAAGGTCAACGATGTTGTCACATTGTCATTGTGTTGCTGCCTCGACTACTCATGGATCTCCGTCTCCTTCAGTACGCCTCTCTTGTGAAGAAGATACTTGATCTCATAAGATTTTATCAAGAGATTCATCGCTTGGATAAACAACTCGAATTGTGAGAAGCATGCGATTCATCTCCGCGCTCGCAAGCGTCTCCTCCTACAGATTAGACTTGAGACATGAGGTCTCTTTGTTTAGAAACACCATCACAACCACACTACAAGATGTATTCTTTTATCTAGTATGTAGTTTATATGAAATGGTCCGAGAAGTGTTCTTTTATCATGTGGTTTCATCGTTTAATTTTTTTAATTCCAATGTACCGAGCAACTAGTACGACTAGTCGCTCCTGATCATGTAAGATGCGATCCTCATGCTGTTGTGATGTGCTTAAGGATTCTTCCATATCCTTTATAAATAATGGCAAGGGAAAGGCCTGGGCTGAGCTCCAGAGGAGCTCGGGACTTCGCACATCATGCTCGGCTGGAGCATGGAGCTCGGGTAGCCACTTGGATGCGTTATGAAAAGGCCGGAGACATGGGTCAACACCAATGCATGTGAGGGGTCGTCAGCCCTCGATACTTCGCTCCTCTATCACAAAAATAAGGATAGGGCCTAGCCCTTGGCCAGTAAATAGTGGATGAGTTGAAATTTGGGCATAGGCGAAGGTTTTAAAGGAGGAGTTCCAGCCAATACTTGAGGTGGCGGGGGGTTTTATAATTGTCAATGTTGGCCGTAGGAACAGGATCGTTGTGCGTTTGATGGCCAAGTGAAGATGGTAACAATAGGGCTTCATGGGAGTGTCATTAGGTTGTGGAGAGGCAACAAAGTGATGTTGTTAGAATGGAAGGGGAGTGGTGGTCAGCGAGTATTTCGTGGGAGAGATAAGGCGTTATTAAGGTAGGCGATGAGCAATGACTGTTAGATCGTGTGATCCAACAATCACAAGGAGGGTGCAATGGAGCAGGCCAGGTCTGATCTGATGATCTGATCCAACAATAGGGAATGAGGCACGATTGAGCAGTCAGGATGTGAGTTAGGGTGTCATCCTATTGTGGTGAAAGAGGTGGAGACGTGGAAGAAGCGAAGATGTTGGATGCCACACCATCCAACGGTTTAGATTAAGCAGGAAGGAGTGGCTAAGATCAAATCAGATCCGGTTGGATCGTGCGGCTGAGAAGCGAGCAGAGGTGTGCGATCAGGATGAGGCCCAGAAGAGGGATGAGACAACATAGATGAAGGAGGGTAAGCATGGGGAGAGGGCAACATGGCAGCTCCAGAGAGTGCCACATGGCCTAATGGATTTATTCAAAAATAGGAAAATAAGGAGAAATTTGAAATAAATAAATGTAAGCAAATTATCAAAAAGTCATAACATAAAAGGTGTACATCCTGGGGAGATCTATAAGTTTCATGTTGGACAAAAAGTCAAAAGAGGTTTAATAAACAAAGCAAAAATTTTTAGAGTATTTTTAATGAATAAAAATACCACAGTTTAATTCTTTTGCATTTTTGTATTTTTTATTTTTTTAAATCCAAAATAAATATGTACAATACTTAATATATTTTTTTGCTATTTTTAATAATAAGAAGATAAAGAAATTAAAGATAATAAAAGGGGTTATTTTCATACAATAATTAGGTACAAATAAATTGTTAATTGTTAATAAAAGTGTATTATTGATATTTTTTATTGATTTATAAAAGCTTAGAGGATAATAAGAAGATATAGTAATGATCCATCAGAGATTCATCATAGTGTAGCCACTTATCCTAGGATGTTTGATCAGTGTAGTCAAGTCATCCAACTAGAGGCTCACATGTATCTTTGACTTTGAAGCACAAGCTTGCTTATTGAATACATAATCCGATGAGAATTCATTTTTCTTTGATTTCCCCGCCTATTCTTTTTGGAGTTTTTGATTTTTGTATTTTTTTAATACTATATACAACTACATTTACATATGGTCTTTTTCCTCTTGAGCCAGTAGACTATCCTTCTTTTGAAGAATTATTGTGATCCATAGCCTCCTACCCTTGGACTTCATCACTACTGGATCAATTTGGGCTACACTGGCTACATATTATGACGTTGTATGTTTCCATTCGCTTGTGTCTCATGCTAGTAAATCCATCCCTCTACTACTTCAACTGAGTTGAGAACAGTGTAAGGAGCAGGTGTCCAAGTTAGGTTACTATCAATAAGAGTCATGTATATGTTTCAAAATATTCTACTTAGGTAGTCAAGATGACATATGAACTGTCTTGTGGTCTCAATGAATTAAGTCTAGTGACCTGAAGCACCTCCAAACCAGTTCCTATAAGGTTCCAGTGATTAAGTGGATTAATGTCCAACGAATCTCCAATCTTCGGAATTTACTTAGACTAGTTCAATGATTATCATCAATCCAAAAAATGAAAATATTATGTAATGAAAAGGAAATCTTTTTGTGAAGCTATTTTCATATTTTTTTAACTTTTATGGTATTTTTAAAAAGTTTTGTAAATTTTTATGCAATTTTTGAACATCATTTTGCAAATTTTATAGGTTTTTGCAAATTTTGAAAATTTTAGGCGATTTCTTTCAATAAGGGTTAATGAAAGAAGTATGTTCAGATATTTATACGGGAGTGCATGCGAATTTACAAGGTGTTAAATTTAAACTAGGAGTTTGTACAAGAGTTTGTAATTATTTACAGATTTTATACAAGGGTTATATAAACATATAAAAATGCTATTTGATAATTATATACAAGATTCTCAAATAGTTTGAACATATTTTTGCAATCACTTTGAAAGCTTTATTTTTCAAATAATTTTGACAAACTCTTTAAAAACATTTACAAAGTTTGAAAATCATTTTGCAAAGATTTTTCAAACGTATAGATTTTAAAAATACTTCTACTATCATTTTCCAAATCATTTGCAAACTGGATTTTCAAAAATTTTATTCGGATAAATGAAACAAATTTTTATAGCGGATTTGCAAAGTTTTATATAAAGGTTTGGAAACATTTTGCAAAAAGATTTTCAAATGATTTCAAAAGATTTTTCAAGCCAATTTACAACCATTTTTTCAAATCATTTTACAAAACATTTTTAAACCAATTTATTAATCATATTTGCAAAGAATTTTTAAAAATAATTATACATATTTATAATGTATTCTTTACATTTGATTTATTGTATATTCTTATCCATGTAGTATTTTAGCCATATTATTTAAAAATATGAGGTTTATGGTTAAAGTATATGCAATGTATTTATGACCCCCGTATACTTATCCTGAGCTATGTCCTCATAATAATCGAAAGAGAAAATGGAAGACATAACTTGTGCTGAATAAGAAAGTCTATACTATAGTGACTAAATAAAAAATGAGAAGTCGATCGTCCCCCTATACATAGGATCAAGTATTCCTAAGTATAGCAGATTGTATACAAAACATGGAGGATCGAGGGTTAGAATGAACAAATCACAGCTCGGCATGTCTCCCCTTATACTGAGAGTAAAAGATCCCTAAGTATAATAGAAGTAAGGATACATGCATGCGGAACGAAAATGAAAATAAAAAAAATAAAAATGAGAAATTAGAGCTGGGAATGAACATATCACTCCCCATATACTTATGGTAAGAGATCACTAAGTATAAGCAACAACATGAGTAATGAAATGGAATGAAGAATGAATATTTGGCTCATGCACCTACTCTATACTTAGGATAAAGCACATCCTAAGCAAGGAAAGCACACGGATCAAGGCGGACAAGAGAAACAATATATGGAAAGGAAATAAACGATAGTGAGAATATACAAGGCGATCAATGTAAAGTGATCAAGAAGGTAGAAATTGTACCTTCTTGCATGACTTTGGACACTAGAAGAATCAACTCATGAGATTCTATCGGAACAAGAAGATCCATGTCCCTAATGGTAAAAAGTAAAGAGTCTCTCGCTTTTGGCATTGATGGCCCACCTCTTCGAATCAGATTTTTTCATTCGGAGGGGCGACTGAGATCAAATGTATATACCTGGTGCTCGCACCGTCCACTTGTATTTCACATCCTTCTTAGTAAGTTGAGTGAGAGGTAGTATTTCACACCCTTCAGCTCCGAAGCTCAATGGGTGTTCTTGGTTCCTCTCATTTCGAGACAGCCCTTTGTCGTATCTACAACAATTCCAGCTCCTGACACTAGGTCACCTAGAAAGGTGAACTCTTTCAAACTAGCGCACTTTCTTCATTTTGCATATTGTTTATGTTTCCGGAGGTGCACCTGCACACTTCTTCTCCGTCGGTGCAAGACATCATATCTAAAGACTGCCATGTAAACGATGTCTAGATGGTCTTGTTCATCATGTCCTCCATGGTGCATTAGTCAATCCAAAAGGTTAAGGAAGGTCTCACTTCCCCTATTGAACGAGATTTTTCATAGGTCTAGAGTAATCCACACAAGGCGAGATCACAATGTCGCTGAGGCGACCTGTGAGAAATCCCAATTCAAACAACATTTAACCCACGACTCAAGCAATGAATGTAAATGTGGAGTTAAAATTTATTATAACTCTACAAAGGATGTGTATAGTGTGCAAGCAGTGTAGAGGTCAAACACAGGGAGCAGACAGGTAGAACGGGCCAAAATGCTCAAAATTGTGATTGTGAAGATTTGTCTATTTACGCTATTTTTTGTGGGTTTTTAATGTTATATTTTTTATTTAATTTTAAAATTTTATATTTTTATTTTTAATTTTCTAATTTTGTATTTTCTTTTTATATTTTATATTTTCTTATTATAACTCTACAAAGGATGTGTATGTGTATTTTTTTTGTATTTTCTTTTATAAAAATAAGTAAATATATAAAAAAATTAGGAAATAAAATATTTTTGGGTTTTTTATAATTTTATAAAGTTTTTGTGATTTTTCTAGATTTTTCCAAAATTTTTTGGTATTTTAAAGTAAAAAATACTGAAAACAGTAGACAAAAAAAAGAGCTGAAACTAAAATGGAGAAATAAAATAGAAAACAGTAACAAAAATTCTCCAAATTAACTTTATATTAAAGATAACAAAGTAAAGAAAATTCAGGAAGAGAAAACACAATTTTTAAATTTTTTATGAATTTTATAAATTTTTATGGAGGTTTTTAAAGTTTTCTATTTTTTAGGAGTTTTGTTTTATATTTTTTAATGATTTTTGGTCTGAAAGTTAAATATACCAAAAAACACAAAATATATTTTTTGGGAATTTTTTAAAGAAGATTTTATAATTTTTATGTATTTTATGATGGAAACAGTGAATAAAATGCTTGTTTCTTTATTTTTAATAAATATTAAAATGCAATAAAAATGCAAAACAAAAGATATGTCGTGAATCTTCAATGCAATATAAACCTAGAGTATTTTTGGCAATTTTTGGGATTTATAGATGCATAGAACAAATAAAAACAACAAAAAGAAATTATACTACTGGCAAGGGCATATATGTAAATATCCAAACATCTAGGGGCCAACATGCAATTTTCCACGAGAATTATAACTAATAAATCAATTTCCAGGACCAAATACAAATATCAAAACCTACTAGGGCACGCCTGCAATTTTCCCAACCGCGCACGTGCTATACACGGGCCTGGGAAGGACCTAAATGCAATATACAAAAGTACCAAGGGCAGATATGCAAAATATCCAAAAATATTATACGTTACAAAATATTTCCTAGACTAAAACGAAATAAATAAACCTGCAGGGGGTCCTGTGCAAAATCACCACCCCTCACGCGCACGGGTCACGTGAGGTGACGTGGACATGACCTAAATGCAAATAAAGAAAGTTTAAGGGCCTAGATGCAAATACTACATAAATATTTAAACTACAAATGAAATTTTATGGACTAAAAATAAATACAAAAACTCTCAGGGTAGAAGATGCAAAATACCCAAAGAGACGCGATCCGACGACGGTGGAGATTCCACTTGACACATGTCGCGTGAAGAACGACCGATGACTGTTCGCGGATGGATGGACACGATTAGATATCCTCTGGTGGATCGGACGACTGAGCTTCATGGAGATCCAACGGTCGCTGCAGGATCTGGAGGTACGGCCTGATCTGACGGCTGGCGGCCTAGGACGAAGAACAGGGAAGAAGGTCGGCGAAGCCGACCTTCTCCGACTTCGATCTCGACCGCCAGCGATGCTTCGAGCTCCAAAAGTGGCCGTGGTAACTCATGGGGGTCTGCTCTATCTCCTGGGGTCTCCAAAACACCTCAACGACGACCGAGGCTTTCTCGCGGAGGTAGCGGAGCTGGGTGGCTTCGCGGATCTCCGACGAAAGACAAAATGAGCCCCAGGCTCGAGTCAACACTCTTTGACCTGCAAAAAGGGGTGAGAGGGTCCAGGGCAAAATGCCTGGACCCCGCGGAGGAGGAAACGAAGCGAGAGGTGGTGGCGTACGGTGGTGGCCGGAGGAGCACTCCGGTGAGGTGATCGTGAAGGCGATTCAATGAATGAAACTCGAAGATTTTTAGGGTGTTTTGATCCTACAGCTAAGGAGAATAAAATGCGAAGAAAAATGAAAGAAAACAAAGACCTCGAAGGGGTTGAACCTGAGGTAGAAGATACCTCGACGCCGGAGATGGCGGAGGTGACTGGAGCTGCCTCGGGCGTCGCTCGACCAGCCTGAAGCTCTGGAGAGGAAGCTGTCACCTTCCTCAAGCTCGGGGGTGTGAAAGCGGGAGTTGAGCCTGTGTAGGAGGGGTTCAAAAGTGCATCGAAAGTCGGATATGTAGGGTTGACACTATGGCTTTGACGCTTCAAAGATCGAGGGAGATGGCTCGAATCGCCGCTCCTCGGCCCTAAGAAAACCTAGGGCATGAAAGAGGGATGATCGAGGAGCAAAAGTGCTTCAGGTCGCGACATGAAAGGGTGCAAGGGGCACCCTCAAAAATTTGCCGAAATCGAGGTCAAACACAACTTTGACACAATGGCAGAGGGGTGGGACAGCTAGTTGACCCGCCGATCAACGTGGACTGTCACCTGGTTGGTCCACGTGGGCCAACTAGGAAAAATCCCAAAAAATCTTTTGTAAATTCAATTAAAAATAGAAAACGAATTATTTAATTTTTTTATTATTAAATGAAAAATATTTGTTATTTTATAAACTATTTTATTACGATTTTTAATTATTTTTATGAGTTATAAAAATATGAGTTACCTTTTATGACCTATATAGGTACATATATCTATATATTTTAATATTTTATTTTTATTTTGTGAATTTAATTTTATTATTATTTTTTATTTTATAAATTTATATAATATTTTTATATACTTAAATATATTTTTATTTTATTTTTCTGAGGTATTTTGTACACTTAATAAAATATAAGTATTGATTATATAGGTATATATACAGGTATTATACCTATGTATGTTATATATAAGTATTTTATTTTGTGTTTCCTTTCTATTTTTATTCTAATTTTAATGCACATATAAATTATAGAAAATATTTACAAAATTATAAAAATATAAAATTATAAAAATAATGAATAAATAATAAAATGAATATTTTAATCTGTACATGTATACAATAGGGGTCCAAAACTCAACTTTCAAAATGTAGCTCCGCCAAATGCGAAACCACCGCCATCAAATAGATTATTTAAAATTATATACAATTAAAGGTGAGTTTGACGCATTTCGAGTTTTTATTAGGGAGATATAGGTCTGGGAAGTTGGGATTCTAGAATCTTATTCAGACCATAACTTTTTATCTGTATATTATTTTTCAGTGAAATCAATTTTGTATTTTTCTTTGTTTAATTATCTACAACTTTCATGATAAAGTTGCTTTATTATAAGTATAAAAAGTGGAACCAAAAATAGGTCCCAAAATGTATATGGAATGAATAAGATCTTTATTGTATTCTGGCCCTTATCTCCCCCTACTTTATTCCTTGTCGACCTATTCATCGAGATGCCTAGGTCTCAGGGTCTCGGGTCATAAAATATTTACAATATTTTATTATTTTTCTTTTCTTTTATTTATTCTTTAATTTTGGCTTTAAAAACTATATTTTATACACTATTTACATGCACATGCATGAATGCTAAGATGCGGGAATTAATGGTATTTACATGCATTTACCAAGGTTTTTAAGGCCAAAATGATAGAATAAAGATGATGAAATGTGTATTCATCATCCCCCTATACTTTGCCTTTGTTAGTCCTTAGCAAACACTTATGCAATAAGTGCAGAAACAAAGAAAAGAAAAAGAAGAAAGTGGATTTAGTTTAATTATCAAACTTATCTTCACAAAATAAAAGTTTGGAGCTTAAGTCGGACCTTTGGAATTTTAGTGCGGGCGGAACGTTAATGAGGACCGAATTTGAAATCCAACAGTCCCTGAGAATCCCAAAACTCTGTTCAAGTCTCCTCAATAGCCAGGTCAGAAATATCTCAATTACGCAAACCCTTACGACTATGAATTTGACTCATACAGTGTAAGTGATTGTGGATCTACTCAATTGAAATGACAAAGAGACTGACTTCTCAAGTATGACAACCCAATGATTCCCCAATCCAATAACTCCTTCCTTGAGGAGCGGGGTATTCCCTTCTATGTTCAAGTGGCAACCAGCTCAAGAGGAGGGGGCGAAGAGAAGAATGGACGGTAGCTAGTGTAGCTACCTATCCTAAGATGCAAGACCAGTGTAGTAAAGTCATCTAGCTGTAGGCTCACATGATATGACTTTCGAACTCAAGCTTGCTTATTGGCTATACAACATATTCACATACTTTGCAGGCATTTATTTTTTTGTACATGCCTGTCCATTTTTTTGGTTTTGAAATACTATTTACAGTAGCACTTACATAAGGAGTTTTTCCTCTTGAGCCAGTAGATTGTCCCTCTTTTGAAGCTTTATTGCAACCCACACTCTCCTGTCTTTAGAGTTCCTCATCACTGGACGGGTTGGGGTGCTCTTCCCTCCCTAGAGGAGGACAAGTGTTTCCACTTGTGTGCGTCTCATACCGGCAAATCCAATCCCCTCACCACCCCAACTTAGTTGAGCCATGGGAAAGGTGCAGGTGTCCAAGTTAGGTCATTATCAACAAGAGTCGTGTGTGTGTTCCAAAATACTCTACTTAAGCAGTTAAGAATCCATTGAACCAAGCCTCGTGATCCTCAAAGATTTAAGTCATCTAAACCTGAAGTACCTCAATCCCATTTCCTATGAGGTTCCTTTTATTAGGTAGATTTTAAGGTCCAACCAAGATCTAATCTCCGGATTTTATTTAGACTTGTTCAACTATCAAACTCAATCCGAAAAATGCTCATGCTATGCAAATGCAGAAAATATTTTTGTGATGCAATTTTCAAGATTTTGAACTTTTTATGGATTTTCGAAAATATGATGCATATGCATTTTTTGTATTTTTCAAAAAGATTTTTCAAATGTTTTTTTTGGATTTTAATTTTGCAAATGTTTTTGGGATTTTTGAAAACAAAGATTTTGGCTAAAAGCTAGGTACAAATATTTACATGGGAGTGCATCTTATATACATACAGGAAGTGGATTTTAAGAATTTACAGGCTAAGTGATCAATTTTATAAGTATATGTATATACCGGATTTTGGTGTGATGTATGTATTCCTCAAACTTATTTGACAAAGGTTTTTCAAACAATTTTGAAAACTATAGTCCAAAATAATTTTTACACAGAATTTTACAAAGATGTACACACATTTGAAAATCATTTTGCAAAGGTTTTCCAAACGATATAGATAAATTTTCCAAAATATTTTTGCAACCATTTTTCAAACCATTTGCAAATCATTTTCAAACATTTTTATTTCACACAAAAAAATAGATTTTTCAAACCACCATTTTTACAAAGGTTGAAAACATGTAACAAAATATTTTCAAAATAGTTTTGAAAAGATTTTTCACAAAGATTTTCAAACTATTTTTCAAACATTTTGCAAAAAACATTTTCACCTGATTTATTAATCAGTAAGTACAAAAAGAAATTGAGGAATATAAACATCTTTTTATTAAGGTTTTTAATGAATTTTAAAGAACTATTAGCCATATTATTAAGAAAATACGAAAGTACGAGTTATGGCTAAATTATATACGTAGTATATATGACACCCCTATACTTAGCTTGAGCTATGTCCTCATAGATCGGAGAGAAAAGAGAAGACATAACTCGTATTAAGTATAGACAAGTCTAAAGAATAAATAAAGACATGAATGAACGAATGAGAAGTTGACCGTCCCCCCTATACTTAGGATCAAATAATCCTAAGTATAGCAGACTGTACACAAAGTAGGGAGGGTCAAGGGTGGGAATGAACAGATCGTACTCAGATTGTCTCCCCCTATGCTTAGGGTAAGATATCCCTAAGTATAGACAAGAAGAGGAGACAATGGAGAGGATAAAAAAAATGAAAATCGAGGGTGCACACCTCCCTATACTTAGGACAAAGTACGTCCTAAGTATAGAAAACTGTCAGCAAGGGGCGACACCTATTTTATACAAAAAGAAGATAGAAAAGGAAAAGAAGAAAAGAAGAAAAGAATAGATCACAGCTCAGTGTGTGTACCCCCCTATACTTAGGGCAAGGTGTGTCCTAAGTATAGCAAAATCACAAGATGAAGACGGGGTAGCAGACATAACGGAAGAATGAAAGAATGATATGGACAGATGGATCTATACAGCGGAAGATGGAAGTGATAACCATGTATGAGATGCAAATGCTATGAGTCAAATAGCACATCTCATACCAGAAGAATGGGGGCAACGTCAACGGTCGGCGGATCATGATCTAGATATAGCTTCAGGCGTTGACCGTTAACACGAAAGGTAGAGGAAGATGGCAGCTCCGATATATCAATACTACCATTGTCATGTACCTTCCTGACAGCATATGGACCTTTCCGCTTACTCTGCAATTTCCCTGGAAATAATTTCAGCCTGGAATCAAACAACCATACTCGCCGATCGAGCTCAAATTATTTATGGCTGATATGACAATCGTGCCACGTCTTCACTTTTTCCTTATACTGTAGGTTGATAGAAAAGGCTATATCTCTCAACTCATCCAGGGTTGCCAACTCTGCCTTCCTCTATTCTCCTATACTCTCGATATCCATTAATAACTCAGTAACTGCCCAAAGTGACTTGTGCTTGATCTCCACTGGTAGATGGCACGGCTTGCCATAGACGAGACGAAAGGGAGATGTCCCTAATGGAGTCTTGAAGGAAGTCCGATAGGCCCACAAGACCGAGTCCAAAAGTTGTGACCAATCCTTTCGGTCTAGGCGGACAACCTTCTTTAAGATAGTCTTGATCTCCCTGTTCAATACTTCAGCAAGACCATTAGTCTGAAGGTGATACGACGTGGCAACACGGTGGTCAATGCTGAACTCGTCTGCAAGGGCCCTGACCTTGTCGTTAATAAAGTCAGACCCCCCGTCTGAAATCAGAACTCTAGGTACCCCGAACCGTGAAATGATATTTTTCCTCAAAAAACGACACACGGTCTTAGCATCTGCGGCTCGGGAGGATATGGACTCAACCCAACGACTCACATAATCCACAGCAAGCAAAATATACTCAAACCCCTGACTCTTAGGAAATAAGTCCATGAAATCAATACCCCATGCATGAAAAACCTCACAAAAGTGAATGGGCTGCATGGGCATCATGTCTCTCTGTCCGCAAGTACCCATCTTATGACAGTCAGTACATCTCTTCACGAACTCATCTGAATCCTTGAAGAGAGTAGGCCACCAAAGGTCGGATTAGAGCACCTTCTGTGTTGTCCGTCTCCCAGAATGATGTCCTCCTACCTGAAGCTTGTGGTAGTAGGTGAGGACGCTATGCTGCTCTTCTTGAGGATTGTACCTCCTCTAGAAGCTATCCCCTCCTTCATGATAAAGGACGGGATCCTCCCAGTGGTAAAACTTGGCCTTCGCTAGGAAGGTCTCAAGTTTCTGCCAGGGCCGACCTTGTAGAACCGTCTTGGCAACAAGATATTTCACAATGTCGGCGTACCATCGGAGCGAGGTAATAGCCAAGATCGCCTCATCTGGAAATGTCTCTGTAATAGGTGCACTGGGATCCGATTCCTCAAGGTTCTCTAAGCGGGAGAGGTGATCCGCCACCACATTCTTAACTCCAGGCTTATTCTTAATCTCAATATCAAACTCCTGGAGTAGAAGGATCCATCTGGTAAGGCGAGCTTTTGCATCCTTCTTGGCCATGAGGTATCGGATGGCGGTGTGATCTGTAAAGATAGTCACTCTAGATCTGAGAATATATGATCGATACTTATCCAAAGCAAAGACTACGACCAGCATCTCCTTCTTTGTCACAGTGTAATTCCGCTGAGCGGCATCCAAAGTCCGGCTGGCGTAGTTAACAACATACGGTAATCCATCCCTCCTCTGTCCAAGCACAGCCCCTACGGCAAAATCAGAAGCATACGCCATGATCTCGAATGGAGAGACCAATTGGGTGGCTGAAGGATAGGAGCCGTGACAACCATATTTTTGAGAGTCTCAAAGGACGCAAGACACTTATCATCTATAATAAACTCGGTGTCTTTCGTCAACAAATCAGTAAGCGGTCGGGCAATACGACTGAAGTCCTAAATGAACCGTCGGTAGAAACCGACATGCCCCAGAAAAGTCCGCAATTGACGCAGATTGGACGGTGGATTGAGTTTTCTAATGATATCCACCTTGGCCGGATCGACCTCTATGCCCCTGTTGGAGATGATATGACCAAGGATTGTCCCTTGAGTCACCATGAAGTGACTCTTCTCCCAAGACAAGACAAGGTTGACCTCTATGCAGTGTTGAAGCACATGGTCTAGGCAGTCAAGACAAGCATCAAACCCATCACCATAGACCTCCAAACAGTCATCCACCATGTCCGAAAAAATGGACAACATGCACCTTTGAAATGTCGCCGAGGCATTACATAAACCAAGGGGCATCCGTCTGAAAGCATAAGTCCCAAACGGATAGGTGAATGTCGTTTTCTCCTGGTTTTCGGGTGCAATGGCCACTGATTGTAATCGGAGTACCCGTCAAGAAGACAGTAGTGACTCTTCCCAGCTAGCCTCTCGATAATATGATCAATGAATGGCAGTGGGAAATGATCCTTCTTGGTGGCCTGATTTAGTCGTCGGTAGTCCACACAGACCCTCCAGGAAGTAGGTACCCGGGTAGCTATCTCCTCTCCAGACTCACTCACAACTGTAGTCATACCCGTCTTCTTGGGCACCACATGTAATGGACTAACCCACTTGGAGTCGGAGATGGAGTAGATAAAATCGGTGCTCCACCACTTTGATATTTCCTTCATGACCACATCTCAAAGATTCGGGTTCAGCCGTCACTGGAACTCATGCGAAGGCCTAGCGTCCTCCTCAAGATAGATGTGGTGGGAGCACAGAGCCAGACTAATCCCCTGGAGATCAGCTATACTCCATCCTATCGCCTTACGGTTTCTTTCAAGAACCTCCATCAGACGAGATTCTTGCTCTCCAGTCAAACATGCTGAGATAATGACTGGGTGCATATCTGGCTCACCCGCAAGGAATCTATACTTCAGCGACTGCGGCAAGGGCTTCAATTCTGGACAACTGGGAGGTGGCAGATCTGGCTTCTAATATGTCTGTGTGATGGCTACCAGGTCTGCATGTGAGAACTCTCGCTGTGCATGAAAATCTGACGAAGGAAACCCTGCTGAATCATCTATGAACTGTACTGGCTCACACTCCGTCCTAGCTGTCGGCTCAGAAGGACTCAGACAAGGCAAATACTCATCAAAATCATCCCAATCAATGTCAGAATCCGAGGGGTATGAACTAAAAGAACAAGAATGAAACTCTTCTTCACCACTCGTCACGGAACTCTCAGCCTCTAAGGTGTCCTCATCCAGGGGTGTGCTCTGCAGGCTCTCAACTGCCATAAGCTGTAAATAGAGTGAATCTGCAGGCAAGGCGAGGGTCTGTGCTACCGGATCTGTCCAAATGGATTCATCATCTGTCATCACAAAATCACATTCCTGGTGGACGTCTCGCTCATCCTCTGTCATCTACTCAATGTCACTGGACTGCTCTGAGCATGCTCATTCTCTCGCTCTACTCTCGTCGATCGTATCTATTTGTATACTCTCGCCCTCTACGCGAAAGTACACCTTCCCACTATCATGGTCGGTCACCACCTTGGTAGTGGCCAAGAATGGACGTCCAAGTATGATGGGGGTATCTGTTACCGACTCAGGGATCTCCATGTCCAATACAACAAAGTCCATGGGGAATTTCAGGCCCTGAATGGTAACGACCACGTCTCTCAACAACCCCTTCGGCCTCTTAATCGACCTACCAACAAACTGAAGGATTGTCCTGCTCCGAAGAAGAGGACCAAACTCGAATCGGTCGAGTAAGGCTGCCGGAAGGAGGTTGATAGAAGAGGCATTGTCTAATAGAGTACGATCGAAACGCTGCTCCTTAATCTCGCATCTGACATAGGGAGCTCCTGTATCAGGTCTCTTGGCTGGCAATCAGTTCTGAATTGTGCAACAAGTAGAATGGGTGAGCACATGGATCTGATCTCTGTGGTTCCTTCTCTTCCTACGGACTGTAGTTTTCTCTCTCAAACACTTTTGGAAGAGGAGGATGTGCTCAAGTGCTTCCTGTAGAGTTAGCTGGATCTGGAATCTATCAATCATCTAGTTGCTGAACTCTACCTGTTGAGTCTTTTTTGGATTTTCTCTTTTATTCCCCTTCGCCAAGCGGAGTGCTTGAGGGAAGGGGATGGAAGGGGCCTCCTCAAATGGAGGACTAGGAATAGGTTCCTGTGCCTGTGAAGGAATGGAATCCATACAATGATCATCACGCAACACATGGACTCGAGGTGGATACAAAAACCTTTCCTTTATTCATTTTTTTGTATTTTTCTTGTTACCACAGTCCTGAGATACAAAAGGTGGCAACACAACATGTGGGAGCTCAACAAAAGTAAAAGTGGTGGCCTCAGTACCACCAATGGCATCTGACTTCGTGGCATCAGCACCACGCTCTGGCTCTGCATCAAGTAAAATAGTGGCCTCAGCACCACCATCTGCATCTGGTATCGCGATGGCCTCAGCATCGTCGTTAGGATCTCCATCCTTGGTGGCATAAGCACCACCGTCATCAACATCACCATCGGTGGCATAAGCACCGCTACTCTGCTCATCTGGCGCTCGTTGTTCCTCGTGTAGCTGTCCCTCAGATGAGGCGCCGCCGGCTGACATCCTACCGCTCCTAGTAGTCACAAAATCAGCATCACAAAAAGAAGACATGTCACTCAACTAATCACCAGGAGAGGTATCCTCTGTGAACTGTACTTACTCAGACCTCCTCTTCAGATTGTTTGGATTTGGCTCAATCTGTGTTGGTAAGGCGGCTTTGCCCTTGATGATATCCCTCATCTCCTGCCAGAACTCATCCATTTCCTGCCGGAAGGATGGTTGCTGTTCAGAAAGCAAGCGGGCAAGGTCATCAAGTGCTGGGTTCTCAAAGGAAGATGCCTGAGAACCAGAAGTGTTCCCCTGCTGGAAATGAGGCTGCTGCTGGTGTGAAAAATGCAGAGGGAGCTAGGAGTATGTCTAGTGAGGCTGCTGACGCTGCCTCCACTGTTGTCCCTGATAGGCGGTACGAGGACCCTGCTGATACTGCTGGTGGGCATACTGAGGCTGTTGTTGCTGCTGCTGGCTGTTCTGTTGACCCTGAGCGGGAGACCGCTGCTGGGATGAAGTGCCACCAGAGGCCCAATGGAATCCGGGGTGATCACGACGAATTCCAGGCTACTGTAGGTACCGGTCGTACCATATCCCATTGACTTCCATCAATGGTTCCTTCTCGACGGGTGTGGTGGAAGAACTGCCAGTGGCTGATCCAGCTGATAGACCACCATCTGAGTATCCTGAGATGGCAGCGGTAAGGGGTAGTGCTGTAGCTGCTGGACCGGCTCTGCCTGGATGTGATTGACCTGGCGGTATGTGGCAGAGGGCTGGGTGGAGCTGCTACTGCTAGGATTAGCCCGTGACCTGGGAGGCTGCTGAGTAGACGTTTGTGCCTCCTGGATGCAGAGAATCTGCGTCTTCAGGTCACTCATGGTCTTCGTGATAAGGTCCATCTGGGCAAGACCTTGACTTTGCTTCTTCTCAAGAATCTCGATGCGGTCCATCTTCTCAGAAATGATCAAAATGTTGGTAGCTGTGGATTCATCCTGAGCTGCGGCTGCTGACGGAGTGTGTATACTGGCATCGATGCACGCTATCCTCTGATATCCTACTGCCTGTGGTGGAAGCTTCAGCTGTGTGTAGACGCAGGCTTGGGCCATGACTGTAGAATTCTCTGCCATTCCCTCATAGATCTCCCAAACTACATCTTCTCCCTTGGAGAAGTAAGATCCACTAGAAGAGACATTAACAAGCCCCTGCAGCTCCGATGTCAGCCCACAAAAGAAACTCTGAACCAGATTGGGCTTGGATATGTCGTGATGTGGACACCGGTCAATGAGCTCTCTGAATCGGTCCCAAGCCTCATGGAACTGCTCATTCGGGACCATGGTGAAGTTGCTGATCATAGCTCGTGTTGCGTTGGTTCAACCGAGTGGATAGTACTTGTTCAAGTACTCGCGCCGGAGCTATTCCCATGATGTGACGTACCTCCCAGTAGGCTGCTCTATCGGCTAATGAGAATGGGAAGGAAATCATCTTGATTGTGTCCTCGTCCACCAGTCTGTTGTGGACAGTTCTGCAAATCATCTCAAACTCCTACAGATGGAGATGAGGCTCCTCGGTGTATAGCCTGTGAAACTTGGGCAATTGCTAGATAGTCTACGGGCGAAGCTCAAAGTTCCCAACAATGGGAGGAAGCTGAATCCATCGGTGAGTGAGGGTCGCAGCTGGGTTGTGCAATTGCCTTATAGTCATCGGCGGTGTCCTCTCCTGGTTAGGTTCTCCTCCTCCACCTGCTGCTTCTAGTATATCTCCTCCACCGCCCTCAGGTATGTCCTCTCTTCCCTCTCACATATGCGCTATCTCCCTTATGAGGTCACCCATGAAAACTCCCTGGTCATTGATCTGTCTCTGCATGGTCTCCAGGTAAGATAACAGTGAATTGTTGATGGCAGCTTGATCACATAGGAATGGTGGCGGTCCCTGCTCATCTGGGTGTTCCTCTCTGCCGTCCATGTCTTGGGTCTCTGTAAAGGCAAAAGAACCCATCTCAGGTGCCGTCAAATGTTCTAAGCTCTGTGTTGCACTAAACTCTGACATTCTTGGACTGATGGAAGAAGAAGGGTGGTCGAGGGGGAACAGGGAGGACGTGAACTCAGGCTCCGAGAGTGGGTCTAGATTCCCCAAAGTCGACCTAGATGAATAGGAAGGAGTGCTCGATAGCGGTGCCACCAGACGTAGCCTAAGAGATCTCCTTCACATCATTTTGATCTGAAAAAGGGCAGATGAGATCTGGAATGCAAACAAGATGTGAATACAAGCCCCCAATTCACCTACACAACTCTGGAGCTGATGACCGTGAAGATTCGGTCGTTTATCTTGTCAATTTCAGTTAGGTGATCAATCAATCTATCAGAGCGATTAAGCGAGCTGTTGGGAACCCAACGCTCCTAGTTGACTGTCCCAATCCCAAATGAGATCTTTCCCAGCCAGTATGAGTTGCGGACCGTATACCGGCTACCCGATCAACCCCCTCTGCAAAGGACGTCACGGTCCGCTTTACCGGTTACCGGAGAGATCCTCACTAGAGAACGACTCACCCAAGACCAGTAGTCAACTAAGATATCGGGTGTGGCTCTATCCTAGTGTTCGGGTCACTCTCTCGCGGTAGGTAAATAAACCAATGTGGGGGTTACTCTACCCAAGACAAAATTTTGAAAGAATGAGGTGAGTTTTATGGTCATGGTTGCATTAGCAGTCCCAATTTTATGATTTTCACCTTTTTAGGTATTTTTCTGAAATAAAGACAATGTCTAACGAATTTTCCGATCTCTTGGTTATTTAACGTCCAATAAAATGGGGGAGGAAGTCGGAAAAGCCGATGCGCGATCAAACACAATGATGCATGCAAAGATAGAAATGCATACCTTGCTCCAACACTCTACATGCAGGGTGATCCGTGCATAAAATAAAAGATAGAAATTAAACTACTTATATGATGCACGAAGAAACCGGCCTTAGATAAAAAATTCTACACGAGAAGAGCAATAGCTAAGTGGTCAACAAGAGGAGTCGGAGTTCGGTCTCTGATGCCGATCGGTGTCCGCCACAACGGATTCTACGAGCGTTATATACGACCTCTAGCGGCACGTAACTCCTCAGGTCAACCAAAATAGCTTTTTATTTGTGAGTTATTAATTAGATCCACTTAACGATCTATAGGCACAGGTAGAGGGATTAAGTGTGGGATCCTAATTAATTACGTCATAGTCACAAGAAAATCCTAAGTCTAGGGGCCAAAACCTTCGTGAATCAAAATAAAAGAAAGTCGAGGAAAACAAAATCGGTGAAAAATCCAACAAGCAAACAAGGCCCCCAAGGGAACCATCCCTCGGGCACTGGACCTCGTGAGGTGCCAAAGTGTCTGAAAGTCCGGAATATTACAAGTTATGAGTCTCTCTCTAACAATTAATTACACAAATATAGACAGAAAAGTAAACTAGAGCTAATCTGCAAAAACTCTAAGTCTTCCTTGAGCAGGGGTAGAAGGCTGAAGCCGGCTTCACGTGGGTGCCCAGGCGCCTAGGAAAAGCCGCCTCCCTCGCTCCACGGTACCTCGCACAAAGACACAAAGAGGGTGGTCAGATAGCTCAAAAAATATAAGTCAAATATAAAGTAAAGAAATGAAGCAATAATGGTAAACAGATTATCACAATCAATCTCAAAATGATCTATACGTTTGTTGAACGAGATTTTTCACAGGTCTAGAGTAATCTACACAAGGCGGGATGACAATGTCGTTGAGGCGACCCGCGAGAAATTCCAATTCAAACAACAATTAACCCACGACAATCAAATCAAGCAATGAAAGTAAATGTGGAGTTAAAATTTATTATAACTCTACAAAGGATGTGTATAGCGAACAAGCAGTGTAGAGGTCGAACACATGGAGCAGACAGGTAGAATGGGGCAAAATGCTCAAAACTGTGATTGTGAAGATTTGTCTATTTAGGCTATTTTTTGTGGGTTTTTAATGTTATATTTTTTATTTAATTTTTGGAATTTATTTTTTTATTTTTAATTTTCTAATTTTATATTTTCTTTTTATATTTTATATTTGTTTATATTTTCTTTTTTTAAGTAGAATATATATACAAAGTAAGAAAGAGAAGGATAAGGTATTTTTAAAAAAAGTAAAAATAAGCAAAAATCATGAAAATAAAGTATTTTTGGGCTTTTTATAATTTTATAATGTTTTTGTGATTTTTCTAGATTTTTCCTAATTTTTTTGGTATTTTAAAAGACAAAAATACTTAAAATAGTAGATAAAATAAAGAGCTAAAACTAAAATGGAGAAATAAAATAGAAAACAGTAACAAAAATTCTCCAAATAACTTTTAGATTAAATATAACAAAGTAAAGAAAATTCAGGAGGAGAAAACACAATTTTTAGATTTTTTTTGAATTTTATAAATTTTTATGAATTTTTTTAGAGTTTTCTAATTTTTAGGAGTTTTGTTTTATATTTTTTAATGACTTTTGGTCTGAAAGTTAAATATACCAAAAGACACAAAATATAATTTTTTGGGAATTTTTTAAAGAACTTTTTATAATTTTTATGTATTTCATAATGCAAATAGTGAATAAAATGCTTGTTTTTGATTTTTAATAAATATTAAAATGCAATAAAAATGCAAAACAAAAATATGCCGTGAATCTACAATGCAACAGGAACCTAAGGTTTTTTTTGGCAATTTTTGGGATTTTATAGATGCATGGAACAAATAGAAACAACAAAAAGAAATTACACTACTAGCAAGGGTATATATGTAAATATCCAAACATCCAAGGGCAACATGCAATTTTCCATAAAAATATAACCAATAAATCAATTTCCAGGGCCAAATAGAAATATCAAAACTCTCTAGGACATGCTTGCAATTTTCCCAACCCCGCACGTGCTATACACGCGCCTGGGAAGGACCTAAATGCAATATACAAAAGTCCCAAGGGCAGATATGCAAAGTATCCAAAAATATTATATGTTACAAAATATTTCCTTGACTAAAACGAAATAAATAAACCCGTAGGGGGTCTTATGCAAAATCACCACCCCTCACACGCACGGGTCACGTGAGGTGACGTGGACAAGACCTAAATACAAATAAAGAAAGTTCGAGGGCCTAGATGCAAATACTACAGAAATATTTAAACTACAGATGAAAGTTTATGGACTAAAAATAAATGCAAAAACTCTCAGGGTAGAAGATGCAAAATACCCAAAGAGACGCGATCCGACGGCGGTGGAGATTCCACTTGACATGTGTCGCGTGAAGAACGGGTGATGACGGTTCGCGGAAGGATGGCCACGATTAGATCTTCTCTGGTGGATCGGACGGCTGAGCTTCGTGGAGATCCAATGGTAGCGGCTGGATCTGGAAGCCGACCTTCTCCGACCTCGATCTCGACCATCGGCGACGCTTCGAGCTCCAAAAGTGGCCGCGGGCACTCTTGGGGTCTGCTCTATCTCCTGGGGGCTCCAAAATACCTTGGCGACGGCTGAGGCTCTCGCACGGAGGTAGCGGAGCTGAGTGGCTTCGCGGATCTCCGACGAAAGACAAAACGATCCCCAGGCTCGAGTCAACGCTCTTTGACCAGCAAAAAGGGGTGAGAGGGTCCAAGGCAAAATGCTTGGACCCTGCGGAGGTGGAAACGAAGCGAGAGGTGGTGGAGCATGGTGGTGGCCAGAGGAGCACTCCGACAAGGTGATCGTGAAGGCGATTCGATGGATGACACTCGAAGATTTTTGGGGGGTTTTGATCCTACGGCTAAGGAGAATAAAATGCGAAGAAAAATGAAAGAAAACAAAGATCTCGACGGGGTTGAACCTGAGGTAGAAGATACCTCGACGCCGGAGATGGCGGAGGTGACTGTTGCCTCCTCGGGCGTCGCTCGACCAGCCTGAAGCTATGGAGAGGAAACTGTCACCTTCCTCGAGCTCGGGGCGTGAAAGCAAGTGTTGAGCCTGTGTAGGAGGGGTTCAAAAGTGGCTCGAAAGTCGGAGGTCAGATATGTAGGGTTGACACTGTGGCTTTGATGCTCAAAGATCGAGGGAGATGGCTCGAATCGCCGCTTCTCGGCCCTAGGAAAGACTAGGGCGTGAAAGAGGGATGATCGAGGAGCAAAAGTGCTTCAGGTCGTGACATGAAAGGTTGCAAGGGGCACCCTCAAAATTTTGTCGAAATCGAGGTCAAACACAACTTTGACACAATGGCAGAGGGGAGGGACGACCAATTGACCCACCGGTCAACGTGGACTGTCACCTGGTTGGTCCACATGGACCAACCAGGAAAAATCCCAAAAAAATATTTTGTAAACTCAATTAAAAATAGAAAACGAATTAATTAATTTTTGATTATTAAATGAAAAAATATTTGTTATTTTATAAACTATTTTATTACGATTTTTAATTATTTTTATGAGTTATAAAAATATGAGTTACCTTTTATGACCTATATAGGTATATATATCTATATATTTTAATATTTTATTTTTATTTTGTGAATTTAATTTTATTATTTTTCCTTATTATATTATAAATTTATAGAATATTTTTATATACTTAAATATATATTTATTTAATTTTTCTGAGGTATTTTGTACACTTTATAAAATATAAGTATTGATTATATAGGTATATATACAGGTATTATACCTATGTATGTTATATATAAGAATTTTATTTTGTGTTTCCTTTGTATTTTTATTCTTATTTTAATGTACATATAAATTTTAAAAAATATTTACAAAATTATAAAAATATAAAATTATATAAATAATGAATAAATAATAAAATGAATATTTTAATCTGTACATGTATACAATAGGGGTCCGAACTCAACTTTCAAACCGTAGCTCCGCCAAATGCGAAACCACAGCCATCAAATAGCTTATTTAAAATTAAATACAATTAATGTGAGTTTGACGCATTTCGAGTTTTTATTAGGGAGATACAGGTCTGGGAAGTTGGGATTCTGGAATCTTATTCAGACCATAACTTTTTTATATGTATATTATTTTTCAGTGAAATCAATTTTGTATTTTTCTTTGTTTAATTATCTACAACTTTCATGTACAAAGTTGCTTTATTTGAAGTATAAAAAGTGGAACCAAAAATAGGTCCCAAAATGTATAAGGAATGAATAAAATCTTTATTGTATTTTGGCCCTTATCTCCCCCTACTTTATTCCTTGTCGACCTATTCATCGAGATGCCTAGGTCTCGGGGTCTCGGGTCATAAAATATTTACAATATTTTTTTTCTTTTCTTTTATTTATTCTATAATTTTGGCTTCAAAAACTATATTTTATACACTATTTACATGCACATGCATGAATGCTAAGATGCAGGAATTAAGGGTGTTTACATGCATTTACCAGCATTTTTGAGGCCAAAATGATAGAATAAAGATGGTGAAATGTGGATTCATCACCTACCCCCCCTTTTGAAGCTATCCAAATGTCGACAAAGCGCTTGCTCATACTGACTTGCTTGCCCTGCTGACCAGCCCTTACCTACTTCTCTTCTTCCTTGAAAACCTATATAAGGGATTTCTACTACTACTGGACCATAAGCAACATATATTAAATGATGGTCCTTACCAATAAATAAGAACTCTCACTAGTTGGTGGTCGATGCCACTGGTCTCATATAGAAGGCTTTTAGGGAACCCTCGTAGGGTCCAGCTCAGCTAGGGAAGTTACCCCGAAGACCTGCCTCCATATTTATTCAATTATAGAATTCTCTCCTTTCCTAGGAAATTCATGTCAACTTTCTCCCTAGGTATAGGGACTGATATCAAGGAAAGACAAAGGATGCACTACTAGTACTTCACTTTCTTTACACGGCAAGGTAGCGCTATTATACATTCAATTTGACTGGAGGTTGTGGAGATTACTAGTGAAGAAGGTGGCAGTTAAGTAGGGGGATCCCCATCTTTGAGAAACCATTGGAGAGGAGCCAGGAGTGGAGCAAGAGTCACCGGATGATGCATATGTAGAAAGCCTAAATCATATTTGAGATTTCTAGTCTTTATTTCTAGTTCGGTGGTAGAGTCTCTATTACACTAGAAGGGGACGGTGGCCATGAAGACGGGAGTTATGGAAATGAATCATCCCCTTGAATTGTTGTGAATATGTTCAGGAAGTAGCTCCTATACCCACACCCCTGCATTGGCTTCGACCTCTCTGGATCCCACCTCTAATGGTGAGGGGTGCTTCTCGGACTCTGGCTACTACATCTGCTACCTTCCCTCATTCGAGGTCTCCCTGGTCTCTATCAAGCGGATTCGACTGGGCTCGCAAATTCCCAAAGCTTGGCTAGATGGTATGAATACTAGATCTATGTCAAAGTAGTCTAGTGGATAGAAAGAAAAGGAAGTGTGGATTTCCCCAGAATCGACTCGGCTTTCAAGGCAAGGGATGATTGATCGCAGCAAGTTATTGCTGCTTTCCGTATCCCAAGTCATCTTATGAATTAACTCTCACTCTCATCAACATGTTTCAATGGACAGGATGCGTCGAAGGCCGAAATCAAGTGGAAAACTCGGAAAGAGTTCGGAGGACTGGTCATCAATCAACGTGCTTCCTTTCCCTCAACTTTCGTATCCGCAATTTTTTAGTAACGTGCTTGAGTCCTAGCACTTTTATCTTTGACTTTTCTCTCTAATTTCTAAATATATTCCATCAATGGATGACGAATATGCTCGAGTCTGCTTGAGACTCGCTTCTTAGCTATAAGTATTCTGAGAAGTCAACATGCATTTATTTTAGAAAATAATTTGAGATTTTATGCGAGCAGGTTCACTTTCTCTTTGACACTCACCTCCTTCTCTATTCTTCTGAGTGCTCGGTCCTACGGACTCAGTTAGGTTCTCAGAGGCTGGGGAAGTCTGAACCTCTAACCTTATCCTTCCGTTGTTCCTCGAACTGAATCTAATAGCTCAGATTCAGCCATTTTCCATCTGAAATCCCAAGTACCCCACACAACCCATCGACCATCTTTAAAGCGAGTTGATGAGCATGCTATTGGGGATGTGCAATATATGTTGAAAGGCCTTGATTACTTTCCCTGGGATTGGCTTTGGGCCTTTTTTAACTCAGTTGGTTCTATCTAGTGCCTTGGTCTTATTGGTCGGGAACTGATAAGAGGTAAATAAGATGAGCATCATCTGCTTGGTCTGAGATGCATCATAAGTTACGGGATAAGACCTCTCAAGGCACCATTTGTCTTTAGTAGTAAGCAGAGGACGTATGGACAAAAAAGGTCTGAATTACTGGAGATTTCACTTTCTCATGGAAACTAGACATGCATCACATTCGATATATAGTTGCGGGAGACAATCTGATAATCGAGATTTTCCCTGCCAGGTCATGGATGAGGTCTGGTATATGATCGACATGTTTTCTAGAATGAAATGCTTCATCAAGAACCAAGCACAAAGACAAAGAGTTCCGCAAATTTGGTTAATAGTTGACATGGTGTGGATCTTAAAAGAGGCCAAAGAGCAGAGGAGCGGTCTTGTGGTCTACACAAGGCGGGACCAACAGTTGCTTTGATGACAGCTCACTAGGCTCAGTAGACAATCTCAACAATAAACCCACGATATAAGAATCAAGCCATGAAATCAAGTGTGTGTGGATCAAAATTTAATATAACCCTACAAACAAGTATGTGTATAGTGACAAGAGGAGTAGCGTTTCGAACACAAAGAACAAGTGATGTAACAATATACATTATCTACAAAAAAATAATATAAGTATGTATAGTATCAATCAATGGGTTATGGGTTTTAATCAAACATTTTTTAATTATATATTTTTAAATTAAATAATTTATTTATTTTGAATTTTTGTTTATCTCTTTTTAATGTAATATATAGGTATAAGTATATATAATATTGTATATAAATAATATAAGGTAATATGTATACTATAATGGCAATATATAATATATACATATATAATAAATATAGAAAAATAGAAAATACAGACAAGAACACCCCTTTTTGTTTTTCTAAAGTTTATAAAATTTATATGAGGTAATTATAATAATTAATATCGATAATAGATATACATATAAGTATATAGGTATACATAGGCCATATCGGATGTACTACTTATATACATAGATATAAATATTAAAAAATTCTAATAAAATATTTTGTGTTTTTGAAATATTTTTCTATTGTTGAGAATTTTTGGGGATTTTTTTCATTTTTGTATTTTTAAAATAAGAAATAGGGCAAAATACAGAATATTTAATTTGGCTGAATTGTTTTGAGGATTAAAAATAGAAAAATGGGTCTGAAATTTATCAAAACTAATTTTAATATATAGTAATAGATATATATATAAATATGGCATGAAAATTAATATTTTTGGGATTTTATAAAATATTTTGCAATTTTTTAGGGTTAAAAAATAACAAGGGTTTGCTAAATTTTTGAGTTTCTTTTGATATTTTTCTATGATTTTTGGTCTGTAGCGAGAAAATGGGATGGTAAAAATAGCGATTATTTATGTAATTTTTAGAATAGGTTTTATAATTTTTGTATTTTCTATGTCAAACAGGGAATAAAAGGCTCTTTTTATTTTTAATAAATATTAAATGCAATGTCAATGCTAAATAAAATATCCAACATAAACAAGCATCCAATCAAGTATCTACGTATATTTTTTAGAATTTTTAGATCATAGGAACTATTTTTAATAAATAGAAAAGCAAAAATAAAATAAATCAAGATGGTAGGGGTATGTTTGCAAATAAAATGATTTCTAGGGGCTCACATCCAAAATAACCATAAAGTTCGAACTGCAACTTGATTTTTTAAGACTAAACAATAAATACAAATGTCGGGGGGTGTGCCTGCAAAATATTCACTCACGTGGGGTTCCACATGAGGTGACCTGGCACTTGACTAAAGTGTAGTGTTTAAAAGGTTTGAGGGCCTACATGCAATTTGTCCCAAAATTTTTATACTTAATTAAATATCTACAAAACCATTTACAAGATACAAAAATGGAGGAAGGTATGTCTACTAATTTATCCACTTAAGTCATCCCGATCCGACGGCTAAGGTGATGCCGCGTGGATGATCAGACGTTCCTCCTTGAACACCCATTCGAAATGAACAAACAACCTAGATTAGATATGGGTTGTGTTCTTGATCTAACAGATGGGAGGTGCTCAATAAGAACTTATAAAGAACTTAACTCCAACGGGCTTCGATTCGACAATTATTTTTGCTCCATCGATAGATTTCTCCTTTGACAGGCAAAACAACTTGTTGGGACTCCTCCGCGTGCAGTAGTTGGCTCTGACGAAGCTGGAGTGGCTCGAAGAAGGATCTGGAGATCCTTCTCCGTAGGACATGGACTAATTCCAGGTAATCGTTTGGGTACCAGAGTACTCCTCGGTTCACAAGACCTACACCGAAATGATCCTCGACTCGAGAACTACTCCCTCGACCTTGGGATAATGCTGAAATGCACATAATGGAGTCGAGCGACGAGCCTCCGATGAAGGGGTGGTAGAGCGAGACTCAATTTGCCAAATAACGATTGATTTGGGTTGGAAACAGGGTGGGGTCGATGGAGCAGGTGAAGGAGGTTGATTTGAGGCAAAAAGCTGGGCAGATTAATGGTGAGATGACATTGATTTCCTTGGAGCTCAAGCTCCAGGTAATTGGGGATTTTCTAAAATTAAGCCTAAAGATTTGATTACACTTAAAACTAAAAGCGAGAAATGAAAACACAACTAAATTTTTACCTAAGGATGATGAAATAAGGCCTTAACTCAATCAGAGTCGAGGAGACAGAACCATATGCTGGCGCTCCTCTGACGATGGAGTGGATCACCACCTCTGATGCTCCTCCTCGATGCAGCTCCTCCGATCTTCAAGCTATGACTAAGGAGAGTCGAATGCAATGGAGATGAGGGGCTAGGAATACCGAGAGAGTGATCAAAATTGGAGGTGGAGCTAGATGGTGTTATTTATAGCCTGCAAAAGGGATAGTCTTCGATTGAGGAAATTGATCAGATCGATAATGATCTAAGATCCTGTTAGGTGTGATGTGAATCAAGGAGGTTAAGTCTCCAGGAACCTCACATCACGCCATGCCAGATGATGATGGCTTCGAGTAGAAAAAGGAGATAAACGAGGTTCTGACAGACATATGCTTGAGAGTCAACAAAGGGTGGCGTCTATTTGATCCACATGGACCAACCAGAAAATTCCCTATTTGAAAGTCATTGTAAAATAAATAAGAAATAAAATATGAATTAATTAATTTTTTATTAAATCATGAAAAATATTTGTAATTTAATGTAGTATTTTGTACATATTTTTATTTATTTTTATGAGGCTTTTTATTATAAGTTAATATTTAAATGTAAAATATAGGTATAAATTCCTATATCTTGATATTTTTATTTCATATTATATATTTTATCATTTTATACATGTATTTTATATATTTTTTAATTTATTTAAGTACACAATTAGGTATTTTATTGTATTTTTTGACTTCATTTGCATACTTAAATAATTATGTATATAAATATTATAGGGATATTTACACCCATAACCCTGAGTAATTCCATAATTACCCCAGGTACCCAAGATAATCACGAATTACATGAGAAACCCCGAGTAATTACTCCGCCTCACGTCCATAACCTTCTGTTACTTTTAACCGTCAATCCTAACCAAACCATCGAGTTAATCTAACCTAGCATCAATCCAACGAATTAAATCAAAACTAAAAAGAAAAACAAACTAAAAAGAAAAACAAAATTAAAATGAAAAACAACACCCTCCTCCAACAGAACTCGTTCCTCCTCCCACCATCTCCCTGTTCCTCCTCCCTCAGCGCTCCTTCCTCCTCCAACGGCTCCCCCTTCCTCCCCGAGGTCGCCGCTTGCTGGTGTTAGGGAGCTTCAGACGAGGGGCCGGAGGTTGGGGGCTTGACGAGCTGGAGAAGCTTGCTGGGAGGTTTTGGAGTAGGCGGGGGGGGCGCAGGTGCGGGGGGTCTTCCCGAGGGGGGCGGTGGGGGGTGCAGGCGGCCTTCTAGGCGGGGGGAAGGGGGTGTGGGGGGATATGGTGAAGAAACGAGGCGATTGGGGGGGGGGGGGGGCAGGCGGGTGGTGCGGGGAAGCCTTCCAGGCGGGCGGTGGTGCCGCAGGGGGGTGAGGGGGCGGAGTCGCGGGGGGGGGGGGGGGGGGGGTAGATTCGCAGGAGGGGGGGGGCAGGCGGGTGGTGCGGGGGGGAATTCTAGGAGGGCGGTGCGGGGGGGCCTTCCAGGCGGCCGATGGTGCTGTAGGGGGGGTGAGGGGGCGGAGTCGCGGGGGGAGGGGTGGGGGGAAGATTCGCAGGAGGGGGGGCAGGCGGGTGGTGCGAGGGGCCTTCCAGGTGGGCGGTGGTGCCACGGGGGGGGGGGGGGGGTGAGGGGGCGGAGTCGCGGGGAGGGGGGGCAGATTCGCAGGAGGAGGGGGGTGTGTGCCGGGGCACTACCGTGCAGGCGGAGGAGGCACAGGTGGGGGTTGCTCTGCAGCTCCGTCCCAGGAGGCTTTGACCTGGGTTGCAGGCGATGGAGGAGAGGGCTTGCTGGGGGAGGCGACCGGCTGGAGGTCTCGACCAGGGTGGGGGAGATGATTGGAGGACGAAGGGGGCAGAAGGAGGAGGGAGGAAGGGGACAATGGTCTTGTTGTAAATAACTTAAAGTTAAAGGCCATAAAGTATTAAATTCTTGACGGATACCGTCAACTATGACGGGAAATTGCATGGAAATTAACACGGGGTTCTGGGTGCAAGAGTTAAGCATTACTCAAGGTCTTGTATGTAATTCGTGATTATCTTGGGTACCTGGGGTAATTATAGAATTACTCAGGGTTATGGGTGTAGATATCCCAATATTTTATGTATATATAGATATACTTTACCTATGTATTAAGATGTATTATTTTTTTAATAATTTTATTTTATTGTAATTACATACACATGTTTTAAATGATATATACAATTTACAAAATTAAAAGAATTCGAAAATATAAATAATAAATATATTGAATAAAATATATAGGTATAATGCACAATATGGGCCCAAAACCTAACTTTTGTATATTAGCTCCAAATTAAATGAAACCGCCTTCATTAAATATGTTATTAAAAGTTATATACAATTAACTATGATTTTGGGCCAATTTTGATAGAGTATGGAGAGGATAAAGGTATGAGAAGTTTTTATTCTTGTTTTTATTTTATGTCTTGGGCACACTGTGCATTATTTTTATATGAAATAAATTTTGTATTTTTCTTTAAATTTTTATCTACAATATTTGTATTGAGGGTTTTTTTTATTTGAGGTATAAAAATAATGAAATAAAATAGGATCCAAAAAGCAATTTATTAGGTAAATTAAATTATGTTTTTATTGTATTTTCTGTACAATTTATTTGCCCTATCTCCCCCTACTTTATTCCTTCTCGACCAAGTCATCATGATGACTGGGTCTCGGGGGTCTAGGGTCATTCAATACATATGACATTTCCTTTATTTTTCTTTTCTTCCTTTATTCTTTAAATTTGTAATTAAATATATAAATAATATAATATTTTATATAGTATTTTGTACAAATTACAATGTGTTTATTTTGACAAATTAAATATACATACTTGCATTTAGCTAGGGATTTAAGCCTAAAATAAAAGAATAGAGGTGATAAAATGGAGATTCATCTCCCCCTACACTTGCCTTTGCTAGTCCCTATCAAACACTTATTCCTATAAATGCAGAAAAGAAAACAAATAAAAGAAAAAGAAGGAACTTTGATCGATTCTAACTTTTAAACTTGTCTTCATAATATCAAATTTTAGAGCTCAGACGGATTTTTGGATTGGTCAGAACCTTGATGGGGAACCGGACTTAGAACACAACATCCTTTGAGAATAACAAAACTCTACCCAAGTCTCCTCAAAAGCTAGGTCAAAACAAGTCGATGTCATACATAGTCTCTTATGACTATGAGTCTATCTTGTATGATGTTAGTGATATATAGCTCCACTTGGTTGAAGCCATAAAAGTCAGGCTTCTCCAACATGGAGACCCTAATTCCCCAATCAAATAACTATTCCTCGAGAAGAGAGGTATTCCCTTCTAAGTTCAAGTACAACCGGCTCAAGAAGAGGAGGTGGAGATGAGAATGGATGGTAGCCAATGTAGCTACCTATCCTAGGATGCTTGGCTAGTGTAGCCAAGTCATACGGTTGTAGGCTAACATGTATATTTGACTTTGAAGCTCAAGTTTGCTTATTGAATACATACATGATCCGACAGGAATTATTTTTTCTTGATTTTTGCCCGTCTATTTTTTGGAGTTTTTAATTTTTGCATTTTTTAAAATACTATATACAACATCATTTACATATGGACGTTTTCCTTTTGAGCCAGTAGACTATCCCTCTTTCGAAGCATTTTTGCAACCCACGACATCCTATCATTATACCTCATGGCTACTGGATCTAGTTTGGGCACAATGGCCACGGAATCGTGATTTCGTATGTTTCTGTTTGCTTGTGTCTCATGTTGGAAAATCGAGCCCTCTGCCACTTCAACTGAGTTGAGCAATGTGTAAGATGTAGGTGTGCAAGTTAGGTCATTTTCAACATGAGTCATGTACATGTTCTGAAATATTCTACTTAGGCAGTCAAGGCGACACTGAACCAAATCTTGTGATCTTAAATAATTAAGTCAAGTAGACCTGAAACACCTCAATTCCAATTCCTATAAGGTTCCTATGATTAAGTGAATTAGAGTCCAACTAAGCTCCAATCATTGGATTTTATTTAGACTTCTTCAATTGTCATTATCAATCCTAAAAATGCAAATGCAATGCAAAATGCAGAAAATATTTTTGTGATGCACTTTTCTGAGTTTGAACTTTTTATGTATTTTTGATATTTTTTTGCAACTGTTTATGCAAGTTTTTGAAAACATTTTGCATCTTTTTATAGATTTTGGGTTTTTCAAATTTTTAGTTATTTTTCAAAAGCTGAAGGGATAAAAAAGGAAATATATGTAGATATTTGCATGGGAATGCATCTTGTTATTTACAAGATTTTGTACAGGATTTGTGAAGAGCTTTTATTTGCTATAATTATGTACACAGTTCTCAAAATAGTTTTAAAAGGTTTGCACAAATATTTTGAAAACTTTATTTTTGCAAATAATTTGACAAATAATTTTCACAAACATTTACAAAAGTTGAAAATCATTTTGGAAATATTTTTCAAACATTATCTATATATTTTTCAAAGTATTTTTGCAACCATTTTCCAAACCATTTGCAAATAGATTTTCAAAATATTTATTCAAACAAAAAAAAATTACAAATAAAAAATGTTTACAAAGCTTTGCAAATATTTTACAAAATATTTTCTAACAGTTTTACAAAAGATTTTTCAAAGAAGTTTTCCAACCAATTTTTAAATATTTTACAAAACATTTTTAACCAATTTATTAACCATGATTACAAAGAATTTTGATGTGTATTTTAATATTAATAATTAGTCATGTTATTAAAAAATACATAAGTACGAGTTATGGCTAAAATATATACAATGTATATATAAACCCCCTATACTTAGCTTGAGCTATGTCCTCATAGATCGGAGAGAAAAGGAAGACATAACTCATACTAAGTATAAGAATGTCTATACTACAATGACTGAATAAAGAATAGAAAGTCAAGTGTCCCCCCTATACTTGCGATCAATTGATCCTAAGTATTGGAAACTATATACAATGCATGGAGGATCGAGGGTGGGAGTAAACAAATAACTCATCGGTTCAGCCTGCCTCCCCCTATACATAGGGTAAAATATCTGTAAGTATAGACAAACTATCAAGAGTTCAGGAGACAGGTGTGGGATCGAAGAATGAACACACATATACACCCATACCAACATACTTAGGATGAAGCATATCCGAAGTATAGCAGCAATGAATGGGATGAGTGACTTCCTTGGGAATAGCTTCAACTTTGCATCGAACAACCGAACCTTTGACCCAGCTCGAAAGTCTTGCGACGAATGAGCTCATCATGCCACTTCATGACCTTCTCCTTGTACATTAGGTTGTTGTCTTATGCATAGTCTCTAAACTCAAGTTATCTGTTCAGATCGAGCTTTATGTTCTTTCATGCTTTCTTTGGATCCAAATTGTGTGAATCAACTCCACTAGCAAATGTCATGGTGTACCATATACAAGGCGATAGGGAAACATTCCCAAAGGTGAGTTGTACGCAGTTCGATAGGCCCAAAGAACGGAATCAAGCAGTTGAGACCAATTCTTTATGTCTAGGCGTAAAATCTTCTAGAGAATAGTTTTTATCTCCCTATTCGAACATTCTGGCAGGCTATTAGACTATGATTCGTACAAAGAAGCTACTGGATATTCAATGCAGTATTCTTTAGTCAGCTTCTTCACTTATTTATGAATGAAATGTCTACCCCCATACGATATCAGAATTTTTGGATCCCGAACCTTGCAACGATGTGTTCTTTCAGAAACCGCAGATGGTGCGACTGCCAGCAACTTGAGTAGGGATAGCCTCCACCCTATGACTCACATAATTAACTGGGAGTAGGATATATTCATATCCATGGCTGTTGGGAAAAGTGCCCATGAAGTCAATGCCTCACACATCAAACACCTCTAAAATCTGAATCTATTTCAAGGGCATTGTATCTCTCATTCCAATAGTGCCAACCATTTTTTGACAGTCAGTACGTTGTTTCACAAAATATTCTGCATCTTTGAATAAAGTCAGCCACCAGAGACTACATTGTTTTACTTTCATTGTCGTGAGTTTCCTAGAGTGGTGTTCTCCTGATTCTCTAGCATGGCAATGCTCGAGGACACTAAGGACTTCCTCCTAGGGAATGCACCTTCTCTAGATGCAATCCACCCCTCACAGAAGTGATAATGGTACTCCCAGTGCTAAAATTGAATATCTTACATGAATTTGTCAACTTTCATATTCGACGAATCTTGTGGAGTTCTCTAAGACACAAGATAATTCACAATATTGGCGAACTAGGTGAGCGAGGTAACTGACAGAATGGCTCCATCTAGGAAAGTTTTTATAATTAGCAACAAGATCTGCTCTAGAGTGTCTGACTCTGGCAATCTTTATAAATGATCTGCCACCTCATTTTTAACTCTAGGTTTATCACATATTTCAAGATCGAACTCTTGGAGCAGAAGGATCCATCTGATCGGCCATGGTTTGACATCCTTCTTGTCTTCCAAGTATTTTACGACAGGGTGATCTATATAGACAATTAATTTGGATCTAAGCAAATGCAATCTGAACTTCTCCAGGGTGAAGACAACTCCTAGCAACTCTTTTTTAGTGGATGTGTAATTCTTTTGAGCTTCATTAAGAGTTCTGAAAACATAGTGAATAGAAAAAGGAAGGTTCTCTCTCCTCTGTCCAAGATCCGCTCCAATGGCATAATCTGTAGCATCTGTCATGATCTCAAAAGGGAGAGACCAATCTAGCGGTTGAATGACAGAGGCGTAAGTAATCATATCTTTTAATTGTAAAGACTTGGAGGACTCTAGCATCGATGATGAAATCTACCTCCTTGCCTAGAAGCTCGATCAATGGTTGGGTAATTCTGTTGAAATCTTTGATGAATCGACGATAAAATCCCACATGCCTCGGGAATGACCGGACTCGCTTCAAATTTGTAGATTGCTCAAGTTTTGAAATGACTTCCACCTTTGCAGGATATGACTCCATGACACGTTTGGATGTGACATGGCCTAACACAATCCGTTCAGTCACCATGAAGTGACTTTTTTCCCATGAGAGAACCAAGTTGACTTCACAACATCTTTGCAAGATTTAGTCTAGATAACATAGGCATTGATCAAAACTATCATCGTATATAGAGAAATCATCCACAAACAACTAAAGAAAACTACCAACCATATCTGCATAAAATGCCAACATACGCCTCTGAAAGGTCACATGGGCATTGCACAGTCCAAACGACATCCTACGGAAGGCCTATGTCCCGAATAGACAGGTGAAGGTAGTCTTTTCTTGATCTTCTAGGGCAATTGCCACTTTATTATAACTGGAATATCCATCCAAGAATAAAAAATACTCCTTCGTAGTCAGTATTTTGACTACTTAGTCTATGAAGGGAAGAGGAAAATGATCCTTCTTGGTTGCTAAATTAATTCATATGTAATCTACACAGATGCACCAAGATGTTGGAACTCTGGTTGCGATCTCCTCTCCTTTGTCGTTCTTCATGATGGTGATCCCTGATTTCTTCAGCATGACATGCAAGGGACTCACCTATTTTGAGTTGAAGATGGGATGGATGAATCCCGCATCACACCATTTGGTTATTTCAGTCATCACAACCTCCTGAGGATTCAGATTTAATATGTGTTGAAACTCTCTATAAGGTTTGTTATACTCTTTAAGGTATTTGTGATGCGAGCACAATGAGGAATTGATCTCATGGAGATCAGATATTTTCTATTCTATCACCTTGTGGTTTCTTCTAGAATGTCAAGCATATGAGATTCATGTTCCTGAGTTAGCTCTGAATGGACGATGACATAAAACATATGTTGGACATGCGAGCCCACGGCGAGCCATTATGCAATAAATGTTATTGCGAATATCATCCCCTAATATGAAATGAAGAATACATAATTTGCATAATAGGTCCCTAAGTACAATTAGGGTTATGTACCATGGCCATCTTGATGATCATACAACTGTTGATTCAAATATTGAATCATAGAGGCTGGTGCTTGGATGAACATCTAAAGAGTTAGATTGAGGACTCATCAAGCACCATTAAATGATTATTAAGAGATGATCTCCATCCTGAGTAGGAGATGGCAATCCTTTCCCAGTTAGGCTGATATCTGACTGACCTCTTGATGCAGGTCATCTGCATAACAATAGAGATTCGGAGGTGTCAGACAAGTTAGGTCAAAGAGTTGACTTAACGAGATCAAGATAACTGATGAAATCCGCGATTCATCATCGCAATATA